>CM067542.1:58534322-59179822 GCA_034509755.1 Anisodus tanguticus | reverse complement strand
TGATATCACCTAGAAGATCCTACCCCAACAGAGAATAAATTGATTCTACCAGGATTCGAACACATGAGTCTACTTTGTCATGTGCTAAGATTCAAATACTTTAAATGAACTAAAAATAATTAAATAAATAGAAAGTAAGTTTATTCTTTGCCTAGAGTCTACTGCCTATGATATATCACTGTCCCAACTCTCAATCACCTATTTTACTTCTTCTTTTTCCTGTATATTTTGAGTAAATACACAACTAGTTTGACCTACTTAATTCTATCTCATCATTTAATTCTATTGACTTGATCTTTTCATCATCACTCTATTCTAATTTCCCTTTAATTAATATAACAAGTTTGACAAACTTCATTTCTAGCACTTCATTTAATTCTCTAGACTTGATTTATCTAGTGACCTACATATTTATTAGGGAGCCAAAGTTAATCTAGTGTCCTACATATTCTATTGTGTTCTGTAAGTCTCATTAACTCGTAAATGATATGAGGAATGAATCTCAGTAAGCTCCCATACTCGAAAGACGAAGAAAAATATGCAGCTTGCTTGCAGTTTTTTTTTACCTATTTGTCAATAGCCTCCGATGTCCTTGGAAAATAGCCGAGGCACTTTTTTAATGATAAAAAGAATATATAGAAGGAATGGATTTGTATGGCCCGACTAGTTCGAATTCGTACTTCATAACACTCACTAAAAAAAATGCTTCCAAAATTTTTCTATTCCCAGAACTCCAACCGTTCATATTAAAACTATTGTTGCTATGTAAATGTCACATGCATGCGAGTCTTGCATTACATCTTTTTGCTTCTTCAAAGTCTTGTGTTTCCATTTTGCTAAACATGGAAAAAAAATATGTCCTCTTAATTAGACGGTTTCCATCGTTGACAAATTAAATGCTATTTCTTGACCTATGAATTGGGTGTTATTAATGTAGTTAGATCAACTTTCATTGATTCTTCAATATGAGTCGGTTTGGACCTCTACTTAATTTCACTAGTTCATGACATTTTCTTTTCAGAAAATTATTCAGTGGACAAAGTTACATGATATTCGTGTAAAAACAAAAATACTAGATGATTCTTTCAATTTGTTGGAGTTTTTACGGCTACCAATAATGGGTGGAGTAAGAACTTACTTGCATTGCGTATTTATACCAATCCTATAAATACATGACACGTACTTTTACATTATAATTGTATATAAAATTATTTCTCTTAATTTATGACTTAGTTACGTACGGTAAACTAGTGTAGATTAATGTACATACTGGGCCGAGCAAGTTGACATTTAAGGTGTGGTGTTGTGGTCATTGAATAAGTGAAAACTTCATCGATCAAAGCGTTTGGTGATTTTTTTCTCTATATACCTAAATTTTGACGAACAAAATTATTCACTCACAATCACCGGTGATTAGAAAATAGCGGGAGCTGATAAAATATTTAAGATGAGCACAAACTTATTTGAACTCCATTGTTGGAAGAAAAATCTCAAATATAGTGTAAATTCTAATTGATCGGGCTCTAACGTGGATATCAGGTGAAATTTTTTCTTAAACAAAGAATTTATAAAAAAGAAAAATGTAATATGAAGAAGTGCAAATGCGCCTAAGGCTTCATGTCACTATTTCGAGAAGTGGGGCTTTGTCAGTTTTATTTTACTGGAGATTAAAGTACAGAAGAAGAAAACTAAAATAAATAAATAATTGTTTTTGTTAAATAAGAGAGGAAAAGATTGATAGGTGAAATTGATTGGTTGGGAATTGGAATTGAGATTTTTATGGAATGGATAAGTTGTAAATTGTGATGAAAGTATCTATCTCATTGATAATACAACCAAAATATATTAAATTATTGTCATTGGTATATTTCATATATTAGTATTATCGGTTCAGTTGTCCCAGGGCACAGGCGAGTTGGTAAGTGACAATGTGATTGAGGTACAATCACTCCGACATCGCGAGTTCGAATCCGTGTGGTGACAGTCTTTGCTGAAATATTACAAGGGTTGTTGGTGGGTTCGTGTCCTGTTGGTCCTCTCCTTTGAATGGCTGTCACTCGCGCATATTCCTCGATTTACATTCCACTTGACCAAAATACCTCTGGTACTCTCCCTTGAAGGGTTGCCATTCGCGCATATCCCTCGATTTACATTCCACTTGGCCAAAATACCTCTGGTACAGGTGAGGGAGTTTCGCGTTCAAAACTTTCCCCTTCATAAAGTATTAACGGTTCAGTTTCTCAACTTGTCATATTCAGCTTTTTTGACTTATTGTCGGGTAAAAATATGCTTAACTTTGGAATATTAATTAATTTTGTATACTTTTTTTTCTTCAAGTTTTCTTACATATTACATGGAAATAAATCATTAGTTTTTATTATCAAGGGAATGCTATATACATTACTAATATTTTGGTCCAACTGTCAACTTTTATTCAATTAAGTATAGCTTTGTACACCAATTAGTTTTTTGGACTCTAAGCTGATTCTAAATACATCATAACTATATGAAATGCAACAAAAAAAAAAAAAAAAAAAAAATCAGTACTCTATGGACTATCTATACAATTCTAGCTAGGAAAATTGTTAAAAAGTTTTGAAGAACATTTCTGTATTTCTGCTGCTGTTGTCCTTTGATATGCAGTTGGAGTATAATTTCTCTGCTCCTCCCTGTGCTGTTGAAATCTTCTTGAATTTCTTTTCATCCATACCGAATAGATACAAGCAGCAAATAACCACCCTAGAATCTGAGTTCTTGACTTGTTAAGTTTAACCTGTGTAGAGAGCCATTGCAATTTCACCTCCCAGTTATCAATTTGTATTTCCAGTGTAACAAAGTCCTCCATAAACTCATAGCATATTGACATGTGAAAAAACAAATGGTTAAATGCCTCAACCTCTCCTGTATCACACAAAACAGTCTCGAGATACAGATGAACTGGTGTTTTGGTTTAACTCCCTGTAACATTGGCACTCTTCCAAAAAACTTTTGGATATTGGAGAGTAAAGAACAGATATGCACTTCTGATATGGAATTTACCCTTCACAACCAACTGCACCAGCTCATTCTTCATATTAGCACTTCTAAACCAGGCTCATAGTACCAATATCCTGTCTTTTTATGTAGAATGTGTGCAATTATTTCACCCAAAGAGTGTCTTTCTTGAGTGTCACTGCCCACAACAGTTTACATATTGCAGCTCTATTCCGATATGAAAATCAATTAAATTCAAGCCCCCTGCACTCCTAGGTTTACAAAGTGTCTCTCATGCTATCAGAGCTTTTTTGAATGATTCAACACTTCCTGTCCATAGAAATGTTCTACATATACTTGTACCCACTTTCTTAGACAGTAAGAAGATTTGTCCTCAGTAAGTTTGCATCTCAAAAAGAACATTAGTTGAACTCTACCACTATAGAATAAGAATTTAGTAGATTAACATCTGATTCTGGCCACCATCTTATTCACAATAGGCATACACTGTTGCACTGTAATCTTTCTTGATGACAAGGGAACACCAAGATACTTGAATGGTATCTCCCCGAGAGTAAAATGCATTTCCTCTAAAATTTGATCTCTGAACACCTGTGTTGTCCCTGTCATATACAATGAACTTTTCTCCATGTTAGCTTGCAACCCTGATACTGCTGAGAAGTGGTTGAAAGCCTTGAGCATCAGATGAATTGATGTTCTGTCAGCTTTGCAACACATTAGCAAATCATTCGCAAAGCAAATATGTACCAGTTTCAGCTTACCACATCTGGGATGATACTTGAATGAAGGGTTGTGACTCAATTGCTTAAGAGACCTATTCAAGTACTCCATTACTAGAACAAACAAGTGAGGGGACATAGGATCCCCCTGTCTTAGACCCTTTTGTGCACTAAATCTTGTTGTGAGTCCACCATTGATCAGTAAATAATAGCTAATTGTGGAGAAACATTTCATGATCAAATCAACAAATCTAGCAGGAAGATCATAGTGTATCAATACCATCTTCAAGAAAGGCCATTCAACTGAGTCGTAAGCCTTCCTTATGTCAACTTTAATTAAGCATCTAGGTGATATGCTTTCTGAATATACCCAACACATTATCTAGTATATTCCTACCAGCTATGAAAGCTGATTGCGAAGGACCTACTAGATAGTCTACTACCTGCTTCAATCTAGAGGTAAGCACCTTAGCAATTAACTTATGCATAGTACTGCAATATGTTATAGATATGTGTTGGTAAAAAACGGATTGTAGGTAACGAAAACGGGGTTAAGTGTAGTCGAAATGTTAAACAAGAAGAACGCTGAGTCGAGAGATGGCTCTCTGTCTTTAAGATAAAATTGACCCGTATAAATGCTTTTACGGTATTGGGCAATAGTCTCCCAAGTTAAAACAACAACTAATCAATTGTACAAAGCAAATACAATTGATTCTAGCGAAGACAATGAATAAGAACAGATTGCTGAAGAAAGAGAGCGGAAAATATTTTCTGCCTGCTTTCTGTATTTCCGTTTTCTCTGTGTATGTTCTTGACGAAGAACAGAACGAAAGATAAACTAATTTGTTTGAGTTTCTGGACAGACAGAATCCTTTGTTCTTGTCTACTGTGTGCTTTGTGTGTCTTTCAAATTGAACAGAGATGTTCAATTTATAGGATAAAGAGGAGGCAACTGACCATAATGTTCGTACACATTGAAAGGCCAACAATTACGTCTTGTAACTGTTATGCTTTATTACATTTGTAACGTTTGTAACGTTTTGAGCATTTAAACAGTCAGTAGTTATGTCACCAACAGTCATGTCTGTTGATTTTAGAACTGTTGTTCAAGAACCGAAATGTAAATAGTTAATACTTCAGGGACAAAAAAAAGGTTCCGTAATAGACCAATAGACCCTCGACCCGAGCCCGGACGAGACGGGAGGGCGGCGACGCGCGTGCGAGGCTTAGCCCCGAACCCAACTCTACTGAAATAGATTTCGCGGAAAACCAGCTTACCTAGGTCCTCTCCCTTCTAAACACATGGGTTACCCCTTGGGGTCCCAAACACTTACTGAAACTTAGAGCTTATATATTTCTCAATTCTTCATTCTTTTACCAATTAGGGAGATTTGTCAATTTGGCCAAAAAACACTCCATCTTTTCATGTCTCAAATACCTTACTTTGTATACCAATATCTCTTTCATTTCTCAACGAAATTTGACGATACTTGGCACTAACATTATTTACTCACTTTGTAAATTAGGCATGTGCGAAGAAACAATGTTTCCGACATGCGGGGCCCACATGTTTAAGTCATTAAAGATGGGATAAACTCAATCCACATTATTAAAATTTCCAACAATCCCCTCTTGAAAGAGAATTGGTGCACACATGGTGCCAAAGTTTCAGCAATCTTTCAGAGAAAAAGATATTGCATCATGAAAGGTAGCTTTCGGCTTTGAACCTTCCTTAGTCGATTACCGTCGGATTTATTTACTGCGCGGTGAACGTGATGTCTTGAACCGTCAGTGTTTAATATAAACCAAGACAATGATATCGACACAATAACTCTCCTTATTCATTTCTTCAAATTGTTTTGTCCGTTGTGGCCATGGAAAACTCTTGGATTCTTAAGTGCGTTTATTTGAAGCGGCCTGTCTTCGCACTTAAATATGTGATCTCCTATAAGGTATAGCTCTACCCCACTCGCAAGTGTTGGAAATCATTAAAAGTTCCAGGAACTTATCCTTTACCCATCATGCATGTAGCACTTAATGTCTATCGCGGGAACGACTTTGGAGTTATCTTTCTTTGAAGAATGATAATCCGAAGTGATCTTACTTCAAGTGAAGCGCTAAACTGATGAATAATCATTTGAAACTCTTGATTTGGGAACTCACTGATTTACTATCCACCATTTGGAATTTCAGAAATTTAAAATTTTCCAACAATGAATTTCTTAGAACCCGCATCCTGTGCGCTGTACTTTTTTTTGAGTTTTTCCCACAACTCATTTGCTGTCTTCACAGTGCAATACACAATATAGAGTGTATCCGATAGACCGTTCAGAATGCAATTTTGCACATGAAATCACTTGATTTCAGATATCCAATGTTAACATCAGGGCATTTGTGACTTGAATATCGTCGCCCACATCAGTCGTAATGTTAGACTGAGTGTTAATTGCATCCCCACCAGAAGGAGGATCTTATGTCAGAAATCGTGACAGGTTTAACGTAGTAAGATAGAACAACATTTTCTGTTGTCATCTTTTGAAATTGGTACATAGAAATTTTTCCGGGCATTCTCCTTGAAAATTGGCAGGATTAGTGGAACAATATTCCCTTGAGCAATAACAGTAGAACCAGAGCCGGAAGCAATGTTTGGAATAGACATCTTTTGAACACTTAGAAGATATCCAAAATTTTGTCTTAAAATTATTGGTAAAAACTGGATTGAAGATAACCAAGAAGAACGTTGAGTCGAGAGATGGCTCTCTGTCTTTAAGATAAAATTGTCCCGTATAAATACTTTTACGGTATTGGCAATAGTTTTCCAAGATAGAACAACAACTAATCAACTGTACAAAGCAAATACGATTGATTCTAGCGAAGACAATGAATAAGAACAGATTGATGAAGAAAGAGAACGGAAAATGTTTTCTGCCTGCTTTCTGTATTTCTTTTTTTTGAGTGTATGTTCTTGACGAAGAACAGAACAGAAAGATAAACTAATTTGTTTGAGTTTCTGTACAGACAAAATCATTTGTTCTTGTCTACTATGTGTTTTGTGTGTCTTTCCAATTGAACAGAGATGTTCAATTTATAGGATAGAGAATAAGGCAACCGACCATAACGTTCGTACACATTGAAATACTAACAATTACGTCTTGTACCTGTTATGACTTTATTACCTTTGTAACGTTTTGAGCATTTAAACAACCATCATTTACATTGTTGTAACGTTTTGAGCATTTAAACAATCAGCATTTATGTCACCAATAGTCATGTCTGTTGGTTTTAGAACTGTTGTAACTTTCGAAAACTTTAGGGACCGAAATGTAAATAGTTAACACTTCAGGGACTAAAAATAAAGTTTTGAAACAAACCAACAGACCCCAAGCTCGAGCCCGACGGGGACCGGCAGACGGCGACGCGCGTGCGGGCTTACCCCGAACCCAAGCTCACCTAGGTCCTCTCCCTTCTAAACACATGGGTTACCCCTTGGGGTCTCAAACCCTTACTCAAACTTAGAGCTTATATACTACTCAATTCTTCATTATTTTACCTATGAGGGAGATTTGTCAATTTGGCAAAAAAAAAAAAAACACTCCATCTTTTGATGTCTCAAACACCTTACTTTGTGTATCAATATCTCTTTCATTTCTCAACGAAATTTGACGATACTTGGCACTAACATTATCTACTCACTTAGTAGACTAGTTAGTAGATTAGGCACGTGCGAAGAAACAATGTTTCCGACATGCGAGACCCACGTGTTTAAGTCATCAAAATGAGATAAATTCAATCCCGCATTAGTAAAATTTCCAACAATATGTAATCTTTGACATAATTATTACTAATATCTAGTGAATACTCGACTTAATCATAGATTGAATTTACATATATATTTATAGAATAAATCGTGTCCGCATAAGTATTTTCTTCTCTCAGTCTACCTAGTAAAGACTTGAAATAAAAAATTTGATGTGTATAAAATGATTAAATAGAATTTGAAAAAGAATTCTTTGCATCATTTTTCAAAAGATTAAAACACGATTAATCTGAGATAACTTCAGGAGTATTTTTGTGACTTTTTCTTATTAAATAAATATATTTATAGAGAAAATATAAAGACAAATTGGAGATTAAAGGTGTAAGTAAATTAATATTGGCTCATGTGGACCAATATCTAAGATGGGGTTTCAGTCTGCCAAGAGCACGTGATTGGCATGTGCTAAGATACTTTAAATCAACTCTTTTTAATAAATAATAAATTTAAAAATGAATCTGATGTCTATGATATATCACTATCCCAATTACCTTTTTTACATTCTTTCTTATTTTGTATTCTTAAATTGAATAAAATGCCCAACAAATTGAAACACCCCTAATTCTTTTCTTCTCTTTTTGTTCAATGACCTAGATAAGTATCCTCTATTGTTAAAGAGATGTCGGTTTTACGATCCAAATTTATGACACCATATCATCCGTTTCAATTCAATAGACCTCACTGTTTGTCCCTCACGTGCCATGATCGAGTCTAAAAATGTGCCTATCATGCATACAAATCTCTTCGCTCTCCTTTTTTATTTGCGACGTGCGATTTGCCTAAGCATAACATGCATACCTTCTTTGAAAGCTCGTCAATCTAGAAGTTAGTTAATATTTTCCTTCGACCTAGCTTTCGTCATGGAATCACACTCAAGTTCAACCATTGGGAATGAAATCATCGTTGTAAGGAGATAGCATCTTCCAAAGTGCGACTTTTCTGGCATGAACCTAAGTATAGTTGGACACCAAAATGAATGTTATATATCGGATGAAAAAATTCATAGATAAATAGATATTAATTGATGTACATGCCTAACGCGCTTGAACATGATTTGAGTGAGATTTGAAAAAAGATAGTAACTAAAATCGTGATCTGATTTCGATCATGAAATTTTAGTAGTATTAGTCATTCTTGTCTATTTATTGAATGAAAAAAAAAATAGAGGAAAAAATGGGTTGCAACTTGAAATAGAACAGTTCAATGTACATTAATATTAATTAAATTAACAAAACAAAAGAAAGAATTAAAAATTGGTTAATTATAATGTGGGAAAAGGTGACAATGCACAAAAAGCCTACAAAGTTAGCTTTCAAGTCCTTGATTAGTGCAATTTTATTTATTTTAAAGACACTTTTTGAGTGTATAAAGTATGACCACAACAGTTTTTTTTTCTGAGCTGGAATTTCCCTTTCCCTTTTTCTTTTTACCATATATGGTTTCATTTGACAAATTTATTAATTCAAATAATATAATTTTACTTTATTAATCTCTTTATACGATAATTTATTCACAGAATAAAAAGTTAAAAGATATGCTTGTGTGAGTTTCACGATATCAATTACTTCATATATATATTCAATAATATAGTTGACACATTATAAATAAAACTAGAAAAAAAAGGAATTATAGTTATACTATAATGCTATTTTTCAAATTTCAGATAATTTCATCGAAAGAATTATTTATTACAAAGTCTACAACTTATTTTCTTCAGCTCGAATTGAGATTACATTAGATATATTGTTATTATTGACTCGAAAACATTATTTATTACAAAATATGTGATTTATTTCTTTCTCGCTCTATTTAAAAATGATTTTAATTAATATAGATATAATTAACTTCTCTATGGTGAAACAAGCAAAACATTTCATGATTTCATCCCTTTTGTTTTAATTTATGCCAATGTCAAATACAACTTTTTAAAATTTTCATTACCCAAACTACACTCTTCATTCGTCATACAAAAGACTTTGACTATATAATTCCATGAAGTGTGTTGTCACTTTCAATTACTCAAACTATATTCATTTTAACTATTTAAAGTTCAATTCCATGGCGGTATATAGCAATGCCTTTTATCAAACTAGTTTTCAGTCACTATTATAATATTTTTTCCACCATCAAATAAAACAATATATATATTAGATCTATAATATATAAGTTAAATCTATAAAAGAATGCCACATAAAAGAAAATGAGGTGTGTGAGAATATGTTTACCATGACATTTCAATTCACTAATGTTATTTATTTTAGATAGGCTCGTATAGTTCGAAATGTGCCACTAAAGTCTATGTCTTCCTTATATATTTAAAAAAATTCATGTATTTTTCTAATATGTGATTTTTCTATGGTATTATATGCACTCTTTCTTTGGATTCAACATCTCCTTTGCAGGTTGCCTTACAATATGAATATGATCAAGATATGAGATTTGCGTATGGTCTATTGAGTTATATCGTATTATCTATCTTAGTAATGTAGTTTTTTTAAAAATATCATTGAATGTTAGTATTTTTTTTATTTGTTGTTCAATATTCAGATTGAAATTCGATTAATTCAGATTTGCGCATCGTATGGTTATTTGGAGGAAACGCTCTGAAGGTTACAACGTGAAAGATTTTAATAACAACCTAATAACTCATCGTACTAAATATGATATTATCCGTTTTGAACTTAAAGTTGGTACAACTTTACTAATTGTGGCTTAAGTTTAAGACTTTTTGTTTTTGGTACTAATAACTCGTACTAAGTTTATTTTCATTAGTTGGTTCCACCCTGTAAAATTCTGTTTGTTTATGTACTTATTCATTTAATTTTGAAAAATGTTGATTCACCATTCCCTAAGTAGTGAAAGTCTTGGAATTTTAAATTTTTAATTAGTGCTACTTTTCACAGTATCACACCTTTTTCTCCGTTCATCCCTTTTTAGACCATTTCATAATTTTGAGATCCTCATCATCTGACGATATTATTGTGATTAAATATGTTCATTTTTTATATTTGGATAATTCTCCCCATATTAGCAAGATCTTATTTATTTTTTCAATATACTTATTTTTTTTTAACAAACTTCAACAGCAATAAATTCTCGAAAATAATTTAAAAAATTGATTTGGTTGAGGTTTTTCAAAATTTCAAAATATATTTGGGCATAATTTTTCAAAACATATTTCACTTTTTTTCTTTAAAAAAAACATGACTTATCTCCACAAATTCTAAAATCTATCAAGAATATTCAACCATACCAAATAAACATACTAGCTAATTTCAAATTATTCATATGTGTTTTGATTTTGTTGTTGAATTTGATTTCAGGACTCTTATTTTACTAATTTTGTAATTTTCTTGTTGAATGCATCTCAATTTGTGTAATTTTGTTATTGAATCCTACTGTTTTCCGCATTCCAATTTGTGTAGTGTGAGACGTATTTGGATATGAAGATTACAAACAGTGACATGATTTTCGGGATTAAAACAATAGTGACGACTTAGGAGATAGCTTCATGTCTTCAAATAATTCTTACGATTTGAAGTATTCTAGCTTCAAGTCTTCCAATAATTCTTACGATTTGAAGTATTCTTAATTAATGGAGGAAACATAGTAGATATAGATTAGTTATGTCATAAATAAATGGAGAATTCTTTATAAAATATAAAAGTTTGGGATAATTTTTAAAAAATTAAAAAGGTCAACGGATAAATCTTGGCCAAAAAAAGATTAGTCAAAATTTGGGATTTGAATTTTTTTTGCAATAGGTGGAGTACTATTTAGTTAAGAATGTTTTAGTAAAATCATTTTTTTTACTTTTCAAGCCGTGAGTGAATTTATTAAGAGTGTATTCAAATTAAAAATATCATATACCGAAGGAAGTAATAATATATTTTTCATACTTAAAATTCGAATTTGAAATATTGGAGTAATGATTAATTGTCTTAGGAATTCTATACTCAAACTTTTTTACTTTTTACAGGCTTTTGGCCAGTAAAAATACACACAAAGATGACTTGGCTTCCTTCCATTGACAGCTCTTAAGGTGATTCCTCAGTCCTCAACCCCCCCCCCCCCCGTCAAACCACCATACTACCCTTCAAGAATCTCTTTTTCAAGCCTTTCCATTAAGCAAATTCATAAACACATTTCTTCTTCTTTGGGTGTCTTCATTCTTGAATAAACAAAAAAATAATATCAAAACCTTCATTATTCTTCTTCTTCAACACCATAAAAACTTTCCATTAAGCAAATTACAAGCACCCTTTTCCTCATTTCAAACATAGTTATACTAAAGAAGCCTCTTTTTTTAGTGTATACTTACTATGTGCAAGAAAATGATGCATTACAAGAGATATCATTCCTGGAGTAAGAAAGGAGGAGATGTACTTGTTGTTTGTGTAGATGAAGAAACTAACCCTCTTGGTTTAGTCTGTGGAAACTCTGCTTACAATCACAAAAGAACTAAACCAAAACTTTGTTACCTTCTTTTTCTTTCTCTAATCTCCTTTAGCTTTATTTTAGCTCTGTGTAAGCTGCTCTCTCTTCCTCTATCTGTTTTTATTTTTTGTTACTTTTACAATAGATGGTCCGGCTATTCCTCGGACACCTCACATAACGACGAGAGCTTAGTGTACCGGACTGCCCTTTTTTTGTGGGGTTTCATTTTTTTTCTGAATTTGATTTGTTTTGCATGTTTGCAGATTCATTTAGTTCTGAAGGAGGAGGACTTGGTCCTAAAACAGATGTAAATGGTTGTTCCTCTATCTCTAATGGTTAGTTTCTGTTCTGTGAAACTTCTGTTGAGTCCTCTTCTTTTTCCTTGCTTTTTCCAACTCAATAAGTGATGCTATATCCATCTATGTTCATATACTGTTGAAAAATATGTTATTTTTGTTGGCGGGGGAGGGTGATGAGCTTTTTGTCGGGGAGTCTTGGATTAACCGGTAAAGTAGCCGCCATGTGATCAATAGTGTCACGGGTTCAAGTTGTGCAAACAATATCTTTTAGAAATGCAGGGCAAGGCTGCGTACAATACAACCTTTTGGTCCGATCCTTCCCTGACCCGGCGCATAGCGGGAGCTTAGTGCACCGGGCTGCCCTTATCTTGTGTTAGGATCATGAGATGGTTGTGGAACTAGAGTTTTTTTTTTTTTTGGCTTGTGAAGAGCAATACAAGTGATTGTTGGTTCAGATTTGAATTTCCTTTTTGATGGTTCTTTGTGGTAATAATGAAATATTATGTAGTACAAAGAGGTGAAACAGCTGCTATTTGTTATTGCTTAGTTGTAATCCTGTTATGGTAATGTTTAAATCAGGTTGACAAGGATATAAATGCTCAAACCTCGATGTTTATTTCTTGATTAATTAATAGTCTTTTGTTGTCAAAGGAAGCAAAAATAAATGTTTATCAGTGCTACATGAGTTTCTTGTTGGTATTGCAATTTTTTGCTTGTTAAGGTCGTTGGTCTTGATGTAATTGTAAATATGTCTACATGGTTCTTTATCTTCCCAAATTATGATAGATCCTTTGATTGAACTGCAGGATCAATTTGTTGTGAAAGAAGCAGTATTCGCTCTGATGTATGCGTAATGAAAGGGGATGTTAGGACGGATTCTGTTTCCTCTACAATTACCCTTTACAGAAACAATTATGTTACGCGAAATCTTGATGAGAATGATGAGGTACTTTGGCATGAAAAGATTAGGCCATATACTCGGAAATGGGAAAAAAGCGTTATGGACACCATCGATGAATTAGACCTTGTCGTGAAAGGGGAGCATTCCGGCGTTCATCAAAAGTGTGATGTCGAACATGATGTGCCGGCTGTGTTTTTCTCTACTGGAGGGTACACAGGTAATCTTTACCACGAGTTCAATGACGGACTCATTCCCCTTTACATCACTTCTCAGAAGTTTAACAAGAAGGTTGTATTTGTAATCCTTGAGTACCATAATTGGTGGATAACGAAGTACGAGAACATTCTGTCTCATTTCACCGAGTATCCTATCATAGATTTTACCGGAGATAAGAGGACTCATTGCTTCCCAGAAGCCATAGTTGGTTTAAGAATCCATGATGAGTTAACGGTTAATTCTTCATTGATGGGAAACAATAAGTCCATTAGAGATTTTAGAGACCTTCTTGACCGAGCATATTGGCCTCGAATTAGAGGTTTGATCCAAGATGAGGAACGTGAAGCTAGTATGAACATGGAAAAACTTGTTTCTTCACCCTCATCCGAGACAAAGATGGTGATGATGGAAGAAAAGCAGGATTTGAAGAAACCTAAAGTGGTTATAATAGCTAGAAATGATTCTAGAGCTATAATGAACGAGGATTCTTTCGTTAAAATGATCGAAGATATTGGGTTCAGTGTGGAAGTTTTGAGGCCTCAACGAACGACAGAGCTCGCAAGGATCTATCAAGTCCTTAATTCAAGCGATGTTATGATAGGTGTTCATGGTGCTGCCATGACTCATTTCCTCTTCATGAGGCCTGGTTCTGTTTTCATCCAAATCATCCCGCTCGGAACAGATTGGGCAGCAGGAACTTATTACGGAGAACCAGCAGTTAAACTAGGTCTCAAGTACATTGGATATAAAATTCTTGCGAAAGAGAGTTCCTTGTATGATGATTACGACAAGAATGATTCTGTCCTGACTGATCCTAACAGCGTGAACGACAGAGGATGGGAATTCACGAAAAAGATCTACCTTGATCGTCAAAATATTAGGTTGAATCTTGGAAGGTTCCGCAAAAGATTGCTTCATGCCTATTATCATTCTGTCGCTAATGAAAGCGCGCGTATTCATCGTCTAAGTCAGTAGTTTTTTACCTTTTTGTGGTTTATCAAACATACTAAATTAGTCTTGTTAAAGTTCTTAGAGTTGCACATCATGATTCAGAATAAAAGATATAAGCATTCCTGTAGAGATTTGTGGCAATGCCTTTTTGTGTACATCAAGTAGGGAAATGGCAAGTTGCTCTTTGGTTTCTAAGAAAAAAAATAGTGGTGGTAATTCATTGCATACACTTCTTTTCCAAGTTTGCTGCCATGGAGCTCTATGTCCTTGAACATGTTCACTGCATTTATTTAAGTTTAATCATCTTGTGTCCGGAACTTACTCGCAGACTAATCTTGATTGATTGACCAATTAATCCAGATTCACGTTGCATAAGGTTCATAAAAGGGGAAATCACACTCCTTATCAAAGGTTCTCCATTTTTAGGGTTTGGCTTCATTTTTAGGGTTCGAATCTGGATGGAGGGATCACATCCATCCAACCACTTTTGCTGATCTTGAGGGTAGTGTACTGCATGCAAATGTATCCATGGTTTTGTGAATTCACCTTCATTCAACAATGAAATTTAGACTTGTCCTCCAAGACACCTTCAACCAACCATAGAGATCGGGAATGAGATATTAAAGTCAACCTTATCCCCTCGGAGGGACACAACCTTGGCCAGCCTTCCAATAAGTTCTACCCTCGCTATCACAAATAGCACAACCCTTACACCGCTCGAGGCCACCTCCGCTCCCCAACTGAGCTACTCGAATAAAATATATTTAGTAAAAACAGAACACATGTATGTCTAGTAAATCACAAGCATATCTCACATATCTTGGATCTGCCCATCTGACTTGTCCATATGCATATGAAGTTTATGTTTCTAAAAGAGAACTTTAAGCGCTAACATGATTGTTTTTCTGTTCTCATTAGATCATATTCCTCTGCGACATGTTAATAACTTATTGCTAATAATTTTCTCTACAAAATATTAGTCCTAGGTTCTTACATTATTGCAATCATATAGTTGCATCTAGTTTCTTTGCTGGCACTCGTATACCACTAATCTACTTTTATTTAACTATATATTGTCTATACATTATACATTTTCTTAATTAATGATACTTATTCCATCTTCACTTCTTATTAAATGTTATGACCGTTGATGCATGTGATTTCGATCGCTTTGGTAGTCAACACTACAAATCTTCAGCATGTTTATTAAAATGTTCCACCTTATTTGTGTTTCCCAATGGTAATGTTTACGGTACAATACTGATAGAAAGATTGTACTTTGACGCTCATTCTGAATTTACTAACTTTTAATTTTGGTTTCTATTTTGATTGTATCAACAGAGCTAGGTTGAGAAAAGGGGATTCAATTAAATTTAAAAGTTATATTGTGCAAATAGAGAAAAATATCTTGTATTTTTTTTTATATATATATAAGTTATTGAATCTCTTTGATATAAGAAATATTCTAATGAAGAGATAAAGGGGTTTTAAAAATTGCAACTTTTGGATCTCCTATATAAACTCATGGCTTCGCCAATGTCTGATTGAATTCCAAGTAAATTTATATGCCTATGAAGTTTGTGTTTCCGATGGTATTTCTTCTCCATGTGTAAGTTTTTCTACGATTATAATATTAGGCGATTTCTCTATATCTGCTAGATCTGTCCAAAGCTCGGGTCGGTGGCTTTTTTTTTCTGCTGGCCTGACCCGATCCTGACCCTATTTTTTTAAAAAAAAACCAACCCTGGCCCTGATCTTTCGGGGACCCTACGGGTCATGGATCGACCCTGACCCGCTACAAAACTAAATAAAACAGTAAGCAAAAATACATCATAATCTACATCACGATAATTCATCACGAATTCACGATAATTCAAGATTTCAAACCAACATCACACACGATAATTACAAACCAACAGTAAGCAAACATCATCAACATAAGCAAACAATGCAATTACAATAATTAAATTAACAATAAGCAAAAAATAAATAGTCTTCTTCATAATCATAAATTAATTACAATAATTCATTCAACATCATCATAAGCATCGTCATCGTCACTAGATTCTTCTTCGTTTGTCCCTTCACCTACATAAGTAAAAAATAAATATTAATAAAGCAAAAATAATATAAATTATTTTTAAAAGACAAATATATATATATATACAATATACCTTCCGCAAGAACTCAATCACGAAGGCAAACCAAAGCTTGCACAGTTTTTGGTTTCAAAGAACTTCTAGTAGCTGATATTGTTTTCCCATCAATGCTAAAAGCAGATTCAGATGCTACAGTTGAGACATGAATGGTTAAGAGATCACGAGCCATTACTGCGAGAATTGGATATCGAGCTGAAGACTTATACCAAAAGTCCAAAATATCGAAATCATCATCCCTTGGACGATTTGGTTCCTCTAAATACAAATCCAACTCACTCTTACCAACTGCATTATTTTCTTTGTCTGTAGTCTCAAATACATCATAATTTTCAAAATCCGATAAAGTATCTTGAGTAATAAAATTGCCACCACTAGTACCAGATCCATCTACACTATTATGTATATTTGTGTCACTATCAATGACCCTTTTATACTCCTCAAATCATACCTTAATAGCGTTCATGGTACGATCAATGTGCTTTTGACAACCTTCATCCTCATGCATCTTAACAATACAATACTTTAAAAATGTCATTTTATATCGGGGGTCCAAAAGTGTAGCACAACTCAATGGAAGGTTATACTCACTCCAATACTTGTTAAATTTGCATCGCATATCGCTTAACATATCACCTAAAAAGTTATCTTCACTCCTAGAAAGGTCAAGCAAAGCTTTATAAACTTTCCATACTCCTAAAACATAAGAATTAGAAGTGGGATGCTTTGAAGCTGAAAATAAGTTAGTCACATCATAAAATACTTTTAAAAACTTGTGAACTTGACTAACTTTGTCCCAAGAATTAAGTGGAGGAGCCAATTCCTTAACCTTCACATCTCTAGCAGCAACATATATGAACACATCCTTGTAGTGAAGGACACGATCCATTAACATATAGGTAGAAATTACAAAATTAATCATAGCGGCAGAAATTACAAAATACAGCGACATAAATAACAAAATTAATCACAGGAGACATAGACATTAATACAAAATTACAAATACATTTGTAGAAATCAGATAGCAGATGCAGAAATGCAGAAAGCAGATGCAGATGCAGAGGCAGAAAGCAGAAAGAATATCAAAGAAAGCATATGCAAAAACCGGCAGAAATTACAAAATTAATGACAGTTATATTGTAAATTTCACAACCCCAACATGTAGCAGATGTAGAAATTACAAAGCGTAGAAGAAGCCCAACAAAAAATTACAAAGCGAAATTACAAAGCAGATTCAGATGCAGAAATTACAAAATTAATGACATGTATATTGTAAATTTCACAACCCCAACAGGTAGCAGATGCAGAAATTACAAAGCGTAGAAGAAGCCCAACAAAAAATTACAAAAAACCGGCAGAAAAATGAAAGCTTTTCAACACCAACAATATCAAAGAAAGCGTAGAAGAAGCCCAACAAATTTTATTATGTGTGAAGCCCACATGCAGAAAGCAGATGCAAAAAACAGGCGTAGAAGAAAAGAACAAAAGGGAGAAAAATGGCGTAGAAGAAGCTATTGCAGAGAAAGAATGGAACTTACCTATGAAGTGAATGGAAACTTACCTATGAATTGTACAGACCGGATTGAAGTGGAGAGGATTGCTATGCGGCGCTTACAACAAATGAAGGGTTGCGGCCGCTGAATGTTATCCCTTCACTTATATAGTGAAGGGTTAAATGACGGGTCACTGTTCGGGTCGGGTCAAACGGGTAAAGAAAACTGACCCTGGCCCGACCCTGACCCTGATCGGGTCCCTGCTTTTTCGGGTCGAGTGGCTCGCGGGTCAGCTATAAGCTGACCCTGGCCGTGGTATTTTCGGGTCGGGTCGGGCCGAGTGGATCCCCGAGCCGGTGGACAGGTCTAATATCTGCCTAAGCTTTGATGAGTAAAATTACTCGATACTTTATTGATGTAAGGTAATAGGTATCCGATAAAATAATTTATGCACACAAACTGGTCTGAATACCACCATTAATAAAAAAAAAGTCTTTGGTGGCATAGTTATTTATACGGTATCTTTGTTACATTTATATGAGGTATATAATAGAATAGTCTAGATGTGTGCAAGCTGACTCGGACATTACACGTAAAACAAAAAGCTTGACAATTCTCCATGTGCAACTTGCTAGTCCTAATTTGTTCTACGTTAATGCACGTGTACATTCAGAGATCTTGCTTTATCTGCATGGTTGAATCCAAGTAAAATGGGTACGTATTTAGTCTACACACATAGTAGTCAAATACATGATTAGATTATCTTAATTTCTTATAATTATCAAGCTCCCTTGTTATTAAAAGCTGTGACCGTTGATGGCACGTGACTTCAATTGAATTGCTAGTGATCAAACACTGCAATTCTGCTGCAGGTTTTTATTGAGATGTTCCATCTTATGCACATTTCCCAATTGTTAGAAATTGATTAATCTGGCTGCCAATTGCGGATCCAATTATGAGTTTAGAAGTCAAAACTCTATATATATGAGCAAACAATAAATGTCGTCTATATAGTTAGTGGTGGATCTAGATTTAGTGTTACGGTTGAACCCAATATGTAGGAGTTAGAAATTTATCCAACCATGTGTTGGAAATAACAAAAAAGGTTTTTCTGTATGAAACATACTTTAACTCAAAACAGAAAAATCTATTCGTATAATAATTTGACTATAAATTCTACCTAGACATACATTAAAAATATTAAATTCTAATTAATTTTGAATATTGTTGAGATCGTAGAAAGCATTCAGAGACTCATAGAATTTGTCAACGAGTTATGTAAAACCTAGTGTTTTAAAGTAAAATTTTATCTATTTGTTCGAAAAATAATATGAATATAGTTAGTGAGGGATGTTATCGATGGAGCCAGAAATTTATTCAACCATGGGTTCATGGGGTTCCTTAGAACCCAATGCTTTAAAGTTGAACTCTCTCTCTATAAATATACACGACAAATGCATATGAGTATAGTTAATGAGGGATGCAACCTTAGTGCTATAGGTTCAACCCTTGATGAAGCTAGGAATTTAGTCAACTATTCCGTAGAACTAAAGAATGCTTTGAATAGTCAATGGCAGATATACTTAGTGTTAGCACTTTGAACTAAATGTTGAATTCACACTCTAATTAATAGTTCGATCTATTATCTCCTTATATATTTAAAAATTAAATTTATTTACCTCTAATACATATATAATCAGTTGTATAAAAGGAGGTGTAACACACTCGCTGTCATATCAGCACCACATCAAAAAGTGAATTTCTTTTATTAATTATGTTTTACATTAATTAATTAATTATTAAAATCATCCAATAATTACATCTTGTTCATCACTAAACCATCCCACCCACCCCATCTCTTATCCCACCGGAAAACATATCTGCCACCACCAAAGGCAGAAACCGTCGAAGATGGCGGCGGCGATTGATGTGATCGGAGAAGATCTTCTGCACAACATTCTTTCTGGGTTACCAGCAGTAGCTTGTGCATCAACAACGTGTGTTAGCCATAGTTGGAATCTCATCATCACTCGTCTCCTCGCTCTTCCAAACCTTTCATTTGCTCTTTCTCGTAATCCTGAACTTCAGGTTTAAGCATCGTATAACTTAGGCCCAAGATTCATTCTTTACATGGTATCAGAGTCAACCCCATTCCAATTCTTTGTTCACCAATGTTGGGCCCACAAATTATATTATCAACGCTCCAGTTAACAAGGTCATTCGAATTCTTTGTTCACCGATGTTGGACCCCCAAATTATATTATCCACGCTCCAGTTAATAAGGTTTGGGCGTGTGGGGGAGTGTTAAGAGTCCCACATCGGATATGTAATGTGAACATGGACTCCTTATATGGATTTGGACAATCGTCATCCTACAAGCTAGCTTTTGGGGTTGAGTTAGGCACAAGATTCATTCTTTACATAATACTCCCTTTGTCCATTTTTACTTGTTCACGTTTGATTTTATACAATTTTTATTTGTCCATGTTTGACTTGACACACCCCTTAAGGAACAATAAATGAAAGGGAAAAAACTCAAATATGACATTGAACTATTTAAAATGACTCATTTATGCTACTCGTTAATTGTTTGGCTCATTTATGCCATTGCCGTTATCAGAATAGCTTATTTATGTCATTTTCGTAACTAAAATGGCTCATCCATACCATTTATCATTAACACTGACATTAATAAAAAATGGTATTGTAAAACAGTGTTAATAAAAAATAGCACGAATGAACCATTTTGGTAACGATGATGACATAAATGAGCCAAACTAATGACGAATGACATAAATAAACCATTTCGATAGTTTGATGATATATTTGAGTTTTCCCCTAAATAAAATAATAACTTTACTATATCACCTCTAATTCTTTTAAACCATCTCAATAATATAAATCAATCAAACATACTTTAAAAGTTGTGTAGCCACTAACAATTCCTTGAAGTTTCTAATTTTAATAAATGTCCACTTAAATAGATATGAAATGATAAGTTATCTCTTGATTTTCTAAGCTACCTAACTAAATAGTGTTTTGATTACATAAAACCACACTTATCTAAATAAATGTAATGGACATTTATTTTAAACGAAAATACAAAGGTTAAGTGAACACTTATTATGAACCAAAGGGAGCATTTCATACCGGGTACCAAAAAACACATAATTTAACTAATTAAAGGTTAAATATAGCTAACTATATATTATACAAACTAAAATTAGAATTTAGTACTCCCTCCATTCAGTTTTACTTGTCACATATTGACTTTATACACCTATTAAAGAACCAAAAAATAGAATAAAAAATTTATCATATTATTTCTAGTTATTATTAATTATTTAATGATTGAAATGATTTAAAGCTGGCTAGAAAGATGTACAACCAACTAATTAAGTAATGAATTAAAAAATTTACATATTTCTCATAAAAAAGTAAGTGCTAAATCCCAAAAGAAGAAACAAACAAACACACTGAAACGCACAAAACCAATACGTGGGGCTTTCTCAGAAAATGGAGAAACAAAGGCAGAAATCGGCGGCGACGATTGATATGATCGGAGAAGACCTTGTATACAACATTTTCTCTAACTTACCAGCAGTAGCATGTGCATCAGCAGCATGTGTTAGCCGTTCATGGAACCTTATTATCACTCGTCTCCTTTCTCTTCCAAAGCTCTCTTCTTCACTTTCTCTCAACCCTAATCTTCAGGTACTTCAATTTCCCAATCTGGGTATCTCAAAATTTATGAACTGGAGTACATTTTTTCATCTGGGTATCTCAAACTTATGAATTGGACAACTTTTTTTCATCTGGGTATCTCAAAATTTATGAATTAGACTACTTTTTTACATCAGGGTATCTCGAAATTTATGAATTGGAGTACTTTTTTACATCTGGGTATCTCAAAATTATGAATTGGAGTACTTTTTTTCATCTGGTTATCTCAAAATTTATGAATTGGAGTACTTTTTTCATCCGGGTATCTCAAAATTATGATTTGGAGTACTTTTTTACAAAGTGGTGGTTCGACCGTATGGGGCTGAGTGTTGGCCAGCCAGGAATGCCCACGAGATGAGTAGGGAGATGAGGATGCTTAGATGGATGTGTGGGCATACTAGGAGGAATATGATAAGGAATAAAGTTATACGGGCAAGGTGGAAGTGGCGCCCATGGCGGATAAGTTGAGGGAAGCGAAACTGAGATGGTTTGAGCATGTGAAGGGGAGGTGCATGGATGCACCGGTAAGGAAGTGTGAGAGGTTGGCGATAACAGGAGTTAGGAGGGTTAGGGGTAGGCCAAAGAAGAACTGAGGGAGGTGATTAGATAAGATATGACACAGCTCTAGCTCACTGAGGATATGACCCTAGAAAGAAAGGTGTGAAGTCGAGGATTAGGCTAGAAGGCTAGTTGATAGCCCGGGGTTTTCATATTAGTAGTATCTAGATAATCGCTTAGTTTCTTTTCTCTATGGGTATTAGTATTAGCGTTGCGTATGGGGCGGTTCAGTTCGGGCTTGAATGTTATCGGTTAAACTTATCGATTATCGGTTTATAGGCATGTTAAACCGTTAAAGAACCGTTAAGTTATCGGTTACTGGGTTATTGGTTAATCGTATGTTGATTGTTATCGGTTCGGTTATCCGTTTAACCATTAAGAATTCACATGAATTTTTTTCAAGAACAAAGAACCCATTTTCAAAACTGAAAGTAGCTACGAACAAAATTATCCAATTGAAATAGGAAGGACGTAAATAAATTAGACCAAAATTATCAAAACTTGTCACTGGCAAACACAAACAGAAAGACTTAATTTTATCACGTGTCTCACTGCAAACAGACAAATGCATTAAGAAAATAAGAAACACAAACAAAAAGAAAGAGACAACAACAAATATCAAAATTCTTCCGGATGTGTCAACTCATATATATCTAAATGAAAAAACAAAACAAAGAGACAACAATTTGCTTGTGATTGTGATGTTCATCCCGCTTACTCATATATCAGGTTATAATTATAATTAAATAAATAATTATCGGGTTATCGGTTCACCTGTTAACAAAAGTGGTCAAACCGAGACCCGAACCAATACCCCAATAACCATAGGACACTACCCGAACCATTAACCCAATAACCTAATAATCGATTTAGGTTATTGGTTTAACCGTTAATTTGCACAGCCCTAATTAGTATTTGTTGTCTTGTTGCTATGATATAATATTTTTACTTGTTATCTAGCTTCAAACGCTTTCTTTTTTCAAGCCGAGAGTCTATCGAAAATAACCTCTCTACCCTACAAAGGTAGGGATAAGGTCTGCATACATCTTACCTTCCCCAGACCCCACTTTGTGGAATTATACTGGGTATGTTGTTGTAGTACTTTTTTACACCTGGGTATCTTAAAATTTATGAATTGGAGTACTTTTTTTCATCTGGGTATCTTAAAATTATGATTGGAGTGCTTTTTTAGCTCTGGATATCTCAAAATGTATGAATTGGAGTACTTTTTTACATCTGGGAATCTCAAAATTTATGAATTGGAGTACTTTTTTACATCTGGGTATTTCAAAATTTAAGCAGAGTCTTTTTTTTGCCCAATTTGGTTGTCCCTTTTGGTTTACTGTTTTTCCGACCTAAGTAGAAAAATGTTACTCCCTCTAAGTCTGGAAAGAATGGAGCTATTGCTCTTTGGAGGGTCAATTTTTTCTTTGATTATGCTTTTTTTTTTTTTAAAACTATTATTAACTATAAAAATTATGATTTGGAGTGCATTTTACAGAATTTTTGAATATGTAAGTATTACCTATATAGGAAAAGTGAGAAATGGGTGCCTGAAAACGCACAAAAAGCAAGATTAAGTGACCCTTCTCTTCAGGTTCTTCAATTAAGCATATAGTCTTTTTTCTTGCCCAATTTTGTTTGTCCCTTTGGCTTACTGTTTACTCGACCTAAGTTGAAAAATGTTACTCCCTTCATCTGAAAAGAATGGTCACTGTTGGTATTTGAAGATGGAATGTTTTTCAATGATATTTTTCAACTATTTTGAACTATAAAAACTATGATTTGGAGCACTTTTTTACATCTGGGTATCTCATATTTTAAGCATATAGTCCCTTTTAACTAATTTTGCTTGTCCATTTCGGCTTACTGTTTTCCGGACCTCATTAGAAAAATGTTACTCCCTTAAAATCTGAAAAGAATGATTACTATTAGTATTTGAAGAGTCAATTTTTTTTCGATTATGTTTTTTCAACTTATTTTTCATTTGTTGTTTTTTAGACTGCGTTGTTCTGCTTTTTATAGTATTTTTCGTCATGACTTTTTATACTGCGTTGGATTGCGTGTGTTGAGGGTCTACCGGAAACAACCTCTCTACGTCACAAGGGAGGGGTAAGGTCTGCGTACACACTACCCTCCCCAGATCCCACTTTGTGGGATTTCACTGGGCATGTTGTTGTTGTTGTTGTTGTTTTTTTTCAACTTATTTTATTCGGTATGACGATGACATGAGATGAGCTTAAATAAGCGGTGTGGATCCGTATAGCCGACCCCAACTTGTTTGGGACTGAGGTGTAGTTATTGTATGTTTTTTCAACTATAAAAATTACAATTTGGAGTAATTTCTACAGAATGTTAGTATTATTTTGGCAAACTGAAGAAATGGGTGTCTGAATACACAGAAAAAGTAAGCCGAATTGACTCTTGTATTCCAAACCCCTTCTTTTTGGGTCAGAGGGAGTAATTATGTTTAAGAATATGAATTTAGATATCAAAACACAAGATGAGAAGTGATGAAAGTATACACTTAAATTGGATAAAAGCAACAGATACACTTAAATTGGATAAAAGCAACAGTTTATTGGATTTCAGGAAATGAAATGGCAGAACTATCTTGGAACAAATACAGTAACTTGTTTAGTTTATTACATGAATTTATTGGGGTTGAAATCCAACTTTTGGTGTAGGTTGCTGTGAATGATGATGTTGACAAGGTTTTAGCTAGTCCGATTCGGCCCCAGTTTGTCATTGCTTCCATTGATCCTGTTTTTGACTTGGACGAAGCTCACCGGCTGGTATGCACTCTTCTCTCTTAATTTGGCATTTGTGTGCACTATGAATCGTCATTCAGTTGAAGTTACCAGTTTCAAAAAAAAATCGTGACTCAGTTGATGAATCTGTTTGCTAAGTTGTCCAAGTCGAAAAGGAAACAGTTTCTTATGTTTCTGAATACTTTCTTACTTGGAGATCACGATATTAATTTGACGTCATACTCTCTCCGTTTCAATTTATATGGCTTAGGCCTTAGTTTGACTAGGCATAGAGTTTATGAAAGATGGAAAAACTTTTGAAACTTGTGCTCTTAAATATGCCATAACATTTGTGTGGCTATAGAAGTTTTCAAACTTGTGGTCATAAACATCCCGTAACATTTGTGTGGCTATCCAAACTCGACTATGGAATACCATCCCTGCTGCTATTTGGTGAGACTATCCTAGTCCTAACTTCAAATGTATGCTTTTTCTTTATTTTTGGGACACCATGGCTGAGGTAGACGTCACTCAGGATGTAGAGGCCATGCCTGACTTTTTTCAACTCTTTACACGGTCTGTTATTAACAGAACATTGTAACTGGTTCACTTCACCAGCACACTCTTGTTGCTGGTCATATATTTATAAAATCTACTTACGGAGAAGGTTTCTTATGAAAAAATATATTTATAAATTATAAAATCTAACCTTACCTATCGAAAAAAGAACTCGTAGAAGTTGTGAAAATTGTATAGAATAATGCCATTAATAGAACGATCGCATACATTTTGGTACTAAGAGAGTATTATTCTATTATATAACATAATAGTTTATCGCTTGATAAAAAAAACATAATAGTTTATGTTTTGACCACAGCTTTTTTCTAAACAATATTTGGATCTTCAAGAAACAACTTGGATTTACTTTCAATTAGTCTAAATAGAGCATGTCGGGACATATAACTGAGCTTTTGGATTGCTGGAATATCAGAGGAGGAATTCCAGTAGAAAGAATTGGCGGCGAACAATCCAGCATGTATTTGGTGGACTGTTTGGAGGGAGAGAAACTCCATGCATTTTGAAGACAAAGGAATTCTATTCAGAAGATCAAAATGAATTGTTTGCTTTTGTTTTTATTTTTGGTGTAAATAGAGCCATGTAAATGATGCTGAAGCAGTGATAGATCTCATAGAATCCCATTAAGGTAGAAAGGAGATGTGTCTGGCGCTTTGTAAATACTTTTGATAGCTATGTTGCTCGGATTCTCCAAAATGTTGCCGTACCCGTGTCGGGTCCTCCAAAAATATACTATTTCTGGAGGAACTGGAACGCGCTCAAAGTCATTTTTGACAGCACATTCTTGGTGCTACATTTATAATGCTATTACCATTTCTCAAGAAAAATATATAATATTTCTGAAGAGGTTTAAAATGAAATAGAAGAACTGTGAAGGATGAGATAATGTGCAAAAGATTAGGAGACTGAAGTGTAGTAAAATACTGTGATTTTAGTAAAAGATCAGTTTAACTCTATAATTGTTGAAGTTAGTTGGAGGATTGGGGGAACATTTTTTAACTTAGGACTTTTAGAAGAGATCTACTAGCCCTTGATCAGAAAGAAAGGAGAGATCAATTGGTTATGTAGCGAATGATATAATTGTTAAGTGTATTAGGCTATCTATAATGAATAATATACGAACATTTTACCTAAATTTTTAGCATAATTATGGACTCCCGTTCTTTTTGTTGTTTCAATGAAATATTGTACTTTGTTAGAGTAGTGATCTTAATAACACCACACCATTCAGTATGAATTATCAGACACTGGAATAAGCAATATGTGCTTCTTATGGTGGATTTATTATTTCTGCAGATTACTGGTAGATTTGGCTCCAAAATTCCAGTAATTACTTCGATATCCCAAGGAATTTTTGGGCAAGATGCTACTACTAATGAGTTTGAAGAGGTGAATCTAGTGGCTATAGACTAGAATCTGTTTGGGATTGCATTCTGACGGCTTTTTAACAAGAATTGAAGTGAAGAAAAATGATGTTTTTCCAGGTTCAGTGGGACACGTTTGAAGATGACGAGGCTCATGCCGGTCTTGGTAATGAGAACCAGGGTGCTTTACTAACTGTGGGTTTCTTTCCAGGATTGACAGTTGATTTGATCCCATTATCAAAAACTCGGGTAATTCTTTACTCCAGTACAATCCTAACATATCTAAAAGATATGAATGTTTGCCTTATTGGGAGAAAGTTGAACTTCCACTTTTTAGCTTGATTTTCATTTCAAATGTATGAAGTTCCTACTTGGAATTTTGAAGGGGATGACTAGTTCATACTTCATACCTACTAGAGAATCTGTGCTAACCTGATCTAAAATGGGCTACACTAACTTGGGGAGAACAAACTTCAGGGAAATCAACTCATGATTGATGATCTCGTGCTCAGTATCAGGGAACGCTCATCCTCTCGCTCTGGATCAGCATCACCGATGGGGATTTTGTTATTTTCTGTAAGTCCCAAGTCTCTTAAGACCTATCATTTTGTTATTTCTTGTCCCCTGTGGCAAAACAGTTGTCAAAGTGATGGTGCCTAAATATTCATTAAATTGTGTATGAAGGGGATAAAGTTTATCCTCATGCAATCCAGGTTCTGTATGAGTGCCTGGACTAATCAGTTTAGACTTAGAGTGAGTCAGATTAAAAAGCTGGAATGAACTTTCAGGGACACTTGGGAGTGTTTGCTTTTTAAGTATCTATGATCAGCCTTCTTTCTTTTTACTTTAAATGTAATATGATTCTTTGAATGTTCTAGGACGAGGGCACTGACATCAAACCTGTCCTTGAAAAGTTGGGTGAGTAAGCTTCATAATTTTTATTTATGCAAAACTTTATTTGATCACATATACTTTTATTGATGCAGATTTGTCTTTTTATTTGATTCTGTGAGAAACAAGTAATATTTCTAGTGGCCTCTTTCGTGTTTGTAGATTATGCCTTTTCCACTGAGACTGTCATTGTGGGTGACGGAGGTTCTCAGTTTTTATACCAAGGTGAAACTGCAATTAACCCTTCTAATAACAAAGGGTCGAGTTCAGCTGCAGTTGCTCTTTTATTTTCAAGGGATAGAGGCAAGCCTCCTGGTACGTGTTGCTTCTTAACTGAAATTTCACGGTTTCAAGATTTGATCCTTTATCAATAAAAAGAGCACTCTTTTACAAGGAATTCGGGTCGGAGAATACCTTGCCACCAATGCCAGTGTTATATAGTTGTGTGTGATTCCACAATTTTTAGAGCAGATCTTTCATATCAATTAAGTTGTGAAGTTGTCTAAACTCCCCAAAATTTTGGCTCATGAAAAATGTTATGGACTCAACTTTTGCTCAGCTTGGTGCTTAGCATCTATGGAAATCTTAAGTCTGTTGAACTTCAATGTGGGAGAATATGAGATTACCAATTCAAGTACAACTAAATCATTAGCTAGTTCTATTCCTCAATTGAATTATAAAATAAAAAGAGAGAGGAAGGAAGAAAACCATAATCAACTGATCCTCTTACAGAATCCTAAAAAGAATTATGATCTCCTAATTAGTAGAGGAGATGGGGAAACCAGACTGCACAGTTACACACAAGGGCCAAGGGGGGTGAGTAGAGAAATTAGTGTAATGATCTTAGTCTAAAAGTTGAAGCAAAAGCGCACAGGAGTTTGAAAAGAAGCAGATACAGAGAGATAGAGAAAGGGAGGTGTGGAGAAGAAGAGACTTTCTTGGTTAACTAATGTGCCTCAGGAACACATTCGGGGCACTTGTGTAGAAACCAAGTATATTGCAGATGAGGAGGTCAAAAAATTAATTTGAAAGGTTATAGATGGTGGATATTTTCTGAAAATTGGGGGTTAGTTCCTCTTTTATACATACATATTAGTATATATGTGTGTGTGTGTGTGTGTGTGAGAGAGAGAGAGAGAGAGAGAGAGAGAGAGAGAGAGATTGGGCTTGTGTATTATGTAGTTTCTTTGCTGTCTTAGTAGGAACTTATTTAGTCATCATATGATGAGTATACAAGCTTAAGAGCCCGTTTGGATTGGCTGAAAAAAAGTGCTTTTAAGCATAAGTGGTTAAATTACTTTTTAAGTGCTGAAACTTATTTTATAAATAAGCAGTTACGTGTTTTGAAAAAAGTGCTGAAGCTCAAAATAAGTTATTGATGTGTTTGGTGAACAAGTGTTGTTAAGCACTTTTTTCTGTCAAAATGACTGAAATACCCTTTAAAGCTGTTAACACTATAAAGAAGTTGATTACTAAAGATTTTTAACTCTAAAATTGGTTCAAATTAAAATTAATTTATATTTTAATTCAGTTCGAATATAAACAGTTTATTTAAGTTAATTTTATAAATATATGTTACTTTTAATTTTGCCAATGTTAATGTGAGTATGATGATTCATTTTACTTTTTGATCTTTTTGAAAGTTCTAGTTGATGCTTCGTAAAACTATATCTTTCTATGCAGATGCACAGTTACTAAAAAATTTAAAAATAAATAAACAAAGAGGAAAGTATTCTAAGATGCTTTTGCCTTTTTGGTAATGAGAATTCTATTCAATGCAGTATGTTTCAATATTTCCCATTGCTGATCTGTCTATAACATTCTGATCCCTGCTAAACAAAGGTTGTTTATTTATATCACCTTTTCATGTGCTGCCATAACATGAACACAACAAAAAAGTACTAAACTTTTGAAAAGGAAAATAAAAAACATACAGCAAAAGAAGTGTGGAAACAAATTAGGAAGGAAAATAATATATATACCACTGAAATCACAGAGAAATTGACAGGGAGGAGTGAAATATCTTCAAGAATTGATGCAAAAATAAAGGAAAGGAAGAGGAAAGAAGAGAAGAGGAAGAGCTACGGTGATGAACTGAAGAAAAGAGGGGAAAGATGATAGTTTAGGGTGTTTAGTAGTGAGGGTAATATTGGAATTAGAAGAAAATATAAGGGATAAAGGGCAGCCCGGTGCACTAAGCTCCCGCTATGCGCGGGGTCCGGGGAAGGGCCGGACCACAAGGGTCTATTGTACGCAGCCTTACCTTGTATTTATGTAAGAAAATATAAGCGATAAAAGCGTAAAATTGTTGGTCAAACCAAAATGACTTTTAAGCCAAAAAGTAAAAAGTTGGGGTTCTCCAACTTCTTGCTTTTGCCTTATTTAAGCACTTTTAAACTTATTTTAAGCACTTTTCTATTTTGCCAAACACCCAAAAAGTTAAAAATGGCTTATAAGCTGGTTTGTCCAAACGGGCTCTAACTAACCCAAGAAGTCAAGTTTGAGTTTTTATGGAATTATATGGTTGATTTATAGCTTGAACACTGTCTGGTGCATTTGACCTATATTTGTCTGAATAACGTTAGACGTACTAGGATGTAGAGAAAGGGAGGTGTAGATAAGAAGAGATTTTTTTTTGAAACTGGTAAAGTTGGATAAGAAGAGATTTTTTTGGTTAACTAATGTGCCTCAGGAATACATTAGGGGCAGTGGTCTAGAAACTAAGTATACACGCAGATGACAACTTCAAAGAATAGTTTGAAAGGTTATAGATGTTGGATATTTTCCAGATTTCGGGCATTAATTTCGTCTTACGTATTTGTGTATGTGAGATAGAGAAGGAGAGAGAGAGAGAGATTGTGCATGTGTATTATTATTATTGTTTTTTTGACAAGGATTGTGCAACAACAACAACATATCTAGTGAAATCCCACAACATGGGGTCTGGGGAGGGTTGTACGCAGACCTTACCTCTACCTTGGTAGGTAGAGCGGCTGTTTCCGAGAGACCCTCGTCTCAAGACAAAGCATAAGCACAAGCAAAGTAAGACAAACAAAGCGACTAAGCCATGATAGCGAATTCTGAAAAAGAAGCCATAACTAATGTAGGTAAATAAGATAAACAAAATACACATAGCAGCATAAATCAAACGACGGGGGAATATAAAGCAATATTGTGCCTACTAGTATGATAGGCTAAGCGGGCCTACAATAATAACACCACAACTACCAGTTCGATAAGGATTGTGCATGTGTATTATTTTGTTTTCGCTGTTACGTTGTGTTAGTAGAACTATTTAGTCAGCAGATGATGAGTATACAAGCTTAACTGACCCGAGTTGTTGGGTTCGAGTTTGTATGTAATTATATGATTATTTTATAGCTTGAGCACAGTGTATTAACCTGTATTTTCTGAACAACTTCAATAACTGCTATCCTATGTGCTTTCCCAAATGAAGTTTCATTTTCTGAAAACTTTGTAGTTGCTCATGATCTTCTAAAAGTTGTCAGTATTTTTAAAGTTATGCCTCTGGCTGCTTCTTCTTTTGCAGTTACATCAGTAAATATAGTTAAAAGTATCAGATTCCTTGTCTTCTACTTAATATTGTCGTATCTTTAGGTAATTTAATATACTATACTTCCAGGGAGTTTATTGTGGCAATCATTTTCTGGGACCATGTATACAGGTGTTGGGGAAACTCAGTTTCATGTAATGTTATCCACTGGCATTTCACCGATTGGGCCTACATATAGAGCTGTCTCTGTTAGGGAGAGACCTAAAGACTATTCCACTTGGCTCACTGCAAAAAGAGAAGCAGCTCGTGAGAATCTGGATGGTCAGACTATTTTAGATCAGATTTATGATGAGGTAAGGTGGTAAATCTTGTGAATTAAATTGACATTAATGTTTCAGCACCAAAGTTTAAGTGGCTAGTTTCTGAAGGAAGTAACTTACTGTTTAGAAAGGAGACTTTCAAATAATTACAAGATCTTTAGTGTAACTAGTCTCGTTTCCCCTTCCTTTGATTCCTCCGCCTTAGTGAATCCTTCTAAGTTCAGAAATGCGTGGATTCATCAAATGTCAGAACTCTTTTACTCTTGCCTCACTTTGTTAATTGGGTATTGTTCCTTTATGGTTTAGTAATCTGCTATGAAGCATAATCTGAAAGTGAAGTTTTCCTGTGAGTTGGGAGATTTTCTTTTAACTTAGCCGTGCTTATTTAGAACTTACATGCCCGTTTAAGCGAAAAAATTTACTCCTAGTATTCATCTTCAATCATGTGTGTGTGAACCCCATGAACTCTTCACTGTGAGTTGGGAGATTTTCTTTTAACTTAGCCGTGCTTATTTAGAACTTACAAGCCCGTTTAAGCGAAATATTTTACTCTTCTAGTATACATCTTCAATCATGTGTGTGTGAACCCCATGAACATAGTTCACACTCTTCTCTGACTTGAGATGTTTCTTTTCTATGATTTGATTTCACCAGCTGGGAGGTCATAACCATTGTCCAGCTCTCTATGTTGGAGTTACAAAGAGAAGGAAATGCTCTATTGGGCAGGAAAAACCAAGCTGGATAAGTATGCATGAATTCCATGAGGTCTTAAGGTGATTAATGCATGCTTGATTATCCTCTTCTGGTCTTTACTTATCCTGAGGTTAATGATGTGCAAAAGCATGCTGGTATAGGGATTGTTTTCTCTGAGAAGTTTCCATGGTTCTTGGAGAGAATAGGGAGTCCTCCTCATCTAAGTTTGTTTCTGTTAACGTCGAAAAGCATGTTATGAAACCGCTATGGTGATAGCCTTGTATGCTTTTCCTTGTCCTCTTCTGTAACTAATTATAAGAATTTGCAGAGGTGATGAGGAGTATCTATATGTCCATGGTGTGGGTATCAGAAGTGGCGACTCCTTCCGGTTTTACCGTGCAAATTCTGAGATGGCACGTGCATCTTGCAACAATGTTGCAAACAGCTTCAGACGTTTGAAGCAAGATCATAACTACCAAAGCGATGATCATGCTAATAGCAATGGCTTAGACGTACATAAGAAGTCTGTTTTTGGTGGTATGATGTTCGCTTGCTGTGGTCGTGGTAAGTTATTTTTCGGTCAACCTAATGTAGACGCCTCACCTTTCTTGGAGAACTTCCCTGGTGTTACTTTCTCAGGAACCTATTGTGCCGGAGAAATTGCACGTGGAGAGTTAAGCTCATACGAACAGGGGTCTCAGGAACACAGCTCTGCACACTGCTGTTTGCACGTATTTAGCACTGTCTACCTGGTTATGTCATATATCCCTGCATTGCCACAGCATTAGAGATAGCTGGTTTTGCCATTGACAATGGCAACAAATTTGGTGGTTTGAACTTTGAATAGGCTACTGTGCTGTACTTTTGGTTGGAATTTATGGTGGAATCTGGCTAATATTGTAGCTTAGCAGATGGCAAATGTCTTTTGTAGATATTTCAAAAGCCATTCTGGAATGTTTTACTAACTTGTTGCTGTTTCTTAATAGTAGCTTTTTGTTTTGTAAATGACATTTCTGCAAGAATTGTACTATTTTTTGTATCCCGAAATTTAGTTCAAGATAGACCTGAATATTCTGCAATCGGAACTAGTTTTGCAGGGATTTATTATGCATTATATTGCAGGAATTGGTTATGCAGTGAATAACAATGCATGCATTGATTGTTATGCGTTGATAATAATAGTGTTTGCTAGGATGCGAGCTTTTTTACCCCTCTTTAGTTACTGTTCCATGTGTTGCTCCTGCACATATTTTTTAGTTCACATTCTATTTACCTTCACTTTTTTGCATAACGCATACGGGTAGAAATGATCGGTCTATTAAGTTAATGGCAACTATGTTTTCTTATACAATCAACCAAACACAATATTACTTGTGAAAAAACTTTATATTGGGATTATTTTTGTTGCTGCACTTGACCAAATGACCTCTAAGAGCATTCATAGAATAATGTCCCATTCTTTAAAATAAAATTGAAAATAATCGAACTTTTCTTTGGTAAATTTAGAGCATAATTTCAAGGGTTCACTACAAGAAATACAAAGGCTGAATACATTTATGGCTACTCAAAACTTGCTCGTTTCTTTTTTAATTTAGACACCTGAACAAATGGTGGTATATATTGAACACTTAAACTCGAGTCAAAGTATATCTATTGAACACATGCTGCTGACATGAAAATCAACATTACTTATAAGATTTTTGTGCTCTTATTAGGCAAAGAGTATTACTCTAAGAGACTTGAGCGCTTTTATCCCAATGGAACATAGTAAGAGAAAGAATTAAAAGTAAACCAATGTTTCAGATTTAAAGTAAGTATAATCTGCCCTGTGCCTTCCTAAAGTCTCTGTTTTACGTAATTGCTAAGGTTATAGTAAGTGTCTTTTGTGTAGAAAGTTGATCTAGAATTTGTGCTACTATAAGTTTTCAAATTTGAAGAAAATTACTTGTAATACTGATAATTTTGAGAAGAGATAATTGTATATTAATCATCCAAATAATGAACATACATACCTTTTTTGTTAAAGGTAATCTTATTATTCTTAAACTAGCATTAAGGTTGTGTCTGAAAGTTTTTTAGACATTCTTAATTGCAGATTCTGTGTTGCTAAATCTTGCTTTTTGCCAAAGCCAATGCAGAACCAGATGGTCATGAAAATTTGTACTGAAGGAAGAATTTTTATACTTGTATACAACATTGATAGAAGTCATTGATGAAAAGAACTTTCAGTCAATTGTCAGGTTTTTGGTTGGTATACAACAATGTGCTTCTATCATGTTTCTTCACGGTTCAATTAACAGAGATTTTGTTTCCTTCTGGTCCCTCGGTTCCTTTTTTTATGCCTCAGTAATCTGTACAGAAATATCAACGTCAACAGCCTAACTACATCTAAACTTGCAGCGAGTATCTGCAGTATAAAGGTGTCATCGAAGTTTGTCTAACTCGATGTAGTCAGTGAGTACTTGTTGATGCCTACTGTCAGCTCCCTGATGTTAAATACTTAGTGTTTCTCATAGCCATTTCTTGGTTAGTTTGGCTGAAGGACCAGGTGTTTTGGAATTTCTACTTTCATTTGCACCTGTAAAATGAATGACGATTATGTAAATGCTACATTTGGTCAATAATGGTTTTTAATTGAAACTTACTAGGCGGTTGAACATAAATTGAGTGATATTTGAAAAAAAAAGTATTTGAAGTTGTTTTGTAATTTGAAACTTACTGTTTGCATTTCAATTGAAAAAAAAGTCGGGAAGTTTGTGAGTGAAAAATCCATCTTGAACTCAACTTTAAAAACTAAACAAAAAGTCATTTAAATGCATAATGAAACAAAGTTTTAGAAAAAAAATTTGAAAAAAAAGGAAAAAACTCATACCCTTAGTTTTGATTTTACTTACAAGAATCAGGCAAGCTCCCTCCTCCAAGTGAAGATCTCCTCGACATGGTTGGTGGCGGAATGCCAGTTAGAGACTGCCTTCTAAGTGTCCTTGCATTAGATGCCGCCATTGGTGACTTGATCTCCTCGTTTTGGCATTTAAAAGGCGATGGTGGGGCTGCTTCAGTCCTTTTCTGTTGGTTCCTGTAAGTTTTTACAAGTCAGTTAAAACTTAAAACACAATTCTGCGTCCATGAAATAGACAGGAAGCTAACAGAGTTATCTCAGACAACAACATAACATTGTAGAACTTCCAAAAAGCTTTAGCTTCATATGGTTATGTAAAGTGATTATAGAGAGAAAATGACAGTCCCTTATGTTTAAAGGGTAGGTTCAAAATAGCCCCTTATATGTATTGAACAGTTTTGGTCCCTTAAGTTTGCCAAAAGTTAACACTTCTAGTCTCCGTCGGTTTATGTTCGTCAGATTTGACCGTAACGATGGAAAAAAAAATGTTAACTTTTGGCAAATTTAAAGGACCAAAATTGTTCAGTGCATACTTAAGGTACAACACAATCAAATCAAATCAAATCGGTCGTTATACCAAATGAGACTTTTCGTCGTTTCATAGCGATGAATTTAATTATACAATACGATAAAATTTAAATAACAATCAAAATAAATATTGTATTTAAAACACAATACAATACAATACAATACAATAGGTAACATCCATCCAATAGTGACCATGTATAAAATATTCATCATAAAAACATTAATGATCTTTTTCTAGTTTCAACTTTATTATTCCAATAATGCATATATACATTAATAACTCATGTAAAATTTGAACACAAACTAGTATTACTAGTTAGAAGGAAATATGGCGCCTTTTAGTAATTAAGGCGCTACAAATAATAAGGGCGCTCGTGCCATAAAAAATAATGTGACATGTTACATTTTTTCTCTAACTCTATGATTAACGAGGTTAGTAAATTAGAGAGTGATCTCTGAAAAATTACGTTAATTTTTAGAGAAATGTCAATATTATAACTGTGGAAGATAAAGACAAGTCATGTAATTGAACAAATCTTCTATCTACCTATTACTATAATCTACATTTAATCCACGTTTGACCATGAAGTGATCAAATCCACATTTACTGGATGGTGATTTGGTGTATGACTTTGGAAGCACCCCACATTATATGAAAATGGAAATTAAAATTAAATAAGATTTATCTTATCACAAAAGGAAAAAGGAATATCAATTATATATATATATATATAGATGGTATCCAATCGATCTCTTCTAATTACTTTTCTTTCTCAAAAAAAAGACGTATCTCAATCAATCTCTTCTGTCTTTTCGAAAAATATTATATAGTTAAAGCTCGATCTTAGCTATTGTGAATGATCTTATTAATAGTGTAAAATGTGGTTACATTATAGATGAACTCTTCTACTTAGTTTGATTTGCTCATTTGAGTTATCAAACCAAATAAATTGGCGTACGATATTATTACCTTAAATTAGCCGGAACAAATATCATTTATATACTTCACGTGTTTTAATTGGCCTTTAGTTTGGCTAGACGCATCGTGTTAACTAACCATGTAGCATGATCTAATTAATTTGGAATTTTGATCTTCGTAATATTTTACTAAGCACATTTAACATTTTGAAATAGGCACGTTTGATCCTTTTGCTTGTGAATATTCACAAATTTATCATAATTATTAGTCGTTCAATCACTTAATTACCATGTATTATGTTAAGCTTAACAAATAACCTTAGATATGAGGTTATGGATGACACATATTAAGATACAAGATTAGTAGGTAGTTGAGGGTTATCTCTCTTATCCTTCCATCGTAGTATTACTTTTGAAGTTTCTTGTTCTTCGATTTTTATTACTATTTATTAATTCGTGTACTTCGAGCATCGTATTATTTTATTATAGTTACTGTTTCTTTTTGAAAATACTTTGTCATGCTTTCTTAGTATTTTGTCATGACTTTTTCATTTTCGTTATTTTCCTTTTATGAACTGCTTTGAAATGTTTTTCCTTGAGCCTAGGGTCTATTGGAATCAATCTCTCTACCTCCCAAGGTAGTGTAAGGTCTATGTACTCATTGCCCTCCTTAGACTTCACTTGTGAAATTACATTGGGTATGTTGTTGTTGTTTATATTAGCATATATTGTTACTCCATATTTGATGGCAATATAGTTCTAAAAGTAGTTCAAATACAACATAATTTATTATACAACAAGAACAACCCAGCGGAATCCCACAAAGCGGGGTATGAGGGGTAGAGTGTATGCAGACATTACCCCTACCTTGGAGGTAGAAAGACAACGTAATACTAATATAAAAGGACTAAAACCACACATAACAATTAATTAAACATTAAATGTGCTTCGTCAGATATTATAAGGACCAAACTTAGAAGACATCTATAAATTAGGGACCAAAAATGCTATTATCTAATCTATGTAGCTATCTATTTAAAGTGGGAACCCTAAATTAAAAAATTAAATTACCTAAGTATCATTCTTTAATAAAACCTAACACCCAAACCTCATAAGCGACGCTTCATTAACATATTCAATAATTGCCTTCATCAACGAGAAAGAAACCAATCTAATTCAAATCAATATTGTTTAGTCGTATTTGATATATTCAAGAGTATCAAATGGTACGTTTCTATATTTATGCATTATTTTTGTTTTTGATTCTTACTATTTTACTGTTATTGTGATATGGTCGCTTTTGTAATTTATTCGTATTTTAGTTTATGTGCTTTAATTATTCTGTCTTGCAGTCTAAACATCATATGCCAAACAAATTTTGTCGATCGACATAGTTCTATTTTACATTTTATGATTCAAATAAGTAATCTATTTGACAAGTGTGTTTTTTTCAATTTTTTTTAGAGGATCACATTTGTACTTTATTCATATTTTATTTATGTGCCTTTAATCTTTCTTTCATAAATTTTTGGTCCAATTGACATATACCAAAGAAATTGAGTCCATAGAGTTCTATCTTACTTTTTGGTGAGTCAAAAAATTTATTTTCCTTGATAATTATTTTTCCAATTTCTTTAAGCATTAACGTTAAGATACATTTTTGTGTAGTTTAATACACTCAACTAAAAAATTATGTATGTAAAACCTTTTATTTATATGTTTATTTTCCAACATGAAGAAGTTTGGTATATAGATCTAGACATCGGTAACTCAAGTGAATTTCTATCATTTGCATTCAAATAAAATATGACTTGACCAAAATAAAAGTCCAAGAGTGAAACGTGTAAGTTCACTAGGAAATTTAACTATCATTTCACTTCTGGTTGACATTTGACTATTTATTTTTTAGTTGTCTTTCTAATGTACCTCAAACTTGTTCATGTGAAACAAGTTTATAAAACAACTCTAACCAAGTGTCAAAAGACTTTGTCGTAAAATCTTTTATTATCGTATTGATAAATGTATCAATTCCTTCTATGTATTTCGTTTTATTTTAAGTCTCATTTTATCTTTTTGTTTCATAGCTTACTATATAGAGAAAGTACTAAGACTTTGTTGAAGAATACTTCTAAATTGAATAATTTTGGATTGTACAGGAGATATATAGACCATTGCCCTTAATTTTGCTAAAATATATAAAGAAAAAAAATTAATAAAGATCAGGAAAATGCTTCTTTTTTAATTCTTTCTAAATTTTAAATAGGAGTGATTTTGTAAATGCATGTACTAATAACTAATTAGTAACATTAATATATATCTTCTTCTCCTTCACAGCTAAAATTCCTTGGGTCAAAATTGATGCTCCAATTTCTGCAACTCTTTGAAGTTCAAGCCTTCAAGTTCCTCTCCCATCAATCGACTTTACATTATATTACAGAGCTTGAACTTCAAAGAATTGCAGCAACTGGGGCATAAGTTAACGAAGACATTTTAGCTGTGAATGAGAAAAAGGTATATATTAGTTTTACTAATTAGTTATTAATACATGTATTTAAAAATATAAAATTTAGAAAGAAAAAAAGGAAGCATTTTCTTGATCTTTCTTAAAAAGACCTTTATATTTTAGGATTAAAAGCTTTCTATATTTCTCTTCTAAATGAGGTAATACTTTCCATCCAAGACCTTTCAATAAGTGATGAATTCTTCCTCCCTTACCAATCACCACTTTTTAGAGATAAAGAAAGAGGCAGGTAAAGAAAAGAAAAGAAAGGAAGGGAAAATGGAGAGAGGAAAATTTGAGATCAAAGGATGGTTAAGGTTTTTTTTGTTGCACCAGAATTACTAAACTATGTTTTTGCAATGTAAAGTGTCAACTCTACCTAAGTATCGAGACTAAATATTTTTTTTGCTTCCTATGTTGCTCAAAAAGTAACACCGCATCCGTGTTGGACCCTACAAAAATGAACTACTTTTGAAGAATCTGACATGCTCTCAACGATTTTTTTGAAAAGTTCGAGTTGTAAGAAAAATGAGCTTACATTATTAAGAATATTTTATTTATATTTTAAGCATTCTGATTTGATGGTAGTGCATAAATATAAGCCTAATTATAAGTGTGATAATTGATTATTGGGTTATGCACTTTATATGTTGGGTGGGTCTATTGTGGCGGTAAGTGTAGACTCAACCCGATGAAGCTCATAACGAGACGACCTATCAGGTTTTCATTAATTGCAGCTAGGTCTCATCTATAGCTCTTGTATGAACACAATATCAGGGTTATTTCACATCATCTATCATTTGTGGTAGATGTCTCATTGATGCCCTCATCTTATGAAATGGTAATAGAGAGGAAAACCTAATCCTGTTGGAAGTTTTTGCTCTATGGTACTTTATAATGCAATACGGGAAGTATATAACTATTACAAGTATTCGAAAGGATAAACAAAGATTCACTAATTCAACTAGAAATCTGAAAATTACAATAGTTACACAAGAAAACTGGAAATTCCAGTTTTGTAGAAGATGGAAAAATGGAAATTGTTTTTGCTGAGTCGAGTGTAGCACTCTGTCCTTAAGACAATATTGCCCCGTATGTATCCTTTATACGTCCAGGACAATTTGTCTCCCAAGATAAAACAGCAATGGAACCCTTGAGCAAAGGAAACTCAAGAGCTACCGTGAAGAATATTGAGTAACGAAATGATGCTTGGAAGTTGTAGGAAGAAAACTGTTTTCGGTTGTGTATTTTCGTGCACTGTTTTTGGTGTTCTCCTTGGTCATTCTTAGTGCTCAACAATGGTGTAAGGGGGTGTTTATATAGGTGAGGGAGGGGCTGAAAAACTGCCTCCATAATAGCCAAATAATGGCCATTATGGAGGTAGTAAAGCCACCAACATAAATGGTGAAAGACCAACGGATTTGGCCATTATAGGAGGAGTAATTCAGCCAAAATAAATGGCTGAATTGAGTGCTTGGCAACTGCTTTGACTGTCCAGATTCTGGAAACTTGAGGGACCAAACTGTACATCTGAAAGAATTCTGGTCCGAACTGTACATCTGGAAACTTCTGGGATCAAACTGTACTTCTGGCAAAGTTCTCTGGCCCAAAAAGATAATATCAGATGACCGTGGCCGTGGCCCGGAACCGAACCGGACGGGCGGCGCGCGTGTGGTCTTTCCTCGAACCGAAGCACATCTAAGTCCTCCCTCCTTTAAACACATGGGATACCCCTTGGGGTCCCAAACCCCAAACCAATTTCGAGTCTTATATACACAACAATTCTTTCTTCCTCTACCGATGAGGGAGAATTGAACACAATACCACACTTTCCATGCTTCAAACACCTTACTTCGTGAACCAATATCTCTTTCATTTCTCAATGAAATTTGACGATTCTTAGCCCTACGGTTATCTACATACTTAGTAGATCATGCATGTGTGAAGAACCGGATTCTCCAACATACGTAACACTAGTGTTTAAGCCGTTAAAGTTGGTCGGTCGCAACTCCCGCCAAAGGCTAATTTCCAACAAATCCTTCATCGATCTGCGATATGGCTCAAAAGGTATGTAACTATCCTTACTAATCTAAATATATTTTGTTTCCTAATATTATATTTGATCCTGATTTTACTATATTAATATTAATATTATACGAACAACTTAGCTGACAACCAAACCCCAAAAGATAACTTATTTTCGAAAAATATTTTTCATCACACCAAACACACCCTAAATAAAAATTATCAAATTGGACAATAGATGCCCAACCTAAATGCTAATCTGAACATGCCTTTCTATAGAAAAATCCACATTAAGAGTACCTTGCCATACATGGAAGGCCTTCCCCTTTTCAAATGTAGTAACACTTTCCATCCTTGTACTCAATCACCTCCCTTATAGATAACAGAAACTAAGAGGTGAAGAAAAGAAAAGAAGGGAAAATGGGGAGAGGAAACCTAATACACAAACCTCATAAGCATAATAAAGCAATCAACCTTGAAAAGACAGAATACCAAGGCACAATTGATGTTGTTATGGTTGAAGGATATGAAGAAGATCATAAAGTTGATCAAAGAATGTCGCTTCTGATATCTATTTTAGGAACAATCAAATTATATATATATATATATATATATATATATATATATATTGATGTTGTTATGGTTGAAGGATATGAAGAAGATCACAAAGTTGATCAAAGAATGTCGCTTCTGATATCTATTTTAGGAACAATCAAATTATATATATGTGTGTGTGTGTTTTGTTCATAAAAAAACATATGCATATGTGAATGTTAGCTTTTGATACATTTAAATTTGTAATTATAATATGAAATCAAATATTTTTCAAATATGTATGTATTAATTTTTTTCAGTATAAGTATTCTACAAAAAAATAGTATTAGAGTGTACTTGCAACACACGTACAACGACTAGTAAAATGAAAATGTAACATTTAGATAATAGATGCCCAACCTAAATGCTAATCCAAACAGTACATTTATAGAAACATTCCATAAGTACGTGGGACAATGACTTCATTATGTAGCCACACCTTGTCTATCTAGATCGGAATCGAACTCTTACAATCCCAATTCTTAGTAATACAAATAATTCTAGGCTGTGTCAATGGTTAAATCCTAAAAAATATGGAATTGGAGTCGGACTCCACACGTGTGTCTACAAATTCTCTTTATCAAACTCGGTGTTTACACCAATCCAATTAAGATATGACACATGCTTAACTTATACTTTTATTGCTAAATTAGTACTACACATACTTTAACCATGACAAAAAAGTATGATCTGGTGTAGACACCGAATGCGAAAAGTTTTTATTGTCCAACCCAAATGCTAATATCCAAACATACCTTTTTATAGAAAACTACATACCAAGAGTACCTTGCAACATATGGAAAACCATTACTTTCTTTCCATAGGTCCCTTCCTAATGTAGTAATAATTTCCATCCTCAAGAATTCAACATGACTATATATAACACATGACTCCTTACTCCATTACCAATCACCCCATTTTTAGAGATTGAGAGGAAAGAAAAGGAGGGCAAAATGGGGAGAGGGAAAATTGAGATGAAGAGAATTGAGAACACAAATAGTAGGCAAGTTACTTTTTCAAAAAGAAGGCAAGGGTTGTTGAAGAAAGTTAATGCATTGGCTATTCTTTGTGATGCTGAGGTTGGTGTTATTGTTTTCTCCAACACTGGCAAGCTCTATGAATTTGCTAGTTCCAGGTAAAATTTAATTTTGTTCATCTTTTTATTATTATTTTTAATAAATAAGACTTGTTTTACCTCTATGTATATGTGTTTGTGTATTTGTTCTTGTTTTATTTTTCGTTTAGATTGCTTTATTATTTTGTTTTGTCGCTATTTTCCTTACTATCTTGCTTTGATTTCACTACTTTTAATTCGAGGTCTATCGGAAGCAGCCTCTCTACCCCATAAAGGTAAGGTAAGGTATGTGTACATCGTAGCCTCCTCAGACCCTATTTGTGGATTACACTGGATATGTCATTGTTGTTGTTGTTAGATTGATTATTTATGTGTATCTGTATACTCTTTTTGTCTTTGTAATGTTTTCATGTGTGTATGATTGTGTGTGTAAAATATTGTTAATAGATAGATAGATCATTCGGGTTTGAGTCCTGAAAATGAAGATTTTTCTTATAAGGAGCGCTTTTTTCTTGAATAAGCCCTATGCGGCGCAAATCTCTATTATTTTCATGTATGTGTGACTGTGTTTGTAAAACTTTGTTATTAGATAGATAGATTCTTCTAGATCGAATAATGGAAATGGAGAAATTTATGATATGTATTCCCTCCCCCCTAAATAGGCATTATGCCATCATGCGTTACATCTAAAATAGTCTGACAAATGAGTTCCGAATACCAGATGGTAGAAAAACATAGATGGATTCTTTGCCCTTTCTTTTTTTCTTTTCTTTGATTTCTTTTGTTTTTTCTTGGTTTTATGGTATGTTTGATTAATTTGAAGGGTTTTCATGATTTATTTAATAAACGAGGTTGAGAAAGATTAAGGGGTCGCTTGGTTCATGAACTAAATTATCTCGGGATTATAATACCGAGATTATAATTCTTAGATTAATTTATCTCACATGAGAGGTGGGATAAAATAATCTCGAGTTTGATGGGATACAAAGGGATATTCAAGATTAATTAAGTTTGAGATTAAATTTATATTGTGTTTGTTTGACGGTATAAATTTATTCAAGATAAATTTATACCATCAACCAAACACAATGTAAATTTAATCTCAAACTTAATCTTGGATATCCCGCCTTATGCCGTGTACCAAACGACTCATAAGGTTTTAGTGGATGTTCACTCTTAGATGAAGTGGTTGTATCATTTCTTATTTGTGCTTGTCATTCTTAACTACTAGGTGTCTAATAACTTCAAAATATTTATGTTCGTTTGCTCGAGTTTAAATTCAGTTTTTAAATTTTTAGAAAAACATATTTTTTCAAGAAACAAATACTTTTTCCAATATTTATTTGTAGCTTTATGATAAGAAATGAAAGGGGAAGGGAAAAAGAAATACATAGATTATGAACTAAAAGGATTGATTTTATTCATCCTTTGCGTGATCAAATTTGATTTCGAACTAAAAAGGTTGATTATAATTGAATAAATAGAAAGTGTTTTAGGAGTGGAATATTCCAAAAATGTTTAACAATTAGTATATTTATAGTGATGATCTGCTATGGAATTAAAAAATGGAATGACATACTTATATTTTATGTAATAAATCTGTAAAAAGTTGTTATGTTATTCCATTAATAGAATGAAATTGTTGTTGGGATGGGCTATAAACAATAGGTTGGGTTTACAAAAGCAAAGTAATGAAATAGCCCAACAAAGATATGGGCTAAGACTATTTTCATGAGTGACAGTTACATATTTAGTGATTCGACCAAAAAATATTTACTTTTGCTAGTTAATATACATAATATATTCATTTGCAGGATATTTTCTTGAGTGGACGACTATTTATGTCAATTTTTCTTTTCATAAACTATAAATTATCCATAGAAATTTGGCCCAAATCAAACTACATAGGGGTTTCTCTGATCACCAACTATAGAATAAAAATGAAGCGTTTTAATATTTACAGCTTGATTTTATTGCTCCTAGCAAGAAACATACATGAATCATTTCACGGAGTATGTGTCTGAATAGTCCAAAGTTCGATAGTTAGCTCTCGGCCCTTCGTAAAAAGAAAAAAAAATAATGCAGATGAAGGTAGTGTTACTTTTCAAGAATATAGGGTTTGAGCTAAAGCTATTAGTTTATATTGAACCAATAATTTAAAGCCTACATTCGCCCCTAATTATCATTTGTTACCTGTAATTATTTCTTAAATGATCTGATAGAGTGATAGTGTAACTTTTATTTTTCCTCCGTTATCAATATAAAGAAGTTAAATTCTTTTAGTATTATTGTTTTTATAGCATCTTCATTTATTAAAGTTTAATTTTTTTTCTTTGTGAAGCATGGAACACATATTGGCAAGGTACCATAGGGCTCCAGAATCAATTGAAAATGTTGCAGCAGAGGTAGTAATTAAACACTTCTTACTCACATAAATCAATTGATTGTATTAATTATTTATTTAAGTAAAACATTTCCAATTTAATTATTTTCATTTAGTTAATTTAAAGATGTCGATTTTGTTAAACAAGCATGAGTCGCAGGTATGTGCTTGGAATCTTCATAAATGAAGTGAATATAATTTTAACTACTTGTCTATGAAGATGTTAGTCATTCACTAATATAACATTGATTTTATTATCGAAGTTACCTCTTTATTTTTTTGTTTTTGAGTTAACGCGGGGATAAATTAAACTTGTTTTGAGAATTAAACTTGCAAGGATGTGCTTAGTAATTTTAAGAAAATACTTATAAAATTACATTCTAGATTATGAATATATTTAATAAAAAATGGATCCACGGGTCGGATCCGGACCGGATACGGATCTCAAATACAAGATCCGATCCAGATCCGATCCGTCGAAACGGATCCGAGGTGAATGCCTTCAAAGGTGAAATTGCAATTCTACGTCAGTTGCAACGGTAAGTCTTTATTTTAATCTCTAAATATCGATAAATTATAATTTTGATTTTTATACTATTTGATTAAATTCATATAAATTTAAATTAATTGAAATGTACATCTTTGATCACAAGAAACGGATATATTTTGAACCTTACACACACATACACATCCTTTTAAACACTAGCCCAACCTATTATTGATATTATCCTCCTTGGGTCTAGGCTCAATATATAGTTCATTTTTTTGGCTATTATAATTAAAAATAGTCACTGTCAAGAATTTATACTCCAAGACATTATTATGGGGATGATTAGTTTAATTTTTAATTATAGGACCGAAAAGTGACCTGCGAATGCTATTTCTACCTTTAAAACATAGAAATAGCGTCCACTAATTACCTAACAACCGGTCTTTAAAATATAGTCATTGTTCTAGAGTATCAGATTCCACAAGTGAAATTCCATGGCATTATCTTGGAGTTTCACTTGTAGAATTTGAAACTCTAAAATAGTGATTATTTTTCAATTACATGAGCTGAAAGTGACTCTTTGTGAAAAAAATTCCTTTTAAAACGTGTCAAAGCTTGCTTTCTTATATATTTAACATCTCTTTCTTGTTTAAACGATATGAAATTTGCTAGCTTAGGGTGTTATAGAAGGAGAACAAACGTATATTCTTAATGTGTTTTTCTAACTCTATCAAAAAGGTTTAATTTTTCACTTTGACATTTTAAAGAACTTTTATACTATTGAATTTACGTATAAACCGTGTTTACTAAAATATCTGTAAGTATTATCGATAAGATTTATTATTGATGATATTGATAATGAATTTAATGATATTTTATATGTTTTTGCATACTATAATATAATGTAAAGTCGGTTGAGGGGGATGGAACTTGAAGGCTTGAACTTCAACGAGTTGCAGAAATTGGAACATGAATTAATTGGAGGCGTTTTAGCTGTCAAGGAAAAAAAGGTATATATTAATTTACCAATTAGTTATTAGTATATATTTAAAAAATCACTACTATTTAAAATTTAGAAGGAAAAAAAAGAAGCATTTTCCTGGTCTTTGTTGATTTTTTTCTTTATATTTTAGGAACAAAAATGGTTGGAGAAACTTGATAAATCACTGCTGCAGGTATAGTAATTTATTTCGTGTTAAAAAACCCTTTCTATTGATAATTCATTAACTTATAACCTTTCTACTGGAAATTTTGACGGTATATTACCGATTGTGTTGCTCGAATTCTTTAAAAATGTTGCCGCATTCGTGTCGGATTCTCCAAGAATGCACTACTTTCGGAGAATCCGCCACACACCCATTGATATTTTTGAAGAGTCCGAACAACATAGATTATCAATATAAGCTTGTTTTCACAAATTATTTTATTCAATTCCTAAAGACTCAATAAAAGGAGGAAGACGCGGGAACATATTAGTTTTTTGCTCTTAGGTTGGATAGTTAGGTCGGAGAAAGAGAATGACTCATTCTTGAAGTCGAGGTTCTTAAGATAAAGTTGTAAGTTGTGTTTTAAAGTGCGGGGAGGGTGGGGGTGGGGTGGGGGGGAAGGGAGTTGAGAAGGATGGCAAATATTGTCTATCATTTGGCATGTATGGTAAAATCAGTTAGTAGATTTGAAAGACATTATTTATACTACGCGCATGTAAGCGTTTCAAGTCCGCTTATCTCCCGCTCGTGAGCTTGACTATGACAAAGCCATGAATTTCGTTAAGAATATTTTATACAACATTATATTAGTTTCTTCCAAGTATATTTAATCGATCACCCTTGTGATTTGTTTTTTCTTGTTTCTTTTTTTGGCAGGAGGAAAAGGTTATGCAAGACAATGAAGCCCTGCGTGAACAAGTAAGCAACCTTAAATCTAAACTTATATTTTAATAATAGTATTCAATATTATAATTGTGATTTAAAATTTTTTTTTGTTGATTTTGGTATAATATTTAACTTATTATTATTTAATATATGCAAAATTGTTTTTGTTTGTTCAGATTGAGGAACTGAAACGCAGCTCCAGGATTAATCATGAAAGTGTTACCTTTGAAGAAGAATCTAGTTGGAAATACAGACACTAGCTTGCGCTTAGGGTAATTATAAACTATAATTATTTTTAAATTTAATCACGTTACAATTATTTAATCTATTATTACTCTTGAATCGAAGGTCTATCGGAAACAACTTCTCTATCCCATAAAAGATAGGAATAAAGTGTGCATATACCACCCTCCCAAATTCCACTTATAGGAATATACTGGGTAAACCATACTAGAAGTTGTATACCCAGAATTAGCGAAGAATATAGCATAGAAAAACAAAAGGAACTTATTTTATATAATATTGACCTCTAAATAGAGCAATGCGTTTAGTGATGATTTCATATAATCGACTCTATCTTATTTGACATTGAGGTACAATTATTGTTATTATGGATATATAGAGAACATCTAGTGCTTATTTTTTTTAATATTGACTTCAAATGAGCTTAAATGAACAAATTTGATTAGTAATGATTTCATAAAGTCTGACTTTATCTCCCATTTGGACATAGATTTTTTAAAATTTTTGTTCATGAAATTTGATAAGTTTTTGAAAATTTATCTTAAAAAAAAATTCAAGTTTCAAAAACTAGCGCATACCAATTTTAGATGAAATTTCACTCTCACAAAACTTCAATTTTTTTTCAAGTAAAATGCATGTCCAAACACAATTTCAAGTTCTAAAAACTATTTTTCAACACAACTTCAAAATTTAAGTTTTGGCTGAGACACGATTATTATTTTTGTATATGAAAAGCTAACTTAGAGGCTACTAATTGGTACAAGTGAGGATGAAAACACCCAAAGTTGAAAATGATGCTGAAAATCCAATGGTGTTAAGAGTAATATATCTTATTGCAAGAGATATTTCTCTATAGCAATTTGATATTAAGACTCTCTTTAAGTTTTACATTATATTAATGTTTGCTTAGCTTAGATTTAGCTAAGTTTTTGTCAAGTCAAACGATGATTTTAGTTTTATTTTCACCACATTTCTTCTCTTATGCTAAGTCAATTTATGACTACAACTTGTTATTGAAGCTGGTATGGCTTTGAACCTATCAATAGAGTCGAAAGGATTTAAATTATAATTTTCCTGTTTTTTAATTTTTGGCTCTTTCATGTCAATTTTTTTTGTTTGTTATGTTTGAAATGATCTTTGTGGTTGTGCAATGATTATTTATTTTGGTTTTCAATTAGATTTCGATATTTGTATTAGAGTTTGTACTAATTTAAAATTCAGTGCGTAAGATTCATTAAAGGGAAGACACTCCCTATCATGATTTTTGTCATACCCAAAACTCAAACTCGAGATATATCGTTAAGGCTACTAGTTGGAAATGTACAACTTTTTGGTAGAGAGCTTGTTATTCCCTTACTAGACCATAAGTTTTTTTTTCACTTTTTTTTTAAAAAAAAATGTATATTTTGAAAACATTGTTTGATTACAAAAAAAGTGACTAGTTTCTAGGCAGTTTTTGAATATGAATTTTCCAACTTTAAAAAAGTGATTTAGACTAGTTTTTAATTTTTTTGAAGTTTTCTACTCACGAAGTTTGAATTTCCTTTCAAGTAAAATGCATGTTCAAACACAATTTCAGCTTTTAAAAATCAATTTTAATCTCATCTTCAAAAACTTTTAATTTTTTTTGTTTCAATCAAGTCTGTATCCGGGCGCTAGCTAAATAAAATAAGAGTCACCGTTTAATTTCATAGGACTTTTAGTTTATAAAGGTTTGACAATGTTGATATAATATAATCCACCTATTGAGGTCTTTCTTTCTTAGATAATTTTTTTTTTTGCTTCTGAGGTAGCTTATCCATTTTACAACTTCGTGTCAATTAGAAGTGTTGTAAAAGGTAATGGATTATAAAAAATGATAAACTATAAGTTTATATTTTGTATTATAGATTATATACCCACCCCACCTAACCCGCATCCTATTAGTCATCAATTTAACCAAATATGGAACTATAACGTGTTCCAAATCAAAATTACCCTATATTTGACCAACGAAATCCTATTTTCAACAGAAATTCATTTGCATAAAAACAAAATAATGGAAGGGCGTCATTTTATCAACTAATCCACAATTTATGTTAATCTTTAGATGGTTTTAGTATTAATTATGAGTTTTAATATTGTAAGTGTCACCTTTCTCATATAAGATTGCAGTTATATTTTTTTTAAAGAAAAAGAAAAGCACCCAAAAAACAATGTTATTTTTGTGGTCATCCCTTCTTTTTAAGTACACATTATTCTTTAGTAACTACTAATTATTTTCTAAATTATCAATTAGCATGCATTAGTCTAATCATTTCTTGATTAGCCACGAAGCTTTCCATACGAATATACAATTGTTCACTAATTTAATAATAATTCTCTTATAATGGTTGCATGCCCACTTTATTATATTGATCCCTATTTTTAAAAAATATTTTCCTATAGTACATCAATTCAAATATATCCAACTTCTGTTTATTATTACACGGAACTAATTTAGTTTCTCGTTTATTAGGCAACATATTTTTTGCGTTACAAAATGAAATAAAAATTCGTTGTGTATGAAACATCGCAGAATAATTTAATTAAATACATTTTATTTGTCTGAGATAATGATAATTTCATCCTTAAAAATTGTTATTTGGACATTTCAATATGTGGATCAGAATATACTAATGATTGTGCTATAACTTTGTGTGTTTAACATATAATATTTAAAATGTGGAACAAACAAAAAGTATAAAGGTGAAGGAACAAAATTATGTCTAAAATCGACCAATTATGCAGCTTTTCCTTTTCAAATAACCTTTCTATAATCCCTTTCAAAATCATATGAAATCTAAAATTATTAAAATTACCAAGTGTCACTATTAGAAAGACGCGAATCTCCTACAGAATTTGTGAAAATGTGACTTGTCAGAAACGTTTTCGACAGATATTTTATTGAAAATATTTTATTTCTGATGGTGTTCTGACGGAATGTTCATCGAAAATTTATATTTTATTTAAATAGTTTTTTGATTTCTCATCCGATGTGCGGCACTGCATTAGGATCCGACTAATCCGGATTCGTGCTGAGTAGTCCACATTGGGGGGCAAAGTACTCCACTCCCCAACAATAGTGATTCTGTATCCAAGGAGGCTCGAACTCAAGACATTGGTTAAGGATAAAGTAGTACTAGTCACTACCCCACAACCATTATTTTTTTAAAGTAGTATGTGAACCCGGCTTTGGACTAAGGAAGTAAAGAACTTTTTATTAGAATTTTGTGGAATGTATTTACTATATATAAGAGGTGAAAAAACTATATTTCCTAGCATAATTTAGCTTAGATTAATTTTTTCTTGAAGTTGTTTGAGTTGACATACCAAAATCTCAACAATCTCAGTGATCCTTAACTTAATTTAGTATTAGTAATATTGCAGTCAAGTGATAACAATTGAAGCATGTTGAACGATCATTATTATTTATAAACGACGAAGCTAAATTTTTCTGAAAATAATAAATTAAATAATTAATTATTCCTAAAAGTCCACTTAAAGTACAAATTACTTTTGAGCCCCCTTTTAATAGTAAATGTTGCACGAACCCAAGTACTTTAGCATCTTTTTCCTACTTTCAAAATAATTTCCATACTATTTTTTCTCTTATTTCAGGATTTAATTTATATATATTCATGGTGTAAACTTTTTAATATTATCGGTGTAATTTAGCATGTTATAGCGAGTTGCCTCACTTGATTTTTAGGTTGATAGTCGTGAAGCGAAAAATAATTCTTTAACTATTTGGTGTCAACATCTTTTCCTACTTTAAATAATTCTTCTAATCGGGCAAGGTAATCGGTTAATCGGGAATTCATATGCAGAGCTATGTTTCAAGGAGCCAGATTGTAATGTAACGATATCAAAAAAATTGTAGGACGAGACGCTAATCTACGCCATTATTGTATCTTCCTATGGATACCTATTTTATCTCATTGCTAAAAAGAAGCGAATTTTAGACTACATCCTTTAGAAATTGGCTGGTCGTAAATGTGTTTGATAGAGTTTCCTTCGAAAATTCATTAACGACGAGGCATTTTTTAACGAGATGTGCATCAAAGATTCGTATTTTTTTAGTTGTGTCTTAAGTGATTTGATGGTGAAAAAATTCTTTGTTTTGTGTCATTGCATATATAAATGTTAACTTATTTTTTAATATTTTTTTTTATATAGATAGAAACAAAGATGGTGATGTAAAGGAAGATGTCACATGCTTATGGAAAATACTACTATTAATTTCTTATTGGTAATTAAAGAGTCAACGTGTCAAAATTAATGAAGGTCAAATTTAATCCCGGCCGTCCAATTGAGGTTAGGTCACCAATCCGATTAACCACAGCACCCCCCCATATAATAACGCTTTGTTTGGAACCGTCCTAAAAAATAAATGTTAAAATTTGAAGTTTTGTCTTATAATAAGTCTGATTTAATCAGTATCAACTTAATTAAAGCTTTGTTATAGGAAAATGCATTTTACTTTGAGTTCGAATACAAAAAATGGAGAACTTTTCGATGGAGAGCGTTTTGATCCTTTATTTATTTATTTTATTTTATTTTCAATATGAATTTGAAGCACTTTTGCATGATCTTGTAATAGAAACATATTTGTCCTTTTGCATCTTAATTGTTATAGATATCACCAAGAATTGTGTTTAGATGTACATAGTCCATCCGCTCTTAATTAGAGATTTTGTGTTTGAGCATTACGTATGGAAAAAACATTAATAGGAGTGTTTCTCCCTTTTAATAGAAATTTATGTGGCATAAATTTAGATTAGTCGGGGCCTTGATATTGATACCAATATCGGATTAGAACAAAAAAAAATATCATACTTCATTAATAACCTTAAAGATCAACTTCATATCAAACGGATACAACTATGAAATTAAAAAGTAGTCATTTGATCATAGTTGGCCAATTCATTGTATATTAATGATATGATCATATAATAAGAGACGTATTTGTTTGTGTCGTCCGTAAGTATGGCATGAATATCTAGCACTTCGATTGAATTAAACACATATATAAATAAAAATATATTTTATTTAATAAAAACATATCTTGCACTTCAAATAAATAATGAGTATGCTGATATTCAAGAGAATTTGACCATTTTCATTAATCAATGAGAGCTAGCTAAGTAGAACTAACTAATTATTTTCAAGCATACGTAAGCCTTCTTTGCTTTGCTAATCACCGTCTAAAAGATGGAAGAAATTACTAACTATTGTCTAAGCTGAGTTTTCAATATTTAATTAGACATCTCGAATTTGAACCTAGAAAATAACATCCTTTTGATATGGAACGTTAAAACCTCTCAATCCGTCTTAGAGATTAAACAGTATTCAAAGATAATAAGTTTAGTAAATGTTCAATCCAATACAACGCTCAATAGATTTTAAATATTTACTAAAGTTTGAAATACTTAAAACAGTGACAACAAAAAGTCATTTGCTTGTTGTCAAACTCCCGTCTTTCTCGTGAATCAAAGTAGGCCGCTATTGTACTATGTTGTGTTCTTGTAGTCGTTGGGCGATGTAGCTTCGTGCTCCCATCACTACAAAAATAAATCAAAATTAGCTACAAATTATCTCGCTAATCTATCGCTAATAGATTTTATTGATAATCTAATGCTAATTTATCTCTAAATAAAATTAGTGACGGATTTTGATATTTAATTATAGAATTTGTCGGTAACCAAATTATGTTTTTTTAATAGTCGGTCTCCACTTGTCTCACGCTTGGTTGGGGTTGGCTTTCTACACGACTTAATAGTTTAGAATTAGATACCATACAGTCCATTCTTCATTGAATAGCCATTCTATCAGAATCACGCTTAAGAAAATTACCATCAAAACAACGGCTGCACGTGTAATCTTTAATCATGCTCTGCAGGACCACTATATCATCACCCTTCCTTATCCCTTAATTAAAAAAGATTAAGAAAATTTTGTATATAGATAGGAGCAACAATCATTTCACAAACAGCACAAACCTCCATAGTTTCTTTCTCTTTATTTTTTAGCCACCTTCAGAACACTCATCATCACCTTGTCCCCTATTCTTTCTCCTCAATTCTTTGCGAAGGGGAAAGTCCCGAATGCGAAACCCCCACCTTGTATCAGAGTCTCTTTGGCAAGGTGGAATGTAAATCGAGAAATATGCGCGAGTAGTAGTCTTGCAAGGGAGAGGACCAACGAGACACGAACCCAGCAACAACCCTTACAATAATTCAGCAAAGACTGTCACCACACGAATTCGAACCTGCGACGTCGGAGTGATTGTACCCCAATCTTTCTCCTCAATTCTAAAAAATATTCTTCATTTTTTATACTATCAACAACCAAAAATCCCCTACACTTTCCACTTTGCCTTTTTCATAGCAAAATCCATTACTTATAAGCTGGTAGCTTACACATAATTCTTAGTATAACCAAAAAAAGGAAAAAAGGAAAAGAATCACTCACCTAACCCTTAAAACATCATTTCTTTTTTGGCACTTTTCTTGGTAACTTGGCTTTTGATCATAGCTAAAATACATGCCCACAACTATCTCTTTTTCACTAGCTCAAATATCTCACTTCTTTTCTTGATAGTTGAGTACTTACCCTTCTCCTCCCCCCACCCCTCCCCAACCACCTAACCCACCCCCACCCCACCCCACACACATTTTGGATTTGTAGTAGTAGTAGTAGAAAACAAGTTACTACTCCCATAAATCAAAATCTTTTTTTTTTCACTAGCCACAAAGCCTATAGAGTATTCCAATTTTGTCTCATTTTTATTTGTTTGTTTGTTTGTTCTTTCATACAATGAGACAAACACAGCAACAACCTCTTCCAAGAACAAGTAGCTGCAAACACTCCAAAAAAATCATACCTGCTAATAATACTTATCCAAGAACAAATTCCTCGATCAACCATGAATATTCAGAGCAAAATTTTTCAGATAAATCGCTCGTGCCTAAAGATAGAAGTTTGTTGACGTCGAGCAATAATTACAATCGATTAACCAAAACTCGATTCGGAGTTTCAGCTCTAATTAAATCACTAATCAGCATTATCTCATTTCCGAGTGTGCTTCCTACTTGCAAGTGGCTAAATCTCCCGACTCAATTTTCAATCACGCCGTCGCTCGGCCGGAAAGTCACCGGAACTTTATTCGGTCACCGGAGAGGCCACGTCAGCTTCGCCGTACAAGACGATCCGAAATCGGAACCAGTGCTGTTAATCGAGCTCGCAATTTCCACTTCGTCTTTAGTTAAGGAGATGTCGTCTGGTCTCGTGAGGATCGCGTTAGAATGCGAGAAGACGGTGGCGCCGCCGTATACGGCGGCGCGTGGAGTAGGAACCCGGCGGCGCGTGGGACTGTTTCAGGAGCCGATGTGGACGATGTACTGTAACGGGAGGAAGTGCGGGTACGCTCTGTCGAGAGCGTGTACGGATTCAGATTGGCATGTGCTGAGTACAGTGCAGAGTGTTTCTGTCGGCGCCGGAGTGATTCCGGTGGTTGACGACGGCCGGAAAATTAGTGCGGCTGAAGGTGAGTTACTGTATATGAGAGCTAAATTTGAACGAGTTGTAGGGAGTCGTGACTCGGAAGCTTTTTATATGATGAATCCGGATGGTAATGGAGGACCTGAACTCAGTATATTTCTTCTTAGGATATAAAAAAGACACCTCAATGCACCCAAGGTCCAATAAAGAGTGGGATAAGAAGAGTCTATCGTAAGCGGTCTTATATATGAAAATTGAAGAGGAAAAAAGAAAAATGATATATATCTATGATGTTTTTGAGTTTCATTTGGATTTATAGTGTGTTTAATTAGGTATATGTAATGTTGTTTAGTGATTTTTGTATTTTGTGTAACTTCTCTATGTATATTGCATGCTTTTTTCTTCCTTTCCTCCCTTTATTTTTGTTTATTTTGTATGTTGGATGTAGATCCATTTTGATGTTTGAAAACCATGCATGAAGGTGTTCGATTTAACTTATACACATCACAAATCACAATTAATTAATTTGAAATATATTACTTAGTCGAAGCATCTTGAAATTTTAACCAGAGGCATAGCTACCTTTAGGGTTGTTTTGGTTATCGAGATTAAAATACTTCAAAATTATAAGTTTACTTGAATTCAATAATTTTTGCTCTACCTAATGCTGGATCGCCCATAATTGTGAAAACGCTACTAGTATTACTTGATGTAGAAAGTGTTAGTGTTGCAACTAGATGGCCGATCTTAAAGCATACATCTAACTGATATTTATACCAAATTATTTTTTTTGGTTTGTACAAGTGCGTGTAAATTCTAAATTAATTTATATTCTCTTTTAAAGTTTTGATTTTTGATTTTTTTATTAGAGCAAAGAGTTTCATGTTCATACTGATGCATCATTTTATGTCATTGGATGTATATCGCCGCAATTATTTGATCACTATTAGAGATGGCAGTGGATCTTGGACTCGATCCGGATCCGGTGGATTCAGATCCGTTTTATAGGATATGAATCTTCAAAATTTGGACCCGACGGATCCGGATCGGACCCGGATCTGGATCTGTATCTTGTATTTGAGATCCGTATCCGGTCCAGATCCGACCCGTGGATCCATTTTTTATTAAATATATTCATAACCTAGAATGTAATTTTATAAGTATTTTCTTAAAATTGCTAAGCACATCCTTGCAAGTTTAATTCTCAAAACAAGTTTAATTTTTCCCCGCGTTAACTCAAAAATAAAAAAATAAAGAGGTAACTTCGATAATAAAATCAATGTTATATTAGTGAATGACTAACATCTCCATAGACAAGTAGTTAAAATTATATTCACTTCATTTGTAAAGATTCCAAGCACATGCAAGTTCTGCATTGTGGAAATACTATTCAGCATTTTCCACAACTATTGTCATTGTCCAACATTTTCAATTAATAGCTCACAATCAAAACGAGACAACGAACAAAATATCTCATATGAACGTGTCAAAATTGAAACATAGTAAACTGTTAGCTAAGTAAAAATCGTTTGTCAATTCAAAAAAAAATTCTTACCAAGTTACATTCTTAGCAAGACAATTTTTTTTACATGTGGATCCAAATCCGATCCGTAGACCCGGTGGATCCGATGGATTCGGATTTGGATCTGATTTTTATGGATCCGACGGATCTGGATTCAGGTATGAAAAATGGATCTGGATCTACCTAGTAGGATCCGGTCCAGATCCGATCCGTTGCCATCCCTAATCACTCTATCTACTTTTAAGTTATACAATTTGAACAAGCACTTTAATTTGGATGGATTCTACTCAAAGTTATAATTATACAAACTTTTTTTCTAAATTAAACCTATGTTTTAAGTGAAGAAAACGCGGATGATTAATGATCATTATCTGTGGGGTTTATACCTATTACAAGCCAAGAAAATGCATATTTGTAATGATTGAGGCAAAATAAAGTTACTAGCTATATAGTTGATGCTAAGCAGCCATCAAGCTTAGTAATTAAAAAAAAAAAACATTTCCCATCTGATATACTATATTTGGTATCGCTTTTAAGCCCGACTAATATATAAATTAGCATTGGAACATCCTATTTAGGGACAAAATGTTCTAATCATCAAGCTTAGAACACATATATATAGTTAGTTTTAATCAGGTGAGTTTCCAACAACGCCTCGGCATCTTGATCTGTATCGGGCTAGGACATATATAATTAGCTATACGAGAATAAAACACTTAAAACATCAAAATAACCTTACTTTTCATCTTTATATTTTTATTTACTATAAAAATCAGGATACAATTATAAACTTTGATAATTGCATATCTAATGATCATTAATTCTATTATTACGATCCATGCATTAAGATCTTTGCATAATATTTCTGTGAATCAAAAGAGACCTCTATGTGTTCTTTTAGGTTAAACGCACCTATTTATCTGATTAATCACTCTCCTATATGAGGCCTTAGAAAATAAAAGCATTCAAATCTTAACTAGCAGTGGTGGATGTTACTGGGTACAATAGAGCTAAATAATGTAGTAATAGTAAATATTTTAATTTGACAGAAAACGTATATAAATAAAAATTGCTTAAATTTCGAACTCATAATTCAAAGGTGTATAAGGGTTTAGTGATAAATATATCTAAATGTTGAACTCTCAAATTTCTCTGCGTTATGGAATTTTACTGAGTATGTTGTTATTGTTGTTGTTGTTGAACTCTCAAATTTAAATCTTGAATTCGCCTATGTTACTTAGCCTGAAAAGTATTACAGAACCGTATGCTTATCCACATAGGGTACTGGTGTTACCTTTTTTTTCTTTTTACTGTTTTACATCATCAACGACAATATTAAGAGGGTATTTGAATTGACTTTTTAAAAGGAGCTTATAAGCTAAAATGCTAAAAGTTATAAGTTGGTCCTACTCAACTTTTGGTTTATTTTTGTACCTTTTTAGCATAAAAATAAGTGCTTAAAAATATTTTTTATCTCATCCAAACACCTCAAAAAGTAGAAAAAAGCTTTAAAATAAAAAAAAAACACTTAAAATAAGCCAATTTAAACACCCTCTAAACATTTTTGCTGATAATTAAACTAAGACAAACATGTTTATTAGTGTACACATGTTGGCTTTCTATTGTAGTAAAGCAGTACGGGAAGTAAATAAATATTACAAATGTTCGAAAGGATAAACAAATAGCCAATCTTCAGAACTGCCGCAAAGTTGTTGAGTCTTGAATCTTGATAACCTGAAATCAAGAAACACTAAATCTGGATAGTTACAACTGTGTGTTGAGTCGAGTGATTGCACTCTGTCCTTAAGACAAGATTGTCCCGTATAGATGCTTTTACGTTAATGGGCAATAGTCTCCCAAGATAAAACAACACTTTAATCTCAACACTACAAAGCAAATATGTTGAGTTTGACGAAGAAAACAAATATGAATCGACTTGCTGAAGATATGGAAAATGAAGGAAGAGTTTTTGTTTTCGTCCAACGTTATTGGATTGACTTTCTCTTCTGTTTTGTCTCTGTGTATATAATGTGTCTCTCTTGTGTATATCTTGTGTATATGTGTGTGTTTGCTCACTGTTTTTTGTCACTGTTTTGTGCTGTTGTTTTCATGTATGTAGGTGCAACACAATTGAGCCAAAAGGCATCAATATATAGCATGGAGGAGGGACTCCTCAACTGCCACAAACAAGGTTGTTAATGGCATTAGTGAGGGTTGTTAATGGCATTAGTGAGGGTTGTTAATGGCATTTAGAGAGGCTGATTTATGGTCATGAAGGAGGGGTGTTTATGGAGGAGTTAACAATCAAGTAATGGCTGGTTAATGCTCCAAAAAATAGCCCAAACGGTAGGCAGAAAGTTTATGCCTTCCGTCATTCCCAAAATCAACTTTCGAGAAACTCTAGGGACCAAACTGTAAATATTAAGCAATTTGGGGTCCAAAAAGATAATATCAGAAAGTCCCCACAACCCGCGGCCCGCGGTCCGGACGGGACGGGATGGGCGGGCGGCGGCGACACGTGTGTGGGCTTAGCCTTGAACCCAAGTACATCTAGGTCCTCCCTCCTTTAAACACATCGATGTGATAGATTTGTCCCTCACCATATTTCCATGCCTCAAATACCTTACTTCGTGGACCAATATCTCTTTCATTTCTCAACGAAATTTGACGATTCTTGGCCCTACAGTCATCTACTCACTTAGTAGATTATGCATGTGTGAAGAGACAAAGCCTCCAACATGCGGAACAGTAGTGTTTAATTCATTAAAGATGGGTGGACGCATCTCCCCGGCAAAGGTAAATTTCCAACAACACATTATTAATGTGTCCTTTTTATTAGGATGTACAATATGAGATAATACTCCATTCGTCTTAATTTATGTGACATCATTTGACTTGACATGAAATTTAAGAAAGAAAAGAAGACTTTTGAAATGTGTGATTCAAAATAGGTTTTATATAAATGTGTAGTTGTAAATCATTTTATAAAGTTAAATTATTTTTAAATATAGAAAGATAACATTTTTTAAGACAGATCAAAAAGGAAATGATGTCAAATAAATTGAGACATATGGAGTAGTATATTATCATAATACCAAAGAATTCAACGTTAATTAATATGAGTGGCTAAAATCAGAAGAGTTAATATGACGTTTTCTTTTTCTTGTTAATTTGATAAGACCAATTGAAGGTTAAAAAATGAAGTGCTGCAACTGTGGACTTTTTCTTGGTAATTAATTAGTATCTATTCTTAAATATTGGACGTTTCCCCTCAAAGTATGACTTAAAAGCCGTAAAATACTGCTTTTAGTTGCAGCTAACAAACATATAATGATGATTTTTTGTCAACAATGAATAATATAAACACTGTGGAATATCCTCTCACCAAAGAAAAAAACACAATAAAATTTGTTGTCCTCCATAACCAATTTGTTAGTGATCTTTCTAGTGCAAAACCACAGTTCAAAAGTACAATTTATCCAGCCATTTTGTCAAGATCAAAATTAAAAAAATCATAATTTGATACACCATCCAGATGTAGATACAGTTTTAAAACATTAATGAGTGCAACGACAAAGGTGGATCCAAAATTTAATTTTATGAATTTGGTATGTCGCAGCACACATTAAACATTTAAGTAATTACTGAATTTGAAGTTAAATATTTATATATAATACAACACTACAACACCCATTGTCTTCAACTTGGACCACATAGAAAAAAAATTAATCGCACTAAACAGTGCATTTTAATTTTAATTTTTAACTATTAAACTTAATATTCGACTCGATATAAACACAGAATGTGTATACATATTTATTAATATACGATCTCTGAAAAGAACTATTATTTCAACCATACATATTCATCGTGTCAAATAAGTGGGAAATGGTTGGGTGGCAACTAGCAAGCCATACATATTGTAGAGCAAGTGAAGAAACCACATGGGAAAGGAGATCTTTGTCATAGAGTATTAATTATAATAATATTTCCACGATATGCGCTGCATGCATATATGCCTTTTGAAGATAATACCAAAGAAATATTCAACCTTAATATGTTAATGAGATTCTTTGGAGAAAAAAAGATAAGAAGAGGAGGAACTAGTTTCACAATTATTTATAACAGTAGCGTTAGGTCTTTTGAACCGATGGTCTATTGAAAATAGTTTTTCTGTATCACAAATATAAGAATAACATCCGCATATATTTTATCATTTTCAAGTTTTCCTTATGAAATTACACCGAGCTTGTTATTGTTGTAGTGGTGTTGGGACCAACTCGTGTGTACCTTCATATTTCACTTGACACATGATCATAACTCCCACCAACTTGCTTACATGCATTTTGCCTATTTTATCTGACACCTGCTATCTCCCACCAATATGATGCTTGCACTTTGATTATTACACCTAACATAACCTACTATCTAGCACTAGTACATTTATGTAAGTTACAATATAATCAAGACTTAGACATGATAAGGAATCATATATCTTCTTTGTCTCTGATTGGGAATTCTAGTCTCATAATTTTTTTTACGTCGTCATTGACCACTATACACCATCACAAGTTCATTTTAATTTCCTGATGATACGATATCGGGGATCACATCTATCTCAAGACCTTTCACTTGAAGTCAAGTAAAAAAACTCCAAACCTTGCAAGTCATGTTCATGCATTGCATAAAGGAATCTTGGAGGCCCTTGAGAAGCTGCACACAAAAGGATACAACATTTGAAGGATCACTTGGAGTGAAGAAGAGTTCGGAGATGTACAAAACGGCAAGTTGCAGAACTGCGGCTTGCACTGATGGTTCTGCGGCCGCACCTGTGATCTGCGACGCAGAAAGGGATGCGGATGACATTTGCCCTTTATGGTTATTTTTGCAATTTGGAGGCTTGGACCACTTTTGGACCTAGCTTATAATAAGCAATACTATAAATAGTTGCCTTAGTCATTTTGAAAACTTAGCTTGAATATTGATGATGAACTCATATGAGTGTTTATGTTAGTGTTAGCATAATCTAGTGATTATTGTAGCTTAGTAGTGTAATTTCTTGGTTGTGTTGAACCTTGCTATTGATTCACACATGAGCATGCTCACTTGTGGAATCAAACTCTTATAGGTTAGGTGCTTTGTTTGGTTAATCAATTTGAGGTCTTTGTTTTAATATATCATTTGTTGCTTGTGGATTTCTTACCCTTTGTCTATCTTCTATCCTTTATTTTCCGCAATTTCAATTTCGATTCGAATTCTAGAGTTTCTGCTTTAGGAATCGTATTACCTGACATGGCCAGGTGTGAAATAACTTCACGATTCAATAAATTTCCTAAATCTACACAAGGCGAACTAGAATAGGCTGATTGATTTAGATATCAACAGAGTATTCCAATCGAAAAAATCATCATGTACACTAGAAAGACGTATATATAAGGACACATTTCGATCTTTACGATTATGTGGATCATTTTTCGTGACTTTTCATTACATAGGCATTATTACAAATTAAAGAAACAAAAGAGTAATTGAATTAAAAGAAAAATAAACAAGGTACTAATTCAGATATTATTAAAAAGAAAAGAAAAAGAATTAGAAGGCATGATTGGTGGTTTTGTATGAGATGATTGTTCTTATGCCAACCAGAGATATTTTTAGTTATTTACACAAATCTCCAAGACAACTGTCTCTTTAATTAAATACTTTTAATATAAATAAAATATTGGTTTAAAAAGGATGAGAAAAAATATCCACGACATGGAATTAATTTATATTTCCCAGCAACTTTTAGGTGTTCAGTCCTTAAAAATATCCCCTTCAGTTTCTTCCAATGCTAATCCAATTTAATTAGTCAAATAGCAAAGAGATCTAACCTGCAGCATTTCACATGCCTACGGTACACTTTTAGGCTGGTAACTATAAAATCCATATGAATGAAAATAAAAGAACAAGAAATTAAAACAAGGACTAATTGAGCTAATGATAGGGACAAAACCATTGACAAAGCCTCATTAAAATAATTGATCATAGTGAAATTGTGAATACTACTAGAGGAACCATACATAGAGGTAACAAAAAGAAGTAATCACTTTGATATTAAACTAGATTCATAGGCTAATCCACGATTTACACGCGATGGATTCAACTTTTAAGTTTTTTAACATCGAAGTAATTGTACTTTTAAAATTATGGGTTGAGATCTAATATTTATTTAAGTTTTAATGAACTTTTACATATATATTTATATTTTGTGTCGAAATACAATTCAGATGAATCTTCCTTCGCTCATTTGACTTGAGACATTGTAAATAACTCCCTCTTATAGTTGGTGCATTTTCTTGATTGTCTTGTAAAAGAACCATCACAATGACTAAGGAGACTTGTTCTGTGATAAACAAATTAAATGACTTCACACAAGAACTTCAAGGCATATACAAGTGAAATTCTTTTATTGATATAATTATCTAGTATCTAAAATTAACTGATCGACTAAATTAGCGCCATGTAGGTCTTATTGAAAAGAGAAACGCTCCTTATCAAGACATGAAACACTCAATATGGACTACCAAGTGCCAATAACAAAACATTGGGCTATTTGATACCATTAGCTGGGCTTAGTAGTTATTATACAGTGCCAAATTCTCATTGTCAAATGCAAGTAGTAGGCCCATTGGACCTTAACTCCAGACATTGCATTGGGCTTTAAGCCCACAAAAGAAGCCAGACTCACCTGGAAACATAAGAATGAAACAGTGCTTATGATGGGACATTTTTGCGAGAAAATGACAAAAACAGTCCGTTATATTTAAGGATAGATTTAAAATAGTTCATTAAGTATGCACTGAACTATTTTGGTTCTTTATATTTGCGAAAAATATATTTTTAATTTCCGTAAAATATTATCGAACTATATCTATTAGGCTTTGACGAAAGATATAAAAAAAAAAAAGAGGAACTTAGCGAAAACCCACATTTGAAGGTATAATTTTATAATTTTTACTATTTTTATATTTCTAGAGTTTGGTGCAGTTTCTGAGGTATAATTTTTGTGTCTAATACAGTTTTTTGTGTTGCAAAGATTTAACAAGTCTTTCTAGGTATTTACAGTTGAATCTTTTTTGTTGTTGTTTTCATAAATTTAACGAACATAAATTGTTAAATATTTAGTTAAGATAAGAAATATTACTTCTCCCGTTTTAATTTATTAGACACAATTTGACTTGATACGCCGTTTAAGAAAGAAATATTTTTTAAATATGTAATTCAAAATAAGTTTTACGTAAATATGTGACCGTAAATCATACATTTTTTTGTGGTAAATCAAAAAAGAAATGATGCCCAATAAATTGAAAGGAAATACTATTTTTTTTTTAGCTAATTTAAACGACTAAAACATATATAAGTGACTATTTTGAACTCAAATTCATCATCTCCAGAAGCATAGTGAAGATGAAAATGGGATTGAACAAAAGTGGTGGAAACATAAATTGGTTCCCTGGTCATATGGCCGCTGCAACTCGTGCCATTCGCCGGCGGCTCAAACTCTCCGACCTCGTCATCGAAGTTCGTGATGCCCGTGTAAGTGAGTATAATTTAATTCGATACTAGTAGTTACACTTCTCTTGTATAATAATGTACATTTTAGCGAAAAAGAAGTGATTTTCAAATTTTCACGTGTTAATTAATTTGTAACATAAAAGTCACTTAACTTTATTTTGTAACTAGAACTTTGATCTTTATAACACAAAAGTCATTCTACTCATTTTAGTCAAACTTTTTTGACGTGTCATCTTTTTGAAAGTTAAATCCTTAGTTAATATAAACTCACCCATTTTAACTATCAAATGAATTTAGTGTGGGACTTGATGAGGATGTTTGAGAACTGATCAGTAATGTAAATTTTATAGAGCAGAGGATTAATATAGTAGTTTTGAACAAAATCACTACTTCCGGGCACGTTGATTATTGATATGGCATTTGCTTTCCCTGCAATCACTATCAACTTCTTATGGTATTCTTTGTAAAATTCAAGCTGCTTGCTCAAGGGAATTGTATGTTGAATACATCATAAATGAAAAGAAAGAACAAAGGTTCAACTAGACTCAGTTGATTTGCATAATATTTTGTGAATAGAATGAATAAATTTCCTTGAAGAACTGTTACTACTTGCAAATAGCTTAACAGTAGTGTCATACTAACTAGATGAACTTAAGGCAAAATTTTAAGGCCTGAGTAGTGAGGAGAATCCAGCCATGTTACCAGTAAATAATACTAGTAAAATTTCAGTCCTAAGTCTTTTGTTATAAAAATCTGGATAGCGGGTCGGATCACTAAATGGTAAAAATTGGTGGGTTTATATTAAATAAGAATTTAACTTTTAAAAAGATATCACGTAAGCAAAAGTTGACTAGAATGAGTTGAATGACTTTTGTGTCACAAAGATGAAAGTTGAGTGACTTTCTAGTTACAAAACAAAGTTAATTGACTTTTGTGTTACAATGACGATAGTTGAGTGACCTTATGAGAAATCAACTCTGATAACTAGATAATGCTTGTACTTATTCAATAATTTAGTCTATAGGCCGCTTAATACTAAATTTTGAAACTAAACTGATCTTGAACACTAAATAAGTAATTTTGAATTGTAATTTTCAAGCTTTGATGGACAGAGTTACCTGTGGTGGTGGGAGTTGCAGGTATCGTGGAATTAGTCGAGGTTTGCACAAACTAGCTCGGTCACCACGGTTACAAGAAACAACACATATATAAGCAATTTGATTATTGATTCTACACTAATCACTTGAAAATATATGTGGGTTTTAGCTAAAGAAGTGATCTTTATGCCTGATAACCAGACACTGATTGGAATTACTCAAAATTCAGACCAAACAGGGCATATTATGAAATAGGAGTACTAAATAAGCGATTGTTGAATTATCAACTTCATGTTGATCACTTTGCTTAGAGAAAGTTAGAAGTTCTTTTAGAACTTTTGCTTTTCTTTACAAGATAAATTATTTAGTGTTGAAATGAAATGGACCAAATAGAGCAGAATAGCTATAGCTGACTCGGGACTAGTTTGAAATGAAGTTCAGTGGACAGAGTTGTTAATGGATTGGGCTGTGGTTTCAATTAAATTACAGGGAAAGAAAAAGCAACAAGCTTTTGTTCTTAATTTGAATGATTCCTGATCTAATTAGACGTTAAACATATATTAGTGCCTGATAGGGAAGAGTTTCTCGTCCCATGAGTGTATTTTCGATTTTTTTAAATGAATCCTAACTGTTACTTTAGCTGAGGGTCTATCGGAAACAACCTCTCTACCCCACAAAGGTAGAGGTAAGGTCTGCCTACATCTTACCCTCCCATACCCCACTGTGTGGGATTACACTGTATATGTTGTTGTAATCCTAACTATTACTATTTTCTATTATGGAGATGTGTGTAGAAAAAACAGTATATTGATAAAGAAAGGCTTTTTGTGGATTTATACAGATACCATTGTCCTCAGCGAACGAAGAATTGCAGTCTATGCTTTGTGGGAAAAGGCGGGTGATTGCCCTCAATAAGAAAGATTTGGCCAACCCCAACATCATGCATGTACCTATTCTTTCTTTTGTATCTCTTATCTCTTCATGTTTACGTGTAAATGCTAATCCTGTTTCGATTCTCTTTTCTATAAGTTTCTTGGCAGTTTAACTTCAGTAGAAGAGTAGCAACCTAATCCAACCTTTTAGTGTCCCTTGTTGTATAAGTTAAAAGTGAGTCTGTTGAGTTGAAAAAAAAAATGAAGGTTCTTTTGTCCTCAAATACAGGTTCTTAACAGGATTTGCGTGCATAAAGTTTACTAAGAATTATTCAGCAAAGTCAGTTATGAAATGAATAATGATAAATGGTTGTATATTCTATTTTAGGACAGTTGGGATGATCTTTACTAAACAAGCGAGAAAGGCCCTTTTTATCTTATTAGTCAAGCGAGAGAAACACTTGAGAAAAACCATGGCTTTCATTTATGATTTTAGTATTGTCTTTCTTAAATTCTTCTCCTTTCTCCATTATCACCCTTCTTTTTTGGTGTTTCTGAGAGTGTAGCCACACATTTGATCTAAGGAGGGTCTAAATGGAAAGGATAACATTGTCTTAATTGTTGACTTTCTTCAACCGACAAGCAAACATGATTTATAGCTTGTTTGGCCAAGCTTCTCCAAGGACAAAAGTGTTCTTTTTCAAAGTTGAGGTGTTTGGCCAAGCTTTTAGGAAAAGAGTAAGTGCTTCTGAGTAGAAGCATAAGTTGCTTTTGAGAAGTTGAAAAAATAGCTTCTCCCTAAAAGTACTTTTTGAAAAGCACTTCTAATAAAATACACGTAGAAGCACTTTTTAATAGCTTGGCCAAACACTTATTGTTGCTAAAAAGTGTTTTTCAAATTAATTAGCCAGTACAAACTGTTTCTCACCCAAAGTTTTTTTTGAAAAGCACTTTTGAAAAAAAAATACTTCTCAAAATAATCTGCTCTTAGAAGCTTGGCTAACTTAAGCTCATTGCATATCATCATCATACTAAGAAAAAAGGGCAGCTCGGTGCACAAAGTATCCCGCGTTAGCAGAGTGCGAGGAAGGGCCGCACCCCATCATCATACTAAATAAAATAAAACTAAATAATCTAGAAATTAGTTATCCAAGCCTTATGTATGCTAGTTTCATTAATCTAACGAAACTGATTAGTGTTTGGTGGAGTGCTTTGTCTTTCATGTGACACAAGTAGCATGATGTCTTTTCCCTAGTCCGACGTTCTCCTTTTCCCCCCTTAACAAATTGTGCTTGTTGAAGGAATTCTAATTAAATTAGGACTGGTTCAATGGTGATTACAATTGTAACAGTGAAACTTACTTTTTTAATTCTATGCAGAGGTGGATCCGATATTTCAATTCATGTAAACAAGAGTGCCTCCCAATAAATGCACACAGTAGAAGTTCTGTGCAAAAGGTTGGCTAACATTTTATCCATGCTATTTAGCTGGAAGCTTGTGGTTTCATGGCTTTGTATTATGTTTTATATGTCAAAGATGCAGCAACATTTATCCTTGAGTACTTTATCACTGTTATCAATAGTAATGAGTACTTCTAGAACTTCTGTTAGTATTCTCAGAGTGATTTCGTCAACTATAGATTCAATTTCCAAGCACATTTTAGCCTGAAATGATCTATGACTTTTTACATTTTAGAACTATTTGGTTCCCACTTAGTGAAAAACAAAAGAGTGGTGCATCACACAATCTGTGCTGATGATTAGTATAAATAATTTTTTTCTGCTTTGGAATGGGGAGGCATACTTTGCCCACTGAACATATTGCCCATTATATAGCGCATGGAAGCCAAAAGTATCAATTCTGTACAGGAAGAATCTTACAAAAAAGTAACTGTTCGAGCCGCTTCTTAGGATATCAATGGCGTTATTGGCTTAATATGGTTGTTGTGCTGTAATTTGTGGCCCTATCCAGCAAAATATTCTCTGGAGGCTAAATTTGCAATACGGTTTTCTGAAGTGTTCTTTATTATTTATGTATTGAAGCTTCTCGATCTTGTGGAGTTTAAATTGAAGGAAGTTATTACAAGGGAACCTACTCTTCTTGTCATGGTGGTTGGTGTTCCTAATGTCGGAAAATCAGCTTTATTCAATTCCATCCATCAAATTGCATCATCACGATTTCCGGGTGAGACAATTGTTTTTGGTAGTGATTCTGTTTTGTGCTTCTGTATGATGTACATGGTTCTTTTGGGATGTTGGCATATTACGTCAAGCGCTGATGGTTTTAACCTTTGTCTTAGTGCAGGAGAAGGTGAAGAGGGCTACAGTGGGGCCATTGCCTGGTGTTACTCAAGATATTGCTGGATATAAGGTAAGTAAGAAATTTGTAATAACTTGGATATCACATTATACTTTGTTAGTTTCTCAGTGATGGCTAAAATTCTTTTACTCCATGCTGTTGAACTGTAGAGGGAGTAAATATATGTTGCAATGTTTCATTTTCCAAATTATACATTACCGTTGCTCTACTCCTTCAGGAAAAAGAATTTCTTTAGTGTTGACCATATTCTGCTTCACATCACAGATTTTTGGCCGGTTTAGGTATTCTACCTGGCTTATAGATATGTTAAGACTTAAGAGAAGTGTAATGCAAATATGAAGCCTAAGAGATTATCTCAGATTTTTGGCCGGGTTACACATAAATGGGTTAGAATTGCCACCCCTACTTTTAACTGCTAAAAAAGTCCATGATGTGGGTACATCTTATAGAAATTCCCCTTTAGATGTAAAAGCCATATTTTCCAATTCTTCTTGATGATCAGGAACCAATAGCTGCTTTTCATGGCCATAATTTCCATGAGTTGAGCACTTTGAAGTCCTTGGAACAGACATTTTTTTATTGCATGTTCTATTGAATTGTCTGCTGTTGCCTATTAATGTTTCTGATGCTAACAGATTGCACATCAACCTAGCATATACGTGTTGGACACTCCAGGCGTTTTGGTTCCAAGTATTCCAGATATTGAAACAGGGTTAAAGCTGGCTCTAGCAGGTTTATTCTTTTTCCAAGTTTACATTTTATTTGTCTATAGAGTTCTTTTATCTTTTATAAAAAACCGTGATTTGGGGTTAAATATCGTGTGTGGTAAGAGGCGACAAATCTTCAAGCGACTGACTAACAAATTGTATTTGCTTGTATAGAAAAAATTTCACGAGATATTGTGTTTACACTTGCCTTAAACCAGCCCCGTTCAGTATGTTCATACTATGCCATAGGCTTCTTCATTTCCTTTTTTACTTCTAATAGCAAGCCTTAGGCAATTTGGTTATATTAAACCTAAGGTTGTCTTTTTGCTGTAAAGTATTGTAGGTAATGGTAAAGGTTAAACGATAAGCCCAACATAAATGAGTCAAGAACACGCCATATTGAAGCAGGGCCCATAAGAAATTATAGTGATTCTTTTATGATTCAACTTCATTTAGTTTCCTACGGTACCTGTATGATTGTGCAGGGTCCATCAAAGATTCAGTAGTTGGTGAAGAGCGAATTGTTCAATACCTGTTGGCAGTTCTAAACACTCGAGGAACTCCTCTTCATTGGAGACACTTGATTGGCAGGGAATCTGAGGGCCTTCATCATGAATTGGATGACAAACCTGAATATAATCTCAAGGATCTTCTACCAAAAAGAAGGAAGCCGCCCAACAAATCTGATATCTACTACATTGAGGTAATAAATTATTTTTTGTATAAGGTCAAAGATTTATTGATAAAGCACCGACAAGGTGTATACATGCGTATACAATTTGGGAAGTGTATGATTACACAATCAAATCTAACCAACTATTAATCAAATCAACCATAAAAGTATTATTCTTGACAAACGAAGTTAACTAAAGCTACTTTAAATTTATTTATTTGGCATGTCTTGAAATCCAAAAAAAACTAAGGTAAGCCGTGCCATTTGGGTCAACAAGAAGCTCATTGTCGTCGTCTTCCTCTTCGTTGGTGGTTAATCATGTTTTTTTGTTGTGTATAGGATATGGTCAGTGAAGTCCAACGCACACTTTGCACCACACTTACGGAGTTTAATGGTAATTTGGAAGATGAAGGTGAGTTGGAGACTTTGATAGATCAGCAGTTTGAAGCATTGCAGACGCCTCTGAAGATACCTTACAAGGCACCCGAGACTCGCACAATGGTGTCAAAAAGATTTCTAACTCTATTTAGAACAGGCAAATTTGGTCCTTTCATCCTGGATGATGTTCCTGATGCATCTGAATCTGCATCTTGATGAATCACCATTTGAAAGGTATCAGTGCTTAATATGATAATTTCGTACCATATTTTTTTTTGAATACTTCAACCCTTATCAACACCAGCTCAGGTTTGTCAATCTAGTACTAGTTTGGAAGTCCTCTTAATAAACATATCTGCACTATTCTTCATGTTGTATTATTCAGGCTGCTATTATTTTTTTGATAATCGAGAAATTCCTGAGGACCAGAAGTGCACAGTTCAAAATTTGGTTGATAATGGGCTCTACCTCTACCTTCTCTACTAAATATAAGGCTTTTGTCTACGACATCATTTGAACCTGTGACGGGCGCCTAAATCATAAATCATGTGTTGTGCTTCTACCACCAGACTAATGCCTTGGGCAGGTTGCGATTATTTAGTCATGCTAATGCATTTTCTAAGCAAGAAAATATCTCAATGGGTGGCTTGAACTCTGTTAATTGTTCTTGGAAGACGGTCATATGAGTATATTATTGCAATATTCAATATGAAGTATACTTGTGTATCAGATATTATCATATTTCATTTATAAGCTTCCGTGACAAGTATGTCTATCAAACAACATATCTAGTTTATTTATCTTTGCAAAGGAAACATGTTAGAAACAAATTGCAGAAAATGTAAAAAATCGACTTCACAAGCGAGTACGAACTCTTCCCTTAAGACTATTTCACCCCATAGAGTGCACCGGAAAGGATTGAATGTCTTAGGGATACTAAGAAGCCTAATCAAATATCGTTTGCACTAAAACAACGTTTGATTCCTACTGTATTGAGAATTTTTCTAATTTTGATTGATTATTTTTTGATGGGAATATGACAATCTATTTATAGATAGATGGTGCCTTTTCATGGTACCTCTTGAGATTAAACCAATGGTTAAGAATGGTGCTTTTTCATAATTTTCTGAATTAATTAATTAATTAATTATGTCTAAATATATATTAACCCATAAGGAAGAACTTTCCCTTATAAACACAATAATATAATGTTTCCTCACCAATGTGAGACATTGCTTAGAAATCTCCAACAAAAAATGATTCTCATGGTCAACAACATACTGTATAAGTGAAGATTGCCTAATTGATACTAATATTTTGCCAATTATAAGAAAGTAACTTCACATATTCCACAAGAAGAGTTCAGGATTATGTGTATATATATAAGATAGTTGCAATGACGCTCATTTTGTATAATGTAATTACTATCGTTTATTGCAAACTTAATGGCAGATTTCTTACAACTTAAGACAGCATATTGAATTTAATCATACTCAATATATATTGAAATTTCTGAACATTGTCCTCCTGTGTTCGAGTCATTAGAAGTTTAGTTTATAATATGTAGCAACATAACTGTTAAACAATAGCCCAGTATATGGGCAGTCACGTTGAGGAATCTTGTATATATGGTATATATATTTAATGTATATTGTAATGTATTTATTACCTAAATTAGGATGATACACCATAATTGTATAGTTAGAATTATGGTAGAATAAGGTTTTAGGAATAGAATAGGAATAGGATTCTCCTATTTTGTAACTTGTATAAATACCTATTCAATTAATGAAAATAATGAAGGGGATTATTTCTTTCAATAACAACGATGATAACAGAAAGGGGGAAAAATACGATTACAACCAAAAAGGTAAAGAGATACACTAACACCCATTACGAATAATAGTGTAAAGCTTAAGAATAGTCCACCTTCAAACATTTCATCAAAAAGAAAATCGTCCAAACAAAACGATTTCTGATCTCCCGGCCAAATATTACTCTTTGCACTTTAGAAGTTTGTGACAAATTCAGGACATTTGGCGTACAATTTCAAGTAAATTCAGCTAATACATGGTATTAGGCTCTTAAAAAATCGTCCTGGTCGGGAAAAAATGATTCGCAAACCATGTGCTCACTAAGACGTGCACCTTTATGGCTATGTCGTCCTGAAGACGGATGTGACGGGAAAAAGTAGCATTTGGAAGTGTTGCCACTTAACATTTAGGTTTCGCCATAATAGAGCTGGACGAATTATCTTAGGATTTGTTTGCTTCAATTAACTCTCTATACTCTTTCTTCATTTTAACACCAGCTACGGTCCTGCATATAGCAACAAACGTTACAGCTAATATTCTGTTCAAATATTAAAAGAAAATGTGCCAACAAATGATACTGCAGAAATTAATATAGGAGAATGGAGATGGATGGCACTGCAGAAATTAACCAACCTGAGCATTTCTTTATTCTTGAAAAATTGTACACATGGAGTAGCCATAATTTCAGCTGCCTCGGCAATCTCTGGAACAAAGTGGACATGTTGGTCAAATTCATCTATAACCACAGATTGAGCAGTCAGTATCATGGCCAAAGAAGTCAGCTCAGTGAGCAGAAATTATGCAACAAAGCCCACATCCAATTCTTTCTTTCTTTTGATAACTGAGATATGGCCAGCGACACACAATTCAATTCAAAGCTCGGTGGAGAATGGACTCACCCCTCTACCTTACTCTATGTAAATACCAAGCTTTTGACTGTGGCAGAATTCAACCCCATGACATGATCATAATGTTATGAAAGGACTGAACAATGTCCCACTGTTCACAAGTTGGATCACTTATCCTAAGCTAAGGATTGAATCAAGCATTGTTAAAAATATAATTAAATATTAAAAGTGTATCTTTCTAAAAATAATTCTGTTAATCTGCAGGACTGTGATTATAAATCCACATTTGTGTATACATACATTATATATATAGTAATACGGAGTTATGACGAACGAGCTTGTACTTGTTCGCCGGTAGATTCTGCGGCGATGGCTCGAATTTCCGAAGACGAGAAACGGCAATGAGTAAAGCGATCGCCGGTTAAGTCAACGCGACCGGTTTGACTCGAACCGGAGTTAATCAAGAGCGAACCGGATGGAATACGAAGATCGGTTGAAAAAGCTTAATGTGCAGACATAAAGCCGGAGATAGACCGGCGAGTTGAGTCATTCCGGCTCTGACGGCGCCGGCTATATTAGTAGTTGCCATTCGTTTCGGAGCATACGTTAACGGAAAGAATAAACGGTGTAAGTTAATTAGTTAAGTATGAGAAAATTATCAAATTGGTCCTTAATGTATGAAATTTGGTTCCATTTGGTTCTAAATGTATAAAAATTATGAAATCGGTCCTTAATTTATTTCAACAAATTAATTTGGTTCTAAATCATATACCTAAAGATGAGAAATTGTTATTTTTGCGGTAAAAAAACGGAGGTCCTCGGTATATGCACTATATATGAGCTATCAAAGATATCATCTTGTTACATTTAATCCAATTTCAGAACTCACATAAAAAAAATTATGTAAATTTTAATTTTATAATGAATATATTAAATGGAGGCCTAAAACGTTTTTGATATATTAAATGAATATATCATTTAACCTCTGAGTCTAAAACGATTTTTTTAAAAAAGAAAAAATAGGGATGTCCATATTCTCGTAGAAAAATTACGTGTTCACCTAATACTTCAAACACCACTATTTATTTATTTATTTATTTCATTTTCTTTCAATGGAGGGATACGTTCATATGTTACCAAAATGTTCATCCCAAAATAAAAATGCGTGTTTAAAAATAATAATTGAAGTCAATACATTTGACTCTCTCTCTCTCTCGCCAATATTGTTACTTTTATAAGAAATATTATATTATTTACTTTTATAAAAATGGATATGACATGCATTAATGGCCAGTAGTTTGACTCTAATATTTTCAGAAGCAAATATAAACTTGAACTCTTGAAATATGATACTCTTATTTTTGTTCTTTGCTGAAAACGACGATATTATCATTCTTTTCTTAAATATAAAAATCTTAATACTTCTACGGAGACAATTGAATTGCTTTTCTTTAACAGAGAGAAAGTTAGAAATATTGATTGATTAATTTTCGTCCTTCTTAACATGAATTCAACATGCTAAAAGGAAATAAAAGAAATAAAAAGCAGTCGTTTAGTATATTTTGTTAATTAATCAACTTTATTTTCGTCTTTCTTTTTATAATCTTGAAATTTTCAAGGACCAGTGACGTAGTAAAAAATAATAAGGATCGGTAATGTCGATTTGTGACTCGGTGGATAATGAGTTCATTCATCTACCTTCACGTTAGTTTAAAAGGAAAAGCAACAACAACAATAACATACTCGGTATATTTCCATAAGTGGAGTGCAACAACAACAACAATAACATACTCAGTATATTCCCATAAGTGGAGTCTCTAGGGAGATGTATTTTGTTTGTCTTATTTATTTGCATTAGTTATTGCTTCTATTTCGCTTCTTTCTTTTCATAATTCGCTATCACGACTTACTCACTTTGTTTGTCGTACTTTGCTTGAGCTTGTGCCTTGTCTTGAGCCGAGGGTCTCTCAGAAACAGTCGCTCTACCTACCAAGGTAAATGTAAGTTCTGTGTACACTCTACCCTCCCCAGACCCCACATTGTGAGATTTCACTAGGTATGTTGTTGTTGTTGGAGTCTGGGGAGGATAAAATTTATGCAGACCTTACCTCTACCCTAGGAGGTAGAGAGGTTGTTTCCGATAAACCCTCGGCTCAAAAAAAGACATTTCAAATAAGGTTAGACAAGCATGTTAAAGAAGTCATCGCAAATTATAAAAGAAAGCATAACAAAGCATTGTGTAGAAAGGAAACAGTAACTACAACAACTAATATGATAATCAAAGTACAAGAGACATCAGATAGTAGCAAAAATAGAAAGGCATTGAGCTACAGGATAATCCTACTCCTACTAGTATGGAAAATCCGTTAGACAACACTCTACTACCTACTAACCTTCTGCCCTAATCTGTGTCCTCCACAACCCCCTATCTAAGTTCGGTAAGCTGCAACTGCGTCATGTCATGTCTAATCACTTCTCCCCAATACTTCTTTGGCCTACCTCTAAACCATCCATAGCCAACCTCTCCCACCTCCGCACTGGGACCTCTGTGCATCTCCTCTACACATATCCGAACCATCTCAGCCTCGCTTCCCACATCTTGTCCTCCACCGAGGCTACTACCACCTTATCCTGAATAACTTCATTTCGTATCACATCCTTCCTATTATGCTCATACATCCATCGCAATATCCTCATTTCCGCAATCTTCATTTTCTGGACGTGAGATTTCTTGACTTGCCAACATTCTGCATCATACAACATAGTTGGTCTAACCACTACTTTGTAGAACTTACCTTTAAGTTTTGAGGACACCTTCTTATCTCACAGCACGCCGGAAGAAAGCCTTAATTTCATCCACCCTGCCCCAATGCAGTGTGTGACATCATCATCAATCTCTCCATTCCCATGGATAATGAACCCAAGATACTTAAAACTTTCTCATTTTTGGATGGCTTGTGTCTCAAGCCTCACCTCCACGCCCTCTCATGCGCTATGTCACTGAACTTGCACTCCAAGTATTCTGTCTTAGTCCTGCTCAACTTGAACCCTTTGAATTTCAGGAACCTGTCATCGGCCCACGTCCCACGTCCACAGGTAGTACCGACGGGCCACAGGCAGGGCCACAGTTATCCGGCCCACGTCCCTGCAGCCCAGCAGTGGCCCAGCGGTCTGGGAGCTCTACCAACATGCCTCAGTTCTCAGGCTCAGTTGCATGTAGCCCGGTAATTGCCCAAAGTCTAGGGATCAACACCACCGGGCCACAACCATCAGGCCCAACATCCTGGAGCCAATCAGTCCGCTCCAGGCCCCGCACAAACCAATTTGGGCCAGGTTTTTAGCACTTTGACCCGTTAACACCAATAATACGTGGTATGTGGATACGAGCGCCATGTCTCACCTCACCAACAATTCTGATAATCTTCCTCACCACCGCATTCCCACTTCTCTCTTAAAAATGTCTTTTATGCCACGAACATTATCAAAAACTTAATCTCTATTAGAAAATTTGCCACCGATAATTTCATCTCAATTAATTTTGACCCGTTCGGATTTTCTGTAACGAACCTCCGTATCAGGAAACTCTTTACGAGGTGTAATAGTGAGGGGGACCTCTATCCTTTCATATCCACGTTCGCTGTCAGTACTAACCCGCCCATCCCTCTAGTTGCCCTCGTCACTCCTCCCACTGCTCTCGCAACAATATATTCATCCACGTGGCATAGTAGACTTGGTCATCCGGGTGCTCATGTTTTTATTCTTTCCGTAACCGAAATTTAATTCACTGTAATAAAGAGAACCTTCCCCGTAGTTGCTCCTCATGTCATCTAGGGAAACATGTCCGACTACCCTTTACGCCTTCTCTTACTATTACTTTCTCTCCCTTCGATATTATTCATGTCGATTTATGGACTTCCCTTATAACTAGCAACATAGGCCACAAATATTATTTGGTATTTTTGGATGATTTCTCTCACTTCCTTTGGGTCTATTCGCTTAAACTCAAATCTCAAGTGTTCTCCAAATTTGTTGAATTTCGTACAATGGTTAAAACACAATTTGAAAAAGATATCAAAATGTTTCAATGTGATAATGGTCATCGAGTTCAATAATTACCTATTTCATAAATTTTGTGCGGCTAATGACATGACCTTTCGTTTCTCGTGCCCCTATACCTCCACTCAAAATGCTAAAACTGAAAGAATTCTCCGTACCATTAATAATATGGTACGTACCCTTCTTTTTCATGCATCTCCCCCCCCCCCCCCCCCCCCCCACATTTTGGGTATATGCATTAAAAATGGTAGAACATATTCTAAACATCTTACCTACCCGTGCGATTCAAAATAGGACACCCACCGAAATTCTCTACCGCCAAATCCCTACCTATGATCACCTTAGAATTTTCGATTGTTTGTGTTACCCAAATCTGACATCCACGGCCCCCCACAAACTAGCACCTCGATCCACTCCTTGTGCATTCCTAGGTTTTCCATCAAACCATAGGGGTATTTGTGCTATGATCTACATACCGACAAAATTATAATCTCACACCACGTCACCTTTGTTGAATATGTTTTCCCGTTCGACAACATTCAAAATTCTGAGTCACTAATTACCAATTTCTCGATGATTCGGACACATAGCCGCTTGCTCACCATATTCTCTTTCGTGCTGCCACTGTTCCGGCAGCACCCGACACACCCGCCGCCACCACTGCCCAGACACCTCTCGGTCAGGTCACTGCCACATCCGGCAGTCACATCGCCATTGCCACTGTCATGTCGCCATCTAACCACGCTGCAACCAACAACGTGTTGTCAAGCCCTTCACCGGCAGTGGCTAACCAACTAGGTCACCACCGATTGTCTCTCCCATCATCGGAAATCGATTCCATATGTCTCTGTCACAACCCGTCGCTGCGACTTCTAGCTTCCGACATCTGCAACCCAAACCCATTGTGCCCCCACCACCCAACGTCGACTTTCTGGTTACTCAACCCCTTCCCGCAATAGTCCCGTCACGTCTCTGCAACCAGACCCCCACTAACCCATCACCATCACAGTCGACAACCCCACAACCACCCACTCTGCTCAGATTTCCGAACCCACATTCATCCCCAATACCAATCGATACCCTCTCCCGTGACACCACCACCCAACAGATCCCTGACCCGACACCCACACAATTACCAAACCTGCCCCCGCCTCTGCCCCTGCCCCTGCCCCCATGCACCGTATGGAAACTCGTGCCCAACAAAGGATTTTCAAACCCAAAGTCCAATTTAATATATCCACACAAATCATATCCCCTATTCCCAAAAACCTAAAATTAGCCAAACTGGACCCAAATTGGAATGCGGCCATGTGTGAGGAATTTAATGCTTTAACGAAACAACGCACTTGGGATTTGGTTCCTCGACCAGAGGGGGTGAATGTGATCTGATGCATATGGTTTTTTCATCACAAATACATAGACATTGGTGACCTAGAGAGATATAAGGCGCGACTAGTGGCTAATGGTACTAATCAGCAGAAGGGTATTTATTGCGGTTAGACATTCAGTCCGGTTGTTAAACTGGCTATCATTCGCACAGTTCTGAGCATCGCTATGGGTAAGCATTGGCCGATTCATCAGCTTGATGTGAAGAATGCATTTCTACATAGGGACTTGAAAGAAACTGTTTACATGCACCAGCCGCCAGATTTTGTCCATCCGCAGGCCCCTAATTATGTATGTCGTCTCCGTAAGTCACTTTATGGTTTGAAATAGGCTCTCAGAGCGTGGTATGAACGCTTTGATCGCTACATTACGCAGATTAGGTTTGTCTGCAATAAGTGTGATAATTCTCTCTTTTATTTTTCATCGAAGTAGTAACAATGCTTATTTGTTATTATATGTAGATGATATTGTTCTTACTGCCTCTTCTGATATGTTGAAAAATGAGATCATTGCATTGCTTAAGACCGAATTTGCTATGACTGACTTGGGAAATTTGAATTATTTTTTAGAGATATCAATGACTAGATCTGCAGATACTATGTTTCTGTGTCAGTGTAAGTATGCAGAGGAGATTGTGTAACAGGGCTAAAATGATGAATTGCAAGATCATGTCCACTTCGGTTGACTCTAAATCAAAACTTTCTGGTGTTGATGGTGATCCGGTGTCCGATCCCACTCTTTATAGGAGTTTTGCAGGTGCACTTCGGTATCTCAATTTCACCAAGCTTTATATTGCTTATGATGTTCAGCAGTGTGCTTATTCATGCATGCCCCTAGGAAGCCTCATTTTACTGCTCTTAAGTGTATCATTCGATATGTTAAGGGCACACTTAATTATGGATTGCATCTATACCCCTCTGCCCCGACTAGGTTGTTATCATATACGGATGCAGATTGGGCTGGCCGTCCGGACATGCGACGCTCCACCTCCGGCTACTGTGTGTTCTTAGGGGATAATCTCATTTCTTGGTCTGCCAAAAGGCAAGCTACCTTATCCCATTCGAGTGCAAAAATAGAGTATAGAGGAGTTGCAAATGTTGTTGTTGAGATCTGTTGGCTCCGAAACCTTTTTTTGGAGCTTCAGTGTCCCTTGCGTAAAGCTTTTTTGGTTTACTGTGATAATATATCCACCATATATTTATCTCATAATCTGGTTCAACATCAGCGAACCAAGCACATTGAGATGGATATACATTTTGTTCGTGAGAAGGTTGCTCTCGGTCATGTTAAGGTGTTACATGTGCCTTCTTCGTATCAGTATGCGGATATCTTCACGAAAGGTCTTCCTAGACAGCTATTCCTCGACTTCAGATCCAGTCTTAGCGTCCGGCCACCTCCCGCTCCGACTGGGGGTGTGTGTTAGCGAATATTGTAAAATATTTTCCATATATTTTGTAATATTTAGTGTTGTATAATTATGGTAGATTTAAGATCCTTATTGTATTAGGATTCCACATTGTACAACTATATATATATATATATATATATATATATATATATATATATATATATATATATATATATATATATTAATGAGAAAGACTCCCAAAGAAAATTAATACAATTCTACGATAATTAATAAAAGTGGGATACAAATATATATATATATATATATATATTGTATTAATGAGAAAGACTCCCAAAGAAAATTAATACAATTCTACGATAATTAATAAAAGTGGGATACAAATTAAGGGAGATCAAAATTTAAATTTCAATATAAATAGAATACTATAAAGTGATTTTCTCATCTCCTTGAGTCCTAGCTAGGCTGGAACATATGCTGATGAAAGGAAAGATATCTGATAAAATAATCATAGGGACGCACAATAATTAATCCTAACATCCTCGCTACAAAAAAGAAGTCTACTATAATAACTTATCCATAATAACTACAATAATTGCTGCCGTTTTACTATTACAGTATACCTTAGTTTGATTCTTGAGTAATTTATTTATTTATTTATTGTTGTCATATTAAGATTTTGCATTATTACATCTTATAACTTGAGGAGAAAATAACGGAACTTGCCCAAAATATTAAGGGGGCGATAACTACTAATAAAAATATTATAATTAAAATTTATAAGAACAAAATATAATTTTATCAAAGATTTAAAATAACATCAACACAACAAAAATATAATATATAAAAGAAAAACGTACCTAGAATTAAAGTGATGTCATTCGTTCTTTTAAAGACTTGAAATCATTAATAATTAAATAAGAAGGCATCATTTTCTAGTAAAGACATCAGCTCCATGATGTTCACTTGGCTTTTTACTAAACAAGTAACAAAACAAATAATAAGCAACAACATTAGTCAGTGAGTACTCTAGCCATAAAGGGAAAATTTTGAACCAAGATGCTTGAAATCGCCTTGGATGCTTATCTCTATTGAGGGGATACTTTTCAACTTGACATTGATAGGGACCCCAATTGAGATAAGCTCTTCGAACTTCATCTCTTCGATTCACTGGATATTCCCAAATTTAGGGACGCTTTCTGGGGTCACGTTCTAAACAATTGACGTCAAATTCATCCATGGTGACTTTTTGAATCTTGCAAGGTTGCTCATTCAGTTGGACCGTTTGATCATCTGAATGGTGCTTTTCAAGTGTCGATGTTGAAGCTACACAATTTTCATCTTTGTTGGAAGCTTTCCTCTTGAAAAATGCATCAATTTTCTTAAGTTGGACCATCGTACCACTCCTAAAAAATACATAAATCAATTATCAAAGATAACATCTAAATCTGAAAACAGAACTAAGTCAGAGAAATTCGGCTTTTAAAGATCGAGTTTATTAGCGAATATTCTCCGTATATTTTGTAATAATGGTAGATGTATAATTAATGTAACTTAGGATTCTAACTATATTAGGAATCAACCTTTGTAAGGTAAGTTAGGATTCATACCATATTAGGAATCAACCTTGTACATCTATATATATTGTGAATAATGAAAGGAATCCCTAAGGGAAATTATTCCATCTTTCATGCTATCAAGAGCCTAAAACCTAAATCCCTCCTCTTCCTTATTCTTGGCCGAAATTAGCAAATTTTTTTCTGATTTCGCAGAATTTTTTTTTTCTGCTTTCTTCCTCTCTTTCTCGGCCAAACCAGAAAATTCCATTCCCTCGGTAGGCGGCAACCATGTCTTCCCCCCCCAAATTCCGGTTCATCTACTGGCACAATTGACAACCCCTCTCAACGTTCAGTATCTTCTTTTCATCCGGCATTCGCCGTTAACAACATCAAGAATTTTATCCCTATAATTCTTGACCAAGAAGACTCGTCAATATTTCATGTGGATGGAACTATTCTACATTCATGCATGTGCATACAACGTGCTCGATCATATTGACGAATCTGCTCCCTCGTCCCACCGATGTTACGGACTCAATCTGGCGTCGTCTTGACGCCATCGTCAAACAATGGATCTACGGCACCATCTCCAAAGACCCGTTGTGCACTATCATGAAAACAAAAGCACTACGACACGTGAACTTTGGGTCCGCTAGAAGAAATCTTTCAGATAATAAAAATACTCGGCCGTATATTTGGAAGAGCAATTCAATAATACACGCCTCGAGAATTTTAACAACATGTCCGAATATTGTAAGCAACCGAAACTCATAACCGATCAACTATCCAACGTCGGACTTCGTTTCGAAACCAAGATGGTGCTTCAACTTGTTGCGGGTTTACCAAAAGGTGAATATGACACACTCGCAACAATGATTCAACAAGCCGACCCTCTCCCAAGTTTCAACAAGGCACGTTCACAACTATTGTTGGAAGAAACTAGACGTGCTAAACAAGAGGAACATAATCAAAAGGCGTTAGCCGTTGACGGATGGCAACACTCGCGACCAGCCACAGAAGAACCAATTCCAGCCAGCCCAGCAGTGTGGCGGAGCAGAGTGGCGGAGGTCGTGGCGGCGGCAGAGGTAAAAACAACAAAGGCAAGGGCCGCGGAAAGGGCCAACGCACCCAGGTGGACCGGACAAGACCCAACCACCGGACAAGAAGCAGCGACTGCAGCAGTGGCCCAACCAGCGAGAACCGGGCCTCGCCCGCATGCCCGTACCCGACCGTAGGGCCCCGGCCCAGCAGCCTTGGTCGATCGGCCTCTTGGGCCATGCCCCGCCCACGAATCGGCCCACCAAGAGCAGCAGAATAAGCCCACCCGATGGCGATCCGGCAAAGCGGCCTACAAGCCCATCGCAATCCAAAGAAGAAGCAGACTGCAATGCTCCGCCAAAGGCCCCGACCGATTTGGGCCGGCATACACCACCGTGAACCTTCAACAGCCCGAAAATTGGTATTTGGACACCGGAGCCACATCTCACCTCACCGGTCGTAACATATCTCAACTACGTCGGCTAAAGTGTCCTCAATTTATTACCGTCGGCAATGGTCATCGCATTCCATATTGAAGGTTACGGTAACACACACACCAAACATCCACACCCACCTTTCTCCCTAAACCACGTCCTATACACACCTAACATCATTAAAAACTTAATCTCTCGTTAGAAAATTCACTAGCAATAATTACGTGTCCGTCGAATTTGACCCTTTTGGCTTTTCTCGTGAAGGAACTCAATACGGGGAAAATTCTTACACGCCGTAATAGTGTGGGAGATCTCTACCCATTCACTCAATCTTCCGCCGACGACCGCAAGCACCTCTATCCCTTGCGGCGATCTCTCCCTCAACTTGGCACAACAGACTCGGACACCCCGAGACCCAATTTTTACTTTTCTTAGGACTTCTAAGCGTATTCAATGTAATAATGGGAAAATTGCCCAACACTATTTTTTCTTGTCCACTAGGCAAACATACTCGTCTTCCCTTTATGTCATCAAACAGTGTTACTTTTTCTCCATTTGATATTGTTCATGCTTGATTTGTGGATATCTCCGATTACTAGCTCTTTGGGTCATAAATTCTATCTAGTATTCTTGGATGATTTTTCACATTTTGTCCGGATTTACCCACCGAAATTCAAATCGATGTTTTTGCAAAATTCCTCGAGTTTCAAAAATTCATTAAGACACAATTTGAAAAACCTATTAAATCATTCCAATGTGATAATGGACGTGAATTTAATAACTCGGCATTTCACAATTTCTCGTTCTAAACAAGGCATGGTTTTCCATTTTTCTTGTCCCTATACTTCTTCTCAAAACGGAAAGGCTGAAAGAATTATACGTACCATCAATAACATGGTCCGCACACTTCGTTTCATGCCCGCCTACCACCGCCTTTTTGGGTCTATGTTTGTCAAAATGGTAGAATCCCTTCTAAATATTTTACCAACTAGCACACTCCAAAACAAAACTCCTACAGAATCTTATACCGTAGGCGGACATCATATGATCACCTACGTATTTTTGGATGCTTATGCTACCCCAACATAGCCTCCACCGCACCCCACAAACTTGCCCCTCGCACTCTTCCATGTGTCTTCCTTGGTCTATCTCCTAATCATCGGGGCTACTTGTGCTATGACATTGCTACTCGCAAAATCATCGTCTCCCGTCACGTCACCTTTGATGAGACAACCTTTCCATTTTCAAATCTCCGAAATTTCGGACCACCGATTACATCTTTCTCGATGAACCAAGTCCGTCCCCGGTCATCCAAAATCTATACCAACAAGAGCCCCACCTGTTCCGACAGAGGTCCCACCGTCCGCACCACCCCACCAGCTCCCCTGCTCACCCCTACGGCCCCCGGTCCGAGTCACCCGCGCCACCGGCGACATCGCCGCCCACCGGTCCGAACCGGTGGACCAAGAACCTCACGCCCCCGACCCACCACCACCGCCCTCACATCGCATGGAGACTCGTGCACAACACGGGATCTTCAAACCCAAGGTTCAATTCAATCTCTCCACACAAACCTTATCACCCATTCCAAAAAATCCAAAACTAGCAAAACTGGACCCAAATTGGAATGCGGCCATGTGCGAGGAATTTAACGCTTTAACCAAGCGTAACACTTGGGATTTGGTACCTAGACCAAATTGGTGTGAATGTTATCCGGTGTATGTGGCTATTTCGTCACAAGTTCAAAGACAAGGTGGTGACTTAGAGAGGTATAAGGCAAGACTAGTTGCCAATGGCACTAATCGGCGGAGGGTATTGATTGTGGTGAGACATTCAATCCGGTTGTTAAACCGCCACTATTCGGACTATTCTCGGTATTTCTATGGGCATGCATTGGCCGATTCATCGCTTGATGTCAAGAATGCGTTTCTTCATGGGGATTTGAAAGAGATCGTGTACATGCATCACCTCCCGGCTTTGTTCATCCGGCACTCCGCAGCTTTGTGTGTCGTCTCGGAAATCATTGTATGGATTGAAACAGCACCCCGCGCTTGGTATGATCGGTTCGCCGTATCTTCTCGCATTGGTTTTGTATGTAGCAGGTGTGATACATCTCTCTTCACGCTTCACCGAGGTAGCAAGACCGCATATTTGCTATTATATGTCGATGACATTGTTCTTACTTGACTCATCCGACGGGTTGAAGAATGAAATCATTGCTCTACTAAAAACCGCATTTGCTATGACCGACTTGGGCAAGCTAAGTTATTTTTTGGGTATATCGGTGACAAGATCTGCAGCCACTATGTTCCTGTGTCAGCGTAAGTATGCAGAAGAGATAGTGTACAGGGCCAAGATGACAAATTGTAAAATTATGCCAACTCCGGTGGACTCAAAATCCAAGCTTAGTGCTAATGACGGTGCGCCAGTTTCTGATCCCACTCTATATCGAGTCTAGCAGGTGCTCTTCGCATCTTACATTCACTAGGCCCGATATTGCATATGCCGTTCAACGTGTGTGTCTGTTCATGCACGACCCCCGAGAGTCCCATTTTGCCGCCCTCAAACGTATTATCAGATATGTTAAGGGCACACTAGACTTTGGTTTACATCTATACACCTCTGCCCCAACCAAGTTGCTAGCCTACACGGATGCAGATTGGGCAGGATGCCCCGACACACGTCGCTCCACCTCGTGGTACTTGTGTATTTCTAGGGGATAATCTTATCTCATGGTTCGCCAAGCGGCGCCACGCTATCCCGTTCGAGTCTTTGAAGCGATTATCGCGAGTTGCTAATGTTGTCGCCGAGATCCGTTGGCTCCAAAATCTTCTTTTGGAGCTCCGGTGTCCATTGCGCAAGGCGTCTATAGTCTATTGTGACAACATATTTGCTATCTATATGTCTCATAATCCGGTCCAACATCGGCGGACTAAGCATATTGAGATGGATATCCACTTTGTGCGAGAGAAGGTTGCCCGTGGTCGTGTCAAAATTTTACACGTGCCTTCCTCTTATCGGTATGCGAGACATTTTCACAAAGGGACTACCGCGACGCCTCTTCACCGACTTCCGATCCAAATTAGCATTCGGCCTCCTCCCGCTCCGTCCGAGGGGAGTATTAGCGAATATTCTCAGAATATTCTCCGTATATTTTGTAATAATAGTAGATGTATAATTAAGGTAACTTAGGATTCTAACTGTATTAGGAATCAACCTTTGTAAGGTAAGTTAGGATTCGTACCATATTAGGAATCAACCTTGTACAGCTATATATATTGTGAATAATGAAAGGAATCCCTAAGGGAAATTATTCCATCTTTCAGAGTTAATATACTATAATAACTTAGTTCACAATCAAATATTTATAAATATGTAATAAATTTTTAACATGTATATAGAATTTTGGCAAAAGCTACTAAATCCCTATCAACCCATGGATTACACTTTGATTCTGCCACTAGTCCAATTACAGAAACCGAAGATTAGGCAGCCTACTTTAGTAGTATTACCGATCTGGTCCTATGTCCATTCCAATCTTGTCTAACTTTTCTAACTTGTCCTTCTCAACCCGTATTTTGTTACACTTCTTCTTATTCCATTTTTTGTCAAATCTCCTTTAATATTTTGCCGGAAATCTCATATTTTCGCTGAATCACGACATGAACGTCTCTCGAAAATTCGCATTTTATTGAAGTAGTGATTATTCACAAGAACCGAGAAAAACAAGATGTTGAAAAATTGATTCATGGCACTTGGACGTATTCGAAGTTTCTAAAGTTTGGTGGGGTAGCTGAATTTTATTGACCCCCACACCCCACCCCACCATCCTACCGCATCTCTTTATTTAGTTCTATACTCATTTGTTTTCTATCATTATTCTTTCTTTATTACTACTTATCTACATGTTTGTTGTTTAATTTCTCTGTCGTAGTAGCTTTCCTTTCTTTCACCAACCACACAATCGTTTTCCTCTTTTCCCACTTGAATGAATGCCTTCTTTCATGGAAGAAAGGAGTTTGATCTCTTGGACTGTGGCTTCTTATCTACTAAAACATAAGTATTCACGGCTAAGAAATCTGATGGAATGAATGAGATCTCCGCATTTTTTATAGAAGACTCGGGTTTGAATCATATGAAATGAAGAAATTTCTAGTAGGGAGCATTGCCCTCTCCAAATGGTCCGACGCAATTCAAATTTATTATAAAAATAAATTAATGGTGGATAACTTTTATGCTAAACAATAAAAATCTATTGCTAATCATATTTAATAATAAGTGATAGATTACCAAAATCAACATGTTAGCTACAGGCGAATTTTATAGCTAATTTATATTTTTAATTTGTGGTGATCTATATTAACCGGACTAGTGGATTCTGAATTTCAAATGATTATATGAAAAAGAGTCATTTTTTCACTCTTAATAAAAGGTCTAGGTTTGAATTCTGGAAATGGAAAAATTCTTAAGAATAAGCGATTTCCGCTCTAATTGGTCCTATCCGGAACTCCTGACAGGGAGCGTGTCGCTCTCTAATTGGTCCTATTTGATCCAAGTCTAAATTAGTCAGACTAGTGGGTACCGGATATCGAATATTTATATAACAAAAAGAGGTCGTTTGCACTAGTGATGGATCAGAACGTAGACGTTATGGATTCTATTTTTTTTAAAAAAAATAATCTGAAATGATGTATGTGTATATATACTTACTTTTTGCACATATGTATATAGTATTCGACCTAGCTCAAAACGCTCAATTTTGCTAGATGGTCAAATCTATTGTTAGATCTTCTTCTTTTTTTGTCCCATCACTTTATGTATAATAGGCTACGTACCCTACTCGTGATTGCTTACTTGATTTCGTCAACAACAACAAAAAAATGAAATTTCACGACATCGGGTCTGGAGAGGATAGCGTGTATACAGAACTTACAGTTACCTTGGTAGGTATAACTACTTGATTTCGTCAAAAATTTTGAACATGATACTAGTATATTACTTATTCGAATATATTTAATTAATTAGATAAAGTGCACTGTTGATTCTTAAGTAATTAATTAACCTTTGGTTAGGTAGACAATTTAACAGTTTAAACTATTTTTATACATATTTTTTTATAATAATAGTGTTCGAATCGGCTTACGCGTGTGTTGACCATTCCACTAAATATGAACTAACTCATCAATACGTATATCGGCTAACTAAGCCTGACTTGACAATTTCATGTTGCCTAACATGTAATTGGGCGTGATTATTTAGAATATCATACTTCCTCCTCTCCCCTCCTCCAAAATATAAAACTAAAAAAATATTATGACAAAATAAAAATTCAATTCTTGTACAGTCCCAATTTGAAACCTTCTATTCCTAATTTGAGAATTTTTGGGTGTTTGAGTCTTAAAATAATATTCTCAACCTAAGTGGGACCAGTTTTGAAGAACTAAGTTTTGTAAGTAACTACTTTGTTTCTCCATTAATATGTTGAATGAGTAATACACAATTAACATATATGTTTCTGTTCACACGTTTGTATAGACAAAAATATACACGTAGCAATGATGTATTTTACCCAAAGAATACAATATATTATCCAGATTCAAACAAAGAGGGTAATAATTTGAAAATATTTTTCTCAATTGTATTCCTCCATTAAGGAATAATATATACACAATATACAAATAAATGTGAAGAGGAAATCAAGCCTCTAATCTTCCTTATCTATAATTAATCTCTAATAATCTTCTTCTTAATTAACATATTCCTAATTATCATTTTACTACTTACCATACATAAAATGATACCATCATTAATTATAATAAATAATTATTCTAATTATTGTATTCTAATATTCTAACACTCCCCCGCAGTTGAAACTGGAGTGCGGCGAATGCTGAGATTGTCCCGAAAATCTTCAAATAATACCAACGAAAGTCCTTTTATGAAAATATCTGTGATTTGATGGCGTGTCGGGACATGTAACACTCGCACTTGTCCGCAAGCCACCTTCTCACGAACAAAATGGATATCTAACTCAATATGTTTAGTGCGTTGATGATTGATCATATTCCCTGAGAGATAGATTGCACTAACATTATCACAGTATACCAGTGTGGCTTTTGGAATTGGGCAATGAAGTTCAAGTAACAGATTTCTAATCCAACATGAGTCGGACACAACATTGGCAACAAAACGGTAATTTGCTTCAGCACTTGAACGTGATACTGTGGCTTGTCTTTTTGAAGACCAGGAGATCAAATTGTCACTGAGGAAAACACAATAACCTGAGGTGGAGCGTCTGGTATCCGGACAACCTGCCCAGTCTGCATCCGTGTAAGTGACAAGTTTGGAAACAGAGGATGAGTATAGATGTAATCCATACTCCAGAGTGCCCTGAATATATCACACAATGCGTTTTAGAGCATGCATATGTTCCTCCATCGAATTATGCATGAATAAGCACACTTGTTGCACTGTATAAGTAATATCCGGTCTGGTGAACGTGAGATACTGCAAAGCTCCTGCTAGGCTGCGGTATAATATTGGATCGGCAAATGGTTTGCTTGAGGTGGCACTCAATTTAGACTTAGTGTCTACCGGAGTTGCCGAAGGTTTGCAAGATGACATTCCATCTCGTTCAACAATCTCATATGCATACTTCTTTTGGGAGAATGAGAGAGAGTGACTGGGGCTTGGGGCCAATGTGTGACACGAAATTCGCAAACCGCTTATACCATGCCCTGGGGCCTGCTTCAGTCCATATAATGATTTGTTGAGCAAACACACATAATTGGGATATTTGGGATCTCTGTATCCCAACGGTTGGTGCATGTAGACAGTTTCATTGAGTTGTCCATAGAGTAAGGCATTTTTGACATCCAATTGATGAAGAGTCATCCTTTTGAGAGAGACATGCTTAGAACTACTCTGATAGCTGCCGATTTGACCACTGGACTGAACGTCTCCCCGCAATCTATACCAACCAGCTATGTCTTCCCATCACCTATAAGACGGGCCTTATGTCACTCAAAAGTTCCATCAAATTTTTCTTTATGACTGAAAATCCACATAGACCGAATTATATTAGCATTAGATGGACGAGGTACTAAATCCCACGTCCTATTTTTTAGTTAGAGCGTAATATTCATCATCCATGGCCATTTTCCAATTCTGGCCCTTTAGAACAGACATTGGGATACGAGGCAAAGGTGATTTCGAGACCTGGGTGTGTAGGCTATATTTGGTATTGGATTTGACAATTCCATGTTGACTACGGGTGATCGGATGATTTGCAGGGTCAGTGGACTGGACGCCACTAGACGAGAATAAGGAATTCAAATTGTTAGGCGGCCAGTGGCAGTGGGCTGAGCGGCCCTGCTTGGGAGTATGACCACTGGGTTCGGGATTGGGCCTGGAACCAAGAGGTGGCCCAAGCTTCCTGTAGGCTTTCCTGTGTGGATTGTGAGAGCGAGAGAGGGTGACTGGGCCTCAGAACCGAAGCCCCAAGCTGTTGGACTGAATCGTCAAGCGATTGGGCCATCGTTCTTTGGTACAGTGAGCCCAAACTCGTATTTCCAACGCAAACGGTAGGTACCGAGCTGTGAAAAAAATGTGATAGTTACGGAAGCTTATCATTATCCAAAAAAACATAGGTGTGAGTCCCGGTTTCATGTATCTTGACAAACGGAAAAATTGTTTCATAAAAAATTACGTGACGACTTATAATTATTCTTTTGGAAGAAATGTCGTAACATTTGTAACAGCGATGATTAGTAGGATGTCCCAAGAAGACACATGGAGTAGACCGGGGTTGGAGTTTTGTGATTGGGGTGGATGGAAAAATGGGGTAGCAAAGGCAACCAAACACTCTTAAATGAAGATGTGAGGGCTCTCGTAAATAAAACATCTTTAGTGGAGCTTGGTAAGACATGTTTTTATGAGGAAGAATATTCAACAGGTAAGTGGTCATTTGGAGTGCATGATGCCAAAATATGGGGGTAGTGAAGCATGAGCAAGAGATATTCTAACAATATTGTTTATGGTTCTAATTTTACGTTCCGCCTTCCCATTTTGTGATGATGTGTGAGGACAAGACAGACGAAAATTTAGACCATTTGTTTTGAAAAAATCCCCAAACTGATTATTGTCACCCTCCCATTATCACATTGAATATTTTTTATATCTCGTTCAAATTTAGTTCGGATGAATGCTCTAAATGTGAGAAAAGTGGAAAACACTTGTGATTTTTTTGACAAAGGGAATGTCCACAAATAATTAGAGTAGTCATCTAGTATTAACAAATAATATCTATGACCAGAAGAAATCGAAACGGGTGATGTCCAAATATCACAATATAAAATATCAAATGGCATAAGGGTGCACGAAGTAGAAGAAATAAATGGCAATTTAACATGTTTACCAAGTGCACAAGAATTACACTTATTTAGAGTCTGTGTTTGGGTACACGAAATAAATTTATTTTGTTTAAGAGAGGCCAAAACAGACTCTCCCGGATGTCCCGAACGTTCGTGCCATAAAGATGGTGCCAAGGCTACAAAAGTAGATGGAAACTTGGACTGTTGATTGGGTAAATTTATTGGATAGAGCTCCCCCTTGCTATCACATCTCATGAAACGCTTCCCCGTATGAAAATCATGCACGGAAAACCCTAAAGGGTCAAAACGAACAGATACTCAATTATCAGTAGTAAACTTTCTAACAGAGATCAAGTTTTTGATTAATTTAGGAGCATGAAGGACATTCTTTAAAATTAGTGGTGGGTTTGGTGGTGATAATTTGCTAGAACCATACCCTTTTATTGGAATCGAATGGCCATTTCCGACAATTATACCATTATCATTGCTTAAATTAAAATAGGATGAGAGATTACCTTGGGAGGACATATATGGGACGCTCCGGAGTCCATATACCAATTTGAATCTAGTGGGTTGAGTCCAAGGGTGTGCATGGCGGACTCAATATCTGTAGTGTGGGCTACTGCTGAATGGGCCTCCTGCCACTTGGTCGGCAATGGCCCAATATTGTTGTCTGCCGAAACAGACCCAGCGAAATGGGCATGCTGGGTCTGTTTGTGATTCTGCCCATTATTTGGATATTGAGGAAAATAATTTGTGGGCTGGGACTGGCCAGTGAGCCGTTGGGGCGGCCTAGCCCAATTCCCTGTTGGGACTTGGCTGGACGGTACAGCCCAAGGCCACTGCAAGGCCCAGTTGCATGCTCTACCGTGCTGCTGCCACTGCCCGCCACCAGCGTTAGTGTTGCCGCTATTTTCGCCGCCACCGGAATTTTTGGTGGTCTCCACCTTTGTTATTTCCGCAATTTTCACCCTTATTCTTATTATTATTACGTCATTTTTGTCCCTTATTTTGTTGAGAAGGGTAAAAAAAATTACCATCATTTGAGGAAGTGGCAATCATGGAGGAATTTGAAATAGTTGAAACCTTTTTTACAAAGCCCGACTCTTCAAGCACAAGCATAGACCATGCTTGATAAAATAAAGGTAGAGGGTTACTTTGACGGATTAGTGTTCCCACGCCGCTATACGCATCGGTGAGACCGAAAACCAGTTGTAAGACTAACCGGTTATTTGTAACTGGTGAACCAACATTTCTTAATTGATCTGCCAGCACTTTGAGGTGTTGACAATATGCAGAAACATTAGGGAAATTTGTCATGTCAATGGTTAAGAACTCCTGCTCCAGTGTAACAACACGAGAGTTTTGGTTATCTTGAAAGATATCTCGCAAGCATTCCCAAGCCGCCATGGTTGTTGAATCCGGTTCCATTATTGTATGCAACAAGTCAGTGGAGATTGTTGCATAAATCCAACCAAGGAGTGTGGTATCAATTGTATCCCACAGTTCCTTGTCTGCATCGATGTTAATTCCTTCTCTTTTCCATCTTTTGGAGTAATTACATGATGAAGAACTTTGTGAGCACGACAACATATTTTGAATAATTCCGCCCAAGTTGCATAATGAACGTTTTCCATTTTTAGTTTGACGGAAATATGTGTTTTGATGTTTGAGACAGCAAGAGCAGGATGAAAAGATGATTTGGACTCAGACATAGTTGGTTGTGATGGATGATGACCACTAATGGAGAAACGAAAAAAAAAAAAATGGAAGAAAATTTCGGCCAAGCTAGGGTTTCTGGGAGGAAGATAACCAAAATTGGTAGTAAAAATATTTTGGATCTTTTTCCTTAAACTTCTGATACCATGTAATAATTTAAAAATATTTTTCTCAATTGTATTCCTCCATTAAGGGAATAATATATACACAATATACAAATAAATGTGAAGAGAAAATCAAGCATCTAATCTTCCTAATCAATCCCTAATAATCTTCTTCCTAATTAACATATTTCTAATTATCATTTTACTACTTACCATACATAAAATGATACCATCATTAATTATAATAAATAATTATTCTAATTATTGTATTCTAATATTCTAACAAAGAGTTCAAGTTAAACAACTAATTAAATAAATAATAATTTTGGTTATATATAATGATAAAGTCTCAATAATTAATTTTTATACGACCAGTACAATTTAATTGATTATGACATGTTACTATACTCTAGCTTCTAGGTTATCATATTAAAATTGTTACGAAGAGCTTGTTGTTATGTATCAATTTAACTTGATCCATAGTGGAACTTAAGGAAGGAGATTCGATTAAATTCCTTTCATTCGAAAATCACACTATATAGGCAAGCAAAGCGAAAATAAATTTTGTTTTAGATATATATAAATTATTGAATTCCTTTATTAATATAAGAGAAACTTCTGAGTATAGTATTGCTTTTGAAATTTTTTGAATTTCCTTGTTAGAATTCATGACCCTATCATTAAATGATAATGCAAAATTTTATATTTTTTCAATGTACAGAACGTAAACTCTTAAATAAATAATTGTATATATATATATGACCACCAAAGATTGTCACCGGTAAGATAATAAGTATCCCTTTATTCTTAATAAAAAATCTCGAGTTCGCGAAATAAAGTTGTTAGTAGGGGGTTCTTGCATTCCAAAGTGGGATTTCCGATATACAAATTCGAATTATTCGGACTTTAAAGTAGATATCAGACACACCGAATAAAAAATTCAAAAGCTCTATATATTATCTGTGTACGAAATGTAAACTCTTAAATAAATAACTACATATATATGACCACCAAAGATTGTGAACAAATAATAATTGAGTATCCCTTCATCCTGAATATTAAAGCCTCAGTAATTTCAGGTTCAAATCCGATGAGTAGTAAGGAGAGCTGGAGATCCTTGATGCAAATCCAAACAAGTCAACCCCGGCAGATATCGAATATTAAGTGGAAAACCTCAAAAGAACTACATATATATACATATTTTTATATTTATGTATAGAGAATAAAATATAATTCTCTTTCTCATTTTTCTTCTATTACTAGTATATAGGGGTGGCAGATGAGCCGTTTGGATTGAAATTGGGCGGATCAAGATGGGCCGAATTAATAGATGAGTCAATGCCCAACCCGTCCAAAGCTTACATGGGCTAAGATGGGCGGGTCAAAATCTGCTAAATGATGGGTCATAACTAGAGATGGCAATGGATCTTGGACCGGTCCGAATCCGGTGGATCCAGATCCGTTTTATAGGATATGGATCTTCAAAATTTGGACCCGACGGATCCGGATCGGACCCGGATCCATTTCTGACGGATCGGATCTGGATATGGATCTTGTATTTGAGATCCGTATCCGGTCCAGATCCGACCCGTGGATCCGTTTTTTTATTAAATATATTCATAACCTAGAATGTAATTTTATAAGTATTTTCTTAAAATTGCTAAGCACATCCTTGCAAGTTTAATTCTCAAAACAAGTTTAATTTATCCCCGCGTTAACTCAAAAATCCAAAAATAAATAGGTAACTTCGATAATAAAATCAATGTTATATTAGTGAATGTCTAACATCTCCATAGACAAGTAGTTAAAATTATATTCACTTCATTTGTGAAGATTCCAAGTACATGCAAGTTCTACATTGTGGAAATACTAGTCGATTTTTTCACAACTATTGTCATTGCCCAACATTTTCAATTAATAACTCACAATCAAAACGAGACAACGAACAAAATATCTCATATGAACATTTCAAAATTGAAACACAGTAAACTGTTAGCTAAGTAAAAATCGTTTGTTTGTTTTAAAAAAAAATTCTTAGCAAGACAAATTTTTTTACATGTGGATCCAGATTCGATCCGTGGACCCGGTGGATCCGATGGATCCGGATTTGGATATGATTTTTATGGACCCGACGGATCTGGATTCAGGTATGAAAATCGGATCTGGATCTGGATCTAGTAGGATCCGGTCCAGATCCGATCCGTTGCCATCCCTAGTCATAACCCAACTTGCCCAACTTAACTCATTACTTTTACAAATTTCAAACTTACCTTCTATGATTTTTTTTATTTTGTATGATATTTGATTTTTTCATATCTTTATTTTTAAAATAAGAATAATATTTTTAAGAATTTTTTATTTTTTATAAAAGCCAAATAAATATATAAAATAGTGGGTGGGAAGGTGGGGCCGGGGTGAGAGGAGGGGGGGGAGGGTTGGGGGAGGGGGATGTGGTAAGTAAAATTTTCTCATTTTTTATAAAAGTAATATTTTTTATAATTTGAGGATGGGGTGGGAAAACGGACAACATGGACAAATAAGGGATAGACAAGAATCTGTTCTTGAACTCTAGAGAACAGACGGAAAGAGGTTCATCAGAGCGATTGGGAAAGCTTATAGAGGGGTGGTTTTACTACGACAAGTGAAGCCAGTGTTCCCTTTGTTCGGTGTCCGGGGAAGAGAAAGGAATCTATTCGGGAAGCGCTTTTGGTCCCAAATCTTTGGGGTTGCTTTTTCCAATAAACGTTGGTTATATTTCTTTATGTTATTTGTACCAGTAACCGGTTTATGGATGAGTGCTCTTGGAGTAGTCGGTCTAGCCCTGAACCTACGTGCCTATGACTTCGTTTCTCAGGAAATTCGCGAATGCGGACTTGACGTCATCCCCACCTTACTCCAGTATATCACTGGCAGTCCTTCGTGAGTGCGGCACGCACCTTTTTGTTTGTTTCGGAGCCGTTTATTTGGGCGGGGCGTACTAAACCCACTACGTACCACACCACCGGGTGGCTCGCCTTGGGGTGGAGGGGGAGGTAAGAAAAAAATTCATATTTTTTATAATTTATTTTCAAAAAGTAAAAAGAATATGAAATAGAAATTTGAGGATGGGGTATTGGGGTGGGGGTTGAGGGGGTAGGGGGAGGTAAGAAAAATTTCATATTTTTAATACTTTTTTATAAAAGTAACAAAAAATATGAAATAGATATTTGAGGATGGGGTGGGGGTGGAGGGGGGTTAGGGCGGTAGGGGGAGGTAAGAAAAAAAAATATTTTTTATAAAAGTAAAAAAAATATATGAAATTGAATTTTGAGGATGGGTGTAGGGCAATGGGGTTGGGGTGGATGGGGGAGGTGTGGGTAGGGCGGGAGGGGAGGGAGGGGTAAGAAATAATTTCATATATTTTTATAAATTATTTATAAAAGAAAAGAAATATGAAATAGAAATTTGAGGATGGGGTAGTGGCATCGGGTGGGGTGGAGAGGGGGAGATAAGAAAAAATTAATATTTTTAATAATTTTTTTTATAAAAGTAACAAAAAAATATGAAATAGAAATTTGAGGATGGAGTGGGGGTGGAGGGGGTAGGTGGGGGTTAGGGCGCTGGGAAGGTAAGAAAAAATTTCATATTTTTTGTAATAGTAAAAAAAAATATGAAATAGAAATTTGAGGATGGGGTAGGGCAATGGAGTGGGGGTGGAAGGGGTAGGTGTGGGAAGGGGGGTAAGAAAAAAATTCATATTTTTAATAATTATTTTATAAAAGTAACAAAAAATATGAAATAGAAATTTGAGGATGGGGTGGGGTGGATGGGGTAGGTAGGGGTTAGGGCAGTTTGGGGGGGGGGGGGTAAGAATAATTTTCATATTTTTTATAAAAGTAAAAAAAAAAAAAAAAAAATTGAGGATGGGGTAAGACAATGGGTGAGGGTGGAGGGGGGTAGGTGTGTGTAGGGCGGGAGAGAAGGGAGGTAAGAAAAAAATTCATATTTTTTATAAAGTGTTTATAAAAGTAAAAAAAATATGAAATAGAAATTAGAGGATGGGGTAAGGCAGTGGGGGTGGGGTGGAAGGGGTAAGTTGTGGGTAGGGCGGGGGTGGAGGGGGTAGGTGTGGGTAGGGTGGGGGGTGGAGGTAAGAAAAAATTTCATATTCTTAATAATTTTTTATAAAAGTAACAAAAAATATAAAATAAAAATTTGAGAATGGGGGTAGGGCACAGGGAGGGGTAGGGGGAGGAGGTAAGATTTTTTTATATTTTTTATAATTTATTTTATAAAAGTAAAAAGAATATGAAATAGAAATGTGAGGATGGGGTAGGGCATGGAGTGAGGGATAGGGGGAGGTAAGAAAAAAAATTATATTTTTAATAATTGTTTTATAAATGTAACAAAAAATATGAAATAGAAATTTGAGGATGGACCATTGATGGTGTCATTTGGCCGCAGGATCTAGGGGTTGGCTGAAATCCCGGCCCCTGTATCGCTCCTGCCGTTGCCAGAAAATCCATCGTGATTAATCTCCGCCATGAGGGCTTGCCGGAAAAAATACGTTGAGGTTCGGGGCGTATCTGTGGGGCAGTAGCGACCGTATACGAGGTGTATATCGGCTTGTTTGAGAAATAAGAAAGATGGGAAGGTTGTATATTAATGGTATAACAGTGTATACCAGTGGTATACAACCGGATTTGGCGCCGGAAAAAGAAGAGGGACGACCGAATTGAGGGGATTAGGGTAGGGAGAAAGTTTTGACTTCTGATAAAATAGCAAATATTTTATAATATTCGCTAACAATTACTATGTCAAGAGAGGGATCTAGCCTTTTAACACTCTAACCATTCACATAAACTTAATAGTTTTTTTTCAAACTATGTATTTGCATTAACAAATTTACTAAATATATATATCAATTCATTAATTCATTTATTATTATATATTAACTTGAAATCGTTATAAACTTCAAATCTTTAATCCGTCTCTTACTATGACACACCCTATTTGTTCTTATTTAAAGAACTTTGCATATCAGTTGAACTACATTACTGTAGGTATTACGTCCCCAACTTGAAGAGTAGTTTATGAACCAATAGAATATTTTTTAGACAGAAAAACAGAAGAAGTCAATAAAGTCATTTGTTTCCGACGAAAAAACCAAATGGAAAAGCAATTTGCACATTAGTTATTATTTTTATTAATTTTAAAAAAATTAAAATAAGAAAGAAAGTATATTTGAGCTCCTCTAAGTTGAAGGAAAATATAGAAAATAAACGTGCGAAGAAAATATTTTAGAAGAAGACAAATTATTTCGGGTCTTTATCCACATGAACACAACTCATTATATTATCTTACTCATTAAATTGTTTCCTACTATAATTGACTGGTCAATATATATATTGTTGCAAAAATATTATTTACCATACTAAATTGAACAAAACAAAAAATTTAAAAATAAAAGAAATATGAAATAAAATTTTAAGGATGAGGTAGGCCAATGGGGAATCTATGATGAATCACCATTTGGCAGGGCTACTAGGGCTTGGGTCTCTCTATTGGGCGGGACATCAAGTACATGTATCTTTACCGATTAACCAATTTCTGGGGGTGGAGGGGGTAGGTGTTGGTAGGGCGAAGGTGGAGGTAAGAAAAAATTCATATTTTTTTATAAATTATTTATAAAAGTAAAATAAAAAAATGAAATAGAAATTTAAGAATGGGATAAGGCAAGTGGGGGTGGGGGTAGGTGAGGTGGGTAGGGGGTGGGGTGGAGTAGGCAAAGTAGGGGTAGAGATGTGAGGTGGTTCAGTGATTGAGTGGGACTTGATGTAGGGGAGGGGTAGGGTGGATGGCAACATAAGCTAATATACTAGTATTATATAAGAAGAGGTAAGCATATAAACTTGCAAAAATTTCTTTGAAAGAAAGAGAGCACAAAATTTGCAAAAAAAAAAACTCTCTTGCATTTCTTATGAACTTCGGAGTCGTGTTGGGTTTCTACTGTTGGGGTTGGGAGTTCTTAACTGCCCTTCTTCTTTTCTCCACCCCCTCTTCTATCTAGCTAACAACAATTTTAATAATTTTCTAGGAATTATTTTTTCAAATACCCAAAAATGGGTTGATTCATTTTGTGTTTCTCTACTCATTTTACAAATTTTCTTGAAAAAAAAATTTTTTTTTATTATTATTATTATGGAGGTATTAGAAGAAGTTCAAATAAGTGATGAAAAAAGTAGTTTGTTGTTAGAACATGTTGTGAGGAAGTCATCACCATCACCTTTCTTGTTGAAAACCTACACGTTGGTGGAAGATCCGGCGACCGATGACGTCATTTCTTGGAATTCCGATGGGTCGGCGTTTGTTGTATGGCAGCCGGCGGAATTTGCAAGGGATTTGCTTCCTACTCTCTTCAAGCATAGCAACTTCTCTAGCTTTGTTCGGCAGCTCAATACCTATGTAAGTTTAGTTTACCCTTTTGACGTTGTTGTTAAAAATTTACTCGCACTTGATGGTTGCATCAGAATCGATGAATACAATATGAGTGTTTAAACATTCTTAGAACATATACTACAAGGAAAACACGTTTTGTTTTTCGACGGATCAAGTCCGTCGGAATGCGCTCGTCCAAAACTATTTTAACGTGAATGTCCGTCCGAAAAAACGAAATGTCTTTTCTTGACGGAAGCTCGTTGGAAATGTGCTTGTCGGAATTTTCCGACAAAAATGTCCTTACAAAATACGTGATTTTAATTGTGTTATGAGTTAAATCGCTTTCTCGCTTTAATTTGTAATTTCTTAAAAATCAAATTCATTGATTTAGTTTTTTAGTGTAAATCAAATTTCAATAAATATTATATATGAATTCATAATTTTAGCAGTAGAATAATTCAATATCGAGAATAAAAAAAATAAACCTATTAAATTTAAATTTTAAACTCGCTTATGTTGGTATCTTAAAGTAAAAATGAAGAAAAAACTTAATTCTCGTTGGTGAATAGTGACACAAATAGATCACAAAGGATCTTTTGGGCTCAACTAACAGAGAAACTATATATCATGATTTTGGAGTAGCCATTAAAATAATCATTATATTGTTGATATAAATACTATCTAGAGCTTAGGTTATAATAATTATAGGTTATCAAGATAAAATGTATTGCTAATTGTCAAAGCACTCATAAAATGGTTAATCACTTTGGATTAAGTTTGTCTTATTTGTACACTTTTCAATTAACATGCGTAATAATAGTATTATCACTATTCATTACCTTTTAATTACTCATGTTTTCAGTAATTAAGTGGAGAGATAGTGCCCTGTACACTCATCTTATCTCATACTAATGGAGATTAAAAAGTACACTATTTATCATGGATTAAAAAGTCTCTTATCTATTAAACTTGTGAAAAAAATTACTTTTAGTCAATTATCGATTTATAAACTGTTACTATTTAAGTTCTAGACAAGTTACATATGATACCATTTGATTGTCGATTTTGTATGATACTAGGGTTTTCGTAAAATTGCAACTAGTCGGTGGGAGTTCAGCAACAACAAATTCAGAAAGAGCGAAAGGGATTTACTATGTGACATCCGTCGAAGAAAAACATGGACGAACAGGCAACATCCAAACAACAACAACAATAATAACGGACAAAGTCAGGATGCAAACAGTAACAAAAAAGAAACAGAAGAAGATCAAAGATCATCATCAACAACTTCATCATCATCTGAATATATAAATCTCGTCGATGAGAGTAAAAGGTTGAAAATGGAAAATGGAGTCCTTAGCTCTGAGCTTTCACTCGTGAAAAACAAGTGCAAAGAATTAATTGATATTGTTAGTATATTTGCTAGAAATCCAGAGAAAGAAGAAGGAAAAAAGCAACAAAGGCCAATGCTATTTGGAGTAAGATTGGAAGTTCAAGAAGAGATGGAGAGGAAGAGAAAAAGAGTTGAACTTAATGAAATAGCTAGTGTTTTTCTCTCTCAATTATGCAAATAAAATAGAAATTTTAGAGAGAAAATCAAGTGGTTCATTAATATATGTAATTGTACTATGTTATTCATATCATTTCATGCAAATTTGCAGTATTATAATAAGAATTTACTGACTACTTAAATTTACAAGTGTTATTCATGTGTGTAATGTTAACATTGCATATAATGGAAAGTTTCATTAATCTTTTTCCTTTTCAACGTTACCATACATTCCTACCCCCCGTCATAGTTAAGTATCGTAGACCCCATCCCAACACTATCTTCTTTTAGTTCGAAAATACTCTTTTAAAGTGGCGGAATCGTCTTCTCCCTAACAGGACATTCTATGCATCTTCAGCTAGCTTTCCCCCGCAATCGGTCACTGAACTGGATTACTGAACTCCACCTTCTCGGAATCCCATTTCAGAAAGTCAGGTCGAAGGCCCAAATGTGCATCTCTGAGTGGTCTTCGATCTCCTAGTATAAATATTTCAACTGCTACAATTAACATTTTGTAACAACATCAATCAGTAATAGAGCCAGAAAATTTGCGAAAGGCGTTCAAGATATACTATGTATGAATTTTCATGACCCTTCGCCGCCTATAGCTCCACCCCCTCTCGTTGATATTCTGTAATTTTTTGCTATAAACATTCAAACTTCTCCAAAACTTCAAAATAAACGTGGCATGAATATATGGAAATATAGAGATGGTCAAAATCTTAGAGATTTTATATTATCATTGATTAGAGGTTCAATATTCGACCTTATGTGGGACATGAGAAGAGGAAACTGACAAGACAATGTTCAATGAAATTGAAATACAGAACAAACATGATGTTAAGAATTACTTTAAGGCATTGTATATATTAGAGTCCAAATTCGATTTCAAGACTTGACTATTTTGATCATACCAAAAAGAAGGAAATTAAGAAAAAAGGTGATTTGTAGCCATCAAATACGTAGGCCAATATAAGATAAAACTTTGAAGAATTTGAAAGTCATGACAAGAATTTTCAAAGCTGGCCGAAAAGTAAAAGCTAAGTATTATTCAATGGTGGAGCCGGGATTTTGAAGTTTTCATCGAACTCATAGCTCGTTTCAGTTACTGAGTTCGCAATTAGATATTTATACATATTTGATAAAAAATTTAACACAAATATGGAATTTAAGCAAAAATATTCAGTTCATCCGAAAAGTAACCTAATATTGTAGCTTAGCCCTATCATAATGATCTCTCAAATCATAACAAAATGATCTTACTTTATCGCGCTTTCCTTCATGTGCGGGTTTAATTTGATTCATTTTTACGGATCAAACACATGATTTTCTAAATGAGTGATGGCCAGACTCAAGCCTCGAACCTCCCTGATACCATATCGCAAGTAATCATCTAATCAAAAGTTTAAATTGTTAGCAATATCATAATTTTATTTATTTAATTATACTTTCACAATAATTTTAAAGACAAAATGTTTGTTATAAGTAACAAGTCGATCATTCGTAACATTTTGTATTATTATTATTCATCACATAACAATTATTATATTATTCTTCGCAATAAAAACAACCTCTGTACTATATTCATATTGCTAGTATGTGAGCCAAACGTCCCCTTATAAAATTATCATTATACGCGAAAAAATTATCATAAATCTATCGCAAAATCGAGCTTGTAACAGAGTTATGACAGATTTCCCATCAAGTTGAAATTGGCAGTATATATATTGATGAGATGTGAGTATATATGTGCCATCGGTCATCAATTTGAAAGCGTGAAAATATTACAACAATTTGTGTTGACAACTTATAACAAGTCTCTAATACCAGGCTTCTGTCTTCTCATATAGTCATATGAACAGCTCAAGTATTAGACAGATAGGATATTTAATTACATCTTTAAAAAGTAAAATGCAACAAAATTTGTTTAATTTTCGTATGTGAGAAGAGGTAGTGGGTGGTGAAATTAAGATTATTACAGTGATAGGAAGCTTTAAATTCAATTAATATTGAAGCAACTAAACTTACAAAAAAGTTATAAATGTTATATCTTAAATAACGACCTTTAAATAGACTATCCGTTCAATTCCCTGTGAACCACAGGTTTCATTATAATGCTCCGACCAAATTATACAACTATATATATACAAATGAAAACACACGTTTTGGCTCTAAATAAATTACCTGTGCATTTAATATGTTAGATACTGCATGTGAATACAGAAATTCTACTCTCTTTTAATCTCTGTTTTAAATTAATTTATTTTCCAATCTTTCAATAGGTATAAGGATCATTGTGAAATATAACAAATTCTACGTTGGCCGATCGCTATCTTTCTCCTTTATTTAGGCTTGAAATTCATAATGTGAGCAAATTCACACAGATGAAATTGACTTTTTTTAATAGTTAAATGAGGTTATATCATTCCTCGTTTAACATTAATGACATACTCTCAAAAGAATAATAATGATATTTTGACAGACTGCAAAATTCCAAGAGTACTTTTGGTATATTATACTTGTTTACCTCAGGTTATTTTTTTCTTATAAACTAATCAAATAACGTCATATAAAATTACGGGCAATGTTTTTTATATTGGAGTTGGACCTTCATTTGAAGTGTCCATAAAATAATGTAGAATAAAAGCAAGGTAGCTTGAGGAGAATGTAAACTTAATTAACTCCACTTTTCTATGAGGTGCAGCAAGAACTCAAAATAATACTTAATTCTTTTTTTTTCTTCATAATGATGGTGTCTCATCAAATTTGTCTGCACCTCAACTACTCACCGAATATCTACTACTTTCCAGCAACACATAGAGAGAATGCACTATCCACCAAGACTTTAGCAATTGAAAAAAAAATAACCTAATATTTTTTGCTTGTGCATTTGACTAACTCCATTGATAGCTTAATCACACCCTACACCCTTGGATGCATGGCAGGGGATACTTTAATCATTCCAAGGGTTGTGGTGGGTTGTGGTGGGATGCATAAGATTCCACCACTTTAACCAGAGCTCAATCCTTGGTAAGGGAAAAATTCCTAATAGATGCACTTCCCCTATTTAATGGCCTTGCACGTTGCGGATTAATCGGGCTCCCACGCTTGTACTGTACTGAACACCGGGTGGAAATCCAAAAAAAAAAAAACTTCTAAGAGATTTTTCTTAGATTGCATTTGAGTATACCTAGTAACTAGTACTCACAAATCATAATGGACATACCACTAGCGGGTTACAAGAGAGAGCAAAGAAAACCACTACTGCTGCTACACTTGAGTACAATAACATGATCTTAGATGCTTTTAGGATAAATGTGATCATATTTACTGTACAGAGCGAAAGAACCATTACATATAGGGAATGACCAGAAGAACCCATTTTAGACCATTGGCAGTCTGTTATTCGGGGCATATTTACACCTTTTATGTCCATTAACATGGACATAGTACTGGAAAAAATGTCGATCTTTCAGAATAAGCAGACCCTCTTCGACTGGAAAAAAATAAGAGGGGAACAATGCCATCGGATGTGGTAGTATTCAGGAGCTTGCTGCTAAATGATTAAATATCGACTCAAGTGTAGATTGGCTGACATTGTACTCTGATATCCCGAGTTGGTTTCTGTCGATTCCAAAAATTTGCAACTCGATGAGCATTAGGTTAGCAAGAACATGCCTAGTAAAAGAACTAATATGAATGATAGCTTACCTGTTCCTCTCTATGTACCCGAAAACATCAGCAAGTGAAAGGTCTTCTCCACAAGGCAACTGAAATCAATTTTAAGAATTCATCAGTTGCTGAAGAGGATGTCCACAATCGACATGTTAAAGTTAGGTAATACAGTCAAACCTCTCTATAACAACATTTCACTATAACAACCATGTTTTCTATGAAACCGATCTTTCGTGTTATGTTATACGTTATATGCTCTCTATAACAACAATTCAATATAGCCAAAACGTATCGGGACAAACGAACCGTTATAGAGAGGTTTGACTGTAGTTGTCTGCAAACTCTATTGGTTAGAAAGTGCACATCAACATTTTTGTACGATGGTGAAACAGCATCATCTTATATATCAACCAACGAGGAGTTACGGATGGAAAGGAGCTGCGACATGTTCAAATGGCATTACCTGATACTTAACACTCAATCCATTGCAACCTTGAAATGTTGCGTCAGGAAACGAAGACTGAATGAATGAATGAATTTTGGTAAACTTCTCCTTAGCCAACCACCACTCGCAGAATATCGGCAACGGGAGTCCACCTGGCATGATTCCAGAAAGAGGCAAGCAAGCAAATAATAAAGATATTAATTGTCATAAGATGCACTTATCTCTAAAGACCATTTAAAGAGAAAGCAGAAGATTTCATTGCCAAGGCAGAGAATCAAATTATGGTGTAGAAGAGTAGAGTTCCAAAATCCAAGAAAGAGAATAGACGGGACAATTAAGTAACTGTTACAAGAATATTTAGTCTTTCAACAATGTAAGAGCTCGCCAAGTTTGTGCACCGTGAAATAGTCAAAAGATGTGATCCAAGTTAGTTAATTTCCTAATTATAAACAGTTTCAGATCAGAAAAATCTATTGATTAGTAAGAGTAGTTGTATTGATTCCTAGCATACTGGCATCGATGAATATAGATGATCATAAAGGATTTTCCTTAACTGAACATATGCATACAACAACAACAACATACCCAGTGAAATCCCACAACGTGGGGTCTGGGGAGGGTAGAGTGTACGCAGACCTTACATCTACCTTGGTAGGTAGAGCGGTTGTTTCCGAGAGACCCTCGACTCAAGATAGAGCATAAGCAACGCAAAACCAAAGCAAGAGTAAAACAAGAGCAACGGTTAGGAAAAATTTAAAGCAGTATGAAAATTGATGGTATCAAAAGCGAATAAGTCATGATAGCGCATTCTGAAAAAGTATGCATTAATTAGCGCAGGTAAATAAGCTAAACAAGGTATACTAAAGGACACATATCAGCAGAAAACCAGCTAAACTGAACATATGCATATACTGAATATTGATATAAGCATATAACAAAACACCGAACATTTCAACAAATAACAACCTTAAATATTACATGCATGCTCAAGAGAGTCATGTTCAGAATGAAAAAAGAATATATGCAAGTTTCCTCTCTAATAGGTGTTATCTTCAAAAATTTATCAGAGGGTATTTGAGAAATCAATTATTGAACTACTCTGAAAGATTACTAACTGAAGATTCTTCCTTTAGCATTGGACTCATTGCTTAACATTCCCGTGACCCCAACAATTGAAGGTACTCCCTCCGTTTCAATTTGTTTGTCTTAGTTTCTTAGTTTGACTAGGCACGGAGTTTAAGAAAGTAAAGAAGATTTTTGAATCTTGTGGTCTTAAACGAAAGATATGTATAATGTACCAAAATACACTTTAATCTTGTGGTCTTAAACATACCATGTCGGATGTTGAAATTAAGAGTTGCCAAATTAGGAAAGAGGCATTCTTTTTGACACAGAGTAACAAGGAAAGTAAGACAAATAAATTGAAACGGAGTGATTAATATTTAATTTCTTCTCGAGTATAGAGGAAGAAAAACAAGATCCAAAAGGCATGCATTGGAGGCAACTTAAGGATAGGTTGACGTACCATCACGAGCCAACTGCTCTGACAACTGGTCACCAAAAATCTTACGAGAGTCGTCAGTTGCAGATACTAATGCTTTCACCCTTTCTTCATTGCCAAACCACTGTCCAACAGCCATGATCATTTCCCCTGACAAGCTTATTTCTGCCGCCGATGCGTCTTCTGAGACTATAGAGTTAGTACCTCCAATGCAAACTTCAATGTCATTTAGTATACTCCTAGAGTGAGGACGAATATCGAATAGCTTTTCTTGAATTATTAGGCAGAGATTTTCCAGATCCATAGAGCTGACTTCAACTGGTTTGACCTGAAGAAAAAAATACAGAAAGAATGTACAGTTACAGATTATGATGTTTGAGAATGAATGCAAAAAACAAGGTTCACAAGTAACAAGTACCTCTAGTTCAAGATGATTCCCGAAGCGAGTTTTCAAGTGCTGAGAGCTACCAAGACACCTCAGCCTGCCTCCAACCTTGGGATGCATAAGGAATAAGAGGAAAAAAACATTGAATTAGGCATTTGAAACATGGGATATATATAGTCAATTGTAAGCACGGTGCTCAGATACCATTATCCCAATCCTTGTGCACAGAGCTTGAGCCTCATTCATGCTGTGAGTAGTTAAAATTACGGCTGTCTTTCCTCGTCTAGTTGACAGATGAGATATAACTTCCCACATGAAACGTTTGGCAATAGGATCCATACCTGGAAAAATGACAAATATAGATCAAGATTTTGTAAAAGTATCTAGACAAAGCTCATCACTTGAATCAACTAAGTGGTAAGAGAGCGAAAATGTGAAAGAAAAATAGAGAGATAGATAGATAAAATCTTCCTCAGTATGTGAGATTTCAATACTTAAAAGGGTGTTTAATCGTGTGTGTATATATATACAGACACACACATGTGAACATATGTACATGCGCGAACATTACGAATGTATCTATATTTACTAATGCAAAGATATTATTAGGTTTAATTTGGAGTCCAGAGTAGGGCTGGCCAGTGGACCGGGACAGCCCGACCCCGACCCGAGCCCGTCCCGAGCCCGCCCCGGTCCCGCCCCGACCCCGCCAAAAAAAATAAAATAAAATTACGGGGGCGGGACTCGAACTCGGGACGGGACGATGTCTCGTCCCGCGAGACCCGAGCCCGCCCCAGGCCCGCGAGACCCGACCCCGCCCCGACCCCGCCCCAACCCCGACCCCGCCCCTTTGCAAAAATGGCCGTTGCACCAACGACCATTTTAGATTATGGCAGATTGACCAACGGCCATTTTAGCCCCCCCCCCCCTCCCCCAACCCCCTACCCCTTAATATTTATTTTTAACCCATAAGTTATTATATTTACACTTTAACCCAATTTTTCAACTATAAATAACTCATTTTCTCTTCATCTTTCTCACAAATCTTCCTACAATCTCTCTAATTTCTCAATATATCTCTCTACAAGTCTACATTGTTTGCTAAATATTCAATTTTATTTATTCATTTGGGAATTGGTAGTGAAGTTGGCAACTAGCTTGAGGATCTTCCATCGAGCAAAGTTTCAATTTTCAACCTCTCGATTACACGTCGACGTTACGTCGGCGTTTGGTACATTCGTTCCTTCATTAAATTATTATTGTCTCGTTTATTTAGTTTAGATCACTTAATTTTATTGTCTTTAATTATTTATTTATTTATTTATTTATTATCATAATTAAAATTGAAGGATTAAAAGGTATGTTTAAGGGTAAGGGTAAGGGTGCTTCTTCTAGTAGGGGCAACCAGGGCAAGGGTACTTCTTCTAGTCATCTTATTCCTACACAGATGATTTTGTTGATACTCAACATTTTCCTACAATACCATTAGATTTAGACCAGGAGCTATTTTCTCGGAACTCAAGAAGACTTTAATTTAGACGATGATCTAGATGATATACCCACTAATGTTGATGACAACACACCCACTAGTGCACCTTCAACCGAAATACCTCCTATTCCCCCTAGTATGAGACGAGGTCCAAAGAAAACGACCATTAAAATCGGATGCATGGACATTTTTTGATAGGGACGTAGAGAATCAAGTAGCCATATGTAAAATTTGTAAAAATGTTTTAAAATTTAAAACTGGAAAAGGTCACGGTGGGACGGGGGTTTAATTAGACACGTAGTAAGTGCTCATCCAGCCTAGGTATGCCCAATACCAAAGCTTCAAAACCGGGTGCGCAAACGCCGCTCCATCGGGACAAGGTTCACATACGATACGTCCCGACCAAGTACAGGGTCAAATTAACCCTATGACGGGGGGAATTGTAGGCTCTAAATACAATAAACATAGAGATAGGGAAGCAATATCAAAATTAGTTGCTTTGTGGAGGGTTTGCCTTTTTCATTTCCTTCATCTCCCGATTTTATTCATTACATTAGAGATATATATAATCCCGTTTTTAACGGTTTTCCTAGATCAACCGTTAAGAGAGATGTATTTAAATTCGCGCATGAATATCAACAATATTTACGTTTTTCATTATATCATTTTAATGGCAAAGTATCCATCACGTCCGATATAGGTCGTAGTACTAACGGCCATGATTATTTAACCGTAACTTGTCATTGGATAGATTATAAATGGTCTATGCAAAAACGTATTTTAGCGTATAGATATATAGATGATAGGCACACCGGTACTTTTATTGCGTAAAAATATTTATCAAGTGTGCGATTATTACGGAATTACCGATAAAATTATGACTATTACATTAGATAACGCTTCTAATAACAATTACGCAATTACAATTTTAAAAAATAGTTTAACTCCTTCTTTTCCGTACCATTTTCATATAAAATGTGCGTGCCATATATATAACTTAATTGTAAAGGATGGTCTATCACTTTTTGAAGACATTCTTAGTAAAATACAATTTGCTATAAACTTTATTTTTAAAAGTAATAAAGTACAACGTAGAAAAGAATATAAAAAAATTTGACATGATTGTGGACTACCTTTTAGAAAAATTCCACAAGAAGTATCCACTAGGTGGAATTCTTTATACGAGCAACTACTTGTTGCTTATGACTATAAATTACCTATAACTTTATTTTTTAACTCTCATAATAAAAAGCCACCGGTATGATTTTAGATAGTGATTGGGAAAAAATCTCCGAACTTATTGTATTTTTAGAGAAATTTTTTCAAGCAACAAAAGAATTTTCCGGTATATATTATCCTACTATTTCAACTATGTTATTTTATATAACTCTAATATTTTTATTACTTAGTGAATATATGAAAAAATCAAATTATAAGGCAAACTATTAAAAAAATGTTTCTCAAAATAAAAATATATTTTATTCCTATTCCCTCTATTTATATTATTGGTTCTGTATTAAATCCTACTATTAAAATAGACGGTACTAAATCACTAATTGAAACTATTTGCGATTGTATAGAAGTACTACCACCTCCAAGTCCCAAAAATCTAAATCACCCACCACCTATTGAACAAACTAAAGAAGAAGTATTGTCTAGCGTAGAACACCAATGCAAAAATATATATAGATTTTATCAACAAGAAAATGCTAGTAACTTACCAGCCTTCCATACCATCTTCTTCATCTTCAATACAACCTCACAAAAGACATGTCAAGCTTCGCGGCTAGTATTGAAAGCCTCGAAATAGAATGTGCGGTCGTACCTCTACTACTAACCAAATTAGCGAGTTGGATATTTTTGTTTTACGGGGTTCGTACCGTATCAAGAAGTTATCAATGAAGATGGACATGAAGACTTGTCAAATACTCGGAGGGGAATGAGAAAACCTTTCCGACACTCTCATTGATGGCTCGAGATGTTTTGAACATTCAAGCGTCGTCAACCGCGTCTCGAAAGCGCTTTTTCTCGCAGCAGATATCAAATAGGAGACCACGACACTCATTAGCCGGAGACGACTTGGAAATTGCGTATTATTCGAGATTGGATACGAGCGGAGCGGAGAAGGTGCGGTCAACCGGAGATCAACGAAGAAGATGATGAAAACTACAACGAAGAAGATGATGAAAACTACAACGAAATCTTAACCGAAGGTAGTGGAAGCGACGTGGATCAATTTGACCAACAAATACCAATTCCAACCGAAGAACCACATGAAATCATCAAGCAATTAGAACAGTGTTTTTTTGAGAATGTAATTTTTTTAATTGTAATTTTATTATGTAATTTGTAACTTTTGGACAACACCACAAAGTTGCAATTTAGATTTTAGACAATTGTATTTGTATTACAAAAAAATCATATGTCTATTAAATAATATAAGAGGCACAAAAACCTTTCTGGGATGTTTTTATTACACTATCTTATTTTGTTTATTGAGTTTTTTTTATACATATGTTATTTAAAAAATAAAAATAAAAAAATGAAAACCCGCCGTATCCCGCCCCGAGCCCGACCCCGCCCCGACCAGAGCCCGACGGGATCGGGATCGGGACGGGACTTGCTCCGTCCCGCCAGACCACCCCGCCGAGCCCGCCGGACCCGACCCCGCCCCTTCTCCCGTCCCGCCCCGACCCCGACCCCGCCAATCCCGGCCCGCCAGACCCGAGCCCGGCCCACTGGCCACTCTTAGTCCAGAGTATGAATGAGATCCAAAAAGGGAAAAGAAATACAGGATTAAGGATAGCAATTTAGAGGTAACTAACAACCTGTGGATGGCTCATCGAGAATGATGATAGGAGGATCTCCAATCATTGCAATTGCAACAGATAACTTGCGCTTGTTTCCTCCGCTTAAGGCAAAGGATGGTTTATTTGCATGCTTCATCAGGTCAAACTCGAGCAACTTTTGCATAACAACCTGTCAAGATCTACTAGTGTTAAAAACCATTTGATGGTCAACAAAGACCATTTCAGCTAACAGACATAAGAAGATTTTCACTATCATTGAAATACTAAATTCACGGCAGAAACTTTTTTCTGTGACTAGTTTGCAGTCATGAAAGTTTAGCTGAATTATGATAGCATCAAATTCGAGTACACTTTGTGGACATATAAAATTAAGAGAGACATACATCTTCCAGATCATACTCTGGTACTCCTTTAATTCTTGCATAGAGCTCAAGATGCTCTTGGACAGTCAGAAATTCTAGTAAAGCATCAAACTGAGGACAATATCCAATCTGCATGGAGAAGACATAGAGAGTATATTAGCTATAGAGCTGACATTTTACTTTGAAGATACCCTAGATCTAATTTTTTTAATCCTATTTTTTTATTAAGTAAATCATTTATATAGCAAAATGGAACTGGGTTCATTTTACAAGAAGAACGATACATACATGTCTACGAGCAACCTTGGGATCTGAACGTATATCTTTACCAAAAATGAATGCCGTTCCATCACTAGGGTATTCTTCTCCTGCAATAGTAAATTTTAAGAGAATATCTGACCCAATGTAGGTTTATTTTTCAAAAGAAATGAAGAAAAGTAGAAGCACAGTCGGATGAAAGCACAACATTTGCAGGTAGGAACAAAATAAGTAGTTTAAAGCACAGATGTAACTTGTTAGAATGAAATACCCTTCATGTTTTGCATCGTAAAAACATGAAATGTTTGAAAGGAGCATAATTAAAGTACCTGAGGAACTTTACGAAATTTAAACCAACCAATTACCAAGAGAGAGAGATTGTCAATATCCAGACTGTTTTCCAGCAATTGATGATATACTCCCTCCCTTTCAATTTGTTTGTCTTAGTTTGACATGTTACGGGGTTTAAGAAAGTAAAGAAGAACTTTGAATCTTGTGGTCTTAAACTAAAGATATGTATAATGTACCACAATGCCCTCTAATCTTGTGGTCTTAAACATGCCATGTGGGGTGTTGAAATTAAAGAGTTATCAAATAAGGAAAGAGACCTTTTTTTGGAATAGATTAAAAAGGAAAGTAAGACAAATAAATTGAAACAGAGGGAGTAATACAAAATGGTTTTCTATACATCCTCTATTATAAAAAACGTGCATATTCTCACAGTTGGACGCAAGACCACCTCACAGATATAGCATTATGTAATGCCCCAGAACAGAATTTTACCAGATAGCATTGACAGTGTTGTTGTCTTCCCTGCTCCATTAGTTCCTAAGAACCCAAAACACTCTCCTTCTTGGACAGAGAAAGTCAGTGAATGGACAGCAGCTTTTGAAACTTGGGACTTCCCTCCAGGATAGACCTGAAAAAGATGCATACGTAATTGAACAGAATCAACACTCAAATATTTTAAACTACAGAAAAGAGAAAATTCATAAGATGCATACGTAATTGAACAGAATCAACACTCAAATATTTTAAACTACAGAAAAGAGAAAATTCATACCTTGCGAAGATTACGGAGGTAGATAACTGCATTATCAGTTGAGCCAGATAAAACCCTGTCCCTCTCAGTTTTAACATCTACGTCCTCGTCGAGTTCTGGAGCAGCATCCCCTATGGATGGTTGCAGAAGAGGTTCTGAAAAGCCAACAGAAGTAGCACGCCTAGCTTTTCTCAAGCTTTTCCACCACTCATGAACTCTGGAAAGACTCCTTTTTTGTTGAGGCAAGAATTCAAGCCCCAATGTTAAAAGGAAATACACAATGGCCTGCATTGTCGAATATCCAACATCAAAAGGTTATCTTAAAACCTAAGAGATCTTAGCAAAGGCTATAAATGAGGGAAGATGACTAACAAAGACACAACAGGGAGTAGTAATGCTAAGAGAAAAAGAATTGTTCCTTACACTACACAATACATGTGAATAAGTGTAAATTACAAAACTTGCATCAAAGACTATAAAAAACCAAGAAGAAATATGAATACCAAATGAAGATCTCGACCTGCAAAACTGCTTGTGCAAAATTTGAGGTCAGCCAACGGAATTATTCCATTGTTAGCATGCGCAAGCTCAGAGTAGCAGTGGTAAAGTAGTCCATGAAGATGGTGGAAATGATGGCTGTATAGAGTAACTTTTTTTTTCTTAATGTGGTGATAAGTGATAACTAAATAGCTGAGGACCAGTAGCACAGGGTTCCAAACTCGGCGAATAATGGGCCTATCCCTCTACTCTTCTCTATTGAAATATGACGCTTTTTTCAGCGTCTGGGTTCCAACTCGCAACCAGCAGGGTAACTATTTATGTCAGCGGACATAGAAATTGCACCTAATTTACCATATCTAAGCATAAATGATATGATCTGGTGGAGGTAAGTGATCATGAATGTCACGTGTTTTCAACAAATGAATTGTGTCTCTTTCCATCACACGAGTACAGAAACAGAGGGGATAATCTAAACAAAAACTCTACCAAATGATATAGCACACATGCACTTCTTTTTTCTTAAGAAAGAAATAGCTGTGATATGATCAAGCTGCAATAAAGTTTATTTAGAGTAAACAGGTCAGATGGCTACCTCAGCAGCCAAGTATGATATCGCAGCACCAGTCACATTCCAGTCAAGAACGTTATCTCTAGATCCATTCTTCATCCCTTGTCTTAAAAGAGCCAATGAAGCTAATCCATCAGCAAAGCAAAATCCTGGTGACAGTCTAAAGAAGTTCTGGAAAAAAATTGTCTCTTGTTAGTAGGATTATTCATTTTGAGAGAGTTAATCACATATGCGCTACTGAATACAACAAGAGACATTACTTAAATGTAATTAGACAGTGAGTCTCCTGAAACAAAACAACATCTTACTTGACAATCCAACTAAAGTACTCCCTCTGTCCCAAAAAGATTGGCTTACTTTCCTTATTAGTTTGTCCCAAAAAGATTGGCTCCTTTAGATATTTAGAAATAATTTAACTTTATTAGATCATTTACAGCCACAAAAATATCTAAGATTTGTTTTGGACCACACATTTCAAAAGTCTTCCTTTATTTCTTAAACTTTGTGCCAAGTCAAACTAGGCCAATCTTTTTGGGACGGAGGGAGTATTTCATTTGTTATTGCCATGAATGATAACATACTGTACAGTGGTGTAAATAGGAAGTTTTTTATCAAGAAAATGCAGCATGATAGACAAAATGCTCAAATTCTCAAGATCATCTACTTTCACGAGTACTTTTTGGAACATTGACAGTGAAAATGTTCCAGATCATTGATTTAGGTCTTGTAAAATACTCAACTCAATGTTCAGTTGTCACCAGAGTAGTCATTCCGTGATCTTACTGTTATCTAGGGAAAGCTTCAAGGTGAGCAATAAAGTAAAGCTTGTAGATACAAAAATGCATTTCAATATTTCGAATTTTGACATCAGAGCGTAGAAAGGGAGCTTTGGAGCAAGGGTAGTTGTCTCCGGGTGACCAATCTGTCACAGCCATGGAATCAGCCACTGATGCTTGGGTCAAGGTAGGCTGCTACATCACCACCACCACCCACCACCCCTTGGGGTGTGTCTCTTCCCCGGACCCTGCGGGATCGCGGGATGTTTCATGCACCGTGCTGCCCTATTTTACATCAGAGGGTACAAAGACTTTTGGAGAGAGAGATCCTACTATATGCAGTAGCTTAATGCATGGAAAATAACAATTATTAAATAAATTTTAAAAATCACTCTAAAGGATACCCTTGATTTCTAAAGCTGAAACCATAACTACCAAGACATATAACATAATATTGTAATTCAAAAAAAGAAATATTTTAGGCCTTCCAACCTTGAGAAGAGAATTTAAGTGTGACGTAGAATTTATGAGTCCCATTATGAAGGAGAGAACCATAAGAATGAGGCCAGTGAAAAATTGGACGAGGAGGACAACATTCTGCACGTAAAAATGATATCAGGATCAGCAATATGTTTTTTTCCGATTGGTATCAGGATCAATAATATTTAACAGCTCAAATATTCAGATATCCTGCAAAACAGATACCTGAGCCATGCTGTGCTCGGAAAAGAAGAATGTGAGGCAGTATGTTGATGAAGCAATTGCTAATCCATATTCAAGAAACAACAGAATTGTTGGGATGAGAAAATCCTTTCCAATAAATTGCTCAAGACCTACAGAAGCAGTTCCTTTTAAGATCTTGGATAGCGAAAAACAGTTCTATTAAAAAAATAAGGTAATGTGAACGAACAATCATACAAGTTTATGTGGTATTGAATGGAGAAAAGACAAAAATGCCACAAAGTGGATAGAACTAACGAGATATACTCAAGAATGTTCCAAACAAGTGATAGCCTTCCTCGATAAGGAGGTTGAATCAAGGGATAGGAAAAAGAAGCACGCGATCCATATAACAGTATGACATATGCTAGAAAATGAACATTGGATCCAACTCAACCCAAAAACTAGGCCATCAGTGTTTCCAATTTTCACCTGAAGTCTTTTATCTAAAAATGATATCTTATAAATGAAATGGCTCTTTGAAATGTTTCCAAAGTGCATGGTAGCAGAAATCTGAAACTTTTCCACAAGATTTACATAAGAAAAAATGCGACATACAACAGAAATACTACAATCTAAGAAGAGCGAAATCGAAGCAGAGTGAAGTTTTTTCAAAGTTCTTTTTAAACTTTTAAGGCATTAATTAAGAAGTCTTGACTGTCAGTCATCCAAAGCAAACTCCTTTAAGAATAGACAGATGGAAAAGCTGAAGCATACCAAATATCCAAAAGAGGACTAGTGCGAAAGATGTAGGAAATAAGAAGCTGATGAAATCCCATATATATGTGGAAGCCCAATATGAGAGTACGGACACCTGCACAATTTGCGAGCATTAAAGCATCATTTAGAAAGCAATTCTTAAAATGTGCAATAGATTAAATAGCCTGTTTGGCCAAGCTTCTAGGAAGCCAAAAGTGCTTAATTTTTTTTATTTTAAAAAGTGCTTATTTTAGAGAATTGAAGTGTTTGGCCAAGCTTTTAGGAAAAAAATAAGTGCTTTGAGTAGTGGTAGCAAAAACTGTTTTTCAGAAGCTAAAAAAGTAGCTTTTCCCAAGAAGCACTTTTGGGACCTTGGTCAAGCACAAATTCTGCTCTAATATTGACAAAAGTATTTTTCAAATTGATTAGTCAAATACAAACTACTTCTTTCCAAAAGTACTTTTTCAAAAAGCACTTTTCAAAGTGATCAGATTTTGAAAGCATGGCCAAACAGACTATAAATATGACAAAGAGAGAGCAACTATACCCCACTGATTAGCTGTTGATGCTTAGCTTTCACTTCGCGTTCCTGTAGAAAATAAAAGAAAACATAAATATATACTATTGGTTTCCAGCCAGCAGAGTGGTTATACTTGAAAATTCAAGCAAATTGCAGAAATCACTCTACCAAGGGTGAAATAAATAACATCTAGAACAAATCAACATGCCAATCATGGAGGATCGCCAATGTTATATGTGAGAAGTGTTAGAATATCAAGTGAGTATGTGTTCAGATTCATAAATGTCTAGAATCGTCGTACTTGAATAAACAAAATCATATAAAATATTCTTTTTTTATATCCGTTGTGTCCGGGCCAACTTGCGCACACCTCGACTAATTCCACGGTACCTGCTACCTCCCACCAGCACAGGTACCAGATAACTCTGTCCACCAATGGCAGATGGGAAGAAATCACCTAATGTATTTTTTTCCTCCGCTGGGGTTTGAACCTGAGACCTCATGATTCTCCCCCACTTCATTGACCACTAGGCAACACCCTTGACTGTAAATCATATAAAATACTCTACATAATACCTTAAGATACTCTCTATTTAATTATAGAATATAAACTTACTTTACTAGAATAAAGACTGATTACTTACTAGCCTAATACTCCTATACAAGGAGCACCTTTTGTACATCATCTTTTTTCAATAAGGTAGCACTTCTAATACTCCATAAGAGATTCTCTTCCTACAAATCCCCACAGTTCAAAGAGCAAGAGAATTATCTAATGCTGAGCTCTTTTAATTTTCAATCTATCAGAGTCAGATCCACCCAACTGGGACCCACCCACAACCTGGGGGCTGATTGGGTGGAAGGATCAAGAACACCTATAAATATCATTTTCACAAATGCAATACAATTTGTTAGGAGAAAGAGCAAATTTACCTTGACAATCGCCACAGCAAATGAGGCAGGAATAAAAGAAAAGGCTATATTGATTACAACCGCAGCAGAGAAGGCGTCGAGATCCTAAAACAGAAATGAAGGTTAAAACATAACCATCAAAAAAGCAAATTCAAAATTACGTCATTGACTGACGTATCATAAAGCAGTAGACAAAAAGTCAATATTCAAATATTGGGAAATGGAAATTGACAACTTGTTACTTCACCAAACTATTTTTTGGTTAAAAAGAGTATGCATAAGTGGTAAAAGACTTGCTTCACGCATTAGTAATCTGCACAAGATTTAAGTACAGAATCTAAGTATAGAAAAGATATAGTCACAAAACTCCAAGAAATCAAAATGAATTGTTAGATTAGACATGTTATAGATGATATTTAACTAGTTGCATGCAACATCTGTAACTTAAACCCCGCGAAACAATCTGCAACACCAGTAAACCCAAGATTTACTTTGACAGATTATCATGTTAAATCTTATTTACAGGAGGAAAAATAATGTATCGCCTGCTTGCTCTTTGAGAAATAATCAGTAAGCGAATGTTGCAGCTGGAACAATTAACCAACAGATTTGCTTTGACAGACGTAAAATGCTACAGTTTCGTCAATGATAAGATGATAGCAAATCATACATGATGTTGCTGATGCTGGCTTTCTGTCTGCGGCAAAGGGTGGTTACGAGTGCGAATCGTCATATTTTCATTATGTGTAGCTAGCCTGAGTATTGCTGAATTCATCAAATTGATAAATGTTGGAGCAGAATGCTGGCAAGAACTGTTGTATAGAACAGTGTACCCAAGGCTCCCATCACCATTCTGATTATCCATGACTATAGCTCCATACCTGCAATAGAATATGCATGAAACTGATTTAAAGCAGAAAATATTAATTTATTTGGCAGACCCATTGAGCTAAATAAATAACCATTGCAGGCAAATCAGGAAGAAGTAGACTATAGTACAAACATCACAGTAAATAGAGAAAATACATCTTTTCACCCCTAAACTTGACCGAAACTCACTTTAGCAATTAAACTTTACTGGCAATTAATTACCCCCCTAAACAACTTACACGTGAATTAAAAACAACCTTACGTTTCCCAGACCAGTTGAGAGCTGGGTGATGTTTGACCACTCGCTCTCTGATTGGTCCACGCCATTTTTTATTTTTTTTAAATTGTGTCGAAACTAATAACCCGACCCATTCCCTAACTTATTAAAATAATTTTAAACCCGCCCCAATCAAATAACCCAACCCATTCCCAAACAAATACCCCTAATTCCTAATCAAATCATCATTTCTCTATCATCTCAGAGAATTGCAAGCTCTTAAGCCGCCTCACGATCTTCTCTCAAGCTGATATGGAGACAATTTGGGTCAGAAGCGTGTCTCTGGTATTCCAGATGAACATCTTCGCAGAAGAGTTGTGATTTTCTCACCTGTTCGGATGGCTAGTCAACAGGGGTCTGAAAAAGTTTTGGAAGATGGAAAATCAATTTCATGTCAACCCAGAAATGGAAGAATCATTGAAGTGAAATAAACCTCCCAAGACAGCAGAATAATTTATTTTCTACTGCAATTCAAGTGCGTGAGAGGATTGATGAGTTTTGGCGAATTCTACTTCCAAAGGAGGCTTTTTGGGTGTTTTCGCATAAATTTCATTGGAAATGCTTGCATTCTCCTTTTTTCCTTCTTTACCTTTTCTAAGTTCGAAGGGGAGCCTTGGAGTAACTGATAAAGTTGTTGCCATGTGACCAGGAGGTCATGGGTTCAAGCCGTGGAAATAGCCTCTTGCAGAAATGTGAGGTAAGACTGTGTACAATAGACCCTTGTGGTCCGGCCCTTCCCCGGACCCGCGCATAGCGGGAGCTTAGTGCACCGGGCTGCTCTTTTTTTACCTTTTCTAAGTTCAATGTATTTCCTTCTTGAAGGATTTAATAAATCAAACTTATGAAAAATCCACAAGTACATGGAAGTCTTAAAACGTTTATGAAGCAATTTTCGAGTGTGGAGGTGGTGAAAAGGATGAAAGAGAAAGATGGAAGAAGAGAAAAGAAAAAGGAATTTTAAAAAAATAAAAAATTAATACTAAGTGTATTTAATTGTATAATGACCAATTAGAAATTGACATATGGACATGTTAATCAGTTTTAAGCAATATTTTTTTCCTTTCACGCGCTTTCAAGAAAGTGGGTGCACTTTCTTTGCCAAGTCACCTTTTAAGGGGGTATAAATTACATGTTGAAGTTGTTTAGGGGGGTAAATAATTACTCGTAAAGTTAAATTGCTAAAGTGAGTTTTGGAAACAAGTTTACAAGGGAGGTCCAACATTAGAAAAGACAAAAACAGGGAGGAGAATGGGAATGAATCTCTAATACCAAGTTAGGAGAAATGGACATTTGGCTTAACCTCTGAAACTAGCGCAAACAGTGAGGATTGCCAAAGACTTATAAGGAGACAATAGACCATTGCCTCGATAAATGTGGGACACTATTACACCCCCACCCTCCGCAAGGTTAGACTAGACATCGAGTGCGAATAACATGGGGCTACAACATCGGAAAACACAACAGGGATGAGCTATAGATACTTTCCGTTTGGAGCACTAGTAAAATACTAACCCACTCTACAAAATAAAATACAACAAGTGTACAATGATCCTTTGAAGCTGAAGATGACTTCCAGAGTAACTCACCTCGACTGATAAGATTCATTAAAGCTAGACATCAGATATTCACTCATCGAAAGCAGGACAGGGCCCAAAGTTGATCCTGCTACTTCTATGGCGTCGTTCAATGCTTTAGTAGAATCAGGAAACCTATATGTTGTCTCCTGATACTTTTGGATCCAGCCTCCATGGACATGGTCGGCAACCTGCGCAATCAAAGCATTGTAGGTGAAGAACCTTTAAATATTATTAGAAAGAGTAAAGTTGCGACCCCAAAAAGTAAACAGACCTCCTTTGCTATAGGCAATGTAAGGTCAAAAGGAATTGGACCACCTCCTCCACCACCACTTAATAAAGGATTAAAGTATGAGGTTGTCAAGAACACAGACTGCTGATCGGGATGTGGCTTAAGCTTAAGAAACAGCAGACCAAGAAGCAAAAAGAAAGCAGGAATTAACAGCTGGAATACAATTGTTTTCTGATCCCTTTGAGCTGATTTCACTCTCTTAATAAGTAGGGCTTTTGAGTGTTTCCAGAAAGTCGACCTTGAGAGTATACAACAGCAACAGCACTGCATCGTTACAAGCCTAATAACACTTGAAACTGCAGCCCAGATTAGACTACAAGCCGAACCAATTAAGGTCACCATAAGCCAAATGACTCCAAAATAGTTTCCACATAATTTGGAAGGGAAAAATGTCTTCGAAGCATTAGTGTTGCACACTTTTAAATCAACAGAATCACATAAATTTGGATCCGCTTTCTCCTCAAGGAGCTCTGCTTGATCGAAGTCACCACCAGCAACCCTCAGAAACACTTCCTCCAGAGTTGTGACAGATATGCCATAACTCTCGATGCCAAAATTGTCTACCTCTCTATAGTCTATTGTTTCAAATTCAGGGTCTGATCTTCTCATGCAGCGCTCTATTTCCCGAAACATGCTCTCAAAGGAAGATGAGGATGCTAGGGGAAGCTTGAAGGAAACCTCTGAAGCAACCTACAATAGTAGAAAATTTTTACTGTTTGATATGATTAACAAAAATTTCTTCTCCTGAGGAAGTTTTTCTTTTCCTCTTTTTTTTTTGTGATTGCGCTCAACACGCACGTCAGCATCCTAAATCAAAGTCCATAGTCAAAACAGACGAAAAGTTAAATACTGAAGAAAGATAAGTACTTCGCTCACGCATGTTGCAGAAGGTACATGACGGTAAACAATATCAGCAGCAACTGAGGCACCTGGCGCAGTCTGAAGAAAGTAGCAATACCGCCAAGAATCTTAGAAATAATTATTTTGAGAAAGAAAGGCCCGAACTTATGAAGCGCATTAATCTAGCTAAGATGAATATACCTTAACCAGAGTAAGAGTGTAACCAACCCCATACTGATGTTTCAAGAAGATTGAACTGTCAAGAAAATGAAAACTCGATTTAAAGATATTCCACAAAGGACATTAAATTATAAAAGCATGAACTTCCTCAGAGTGAACTCATGGTTACGGCGAGGGCCAAGTAATCTCAAAAGATGGCCACTACTCGTAATGGTAGCAGAGTATATCTTTCCTAGCAACATGTGTTCTATAAGACTATAACCGCCAACTGGAGCTAATTTTTTGTTCTAAAATAAACTGAAGTTCCCAGTCGCAAAGAGAAACACCTCCCACAGCACTTTAGAGAACCATTGGCCATGATAGCAATCCGATCTCCTAGCACATCAGCTTCATCCATGGAATGTGTTGTAAGTAATATGATTCTTCCCTTCTTTTTTCTTTTAATCAGCTGCCAAGTTAACCGCATAGAGTATGGATCCATTCCACTAGTCGGTTCATCGAGAATAATAACCTAAGAAGTAGACTAGATATTTCAGTTAAGTTTCAAGACACAATAAATGAACAAATTTGCTTAACCTGTACTTACCTTACTGTTCCCTATAAGAGCTATCCCAAGGGACAACTTCCTTTTCATACCTCCAGAAAGAGCTTTAACAACAGTATTAAGTTTGTCTGCCAATCCAACCTTATGAAACATAAAGAACAAAATCCTGTCCACGATCAGCTTATTAAGCACAGAAGGATGAGTTCCAAATTAAGCCATGGAAGAAATTATTTAACAAGCAGGACCAAGGAGAAAGGCGAACAGCTACATTTGTCAAAATTATCAAGAAACAGGCGCAGACGCTCATGCAATCAATAATTACTCATCCAATGTGGCTCTATGCAGCAAAGTTCATTCGTATTGCCATAAATTTTGCAAAAGAAATTTTAGATTTAAACTAATTTATTCTAAAACATAGGACCTCTTTCAGCCTTTTTGGTTTCCAGAAGTATGTAGTGCTCTATCAATCAGGTTAAACTCCACTAGTTCATCTTGCTAGAGAAAAGGTGACACCAGAAAATTTTGTCCAGAAATGATTATTTAATCTATATTCAAGATTCAAGAAGATATAGCACCGTAATCCATTTATAGCAAATAGTGCTCCAGGAAACTCACTTCATCAACCATGTCAGACACAGCCTTTTCCTTAGAGTCTTCTGAAACACCCTTTAAATCAGCGAATATTTCTAAATGTTCCTTCACCTGGGAAAAATCATTAAGCATGATATGGTCATCAAAAGGGGATAGTATGCACTCACAACTAAAAGCATAACCTCTAAGAAGACATAATGAAACAAAAAATAAAAACATAGCAGAGGAGTGGAGTGGACCAAGCAACACAAGAGTTCCCCGATGTCCCAAAACATTATCATGTATCGAAGGATTGGCTTAGTTATTTGATTGATTCCATACAGCCAGCTGTTCAATATAAGGATAAGGAAACACTTCCTTTTTTACCAGTTTCAAGAAAAAGGAAATACTTCTTTTAAAAGGATATTAGGAGACACTTATTGATGATACTGCATCAATATTAGTGCAAGCCATTAGAAGCACATGCAGCACAAAATGAAGAGAGCATTTCTAAATGACACCACTTCAGAATAAGTCATTAATGCAGTCAGCTAGACACACATGTGCATAACAAGGTAACCGCAATCCTCACAAAGAAGGAAGAGGGAAGTATCAATTATAGTATCTCCCGTGGCACTCAAAATAACTTGCTTACAGTTAATTCTGGAAAAAGAATATCATACTGAGGGCAGACTCCCAGACTCTTCCGTATTTCATCCTGTTAAAGCAATAAACTAAGTCAGAGAACCCAAGTATCTGAAATTTTGAACAAAAGAGACTCAAAATGAACAATAAGAGAATGGAAACAACCACGATTATTTCATTGAGCTAAATGATCCAATAAACAAGTTCTTCTTAAAGGTTCGATGAACAGGCACAAAAAAAGACGTGTCCACGCACGCGCACACATATTCTAGTGGCCGATATCGACATTTCAAGGCTCTTTAGGGTGTGTTCGGTATGGAGGAAAACATTTTCCAGAAAATGTTTCCAAACTTCCCATGTTCGGTTGGTCAAAAATTTTGAAAAACATTTCCTCTAAGAAAACAAGTATCTTAAAAATGAGAAAAATGACTTCCCTAGTAGAAGTAGGGAAAACAAGTTATACAAGTGGCATTCCACATTGTGTCCTTCCCACCCTCCAACACACCTCATCTTCACCCCCACCGCCCCCATCTTCTTCTCACTAGGGCTGGGGTTGGTCTTTCTAATCAATCAGAAAATTAATTGGTGAAGATCTGTGAAGATCTTGAATGCAAGGGTGAGTTTTCCCCATCCCCATCCCCACCACGCACCACCCCACACCCCTACTCCCCACCCCCACTCCCTGTAATATTTGTCTAGATTATATACTAATGTTTTAGGATAATATTTTTTGCTTACATACCGAACACAAGATAATAAGTAAGAAACCCACTTATTTTCCACGAAAACATTTTCCTTCATACCGAACACACCCTAAATCTTGTCAAGATATGAGGATCTCAACATGTGATTTACCATGTCAGTTAAGATGTTCTTTCCCAACACCAGAGCATCTCCAGAAGTAGGAGAAACAAGACCAACAAGCATGGATATTGTACTGCTTTTACCAGCCCCGTTGTGTCCTTCAAAACAAAGAAGTTACATTCAATCAATAAAATCAAGCGAAATAAATGAGATAAACAATGCAAGAAAAAGATATAAGAAATTCAATAGAACAAGCAAATGGTGCATTTTCTTTGAAGGATTTGTGAAATGAAAAACAGAAGTCTCAACTGAATAAAAGCTAGAGCAGGTTCATAGTAATAAATGTCATTAAGAAAAGGGGGAAAAAGCGCCCGTATACAGGAAGTACAGCAAAAAGTAGAAAACTTTTTCTAGGAATGAAATCATTGTGTGGTCTTATAAACCAAGAGAAAAAGTGTCATAACATTCAGAAGCTCATTCTAGTTCTACCAACTTTATGGATACTACTGTGTCTCATAATGAGGAAATTAAAAGATGGTGGTAAAAGCAAAAGTTCTACACGTTTTTGCACATCAAATAAGTTTGCACAAAATTAAACTGATCACTGGTCCTGCAAAACTTGTTCTCGACCCTCGTTTGTCATTTAGGAATATTGACCAGCCTGTTGTAGGTAAACTAGAGATTAATGATCCTAAAAGTGGCAGAGACAACCAATCATGGATACCTAAAAGTGCCAGAATCTGATTCTCGTACAAAGTCAGTTGTAAAGAATTAACAGCACAACAGCTTCCCCTGTTTGTAGCATACACCTTTCGCAGATTTCTGATTTGAATACATCTGGAAATATTGTAAAGTACCATTGTAAGACAAACAAACACCTATTGCACATATGCACTAAAAATCTTAGAAATCCAGAAGGCACAAATTAACCTGCCATCTGATTCTTGCTGCTTCATCTCCAAGCTCATTGCTTCTAGAGTTGGTCCTGATACATCTTTTATAAAATCAGTACCACTTGTTTCATCATAATTCTCGGCGAATTTGATTTCTGAGGTGGATGCATAATTATCTCTGGTATTTTTCCTCCTCCCAAAGCACTTCTGAACCAGGGAACGCAATGGGTAGCAAAATCCATTCTCCTTGTGGAGGACCTAATTGGATAAGTAAAACTTAAACTCATCCTAAATGATACCATTATAGCAGCTTATAGAATACTCCAAACAATTAAAATAGGTAAAACCTACAAGAACCTAAAATTAGCAAGCTAATGACCTTTTAAAATTTTAAAAAGAAAAAGTGTTAAGAAAAAACAAAGCAAAAAAGAAAAACCAGTAACTACAGTGAACTGGGAAACTTTTGGGAAATAAAGGGAGAAGAAAGCAGAATCGAGAAGATCTTTTCAAAAAAAACTTAAAGAGTGCAGGAGAGTTACCTTGTCAAGATACAGACCAACTGCAAAATACAACAGACTGTCAAGTAACATCATCAGGAGAGAGACCAAAAAGCACACTCCTGAAGATTCCTGTAGTCTTAATATAAGTAAACAAGACAATGAAGTACAGGAAATGAATAAGAAAAGAAGATAGAGATCTGAAAGAATATACCCGCCACATGTTACTCCACCGGAGTCCAACATGAGCACGCTCATAGTCAGCAAAATTGATGGATCCTAACGCAAAGGCCGTAGGTGAAAGAAAAGAAGCAATCACTTTCACTATCCTACATGAGTAATAAACAAGGAGTTTGACGCACTGCAGAAATCGCTACAACTACAAAATCACATGTAATGAAGACTAACATGGAGACTGTTTCGTCGCTGACAGTATAATAGGGAAAGAATGCCCCGAGGAAAGTAAGAGTCCCGACAGCTACCGCAGTTTTTGCTCTCGTGAAGAATGTGGAAATCATAAATGAGAGCATTATTCCACTGAGGCCAAAGGAAAAGAAGTACACGAACACCAACGTTTTATCACTGTATTGAAACAGGGTACTCATAGTGCATACTGTAAGTAGCACAGAAGAAAGAGCAAACTGCCAAACAAACATAATATTAAACAGACAGTACAGGTGATTATGAGTTAAAAGATCAATATACCAAACAATATTGAAAAGTAGTATAACTCAGACATGATGTGGTTCATGACAAAGGTTTTATGGTTTGGGTCATTATATCAGGGGGGAAAATCAGATGTTAAAATCAGGCAGGAGAAAAGAAATTGTAGTGATTCAATTCATTCATGAACAATAGAAGTAAGGGACACCATGTCTAAAATTTTCAAGGAGCTAATTCGTTTTATTTTCATTTGTTAGCATAAGATTTAGAAGTAATTACTAAATAGTCATACAACAGAAGAAAGCTTCTCTAAACAGAAGCATACAACAGGAGAAAGCTTCTCTCTTTCTTTCTTACTTTTCCACCTCTTTTGGTTTGGGTGTCGTGTGCGAGCACCTGCAAATATGTCTTATGTTGAGGGAATTATTCTTTATGGAGACAAATGTTGCATTTTTACCTGAATAGCATATGTTATAAACCAAGAGAGATGGAATATCTCGTCTTTCAAACCCATCATATAGAGACCCTCTTTTATCTTGAGCTCCTACAGGTCAAAGATGTCGTCAGGAAAAACACTTCCACAACTACAATTAAGTTAGCAAATGAAGAGCATGTTTTCAAGAAAAAAAAAACAAAGCAATTCTTTTCATATATGCTATACCTTTTCTAAGACAGAATAACTTATTAGACGAGAAATCGGATAAAGAAACCCCAGCAAGTACCTACAAACCAAGTTATTAAAGCATGAGAAAGAATAATGAAAGCACAGAAAAACATAAAATATAAGTGGAGAAACTAAAAATGAACTCAAGAAGAAGAGAAATTATAGAATTCACATACAGCACTCCCATGACTTTCTTGACAATGGACTGGAATTCATTGTCGGTATATTCACGAGTTGGAAAAGGAGCAAGTCTTATGTTTGAAGGACTAAAGTGAGTCCATGGTATCTTGAGCTGGACATCTGAATCAAGAGAGTCGCTAGGCAACCTTAGTGAGTTAGTCATAGTTTCTTGAGCAGCATATATTATGAATGAGTCCATGACTTGTTGGAGCTGTGAAAAGAAAAAAATTTTTTTTACACACGTGTCAATCTCACATCATCCAACTACAATGCATATGACACTAACTTCAGGAGTAGCATGCTAGAATATTGTAAGTGGCCTGCACCTAAAAACGAAACAACTCATCCAACTACCTTAACCAATTCATATAGCTTCTCTACCCTAGTAATCTCAATCGAGCCATACTTGTGCAATCGTAAGATTCCAACTATGGTAACTATGTAACGACCATAAGGAAATTCAGAAAGAGAGATATTGAGAATCTCAAAAAAAAAAAAAAAGAACTAGAACTATATGTGGCTATTGGGGTGGAAATGAAATCCTAAGCTACAACCTGCCGTCGATTTTGAGAACTTTAGTCACTTTTATCACACACAAATACACAATTGTACCGGGATATCAGCACATGAGGTTGGGAATAGGTCCAATCCAAGTGCAACAGTTTTTCTTTCCTTTGAGCTGTAAATACTTCCATTGGTATATATATCTTTAACTTACCAAAAGAAAATGTACCGGGATAAGCAAAGTAGAAGATATCAGCCTACGGTCATATTTAACTCTGTTTCTCCACTTCATCCAAAAGATTAAGCAGCCAAGGAGGATAAATACAACAAGTTTTAGATCTTAATGCAGGCAAGGTATATCTTGTTGAATAAGTCTTTTCCGCCAGATCGCGAGATATTTACTAATTTATAATGTCTTCAATACATCCTCTAGGCGTGGATCGAGTACTTCACTTAGAACTTTCAAGCCAAATATTCCATGGAACTAACAATTAAATGTGAACATAAATAAATTAAAAAGACTAACATGACCATTGGATCAGAAAGGTAGCAGAGAGGTTAACAAACTCTTACTGTTAAAAACCCACTGAGACCATATTGCAAAATTGGTATGGTGTTGACACCTAATGCCAAGTCATTCAGAAATGGACCATTTGTGTCCATTATGGTTTTAATATCAGGAAATCCTGAGAAAGCCCACGTGTGATTTAGCCGTATGCTATAATCAAATAACTGAGGACCTTGCTCATGAAATACTATTGCTCCTTTGATTTTGGGGTTTGTAATGTTCCTACAAAAAAGCAAGAAAAAAGAAAGATAACTCGGCACTTTATCCTTTAATTTAAATATGAAAATATAACATGGATATACCACAAGGAAAGGCACACCGAACCTCCCAAAGCAAATATTTTCCATCAGACAGTACGTATCAAAAACATATTTACACAAATTTAGCAATGAAATGCAAAACAACATCCAGCACGATAGTAAAACGAAAATATTGGAGAATTTTTTTCCTAATTGTGCTTCATGCTACACGGAAGCAGGGTCTATGTTGTAGTTATGTAAACATGAAGTATTAATACACATAAAATAAATGAAGAGATAATTTCTTAAGATGTTAGATTCTTAAAAAGCTCGTGACTTTGTACATTTGAGGAATAGCCTTGTGTCTAATTTATTTTGGGCGTGTCTAATTTATTTTGGGGAACCCATGAGATCCCTATTTGAATAGAAGATTGGGTGTCTTTTGTAAAGAAAAATATTTTGATGTAGGTTTTCCCAACTTCTTTTTGTGTACTGCTCATATACAGGAACTTTTAAACACATTAATGAAGTAATCTACATAATTAAAAACAATCATCACAACCAACTTTCAAGCCATATCCTCGTATATAGGATATACCAAAATAAAGGGGGAAAGATAACTCACTTATTTTGGTCATACGCAGCATAAAGATCCGAACGTAGATATGATTCAAGTTCTTCTTCGTCTTCGTAAACTTTGGTAACTAGCTGCAAAAGAATAAATCCTAAGCATCATCTGAAACAATCTAGAAAACATTCAGCAAACTAAGAGACTGCCAGACAGTAAGTTGAGTTATTCATAATAGAATAATGAAATTGACCTGGAGTAAGATTCCAAAATACTACCCGTGTCAAATATATAGCTGATTTGGGCGCTCTAGCCAAAACGAATCCTAAAAGAATGATATATGTGAGATTTTCTGGAAAGCAAGGCACTGGCACCATTGACTTACAATGAAACACTTTTTTTGATAACCCAGTAATTCCTGAGAGCCAGTGGACTTAAAATGAAACACTTTTACACCAGAACAAAAAATATTTTTAAAAAAAAAACTCCATTTGGAAGCCTATCATTTCCCACATTACAGACACATCAATTGACAAGTTATCAGTACCATCATCATAATACTTCGAAATTTTTCATGAGAAGAGAAAATAAGACCTGTTTTCAACATTTAGAGAAAAATAACGTGAAGAAACATCGGTAAGAGGTAAATCACAGAATTTACCCTCAGTAGTGGAAATTTTAGAGACACAATGTTGATCATCATCCTTGTCTCAGCTGTATTAGGTGCAAATGCCAAATACTCCTTATTGGCCAATAGTAGTTGCATAACTTGGTTAAAAGGGGGAGAAGTATCACCCTTTCCAACTTCAACGAACATCCCTATCCCTTTCCGAATATACCTGCATATTTAGTGTTTACCAATTTCAGAAACAAGAATCTTGACATAAGTACAGGGAACCAACTGAAAATGTGAAGCTTTATTAAGCAGGATATGGTTAACAGACATTAATTACCAGCAGACCAGCTTGGAGAAAATGGAAGACATTTTCAACAACTAGAAGTATATATCTGCTACTCTTCAATCTCCCAGAATGTTTATAGAGGCACATGGCAAATGTAACTAGAAAATAAATCATGTTGCTTCACTTCACTAATAGAGAGGGGGAAAAGAGCTTCTTGCTTTCCTAAATAAACTTAGTCCTACTCCATTTTCAGCCTTTCCGAAAGACACAAGTACAATGCAAACAAAGAGAGAAACGCCATGAACATAAATCTATTATGAGTAGTTAAAAGCAAGTTAAGGAAAACATACGGCTGAGCTGGATGGATACGGATATCAGATTTACTCCTCACAGCAATCAACAACAGCATTACGAGAGTTGGGAGTAAAATCTGCCATTAAAAGATTTATTTTACAAAGAAATCATTAGCCCCTCTTCTCTCAATAAAAAACTATAGCATCTAAAGAACCCACCGAAGACTGAAAAGGAACATAAAATTTAAGAGAATTTGAAGACAACAACTACTACTACGTTTCAGTCCCAAACAAGTTATAGTTGACAGCCAACTTGTTTGGCTTTGTAATGGTCCAACACTGATTTAAATGGACCATTTACGTTGAATTTCGTGGATCCCCTGTCAAGATGTAGTTTTTCGGTTCCTTAACGGTAAACTCTTGATTGTCTTCATAGTAGCACGACTGTAAGTAAGATACCAAGCAACTGCTACTTGTAATTCTGTACATAATCCGGTTTCCCTCCAGCATCCCCAACCCCTCACCCCCCACCCCCAAAAAAAAGATACTGAGAGGATGATCAACAAAAAAACAGACAATAGTCTCCTCACTCCACCATATAATGAAAATACTTAATTAACAACAAGACATGAACACCAAATATAGAATCTTGGATAAAGATATGAACTTTAGTCAACAAACAATCCATGTAAAATTGATTCCAAAATTACAGCCGCTCTACCTATCAGGTAGAGGTAAGGTTTGCGTACATTCTACCCTCCCCAGACCCCACTTTGTGGGATTTCACTTGGTATGTTGTTGTTGTTGTTTCTTTTTCAGTGGACATTATCATTTTCAAGGATTATAACAACTCCTAATAGGATGATTACCAAATAAAGTAGACTATAATCTCCTCACTCCATCATAGAAAGAAAGTAAGTAACTGACAACAAGACATGAACACCAAAAATAGAGTCTTGAATAAATATATGAACTTTAAGCAACAAACCATCCGTGATAAAAATATACCAAAATTCAACCAAGACCCACAAAAGAAAACTCATTCTTTTTTCCTTCATCAAACGAAAACTTGAATTGTTTTTTTCTGGGGGACATTTCAAATTCCAGGATTGTAACAACTCCTAAATCCTAATAGGATGATCACCAAATAAAGCAACTATAATCCCCTCACTCCATCATACAAAGAAAAATTAAGTAATTAACAACAAGTCATGAACACCAAAAATAGAATCTTGGATAAAAATATGAACTTTAGGCAACAAATAATCCATGATAAAAATCTAGCAAAATTCAAGAAACCCCACAAAAGGAAAATGATTAGTTTTTTCTTAATCAGACGAAAAATGTAATCTTTTTTTTTTTTTGTGTGTGGGGGGGAGGAGGAGGAGGAGGAAGGACATTACCATTTTTCCAGGATGATCACCAAATAAAGCAATTATAATCTCCCAACTCCATTATAGAAAGAAAATAAGTACTAATTAACAATCCTCATCAAGAAATAAATAAGTACTACTTAATTAACAACAAGACATGAACACCAAAATCTTGGATAAAAATATGAACTTTAGTCAACAAACAATACAACAACAACATACCCATTGTAATTCAATGGGGGTATGGAGAGGGTAGAGTGTAACCAGACCTACCTTGGTATCCGAAAGACCATCGCTCAAGAGAAAACATGACAGTCCATGACATAAATACACCGAAATTCAAGCAATACTCACAAAATAAAAACTCATTCTTTTTCATTAATCAAAAGAAAAATTGAATCTTTTTTATTTTTTTCCTATTTTTAAACTCTTTATAGTATGAATTTGCATGATCTGACTAACCTCAGCAGAGGTGATAAAAGGGTGTCTAATTTTGAGTAGCCAATTCTTTCTAAGCATAGCTTTAAGCTGTCTTCTTGAATTCCTCATATCTTCCTTCTTCTTCTCCATGATTCTGTTAAACCCTTTCAAATTCAAGAATTTAAACAGAAAAATAAGCAAAACCCAAGATCACTTAGCTCCTTTTTATTCAGAAAAACAGAGGGGGTGGGTGGCGGTGGGGGGTGGGTGGGGGTGGGGTGGGGGTGCGTGGGTAGCGGTGGGCGTATGTGTGAAAAAAGTGGTAATGGAGAATCACTTTTTTGTAGAGCAAGGACATTTGGAAGTGTAGTTCTCTCTACTGTGTCAACGAAAAAAATTCTCAAACTAACGCTGAGAAAAATGACAAAAATGGTCTCTAATGTTTAAAGGAGATTCAAAATAGCCCCTTAAGAATTTAATGTACAGTATTGATCCTTCAATTTGTAAAGAGTTAACACTTATAGTCTATCAAATATTTATCAAACTCCATTTGTTAATCTTATATTAGAAGAGAAAAAAGTAATTTAACATAATATCATAAAAGTCCCATCAGATCCTAAACATACAACACAAAAAATTACACTAGACACTAAAGATATAAAATAAAATAAAAACTAAAATTACACTTCAAAAAACTGCGACACAATCTAGAAATAAACTAAAAGTAGCAAAAATTATAAAAATTGTATCTCTAAATGTAAGTTTTCGCTAATTTTTCTTTTCTTTTCTTTTCATTGTCTGTCATATTTAACAGATAGAGTTCGATAAATATTTAACAGAGACTAAAAATGTTAACCTTTGGAAAATTTAAGGGACTAATATTATTCAGTTCATACTCATGGGACTATTTTAGACCTAACCTTAAATATAAGGGACACTTTTTGTCATCTTCTCAACTAACGCCTACCAAAATGTCGTTTTATAAGATGACAAAAGCTAAATACACAACAACTGGTTGAACAATATATATTTATGCTAAGTTACTTACTTCAATAATTAAGAAAAAAAATCATAATTCAAATCACGTGGACATTAAATATGTAGAAATTTCATGTTTAAAACACTTTAATTTTCATTTTATTTTTTGTATGGGATAAAGTGAGTGAGGGTCATGGCAAAATGATAAATATCACATTTTTTCGTAATCAAAAGTCTCGATTTAAATAGTTGAATAAATTTACCCTTAATAAAAAGTGTTTTACTCCATAATGAGATTTCGAGCTCGAGGACGTAGTTTTCCGATAAAAAGATCGATTTGTCATATAACTATTGTAATAAAAGATATATCTTTAGATGATGAATATGTCGAGATGAATTCGTTAAAAAAATAAGATGAAAAAAAAAATCTACAGCTATGACTTTCTACCCGAATTCAATTAGCAGATTCAAAAGAAAATGATGGGTGGATAAATATTAGGAAATCTCATTTTTAGTCCATGTCAACATACTTGACTTTTCTCCTATAATGACTAAATGTCTACTACCTTTTATACATATTTTCTTTGACAAATTAAATATTTTCTTATTTCACGTTTTATTATTTTAGGAACTTTATTTATAGAAATAAGACCAATTAAATTAATAGTTATCTCTATGATAAATGTCACATACATTAAATTGAAAAAGGAGAAGAACAATAATCCAACATAAGGAAAGTGGGAAGAAACCAACCTAATCTATGGCGGCTTTTGAACGTCACAATCAGTTTATTGTTTGAGAATGTCCAATAATATTATACAATTATTAAAAGCTACTATATTCTCACGAGCCTTGTTTTTTCCTTTTTTTATTTCATTAAGCATGTCTGCTAAAAATATTAGAATATTAGAATTAGCTATAAAATTTGTTAGTATATTGCTAAATAACACATAGTAACTAACAAGAATTTTGATAGTTTATCGCTAATTCGTCATTAGATGAATAAGAATGAATATTTATTGTTTAATTTACACCATCGATAATTTCTTCTTTTATAGTGTGAAATTCAAACCTAAGAAGCACAGGGCATATTAATTGTTGGATGGTGTACTAGTAGATGAACAACTATATGAGCATATAGATTTATCAATTTTAATCATTCTACTAGAGATAATACATATATTTGATAATTATATTCATCAAGACTTGACTAATTATTTTTATTTTATTTTTCGTTCCTTTGTTTGTTTGGATAAGGAGAACATCGTATGAACAACTTGTCCCTTGATAGCAACTACCATATGGACCAAGTGTAATCTTGTCCTTTTTTTTTTTTTTAGTTTATAACAATATTAATTTGTTAAAAGAAATCGATTGAAACAAGTCATTTTTCAACTGGTTAGTAGGTAGTTGAGTTTTGTCGAACGGTGTATAAAGGGATAGGGGGCTAGACTCTCCTTCTACTCTTCCCTTTAATTGTAGTATTTTTAGGTTTTGTGAATGTTACTTTATTTGTTTGTTATCGGAAACAACCTTTATATCCCACAAAGATAGAAAAGGTCTGCGTATATCTTACCCTCTCCAAACCCCACTGTATGAGATTACATGGATATATTGTTGTTGTTGTAAGTCATTTTCTTGCTATTTCCACATTTATTGAGCTAGTACACTTCAGTTTTTTCTTATATTTGTGGTTAGCCTTTTTAAAATTAAAATAACGAAAACACTCCTTTATTTAATGAATTAGAAATATTTTTGTTATGAAAAAAGATGAATGACGAAAATAGAACGAGAAGGGAGTTAAGAGTTCTATTTCGGAAATTATATTTCGGCTATTACAAAACAAAAGTGCATGCAAGACCTAAAGTATAAAACTATAAATTAGTACTTAATTAGTTCAAACTTATAATATAATTTTCTATTTTTTCCTCTTTTGGATGCTAAGTTTATTATATAATTAATCGTCCTAATCTTCAGCTTACAAAACAATAAACTATGATTAGTGCAACCATACTTTATAGATAGGAACGTGCCAAAGGGATAATTAGTTTTTCTTTGTCAAGTGACCGACCAATTTACAAATATTATATTTTTATTAATGTTTGCAGAGATATCAATTAATAATCAATTTAGTACTATTATAATTAGTATGTTAATCATAAGTTTGTTAGTATTAATGGAGTGATATATATTTTCCAATTTATCTAATCATGCTATCAGAAAAATGCTAAATTTGCCCCTCATGGTGGCATTTAATTTATATACAGTCATATCTCTCTATAGCAACATTTTATATGATAGCACTTATTATAACAATCATATTTATTTGTGGAATCGATTTTTCATGTTATCTTATATTATATATTTTTATAACAACATTTTACTGTAACAACAAAAAAATATCGAAACAAACAACGTTTTTACAAAAAAATTTGATTGTATAATCTTTTAATAGCATTCATTTCATGAATTGTAAGTCAAATTGTTCTACCTTTTCGGACCTCATTTTGTGTGATTTCACTGAGGTATGTTGTTGTTTGTTTTGTTAAGTTAAAGTGTGAGAATAAAGGAAAAACTCAATGATGTTTATATTAATATATTAATTTATCATAGTTATATAATTGAAATAAAATATTTTTCTTAAGATTAATGAGCGAAATGCAACAACAGAGAAGGAAAATCCATTGTCTGACCCCATATGAACCTACTGGTTTTTCTTCTTTCAGTTGTGTATCCGTCGGCTTGACTTATCAGTGATTATTAAAAATTAACTCTTTTAATTTTGGTACAAGCCAAAGCATTCCATTTCAGCAGATTGAAAGTATCGACGAGTACATTGAACCATCCATGTGATTGAGAGTCCTCACAACCCAGACAAAACGACACAAACTAATTTACTTTGTCGTGTTAGATTAAAATCGTCTTAAATTAAGTGACATAACAATAAAAATATAAAAATATATGTAATCGGCCTTAAATTTTTTCTTTTTATTTTTTATTTTCCTTACAATTTATAATGCATTAAGGAGACAAAGATCGGAAACTCTTCGTTGAACGTGACTCATAACCGAATGATGTATGACCTCAGCAGAAGAAGGGGGTTTTCTCCTCAAATTCAAAGACCGCTCTTAGATGCTTTCTGTATTATTGCCTCTTATGATTTCAACTTCTTGAAACTGATACCTTATTGTTATAGATTTTCTTAAAGGTAAGCCTTAGAGTTGCAATGAAGAAAAAGCAAATTTTAGCCATTACTTTTCTAGTAAGTGTATTATATTATCAGTTGAAACTTCAAGCAAGAAGTTAATCATGGTGTGTCCCTGGGATATGCGAGTTGGTAAGTGGTAAGGTGATTGGGGTACAACCACTCCGACGTCGCGGGTTTGAATCCGTGTGGTGACAGTCTTTGCTGAAATATTGCAAGGGTTGTTGCTGGGTTCGTGTCCCGTTGGTCCTCTCCCTTGCAAGGCTGCCACTCGCGCATATCCGTCGATTTACATCCCACCTGACCAAGAGGCCTCTAGTACAGGTGGGGAGTTTCGCCTTCAAAAAGTTAATCATGGTGTGCAGAGTAAGGTAGCAATCACATCAAATCATATTATTTTCATCTACTACCAATTTATTTGGGAAATTGTGTTCCATTTGTTTGATTGCAAAAGGAACCTTGTATATGCCCCATCACTTTTAGGTTATTCTAGTGGTCTGTGGCCCCATTGGAGTTCAACATTAATGTTTGAAAGAAAATTCAAACACACACCTACCAAAACAAATACTCATATACAATGGAAAGATCAATTTTATGGTCCATTATATATAATTTTTTAGTTATATCATTTAATTCATATGAGATCAGTAAAATATAAAAGGAAATCGATAAATAAAATACAAAAGATCTTTATAACATTAATTTTTTCGATTCAAATTATAATTGGTCACATGAAATGATTTTCTCGTAATATACACACCTCATAGTAAGTAAGTGACTCATCTTGGGACTAACATACACCGGTTAATGATTTTGGAATTATTATACGGCAAATTATATAAGCATGAATTGTTATATAATGCATACATGGGCGATTATGTCATGATCACCTATTATATGAGCATTTTCATCTTTAAATACACGTATTCATGTATCACTAATATACGTATTCTTTTATGACATTATATCGTTATAAAAATAGCATATAGGTTTATGTATAGATTTCGGGAAAAAATCTATATATATTACCATCTAAGGTATTAAGCTCCACATAAGTTGTGCAAAATAAATGAAAAGTTGTAACTAGTTATGCATTGGTTTAATAATAGTTTGATATATTCTAACTCTATTTTCCATTACCTTTATTTTTCATCCTTCCATTTTCTGGATAAAGCAGTGTTGTCTTATCTTGTGTCAAGCAATAGCAACAATAACAACAACATACTCAGTGCAGTCCCACAACGTGGTTACAATAGCAATGGATCAAATAATAAGATGGCAAGCATTTTAGTATGAGAAAATCAATTACTCTCATCATAAACATACTAGAATTTACAAGCACAGTTTCTTCTGAGCATCATCACAATAGACATTATAAAAGATGATTTACATTCTATCTATAGCATTAGAAAAATTTACTGCTTCTATTAGGAAGTTGAAGAAACCTTGAAAAATAATATAAGCAGGTAAAACATTGAGGTTGTGTCCATGATTTTCGATCACTCGTGTTCAAATGCAAAGGAGGCTTCTGTATTTGCTGCTTCATCTACAATAGTTGGTCTTCAAATTGGTTCATCCAGTTGAATCTTGCTGTAACTAGTCGAGGCAGGACTGTAAGCTTGCACATACGAGTTCAAAAGGCCACGAACAGAAATGAAGATGACTACAAAGCCATGATCATTTCCTATCAGACTAACCAAATCAGCAAATTGAAATGGTTCGATCCAATGAAGGAATTGACTGAAACTGTAGCAGGTCGCTGACAAATGCCCAAGCCGCTCAAGGCATATGTAGGATGGGAACAATTATCTCCAAAGCAGCTCGTTTGCTGCTTCCTGTCCTGATTTCTTTCTTAAGGACTTTGTCAAATGGAAGAAAGAAAAATCTGTTGGATATTGATAAAGCAGTACGGGAAGTAAATAAATGTTACAAGAGTTCGAAAGGATAAACAAATAGGCCAATGTTCAGAACTGCCGCAAGCTTGTTGAGTCTTGAATCTTGATAACCTGAAATCAAGAAACACTAAATCTGGATGGTTACAACTGTGTGCTGAGTCGAGTGATTGCACTCTGTCCTTAAGACAGGATTGCTCCGTATATATGTTTTTACGTTAACGGGCAATAGTCTCCCAAGATAAAACAACACTTTAATCTCAACACTACAAAGCGAATAGGTTGAGTCTGACGACGAAAAAACAAACACGAAACGCCTTGCTGAAGAAATGGAAAAGGAAGGAAGAGTTTTCTGTTTTCGTCCCAACGTTTTGGACAGTGTTTTACTCTTCTGTTTGTCTCTGTGTATATATTTCTGTCTCTTTTGATTCTGTATACTTTCTGTATTTTTCGTGTTCCACAATTGAGCCAAAAGGCATCAATATATAGCATGAGGGAGGGACTCCTCAACTGCCAAAAACAAGGTTGTTAATGGCATTAGAGAGGGCTGTTAATGGCCATTGAAGGAGGACTGATTATGGAGGAGTTAATCAGCCAAGTAATGGTTGGGCTGGTTAATGCTCCAAAAATCAGTCCAAACGGTAGGCAAAAACTTTCTGCCTTCCGTTGTTGCCAAATTCACCTTTCCAGAAACTCTAGGGACCAAATTGTAAATATTAAGTATTTTGGGGGTCCAAATAGATAATATCAGAAAGACCCGTGACCCGTGACCGGACGGGACGGGCGGGCGGCGGCGGCGGCGGCGCGCGGGCTTAGCCTTGAACCCAAGCACATCTAGGTCCTCCCTCCTTTAAACACATGGGATACCCCTTGGGGTCCCAAACCCTTAGTCAATTATGAGACTTATAAAGAGAGCAATTCTTCCTTTTTCCACCGATGTGGTAGATTTGTCCCATACCATATTTCCATGCCTCAAACACCTTACTTCGTGGACCAATATCTCTTTCATTTCTCAACGAAATTTGACGATCATTGGCCCTACGGTCATCTGCTCACTTAGTAGATTATGCACGTGTGAAGAGACAAAGCCTCCAACATGCGGAACACTAGTGTTTAATTCATTACATATGGGTGGACGCACCTCCCCGCCAAAGACAAATTTCCAACAAAATCGAGATCAATTTTGAAGTCCTGAGAGATTTAGTAGGCGTTTGGCCATATATTTTAAATATTTTTCACTTTCTTTGGAATTCATGAAGTTGGAATTGCAGAAGGAGTTGTGTTTGGTTATATATTTTTTGCAAAGAAGAGACGAACGCACTTCTTTTGGAATTTATGAAGGTGGAGTTGGAAAACATGTTTGGTACACTTTCCCAAATTTGAAATCGAATTGGATTTAAAAATGTTATAACCAAACACTGATTAGTGAAAAAATATTCCAGAAAAAAGTGAATAATTAAGACACATCTCCTCAATCTTCAAAGATATTTGGAAATGACTATTCCTTTGTACAGAAGCTTTTAGCACTTAACCATGGTTAATTAACATGCATGCTCACCTTATTAAATCACTTAACTAGAGTATAAGTCAATGATTTGGTGTAAACAACCGATACAGGTAAGTAATTACATGTCGTTGCCAAATGAACACACCGCCCTGAAAACTTACATATAGCAAGATGACATTTTTTTTTTGATAGGTCATAGCAAGATGACATTTTTCTAAGAAAAAATAAAGCTTTTGAGTTTTGAGAACCAACTAAACTAAACGTTCATGATTTTCCTAAAAATGACATAAATAAATCTGGGTCAGCTATATGCACTTCCCGTTCCATTCTAATCACACCCATTTTTTCCAAGTAATTAATTTATTATTTAAAACATCCAACAACTACCCGTCAGCCTTTATCAATCAAGTTATAGTCGGCTATATGAATCACACCTCATCCATTTAAGCTCATTTCATATCAATCTTTAAAGGGAAAAGTGCCCAAAGTACCCCTGAACTATTTCAAATAGATCAATTTTACCCTCCGTTACGTTTTTTTCTCAAAAATGCCCTCGCCATTAGTCAACTAGCACAAAATACCGTTCGACTAGCCAAATAACTCAAAAATAACCCTACAAATGTTACTCCAAACAAGTAAAAAGGGACCAGTTTTTCCCCCCAAAAAATCTTTTTTTTTAAAAAAAATTACCTTTATAATAATGTGGAAATTCTTTCTTGCAAAACGTCCAGCCCAATGATTAAGCTTCATAATCTTATCAACAACTTCAGTAATACCCCAATCTTTCTGAAACCTATCGCTTTCGACTCGTAAACGTTGGTGTTTAGGCAAATCAGATTTGCGAAACCCATTGATTCTCACAGTTACTTTGTGTGTCCCTTTGTCATAGTCAACAAAAGCTAACTTTTTCTCTTCAAATGCTTTGTTGTTGTTGGGTTTTTGGTGGTTTTGGGAGAGTGTAATGGAAGTTTTGAATTTGGGATTTGGGTGTTGTGGGAATTTGGAGATATGGGAGTTTTGTGTGGTAGCCATGGAACAAGTCTTGGGGTTTTGTTTGAGGATAAACCTTGGTGTGTGAAGTATCATTTCACTATTCTGTATCTTCAACAGTATTTATATTTGACAATTTAAAATATACTTTACTCTGTTCTTTCATAATAAGTAATATTTTTAGCTTATGAATACTGTTAAGAAATTGCTTACTACTAAAAAAATTATGAATATTTTTACTAACTAATATCTAATTAATGCATAAAAAAAGAAAAGTTACCTAATGGATACTGTTAAGAAACTGTTCACTATTAAATAATTATGAATGTTTTACTAACTAATATCTAATTAATGCATAAAAAAGGAAAAGTTAGCTAATGATTCTTGGGTAGATTCAGAAGAGTAAAGTCAATTTTTTCTTTGAAATTCTAAAGCAATACTTATTTTGAAACAAAATGAAAATCCTAAAACACAATTTATTATGAAAGGATAGAATATATGCAAAATCATTTTTCCTTAGTTTAACCATACATCTCCGGTAGAAAAGATATAAAACTAAAAACTTGAAAATTTAGGAGGCGTTTGGCAATAGAAATTTAAAAAAATCACCTTATTTGAAATTTTTAAAGATGGAGTTGTGTAATTTTTGAAGATGAAGTTCTGTTTGGTTATAGTTTTTGCAGAGATTACTGATTGTTTGAATGTACTGAAAGTGAAAAAAGTGAAAACAATGTCTTAAATGTTTTCTAAATTCAGAAGTTGTATTTGGAGTTATCACAGTCAAACGCTAATTTTCAAATAAAGTGAAAAAATAAGTAATTCTCCTAGCCAAAATGGGTTCTTATATTTTGGATTTTAAAAATGTTCTATCATTTACCACCCCAAATTAATTCGATATTTTTAAATTTGATTTTGATTTGTGTTGTATGGTAAGTTGGTAGCCGCAATTTATACTTCGATTTACATACGTGGAAAATTATAATTTCGATAAATGATGAAAACTCTTTCATGTTTGAATTGAATGAAAATTTATAGCATTGACAGGAAAGAACATACATGTTTGAGTAATTTGTATATTATATGTAATTAAGTATTTAGTTTATATTTAGTGTAATTAAGTATTTAGTTTATATTTGTACATTGAACCATCCATGTGATTGAGAGTCCTCACAACCCAGACAAAACGACACAAACTAATTTACTTTGTCGTATTAGATTAAAATCGTCTTAAATTAAGTGACATAACAATAAAAATATAAAAATATATGTAATCGGCCTTAAATTTTTCTTTTTATTTTTTATTTTCCTTACAATTTATAATGCATTAAGGAGACAAAGATCGGAAACTCTTCGTTGTACGTGACTCATAACCGAATGATGTATGACCTCAGCAGAAGAAGGGGGTTTTCTCCTCAAATTCAAAGACCGCTCTTAGATGCTTTCTGTATTATTGCCTCTTATGATTTCAACTTCTTGAAACTGATACCTTATTGTTATAGATTTTCTTAAAGGTAAGCCTTAGAGTTGCAATGAAGAAAAAGCAAATTTTAGCCATTACTTTTCTAGTAAGTGTATTATATTATCAGTTGAAACTTCAAGCAAGAAGTTAATCATGGTGTGTCCCTGGGATAGGCGAGTTGGTAAGTGGTAAGGTGATTGGGGTACAACCACTCCGACGTCGCGGGTTCGAATCCGTGTGGTGACAGCTTTCTTTGAAATATTGCAAGGGTTGTTCTTTGGGTTCGTGTCCCGTTGGTCCTCTCCCTTGCAGGGCTGCCACTCGCGCATATCCGTCGATTTACATCCCACCTGACCAAGAGGCCTCTAGTACATGGGGAGGAGTGTCGCCTTCGGAATTTCTCCTTCAAAAAGTTAATCATGGTGTGCAGAGTAAGGTAGCAATCACATCAAATCATATTATTTTCATCTACTACCAATTTATTTGGGAAATTGTGTTCCATTTGTTTGATTGCAAAAGGAACCTTGTATATGCCCCATCACTTTTAGGTTATTCTAGTGGTCTGTGGCCCCATTGGAGTTCAACATTAATGTTTGAAAGAAAATTCAAACACACACCTACCAAAACAAATACTCATATACAATGGAAAGATCAATTTTATGGTCCATTATATATAATTTTTTAGTTATATCATTTAATTCATATGAGATCAGTAAAATATAAAAGGAAATCGATAAATAAAATACAAAAGATCTTTATAACATTAATTTTTTCGATTCAAATTATAATTGGTCACATGAAATGATTTTCTCGTAATATACACACCTCATAGTAAGTAAGTGACTCATCTTGGTACTAACATACACCGGTTAATGATTTTGGAATTATTATACGGCAAATGATATAAGCATGAATTGTTATATAATGCATACATGGGCGATTATGTCATGATCACCTATTATATGAGCATTTTCATCTTTAAATACACGTATTCATGTATCACTAATATACGTATTCTTTTATGACATTATATCGTTATAAAAATAGCATATAGGTTTATGTATAGATTTCGGGAAAAAATCTATATATATTACCATCTAAGGTATTAAGCTCCACATAAGTTGTGCAAAATAAATCAAAAGTTGTAACTAGTTATGCATTGGTTTAATAATAGTTTGATATATTCTAACTCTATTTTCCATTACCTTTATTTTTCATCCTTCCATTTTCTGGATAAAGCAGTGTTGTCTTATCTTGTGTCAAGCAATAGCAACAATGTTAAACAAAGCAGCCCATTCTGCAAGCCCATTCTCGGCTAATCTTACCAAACAAATAAATGTATATATGGTATATATATTATAGTATATTGTAGTATAAAAGGTTACCTTAATTAGTGTTATACACCTACCATAATTGTATAGGTAGAATTATGATAAAATAAGGATTTAGAAGTAGAATAGAAAAAGGATTTTCCTATTATGGAAATATGTAACTTGTATATATAGCCTTTCAATTAATGAAAATAATCAAGGGGATTATTTCTTTCATGGTATCAAGAGACTAGGTCTAAACAAAAGTTTTCTTCTCTCAAACTTTTGTATCCTTGGCCGAGAACCCCCCCCCCCCTTCCCTCGGGTTTTTCTCTCCAAATATCTCGTCTTCCGCTCTCAAAAAAAAAAAAACCTCTCTTAAATTTCCCCTCCTTCTTTGTTCTTTCAATATGTCTAAGAACAATTTTCACCCTGCCCTCACGGTTTCCAATATCAAGCTCAATGTCCCTATTGTCCTTGAGATGGAAAACGTTCAATATGCAACGTGGGCGGAGTTGTTTAAAATTCACGCTATCTCTTATCAAGTTCTTCATCACATCATTCCTCCCGCTAGACCCCTTCCTGCGGAGGATCCTGAGGTATGGATTACACTTGATGCTACCGTTCTTCGGTGGATATACGCCACTATTTCAAAGGGACCTTCTACGACGACGATTATGGAGCCCGATACCACGGCTATGGCTGCATGGAATAGATTGCGTGACATATTTCAAGACAACCAACATTCCCGTGTCGTCACACTCGAGCAGGAATTCTCTCTCGTTCGAATGGATGTATTTCCGAACGTTTCTGCATATTGCAAGAAACTAAAGGAATTGCGAGATCAACTCCGTAATGTTGGCGCACCGGTGACAAATAATCGTCTAGTTCTACAATTGGTTGCCGGTCTTTCGAGGCCTATAATGGTGTTGGAACTCTCCTTCGCCAAAGCAACCCTCTTCCCGACTTTCATCAAGCCCGCTCCATGCGACGTTGGAAGAAGCCGGTTTGGCTAAAAAGGCGACTACGGAGGAAGCCCGCTTGTCATGGTGGCATCCTCTCCTAGTCCTTCGGGTTTTGTTAATAATTCGGGCCAAAATCATATTAATGGTGGAGGCAAGAATAATCGCAAAAATAACAAAAACCGAGGGGGCAAACGAGGCGGTTCGGGTGGCGGTGATCAACAAACAGGGAGGTGGGTCCCATTCGGGGTACAAAGGGCCTACCACCACCGTGGGCCCGGCGGTGGGGCCGGTGGCGGTGCACACCCGCACCCTCCAAAGAAGCCGCCGCGGTGGGGCCGGCCACGGTCCGTGCCCAACGCCCGGCGGTGGCGGCCCACGGCGCGTGGCCCAACAAAGGCGTATCCAAGCCTACGGCCCGCCCAAAGCATCACGGAATGGCGTCCTTGGGCCCCGTCCTCCGCAAGCCCATCATGCGGCGAGCCCCACTCGGACCGATATCGAGGCCGCGATGCACACGTTGGGATTGTCCCAACCGGACCCAAATTGGTACATGGACACCGGGCCACTACTCACATGACTTCCGAATCGGTACTCTCTCATCTTATTCCACTTGAGCACCCCTGGGATAATTGTTGGTAATGGCGCTCTATTCCAATTCTAGGGTATGGTCGAAAACATTATCTCCTCCTAATCCACCACTCCTCTTGAAAAATACTTTACATGCTCCTAAATTGATTAAAAATTTAGTGTCTGTCCGAAAATTCACAAATGACAATTCTTTTCGTTGAATTTGATCCTTTCGGTTTCTCTGTGAAGGATTTCAAGACGGGGAGTCATCTCATGAGGTGTGATAGTAGGGGGATCTATATCCTATCATGCCCGGTTTCAGTCCATCGAGTCCAGCCTTGCCATCAGCTTTTTCAGCCATCTCTCCTTCCATGTGGCATGCTCGTCTGGGTCATCCGGAATCTTCTATTTTATCAACTTTAAATAAAAATAGCTTTATTTCTTGTAAGGGTACAAGTCGTACTCCAATTTGTCAGTCTTGTTCATTAGGAAAAATTGTTAAGTTGCCATTTGTAGACTCCAATTCTCATACTTCTATGCCATTTGACATTATTCATAGCGACTTATGGACATCTCCTGTTCTTAGTTCAATGGGTCATCGATATTATGTTCTCTTTTTAGATGATTATTCTAGATTTTTGTGGACGTTTCCAATTGCGAATAAATCACAAGTGTTTTCCGTCTTCATAAAATTTCGAGCGTTCATTCGTACTCAATTCGAAAGAGAAATAAAAAATATTCAATGTGATAATGGGAAAGAGTATGACAATAGGGAGTTTCGAGAGTTTTGTGCTACTCATGGGATAAATTTTCGTTTTTCATGCCCTCATACATCTTCACAAAATGGGAAAGCCGAACGCAAAATTCGTTCCATAAATAACATTGTCCGAACTCTCCTAATACATGCCTCCATACATCCATATTTTTGGCATCATGCTCTACAAATGGCCACATATCTTCTTAACATAATTCCTTCTAAGGGTCTGACATATTCTTCCCCCCTAAAAATACTATATAATAAAAACCCATCTTATTCTCATCTTCGGATTTTTGGGTGCTTGTGTTATCCGTTATTCCCATCCACCACAATTAACAAACTTCGTTCTCGGTCTACTCCGTGTGTATTTTTGGGTTATCCGTCAAATCATCGTGGTTATAGGTGTTTTGATTTATCCTCCAAGAAAATCATAATCAATCGCCATGTCATTTTCGATGAAACTCAATTTCCATTTACGGAAGTTCATACTCCCGAACCTAAGTCATATAATTTTTTGGATGACCAAATATCCCGTATATTATTCGGAATTTTTCGGACATCTCCCGTACCCAAAATCCTCCAATGCGGCCCACCGCCCGCCGGCCCAACAAGATCCGCCACTTATTCCAAATGATCGGAATGGTTCCAAAGAATCGGGCCGGTCCACCCGGCTTCGGAACTGGTCCGAAGCCGAGTCCACCATTTCGATTTGGGCCGGCGAGCCCACCGCTCGCCGCGCCGATCGCCCCGAGCCCGAAAAATTCCCAAAATTCCCTTAATTCTTCCTCGAGTCATAGACCGGTCACTCGTAGTCGGCGGGGGTATTTTTACACCTAAAAGACATTTTAATTTACATTCGATGTCTCTAAATCCCCCTTACCCCACAATCCCGTGTCCGCATTAAATGACCCTAATTGGAAAATTGCTATGACCGATGAATATAATGCTCTTATTGATAATAAGACGTGGGAGTTGGTGCCCCGTCCATATGGTATTAATGTTATCGTGTCTATGTGGATTTTTTCTCATAAGGAGAATTCGGATGGCTCATTTTCTCGGCATAAGGCACGACTTGTTGGTGATGGTAAGACTCAAGCGGTTGGAATTGATTGTGGTGAGACGTTTAGTCCGTGGTCAAACCGGCTACTATTCGCATCGTGCTTAGCTTGGCTCTGTCAAAGACGTGGCCAATTCATCAGTTGGATGTCAAGAATGCTTTCCTACACGGTGATCTCAAGGAAACAACTATATGCATCACCTTTGGGTTTCGTGGATCCAAACCGTCCTCATCATGTATGTTTGTTGAAGAAGTCCTTATATGGGCTTAAGCGAGCTCCGAGGGCATGGTACACGAGGTTTGCGACTTTGTTTCCACTATTGGGTTCACTCACAAATGGTCGATAATTCCTTGTTCATCTACCGTCGTGGTTCTTCGTTGGCCTACATTCTCGTTGTATGTGGATGATATCATCTTGACCGCCTCTTCCGATGCCTTGCGCCGATCTATCATGACCATGCTCGCCCGAGTTCGCTATGAAAGATTTAGGGCCTTTGAGTTATTTTTTGGGGATTGCCGTCCAACGTCATTCCGATGGGTTGTTTCTCGTCTCAACGGAAGTATCTTCGAGATCATCGAAAGGGTCGGGATGTCATCCCGTAAATCCACTTCCACGCCGCTGATGCAAACCCAAAGCTAAGTGCCACAAGAGGTGCACCATACGAGGACCCGACCCGCTATCGCAGCTTGCGGGGGCCCTCCAAGATCTTACCTTTACTGCACCGTATATTACATATGCAAGATACAACAGGTGTGTTTATTCATGCATGACCCCGTAGTTGAGCACATGAATGCAATCAAACGCATCATACGGTATATTCGGGGGACACCGGATTATGGTTTGCACTTATATCCTTCATCTACATCCACACTTGTCTCTTACACGGATGTTGATTGGGGTGGTTGTCCCGACACCGCACGGTCGACTTCGGCTCTCGTATGTTCCTTGGCAACAACTTGGTCTCATGGTCGGCAAAACGTCAAGCAACTCGTCACGCTCCGGTGCGAGGCGAATATCGAGGGGTAGCGAATGTGTCTCCGAGTCATGTTGGCTACGTAATTTGCTTTTGGAGCTTCATTGTCCCATTCGAAGGCAACCTTGGTATATTGCGATAACATTAGTGCCATCTACCTTTCGGTAACCCGCTTTCAACACCGGCGCACCAAGCATATCGAAATGGACATTCACTTTGTCCGTGAAAAGGTTGCAAAAGGTCAAGTTCGCGTATGTCATGTCCCGTCTCGTTATCAAATTGCGTACATCTTTACAAAGGGTCTACCACGGCGGTTCTCTTTGAAGATTTTAGGGACAATCTCAACGTTCGAAAACCGCCCGCTATGACCGCGGGGTGTGTTAAACAAAGCAAATTTCCATTCTCGCAAGCCCATTCTCGCTAATCTTACCAAACAAATAAATGTATATATGGTATATATATTATAATATATTGTAGTATAAAAGGTTACCTTAATTAGTGTTATACACCTACCATAATTGTATAGGTAGAATTATGATAAAATACGGATTTAGAAGTAGAATAGAAAAAGGATTTTCCTATTATGGAAATATGTAACTTGTATATATAGCCTTTCAATTAATGAAAATAATCAAGGGGATTATTTCTTTCAAACAACAACAACAACATACTCAGTACAGTCCCACAACGTGGTTACAATAGCAATGGATCAAATAATAAGATGGCAAGCATTTTAGTATGAGAAAATCAATTACTCTCATCATAAACATACAAGAATTTACAAGCACAGTTTCTTCTGAGCATCATCACAATAGACATTATAAAAGATGATTTACATTCTATCTATAGCATTAGAAAAATTTACTGCTTCTATTAGGAAGTGGAAGAAACCTTGAAAAATAATATAAGCAGGTAAAACATTGAGGTTGTGTCCATGATTTTCGATCACTCGTGTTCAAATGCAAAGGAGGCTTCTGTATTTGCTGCTTCATCTACAATAGTTGGTCTTCAAATTGGTTCATCCAGTTGAATCTTGCTGTAACTAGTCGAGGCAGGACTGTAAGCTTGCACATACGAGTTCAAAAGGCCACGAACAGAAATGAAGATGACTACAAAGCCATGATCATTTCCTATCAGACTAACCAAATCAGCAAATTGAAATGGTTCGATCCAATGAAGGAATTGACTGAAACTGTAGCAGGTCGCTGACAAATGCCCAAGCCGCTCAAGGCATATGTAGGATGGGAACAATTATCTCCAAAGCAGCTCGTTTGCTGCTTCCTGTCCTGATTTCTTTCTTAAGGACTTTGTCAAATGGAAGAAAGAAAAATCTGTTGGATATTGGTAAAGCAATACGGGAAGTAAATAAATGTTACAAGTGTTCGAAAGAATAAACAAATAGGCCAATGTTCAGAACTGCCGCAAGCTTGTTGAGTCTTGAATCTTGATAACCTGAAATCAAGAAACACTAAATCTAGGTGGTTACAATTGTGTGTTGAGTCGAGTGATTGCACTCTGTCCTTAAGACAAGATTGTCCCGTATATATGCTTTTACGTTAACGGGCAATAGCCTCCCAAGATAAAACAACACTTTAATCTCAACACTACAAAGCGAATAGGTTGAGTCTGACGAAGAAAAAACAAACACGAAACGCCTTGCTGAAAAAATGGAAAAGGAAGGAAGAGTTTTATGTTTTCGTCCCAACGTTTTGGACAGTGTTTCACTCTTCTGTTTGTCTCTGTGTATATATTTCTGTCTCTTTTGATTCTGTATACTTTCTGTATTTTTCGTGTTCCACAATTGAGCCAAAATGCATCAATATATAGCATGAGGGAGGGATTCCTCAACTGCCAAAAACAAGGTTGTTAACGGCATTAGAGAGGGTTGTTAATGGCCATTAGTGAGGCTGTTTATGGCCATTGAAGGAGGGCTGATTATGGAGGAGTTAATCAGCCAAGTAATGGCTGGTTAATGCTCCAAAAATCAGTCCAAACGGTAAGCAGAAACTTTATGCCTTCCGTTGTTGCCAAATTCACATTTTCAGAAACTCCAGGGACCAAACTGTAAATATTAAGTAATTTGGAGGTCCAAATAGATAATATCAGAAAGACGCGTGACGCGTGACGCGTGACCGTGACCGGAACGGACGGGACGGGACGGGGGTGGCGGCGATGCGCGTGTGGGCTTAGCCTTGAACCCAAGCACATCTAGGTCCTCCCTCCTTTAAACACATGGGATACCCTTTGGGGTCCCAAACCCTTAGCCAATTATGAGACTTATAAAGAGAGCAATTCTTCATTTTCCCACCGATGTGGTAGATTTGCCCCACACCATATTTCCATGCCTCAAACAACTTACTTCGTGAACCAATATCTCTTTCATTTCTCAACAACATTTGACGATCATTGGCCCTACGGTCATCTACTCACTTAGTAGATTATGCACGTGTGAAGAGACAAAGCCTCCAACATGCGGAACACTAGTGTTTAATTCATTAAATATGGGTGGACGCACCTCCCCGCCAAAGACAAATTTCCAACAAAATCGAGATCAATTTTGAAGTCCTGAGAGATTTAGTAGGCGTTTGGCCATAGATTTTAAATATTTTTCACTTTCTTTGGAATTCATGAAGTTGGAATTGCAGAAGGAGTTGTGTTTGGTTATATATTTTTTGCAAAGAAGAGACGAACACACTTCTTTTGGAATTTATGAAGGCGGAGTTGGAAAACAGGTTTGGTACACTTTCCCAAATTTGAAATCGAGTTGGATTTAGAAATGTTATAACCAAACACTGATTAGTGAAAAAATATTCCAGAAAAAAGTGAATAATTAAGACAAACATCTCCTCAATCTTCAAAGATGTTTGGAAATGACTATTCCTTTGTACATAAGCTTTTAGCACTTAACCATGGTTAATTAACATGCATGCTCACCTTATTAAATCACTTAACTAGAGTATAAGTCAATGATTTGGTGTAAACAACCGATACAGTAAGTAATTACATGTCGTTGCCAAATGAACACACCGCCCTGAAAACTTACATATAGCAAGATGACATTTTTTTTTTCTAAGATAAGTCATAGAACAAGATGACATTTTTCTAAGAAAAAATAAAGCTTTGAGTTTTCTAGAACCAACTAAACTAAACGTTCATGATTTTCCTAAAACACTGACATAAATAAATGGGTCAGCTATATGCACTTCCCGTTCCATTCTAATCACACCCATTTTTTTCCAAGTAATTAATTTATTATTTATCGGTAGAGGAAGAAAGAATTGTTGTGTATATAAGATTCGAAATTGGTTTGGGGTTTGGGACCCCAAGGGGGCCACGTGTTTAAAGGATAGGACCTCTTTTCGGGCAAGTAAAGACCACACGCGCGCCGCCGCCCGCCCGCCGTCCGGTCGGTCCGGTTCCGGTTCCGGTTCTCGATCCGGTCGTGGGTTTCGTGGGCCTTCGATTATCTTTTTGGGCCGTAAAACTTTGCCGGAAGTACGGTTTGACCCCGAAGTTTCGTATTGCTTTTCTTTCGTATGTGCGCTTTGGTCCCCGAAGTTTCAAGATGTACGTTTGGTCCCCGAAGTTTTCGTAAAGTTGGAATTTCGACGGTCAAATCGAAACGTCCAAACTCTCAATTCACCATTTATTTTGGCCGAATTACTCCTCCTATAATGGCCAAATCCGTTGGTCTTTCACCATTTATGTTGGTGACTTTACTACCTCCATAATGGCCATTATTTGGCTATTATGGAGGCGCTTTTCACCCCCCTCCATCACCTATATAAACACCCCCTTACACCATTGTTGAGCACTAAGACATATGCACGAAAATACACAAACAGATGCGTAAAAACAAAGGCACGCACGAAAATACACAACCGAAATAGTTTTCTTCCTACAACTTCCAAGCATCATTTCGTTACTCAATATTCTTCACGGTAGCTCTTGAGTTTCCTTTGCTCAAGGGTTCCATTGTTGTTTTATCTTGGGAGACAAATTGTCCAGGACGTATAAAGGATACATACGGGGCAATATTGTCTTAAGGACAGAGTGCCACACTCGACTCAAGAAACCAGCCATTTTTTCGTTTTCAACAAAATTGTAATTTCGCTTTGTGGTTATCTTGTAATTTTCGATTACTAGTTGAACTATTGAATCTTTGTTTATCCTTTCGCTATATGCACTTCCCGTTCCATTCTAATCACACCCATTTCCCAAGTAATTAATTTATTAAACATCCAACAACTACCCCTCACCTTTATCAAGTTGTAGTCGGCTATATGAATCACACCTCATCCATTTAAGCTCATTTCATATCAATCTTTAAAGGGAAAAATGCCAAAAGTACCCCTGAACTATTCCAAATAGGACAATTTTACCCTCCATTACGTTTTCCCCTCAAAAATGCCCTCGCCATTAGTCAACTAGCACAAAATACCGTTCGACTAGCCAAATAACTCGAAAATAACCCTACAAATGTTACTCCAAACAAGTAAAAAGGGACCAGTTTTTCCCCCCAAAAAATCTTTTTTTAAAAAAAATTACCTTTATAATAATGTGGAAATTCTTTCTTGCAAAACGTCCAGCCCAATGATTAAGCTTCATAATCTTATCAACAACTTCAGTAATACCCCAATCTTTCTGAAACCTATCGCTTTCGACTCGTAAACGTTGGTGTTTAGGCAAATCAGATTTGCGAAACCCATTGATTCTCACAGTTACTTTGTGTGTCCCTTTGTCATAGTCAACAAAAGCTAACTTTTTCTCTTCAAATGCTTTGTTGTTGTTGGGTTTTTGGTGGTTTTGGGAGACTGTAATGGAAGTTTTGAATTTGGGATTTGGGTGTTGTGGGAATTTGGAGATATGGGAGTTTTGTGTGGTAGCCATGGAACAAGTCTTGGGGTTTTGTTTGAGGATAAACCTTGGTGTGTGAAGTATCATTTCACTATTCTGTATCTTCAACAGTATTTATATTTGACAATTTAAAATATACTTTACTCTGTTCTTTCATAAGTAATATTTTTAGCTTATGAATACTGTTAAGAAATTGCTTACTATTAAGAAAAATTATGAATATTTTTATTAACTAATATCTAATTAATGCATAAAAAAGGAAAAGTTACCTGATGGATACTGTTAAGAAACTGTTCACTATTAAATAATTATGAGTGTTTTACTAACTAATATCTAATTAATGCATAAAAAAAAAAAAGTTACCTAATGATTCTTGGATAGTTTCAGAAGAGTAAAGTCAATTTTTTCTTGAAATTCTAAAGCAATACTTATTTTGAAACAAAATGAAAATTCTAAAACACAACTTATTATGAAAGGATAGAATATATGCAAAATCATTTTTCCTTAGTTTAACCATACATCTCCGGTAGAAAAGATATAAAACTAAAAACAAGTTTGAAAATTTAGGAGGCGTTTGGCAATAGAAATTTAAAAAAATCACCTTATTTGAAAATTTTAAAGATGGAGTTGTGTAATTTTTGAAGATGAAGTTCTGTTTGGTTATAGTTTTTGCAAAGAATACTGATTGTTTGAATGTACTGAAAGTGAAAAAAATTAAAACAAGGTCTTAGGTGTTTTCTAAATTTAGAAGTAGTATTTGGAGTTATCACGGCCAAACGCTAATTTTCAAATAAAGTGAAAAATGAGTAATTCTCATGGCCAAAATGAGTTCTTATATTTTGGATTTTAAAAATGTTCTATCATTTACCACCCCAAATTAATTAGATATTTTAAATTTGATTTTGATTTGTGTTGTATGGTAAGTTGGTAGCCACGATTTATACTTCGATTTACATACGGTGGAAAATGAAAATTTTATAGCATTGACCGGAAAGAACATACATGTTTGAGTAATTTGTATATAACTATATGTAATTAAGTATTTAGTTTATATTTAGTGTAGAGACAAGAAATTTCGAAGTGCCAATCTATAATATCATTACTGAAGTGCCACGATTTATGCATTTTTAACTAATGTACCGACATATTTCGATAAATATTGAATGCCAATTTTTTTTTTTAAATGCATACTAAATATTATATTATCTTTTGTTTTTATGTATTTATAGAAATCACTCATCTCAGAGAAAATACTATAATATCATTACTGAAGTGCCAATTTTTTTTTTATTTCGATACGGTAATTCGGTGTTTACTATAGTATGCACACCTAGAGGTGGCAAAATTAGTCAATGAAAACATAATCCGCCCAATATGTTCAATAACCCGCCCATTTATTAGCTTAGCCCATTTCAATCCAACCCATTTTAGCCTATCTATGTAGCACAAATGGACTCTTAAGAGATTTTATGAAAACACTTTTAAAAAATACTTTTTTATTTGATATGTTATATATAATTATAATAAAAAAATTTATAAGATATTAAAATATTATAAAAGAATAAATAAAGCAATTAAAAGTTAGTAAGAGGGAGAGGGGGTTGAGTTATGACCCGCATTTTAGCCATTTCGGTGCACCCATTTCAGCCCAAGTAACTTTTGGACGGATCAATAATCTGATCATTTATTAACTCAACCCATTTTGACCCATCCAAATTCAGCCAACCCGCCCATTTGACACCTCTATGCACACTCCTACGGTAGATGGACAATATAAGACCTTACTCAAGGGGAAAAATGCACAAAAAAGATCGTTGCAAACTTGAACATTATTGTAACCATTTTAACTTCTATTACTTCTGATCCACAAAAAAGGTACTTCTTTCATCAAGTATGGGTCAAATAAGCTGGACTGAAATTAAAATAGTCATAACACAAAGGGTGACAAGTCCAAGAATAACAATTTTTCAAAAATAGTCTCACCCCATTCAATATCATTTCTAGACAAAATGGAAAGGATTTCTGTCATGTCTTGTATCAACAGGCATTATGTTCCCAACTACAACTGGGAGATACAAGTGTATATAAGATTGTCATCTTATAAGTTAGTCCAAAACTGCCTAATAAATTCAAACAAAACAAAACTAAACTTGATTGCCACTAAGTTCTCAGACCAGAACTTAGGAACAGATGGTATACAAGCAAAAATTGCACCATATGAAGTATGGTTCGTGCTAACACATTGTTGATATCTTACCGACAGCAGCAACTTTTATGATGCCGAGAATCCATGTTCCGAGCAGAAGCCGTGCATCATTTCAATCCACTTTGACATACAAGATTGTTCTTCATCTCAGAGTTCTTTCATTCTCTATCTGAGGAACCTAGATAAGCAATGTTTGCTAACTGTTTGTCTTTTTAGATCAGTATGTTTGTTAGCTATTTTTATTAGCTTTCTGCCTGTTATTCTGACCTCCTTTGTTAGCTGGCCGTTTTGGCCTTTCTGTCTTTCCCTTAGCCGGGAAGCCCCTCTTGAATTTGCCTCTGTTATCTCTCTTCTGCGGTGGTGCTTTATCACCTTCCTGTTTGCGATTACCGAATTCTCTCCTTTTAACTGGCTTCCTGCCAGCACTGCCGCCTGAAGAGAAATGAGGTTCAACAGCAGCATTGCTCTTCCTTTTCATATCTCTTTTCCTTGTTTTACCTCCCATGACACCTTCCTTGGCAAAATTTGTGGATGAATCTTTTTCTTCCTCATTTTTCTTCTTCCTTTTGTGAGGTCCCCTGGAATTTTTTTCCTTGCGTGAATCACTAGATTCTCTATCCTTTCTTTTATGCTGCCTATAAGGAGATAAGTAGTTTAAATCAAATTTCTTTCTCCACAAAGTATCTTAAAAGATCATGTAAGATGAACACAAGGACCGAACCTCGAGTCCGAAGGAGTTGATTCCATCTCAGGGGTATCATCTTCTCTAGAACTTGACTTGCCATGGCGATTCTGTAGCAAAAGAAACCAGCAAATCGAAACATTCAGAGCATAAGATGGCATCTCAATAGGATGAAAGGAACACTTGAATAGTTCGGGCACTATACTTTCATACATTTGTAACAAGCATGTGCTCATGCAGTCATACTTGTCCGTCTCACCAAAAGCTGATAGCACTTGCAAAAAGGTCCATATAACTGAATATTTGACTATCCATTGGCCACATGTATAACATGAGAAACATACCTCTGAGACTGTCTTGATGAAATTTTTGTACTTCTCAGCTGCAACTGACTTAACTGCAGCAACTCCACACTTCCTCATCAAGATCTCCACGATGACTATGACCTTTCAGATGGCATAGAAACATTGACTTTTTCAAAACCAGACATAACACATCTTTCAAAAGTATATAAACATCTTATTTAAGTAGAAAGAAGGAAACAGATACTGACAGGGATGTCAGCAAAACCTTACTTCAATCCCTAGGGGATCGGAGCCGACACAAACTCTCTTATATGAGCTAAAACAGACGAGTAAAGTATCTTGGAGGAAAAAAGTATATACAAGAGTAAAAAGAGTTGACCCACTTTGTTTGGATGAGTGAGAACATCATAATGTGTGAAGTGGCATTTGTAGGAAGTCATTTCAATAGCTTGAAAATGAAAATAGGTTTCTATCGGCATCTTACTCGACACCAATGGTCAACTTCTTTTGTCAATAGAAAACGAGGGTTGCTTCCAAATTAATTTTCTTGTCCAAAAAAAACCATGATGTGACTTCAACATGAAATTGTTTCTCAACAAGTTTTACCTCTTCAATACTTTTCAGGAGACAGGAAGAAACTGCTACAAGACAAAAAATTTAAGTAAATTGCAGATATAAAAGCAAGCTGCTGTATTTCAATCAGTGGGACGACTTTGCAACTAGAAGAATCAATAAGGCATCAAATTATGGTTTGCGTATACGGCCAATAATGCAGATTCTGTCAATTTGAGGTGCCTTTAGCTAATACCGAAAAAAGGGGGCAACATCCTGTGCAAGAACTCAGAAGTATAGCATATTTTGAGCAAGAATATGTGCTGCCATGCTTCATATAAACACAGCTAGTCTCATGAACCAAATAATCGTCACAAACCTTTGATCTAAAATGATGGCGTGACACAGATGACCAAGGTAGCACTCCGTTGACAATGTCTGAGAGCAAATTATGCAGGTCCTTTGCTTGAATACTAGATACAAATACTTTAACAAATCCCAGAACGGCCTACAAAAGTCAAAATAGAAAGCTCATAAGCATCAAACAATAGAATAGTATCTTGTCGTGGATAAGGCAGGCTTACTTTTGTAATTTCGACATCTTTACTCTGCAGCAGAGTCAGAACCGAAGGGACCAGATCAGGGACTGCGACACAGATATCAGCATCACTATAAACCAGAACAGAAAGTGCAGAGACCGCTCCACTTTTTATATGCGGTGATGCACCAGAAAGGTAAGCTATAATCTGCACATTTCAGCATCTTTTAAATCTCAGAAACATAGATCAGAGAAATTGTAGGCAGTCAAAAGTATGTGAACTTAGTTCAAACATTAAGAGCCAACGGGAAAAGAACATATTAAGGCAGGCTCAACCTGTGACAAAAATAAAGCAAATCATACATTATAATTTTGTCAATAATGAGCAGATGGCAGTTCAGAAGCGCAAAAAACCAAGAGGACTTCTGTATTTCTAACGACATTCATATTTGATGCCAGTAAACAACTAAACATACAAATGCAACAAAAAAAAAAAAAAAAAATAGTTGCAAAGATATTTATTTACTAACCATATCAACGAACTTCTTATAAGATTCGTTCGACTTAGCAGATGATGAGTCTCTCAAGCTAGAACACATACCAATAAGGGCATCATATGCTGTCTTTCTACCTTCTTCTGTGGACTGCATTAAAAATGTTATTAAGCTTATAAGAAGTAACATCTTACTAGTGCTGAATATTTAAGTGAAAATCCATGGGAAGGAAGAAAATATACAACAACCACAGTAAGGCTTCCAATTTCAATGCTGGTAAATATGAAAACTTGGCTAGAAAGTAGACAGTAAAGAGGAAGGGAAGTCATGAACCAAAATGGGAAGCGAGAAAATATGCTAAAACCATGCAGCAACTTAGAGAAAGAATTTATCCAATCAAATTGCACTCCATCAAAGAAGAAACTTGGCTGATAAATGCTTTAAAAGTTCGTGCTTTTGCCAAGGTTGGCTTTTCCACATTTAGATTTTAGATAGGACGAATTGTTTGTGATGAAATCCCATATTCCAGTGTGCTACAAGCAGTAAATCACATGAAGTACAAGACTTCTCTATAATACTGCAAAAGCAACTTTTTTTAATTATGAAAACTAAGGGCACTAACAAAAGGAGCATAATATTTCTGACAAGCAATTATGTCAAAAGTCTTTCATTTCAAGAAATATGCTCTTACAAGACAGGTTGGCTAACAGACTGGGTATTATAAGCATGTTATAACACGTTTCCCCTCCTTTTCTCATACTAAATCTTGACTAAACTATATAGCTTAATCAGGTAAGTCTTACAGCTTTTAATGCGAGAATAATCTCATTCAGAATGAGAAAGGCCTGTGTGTTTTCCTCGTCCAAATTACCCTGCAAATAGCATGTGTCACAGTTGTGTTAGTTGTTGAATGAATTGTTCGAAGAAGTAATGGCCATAGTGAATAACCTACCTGTATTGCATCAATCAACAAGGTTTTGTAGCAGGCAAAGCGAATCGTAAGTGATTTTGTATCAGTTGGAGGCTTCACGCTAGCTAATAAATCCATCAGCTGCTCAACATGTGAAGAACGAAACCAGGAATGTTTCTGCCACAACATAAGTTCGAGTCAATCAGGCAGTTATACCACCCAAAAAATTGAAAGAAAAAGGTTTAGTACATCGATAGCCCCTTAAACTTGCCAGTAAACTTCAATTAGACACTCGAACTACGGCTTGTTCCCGTGGAGAACCTGAACACATGATAAAAGTGTTCCTATTAGACATTTACGGTTCAAATTCTGGAAAAACTTTTGCGCCTGTCCTCAAGGACCAATTACATAGATAAGTTAACCGCTTAAAATATGGCACCTCCTTTAATTATACGCATTAGCCTCAATGAGCCATAAAACCGCAAGCATGCCCCAATTGAGGCTGATGTGTATGATTAAATGAGATGACATATTTTATGTGGTTAACTTAACTGCTAATAGACGCTTGAGAGTGTAAAAGTTTTTCAAAAATTTGAACCGAAGGTGTCTAATAGGAACACTTTATCATGTGTTCAGGTGTTCAATTGTAACAGACCGTAGTTCGAGCGTCTAAATGAAATCTACGGACAATTTAAGGGGTTGTCGATGTATTAAGCCAAAGAAAAAATTCCAACAGCTACTAAATACAGACCTCTAATATTCTACTTAGAATGTGATACGCTTCAAGATGACCAGCCCCATGAGTAGCCTACAAGCATAAAACTAGCATTACTATGAGGAAAGGCTGTGATAGAAATTACACCATCTGCAGACACTCGAGACTAACTTACATCCAAAACATCCCTAGCAATACCAAAGAGGACTTTAATGAGATCCTCGCTAGATCCTTCAATGAAGCACGATCCCAACTCCAAGATTATGCACCTTTTACCAATATGGAGCAAAAGGTTAAGGTTCCATTTTAAAGTGTCATTATGTCAATAGGCCAGTGTTCATGCAGCAGATGCCATTTTGGATGGTCACTTTAAAGTGAAAGTAAACATTCATTTAGTACTGCCATAAAATTCACATGCTTTCCACTTAAATAGCTACACGCAGGAGATTGTTAGAAAAAAATGTTCAACTAGTACGGGAAACAAAGGGTAAAATGACAAGCAAACTCATTGAAGATCTCAACAGTCAAATTGTACCTAAAGGTGAAGAAAGTTCAACTGAGTCAGTAGCTAGTATTAAATAGAAAGCAATAAAGCGATTTCCAGAGGGGCAAGAAGCTTGCGCCTTTAACACCTTTTTACCACAATGTAGAAAAATGTAAAATTGCTAACCGATATACATCAGAATAAATCTACTCTAAACAGGATGGTGTCTTTTTCTGTACAACTTGTACAATCACACAACAACAGCTAGTGTTAGACAACAAATCATCAGAATAGGAACAACCCACAGAAATTGAAGAAAAAGTGAAGTTGAACAGCTGTTACCTCTTAGCTACTTCCCCAAGAAGAGTGGAGTTATTTTCTTCATTGTCTGTTGAATGAAGTCCAAGCTTTTGGTATTCACCAATATCATTTGTAATCCCGGCTCTCTCCATTGAGGAAGTAAAGATCCTTTGGGTTAACGAAGAATCAGTGATGGACGTCAAGCACTCTATTGCCTCCTGAGAATTATTTTTTTTTAAAAAAAAAAAAAGGAAGACAATTGAAGCATCTCGGCCATGCAATATTGTTCCACAAACTTGTTACAAGAGAGACAAAAAATTGCAGAAGGCGTTCTCAACATTTAACGTAGGAGATATCAGCAATCTCAACCAAGTAAAGAGTTCACTTGTGAGCAAGCTAAAGTCATGATGGACCACACACAAGTCCAATGTATGCCCCCACCACAGGAGGAAGGATAACAGAGAGAAAAATAAATGCCAACACTTGACAGCAGAGAAGACCCTTTCTTGAATAATTAAATCTTGTCCACAAGTTTTTCCTGAAGCATGATAATGAACATGACCTGGAGAGCTTACTCAAATTTATAGGTTAAAATCAACTAATCTTGACACTTGATTAACCAGGTAAAGCTTATAACATGGTGTCTGATGACTTTTTGCCTAATTGATACCAATGCTCAGGATTACATATCAAATCCATATTAAGGATGTTCCGTGAATTATGAAAGAAACAAGTCCTAAACTAACATAGCAGTCCGAATGGTGCCTCAACGATACCTGTGGCAATGTCCAAAGTGTGTCGAACTGGGTCAAAATTGAGGAAAACAGAGGACAAAATAATTGTGTTATTCAGGGTGAACAGGGAAAGGTTAGTTTCCCTTTCTCTCTTTCTTTTGTGAGAAGCCGAGACAATTTTTACTCACTATCAACAGCACCAAGATGGAAGTGTCAGTGTACAAAAGCTGAATGGAGACATCCTTTATAACTTTGGATTCCAAGAACTCCAGTACTACATCCACATCATTTACAAAATAAGCCTTGCACCAAATATTTAAGTTTTGAATGCATCTTCATTTAACAAGTTACATTTTCTGATTTCCCTCAGAACAAATACGTTTCTTTCTAACTAACAGTCCAAAATATACACAAAGGAAATGGGAGAGGTCAGTTTTAGATAACACTTCCACTTTTGTCATGTATTAAATTAAACCAACCTTGAGTGTACATAAAACATATTGATTGGGAACGACATTATATATTCTTGCAGCAAATAAAACGGAAATAAAGATTAATGGCAACAAACGACAGGCAGAATAGCACAACGTTGTTTTTCAACTAAAATAAGAAACATACCTTCAACTGCTGGTAATTTGCAGGAGATGACTTAAAAAAGACATTTACTAAAGCCTGGAGCCATTCTTCGGAGCAAGATGCCAAAGCCTTAATATTTTTACTAGCTGACTTCTTTGTGTAAGAGCATTTTCGTTTGAACTCCAATGCCAAATCTAGATTTTCGCCCTCCGTTTGGTGAGCTATAAGCTCTCCAGAAACGTTATCAGATGCAAGTACATTTTTATTCTTATTCACCAGTTCCTATGAGAAAAGACACAGCTGACTACTTAAATCCAAACAACGCATGGTTATTCAAGAAGACCTGAAGTAAAACAATAAAAAGGGACAATAGCAATTTTAGTCCCTCAATAAATTTTGAATTCTAATTCTGGTCCTTGTGATATCTGACTTGACATATTCAAACCTTCAATTGACAAAAATGTGTGTTTTTAGTCCTTTATGTAGGTAATTTTTTATATTAGACTATTTTTAGAATTATATTACCCTCAAATATTGAGTAATAATACAAACGTAATATGACACATGGATAATTAAGAAGCATAACAATTGATAATTCGATAATTTCGAGAAGAGTCACAAGCAGAAGAACTAAAAGTGCATCACTTCCATTAATTGAAGGTTCAATATGCTTAGCCAGATATCAAAAGGATCATAATAATGATTTACCAATAATTGAGGGACTAAAAGTGTTATTATCCCATATAAAAAACTTCAAGACTTTGGACTGAACCTGCAAAGCTGCAGAAATAGTCTCAGGCATGAAGGAGTCCTCCTTGAGAAAAGGAATCAAAAGTGTAGTCAAAGCTTGGGCATTCTTGTGAAGGTCAGACGGACAACGACAAAAGGCAGGTAATAGTCCCCAACACTCACGGGCATAAGCCTGCAGTTCTTCTCGAATTATTGACTTTTTAACTGACAAAAAGAGCAGATTTCATTCCAGATGTAGGTAAAGAATCTTTTTCGATGCAACACTAAGTCTAAAACAGGAATCTGTGGTGATCTTGTCTCCACTCTCCACCATCAGAGGAAAGATAATGATATTTTGCTATTTTAATTGTCATAGAAACAGTTGCTACTTCTATAAAACCATGTAAAGTATTAAATTGCATCATTGAGTCAAACATACAAGGGTGAGTACTAATCAAATGTACAAGCTACAATTCGGAACTGCTATAACTACAAGCAAAAAAAAAAGTTAAGAGTACTGCACTACTTAAGGAATAAAGGAAACCAATTTACACCAAATAAATAAAAAAAATAGGAGGAAAAGGAACAATCAAAAGAAAAATGTACTTAAAAAATAAAGGGAGAATCACAATAAACAGAGTGAGTTCGTCAAATAACAAATCAAAAGACTATCAATTATTTTTAATTACATAGGGGGTAGGGGAAGGGGATTACAATGTGAGGATTCAAACCCTCACCAAGAAGGTGAAAGTTCAGGTAGTCAACCAACTGAGCTACTAGACCCCTACAGACTATCGAATTCAAATTGCACAACAACAAACTACCAGTCCTTAGCAGTACTCTAGAAGAATCTCACATGAAAGACTTACTCATCTACAACAACATACCCAGTGAAATCCCCCAACGTGGGGTCTGGGAAGGGTAAAGTGTACGCAGACCTTACCTCCACCTTGGTAGGTAGAGCGGCTGTTTCCGGGAGACCCTCGGCTCAAGACAATTCAAGTGCATTTTCTAAAACACCAGAAGCAATAGAGTCGACATTAATATAACTAAATGATTATCGAGTTTTTACTACCTCCATGGTAAGGGTAAGGTCTACCCTCCCCAGACCCCACATTGTGGGATTACACTGGGTATGTTGTTGTTGATTATCGAGTTTTCACTTGGGACACAACAAACACAACCATAAACGTTATGCCAAGCTTAATGAAGTATCAAAATATGCCTACCTTTTGATGATGTCTTCTGGAAGGAAACAGCAAGTGGCACCACGTGCTTCATAAAGAACCCTAGTGATGATCCACATATATATTTGTTTAAAAGAGGAATCAACCAAGTGTTTGAAAAAGAGTAATCCTTCGTATTCAGGGAGATCGGTAACAGGGAAAGCAGTTTCTCTGGTCCCATAGCAGTAATAGCTGATCCTATGCACTCTTGAAGCTGCAAGAAAACAAAGAAAGGAAAAGTAATTACAAAAATTTAGGAAAAGAGAAGGGAAGCAAAAGCCGGTATATCATCAAATATAAGGAAGTTTTTAATTCGAGATCCATTTTCCACCTCTAAGTTAATCTTTAAGTTATTATGCAGACGCTAAGGGATAAATTCAATCTGAGATTTTGGGACTTTTGGAAGTTCTTATATTGAAAGTTTTCTGTGATAGGAACTAAAAGTGTAGGAGTTTTTTTATTTTTGATAAGTACTAAAAGTGGAGGAGTTAGTTTATCAACCAAGTTTTTGCTCCTCTAACTTGAACAAGCAGGAGAAAGTATATCTATTTTACTCTCTTCCAACCACAAGCAAAATACTAACACTTCATCCAAATAAAGATCGTCGATAAGCTTCTCTCCTCTACCTCCTTCCCTCCTCTTAATTGAACTAACCTACTAACCGGTGTTTTTAGAGGCATTTTCGGGGCGAGCCCCGGGGCGGGGCGTACCAAAAACGCTCCGGGACACAAATGAAAGGCGTAGATCTATCGGGCGTACGCCCTAGAATTTGGGGTGTAAGTCCCGGGGGTAAAAGCGTATGCCCGGGTGTTAAATTTGAATTTTTTTAAAATTAAAAGTATTTTTGCTATAGATTATAATTTTTATTATTGGTGTAATGATATTTGTACTTTATGTTATCATGTGTTTCATGTTTTAGTAATTTTTCCTAAAATATATAAACAACACTGCCATAAATAAAAAATTTAAATGTTTATGTCTGAAATTGGTAGGATAGAGATTTCATAGCACTATGTTGTTGAAACAACTTTTTTTCATTTTTTTCGTTGCTACTACACTTTTTATCCTTCTTCTTCTTTGAATTATATAAATAAAAACCAGTGCAAATATTAGTTGAGGGCGCAAAGAACTAATAGATGTGGAGATTCATGACAAAGTGAATACAACAACAACAACATACCCAGTGAAATCTCACAACGTGGGGTCTGGGGAGGGTAGAGTGTACGCAGACCTTAACTTTACCTTGGTAGGTAGAGCGGTTGTTTACGAGAGACTATCGACTAAAGACAAAGCATAAGCATAAGCAAAGTAAGAGAAACGGTCAGACCCGAATAAGAAATTTAAAGCAATATGAAAATGCCGGTATCAAAAGAGAATAGGCAATGCTAGCACATTCTGAAAAAAGAAGCAGTAACTAACGCAGGTAAATAAGATAAACAAAGTACACTAAAGAATACATAGCAGCAGAAATCAAACGATATTATAAAGCAATATTGCGCCTACTAGTATGATAGGCTAAGCGGGCCTATAATAATAACACTACAACTATCAGTTTGTAAGCATAAGTAGGACTACACTCGACTACCTTCTACCCTAATACGTGTCCTCCACAACCCCCTATCTAAGGTCATGTCCTCAGTAAGTTGCACCTGCGCCATATCCCGCCTAATCACCTCTCCCCAATACTTCTTCGGCCTACTTCTACCCCTCATGAACCCATCCATTGCCAACTACGAAGTGAATGAAGATTTTATTTTAAAGATTGTCTAGGCTATTACGGAGTATCATTTTTTGTGTCGTTACCTTTCTCATATAATAATTATAATAACTTCTTTATATTATTGGTGATTTCCTTGAATTTATTTGAAGAAGTTTAATGAAAATTTTATTTTTGCTTAATTTTTAGTATTAAAATTATAAAATTGAAGATACATGAGACATATGCCACGTAGATTCATGGAACTTACGCCCCGTGTCTCGGGGCTTACGCCTTTACGGGGGCGTGTCTCGGGGCTTACGCCTCGCCCCGTGCTGCATAAAACGCTTCGCCTCGCGCCCCCGCCTCTTAAAACACTGCTACTAACCAGTAACCATAATGTAAAGTTATTGGAACACAAGCAAAATGGAAAGAGAGTTATCAATTAATTTGCTCCTGTAGTAAGAAAATAAAATTGGAGTGAGATACTCTTCCACCACTCAAAAATTAAAAGAGTAGGAGTAAGCAGTTAAGCACATGATAAGCATATATCATCTACTTCTTTTCCAGCCATATCAAACAACCAAAAATAATACTAACATTACAACAAAGAAGGTGAATCAATGAGCTTCTTGTAAGTTTGTAACATAAACAAAGGCCTTTGTAGGACTTACATTTTTTGTATCATAAGCACCACCAGAAGAAACAATCATCCAATCAGCAAGTTTAAGTATTATACCCTCGGCACAGAAGTCCAAGACCTCACCTAGAGACATAGATCCAAATACGGTAAGAACTAATAACTGTGAAAGAAAAAACTGATATAACAACCTATCAACCGATGTGGGAAATTTAACAGTTTTCATTGTCCATAAAGTTAATCCAACAAAATTTCTCTTTACACTTCAAAAGCAATCTTTCGACACAACTCATCCTCCTCACTTTTGTTTCGCAGAGGTTGAGGACCCCATTCTACATTAAGCTATAAACTCTTGTAAGCTGTTTTAGTCTCTGCCTTCATCCACTATTAACATGGAATTCTATTCATTTTCTAAAAAAATAAAATATCAAAACATCATCCCTACAAAATTTCTTTTGAACACTATCAGGTTTCTAGATTAAATGGCAGCACTCCTCCATTGAACAATTTATTTACTTTTATATGTAAGATCATCTTCTACCTTTCTACCAACCAATAAAAACAACACAAATAATTCACATGCCTTCGATGAAAACATTTCATGTGTCATACAGAATACACCCTAAGGAAGAAAGAACATGCACAAAGAGTGCATGAGAGGACTTCTTGTTGTCCACTATTTCTGAAGCGGAATATTATAAGTGAAGCAGAAGTCACATATCGCGAAATGGCAGATGAGGATAATGTATGCCTGTAAAATTTAAAAAGCGGATTTTTGCACACTTGGTTGATTCAAAATTATCAAAAGTTTATGTAGACCTCTTCTACTGTTCTACATGAGCTACAAAGAGATGTCAACATTTTTTTATCAACAAAATATATGTGTGTGTGTGTGTGTGTGTGTGTGTGTGTGTGTGTGTGTGTGTGTGTGTGTGTGTGTGTGTGTGTGTAATAATATTTAAAAAACAAAACAAAAAAAGATTTCACCATAGATGTCAGTTCTTAGATAAGACCAGAAGACTTTGCAAGACAAGTAGTGACTACTGGAAGCTCCATCGTGGGTTGTCAGTGTCTACCTACCCAATTTAAGGAACATAACGGACAGGATTGCCAATAAATGGTCGTTTGGGAATCCAGAAGAGCTGAGAAGAACATTTTCAAAGACTAAACAAGTAGCTTTCACTGCTTCAAATTCAGAACTACTGAGAGCCTCATCATCCACAGCCTGCTTTTTACCGGTCAAAAACTTTTTCCCATCAATATGGCCAGTGATCAATTCTTTCAAAATATTTGAAGCTGGTAAAGCGATACTTTCTGAATGTGTAAGGAGACCTGAAAACACTGAGAATGTCAGCACCAGCATCACATAATAACAGAAATAAAGTTGTTATCTTAAACAAAACAAAGAACTGTAATGGCCCAGGCCTAACTGTCAAGGCTTTTAGGCCTCATGGTTTTGTCCACTTTGGCTTTAACTCAAAAGGCGCCTCGGCAGTTGAATCCTGAACTCGCCCTTATATGAACCCTAACTTCCCCCTCCCATTCCAGATATGGAATTTTCCCAAGGCAAGTTTTACAACAAACTCCTTTCAAGTTAAACCGTCAGCGATCTGTAGGCTGCTACAAGAACTAAGGAAACTATATTCAAGAGAACCTTAGCAAATCCGCGGTGAACATAAACTTGGCTGTCCGAAATTATTCACTAATAGAGACATCAATCAGTCTTACTATGTAACTATTTGAGAACCACCCAGAAACTAAAAAGATATCTTCTACCTGTTATGTATAGATTAACCTGTCTTCCAAAGATAGTAACAATACAAGGCTTATTCTCACCTTGAAACCCACTGAACTCAAACTTTATGTTCTCTAAATAACAAAGAACAACTATTTCTAATTGACTCAACTATGTAAAATTAACTCGTAGTTTTATCAATTATTGAACGATAAGAAAAAAATGAACCCACATAAATATTGGCAATGGAATGCTGTACCTAGTGATAAAAAAGATCTAGGGAAAGCCATTGTTATAGTCTTATAGAGGTACCCTATCAATACTATAGTTATCAAAGACATGTCTGTCATCTAATAGGTAAAAGCTCGAGTTAGATCCAGAAAAGTATACTCCTACATGGATTTTTGTTGATTCGGTTTAATAATCAATTACATCAAAATCATTAGATTTCAAGACTGTCAAAAGCAGAAAAAACGGAAAGACAGACAGCCAGCTAAATTTGCTGTACGGTAGACCAAATGGAAAACCACATGCTTTAGTCAAGTAAAAAATGAAATAAGATAACCAGACTGAATGCTGACCAAACGACATGTCCAGCCAATAGGATCAAATCCTTTAATCATAAATTATGAAAGAGTCATATTACCAATGGACCTAGAAGAGGAGCATTCAGATACCACACAACCAAAATGGAGTACAGTTCATCACCATAAAATTACCTGATATGGATCCAACAATCAAAGGCAAATAGGTAATCCAAACACTTATTCCACCATCATGGAGTTTGTCAATAATGCTTTTTGCCAAAGTTGCGGCAAACAATACATTGTCAGTGGGGCTCTCCACAGAGGATATGCATGATATAAGCGCTTTTATAATGTTGTCAGCATCTAGAAGAATGATTTCAACACTTGAAGCATCTAATATCGCCCCAATATTATCAAAAATGTGTCTTGTAAATGCTGAGCTCTGGGAACTCATAAGCTCCACTAGTTGAGTAAGTACCTTCTCCTTGTCTTTGACTGTAAGGTACGGGATAATAGGCTTCAGGATATTCAGGGAGTGAAGCACCTCTTGATGCTCATCTTTAGATCCACTTACTTCCTTTGGAGCACTTAGTTTCCTTGCCAATGTCATGTTATCTTTCATCAAGGAGTAAATTCTTTTACCAGCCTTTTTAGCCACAGAAGATGAACCAAATGACTTGAAAACAGTCAGAATACAATCCTGAGCACATTTCCTCACCTGAAAGAAATTAGACAATTAACATCACATCAGAGCCATATCAATTAGTATTTCTCTATATTTCACTATGGGACAATGAATCCTTTCAAAAAGCGTCAGCCTCTCGTACATAGGTCCTTAATGTACTAACACCCTGTACGAAACTATCAATGTCCAGCCAAAAGGTTACCAAATGAAACGCTTATATGGAAACATATGCAAGCAGGGTTACCCTAATCCTCAACATCCATGCTCTCCTATCTAGGGTCATGTCATGGGTGAGCTGAAGAAGTGTCATGTCATGTCTAATCACCACTCCCCAATTCTTCCTCGGTCTACCTCTACCTCTCCTCAGGCCTATCACCGCCAACCTCTCACACCTCCTCACCGGGGCATCTGTGCTCCTCCTCTTCACATGCCCAAACCATCTCAGTCTCGCTTCCCGCATCTTGTCTGCCACGGCGGTTGCTTCCATCTTGCCCCGTATATCTTCATTCATAATCTTGTCTTTTCTAGTATGTCCTCACATCTATCTAAGCATCTCAATCTTCCTTATTGCAAAACCCCACTAAAATTCCCAAACACTTAACGAAAGCCCTCACAGTAGAAGTCCCCAAAACACTCTCCACTCTCCAATAGTTGTTTCTCAAGAAGACCCACAATAATTCCGTAGCAAATCAAAGTAAAGATTCAATTTTTTTCCAACAAGCATAACTTGAATAAAGCACACTCTATATAAAACACAATTTACATATATCATAAGCAAAAGTAGGTACATTTTTTTCAAACAAGCATAACTCAAATAACGCGCACACTATATAAACACACAATTTTCATATGCATCATAATGAAAAGTAGGTACATTTTTTTCCCAACAAGCACAACTCAAATAACGCGAACACTATAGAAACATACAATTTACATATGCAATCACAAGCACAATTAGGTATAGTTGTTTTTCGAACAAGCATAAATCAAATAGCCCATACTCCATATAAACACACAATTTACATATGAATCAAAAGCAAAAGTTAGTACAATCTCAAGAGATTAAAGAACAAACCTTTGGACGCTTATCAATGGAGAACTTCACAAATGTCTCAAAACCCACTTTCACAGACTCCCAATCTTCCCTATCACAAAACCCCACCAAAATTCCCAAACACTTAACAAAAGCTCTTATACTAGAAGTCCCCAAAGTACCCTCACTCTCCACTAACTGCTTTTCAAGAAGACCCACAATAACCCCATAGCAAATCAACACCTAAAGATACAATTTTTTTCCAACAAGCATAACTCAAATAACATACACACTATATATAAACACACAATATACATGCATCACAAGCACAAGTAGGTACAATTTTTTTAAGGGATAAAAGGTACCTTTGGACGCTTATCAATGGAGAACTTTACAAGTGTCTCAAAACCCACTTTCACAGACTCCCAATCTTCCTTATCACAAAACCCCACCAAAATTCCCAAACACTTAACAAAATCCCTCACAATATTAGTCCGCAAAACACTCTCATTCTCCAATGGCTGCTTTTTCAAGAAGACCCACAATAATCCCATAGCAAATCAACACTAAAGACTCAGTCTTTTTCCAACAAGCATAATTTCTACATAAACAACAACATACCCGGTGTAATCCCTCAAATGGGGTATGGGGGCAGTAGTGAGTACACAAACCTTACCCCTAACTTGGAAGGTAGAGAGATTGTTTCCAATAGACCCTCGCTTAAGGAAATTTCTACATAAACACACAATTTATACAATACATATACATCATAAACACAAGTAAGATATAATTTCAAGGGATAAAAAATGTACCTTTGGACGCTTATCGACGGAGAACTTCACAAGAGTCTCAAAACCCACTTTCACAGACTCCCAATCTTCCTTATCACAAAACCCAACTAAAATTCCCAAACACTTAACAAAAGCCCTCACAGTAGAAGTCCCCAAAGTACCCTCACTCTCCAATGGCTCCCTTTCAAGAAGACCCACAAGTACCCCAATAGCTTCAATCGCTTTATCTGATTTAATATCATAAACTAAGGGAAGAACAATAGATAAAAATGAAGATAAAGCAGATAAAGCTTGTGGGTCAAGTGAATCTAGGTTTGAAATTGTGGAAATTGTGGCGGCGAAGTAAGAAAAAGGGGTTAAAGGTAATGATTCAGATTGAATAATGGAACGAGTGGCGGCGGAGATAGCACAAAGGTGACGGTGTTGAGGTGCTGAGGATTTTCTGTAACGTTGGAGGAGTTGTTGACATATGTCGGAGTTGTCGTTGAATACATTGTTGTTGTTGTTGTTGTCTGGAGTATCCATTGTGTTGAGTGAGAGAGACGATGTTGTTTGTCTTGTTGAGGGTTTAACCGTTTAAGGAGGAGGGTTTTAGAAAATTTTAAGGTGTCTTTTTATTAGGAAATAAGTTATTCTAGAATTAGTTATTCAATTCGGGACAAAAATGACATTATAGTTTCGGGATAAGTAATTTTAAAATTAATTATATTGTAATTTTATTTTAATTAAATATGAAATAAATTCATCTCAAATTTAATCTCGAATCTCTTGTTCTTTATACCAAACTAGTCTTAAGAGATGTACCAATCATGGAGTAAAATGACAAAAATAGTATTCTTGTATAGTATTCCTTTCGTTCCAAAAAGATTGACATTTTTCATTTTTCGAGAGTCAAACTTCTTAATTTTAATTGTGTGTTAGCATAGAATTTTTAATTTTTTTGAAATAAAATCCACATATTTGAAAACTACGTAAAAAGTATTATAAATCACCATAATTAATAATTTAAATATTTAAAAGATATTTAAAAATATTACGGTCAAAGAACAACTCGATTGACTCTAAAAAATGAAAAGTGCTAATCTTTTTGGGACTGAGGAAGTATACTTTTAAGTAATTTTGGTCCTTTTAAAAAAATAATTTTTTAAAGTAAGTAGTTCTTTAAAAAATCAGGGGGTTATAACTCACTCAAAAAAATGCATTATAAAAATATTTAGGGGGGTTGTAGGACCCTGTAAAGTATGGTCATTTTTCTTTTTCTTTTTTAATAAGATAATGAAGAATTTATGAACTTGGAAGGTGGAGAGGACACAATTGATACAATCAACTTGAAATATCACTAGTCATTTTTTTTATTCTTAAAAAACTTATTTTGTAGAGAAAATATTTTTTTTTTTGACTAATCGAACATAAAAATAAAATAAAAATACTTTTTGCAAAAAAGTTTTCCTCCTTACCAATCACACCCAAAGTAACTAAATCTTTTCCATTTCTAAACGAATGAAGGATTTCATGAATGATGATAAAATCTGAGTGGCGAAGCCAAGTAGGGTCAAGGGGTTCATCTCCTTCGGTGAAAAATTACACAGTTTATACATGATTAAAATTATTTTTTATGTATATAATAGATGTTGAACCCTTTAATTTTTTCGTATGTTTACTTCTTTATATTTTGAACCTCTTAGTGAATCTGGGCTCCATCACTTGTCAAATCTTCTAATTTTCCATCACAATTAGAATATCGATCAATTTAATTGTTTCAAAATAAAATTTATGTAGTAAGAAGCTATGTATAAAGTACAATAAACTACACCTTCCTCAATTTACAAAAGATCAAAGAGTTTCAAAGCACGACCATATTCAAATCTTCTAATCTTCCATTTCAATTTGGGCATTGAAAAAGAAAATAAATAATTAAAAACTATATAAAAATATTATAAATTATATTTTTACACAATTCATAAATTATATATATATATATATATATATGAAATAGTTGTGGTCACAAAGAAACAATTAGTTACGTGTAATAATAATGTCATATAAAGTCGAAATTTAGAGAATATAATTTTAATAATAAGATCTTAATTCTAACCTTTGACTTGAGAATGAAGAAGAGAAAGTAAAACAAAAAGGGCAACAACTTTGAATTTCGAAAGGCATAATTTCTTTCTATATAATCTATCTAATTGAGGTACCTATAGTTGTATGAAATTTAGGAAGTGTTGGTAGAAATTTTAAGGTATACTAATAAATTTCTTACAATGTTTTAAGATTTCAAAAAATGAAATAATGAGTTTAAGTCAAATTACCAAAAAAAAAGGAGTTAGACAAAGACTAATTATTCAAATGATCAGATTGATGGTGCATTGATCAACCAGTTAATTTCAGTTCTCATAAACATCATTTGTGAATTTTATATTAATTATTTGTTAGCCATTTGCTGAACAATTACACTTTATATTAATGTAATTACATTCTATAGAGGGAAAAATTATTTGTCATGATGAATAGAGTCTCGAGTTTCCCATAGAAAGCATGTGGAAATTGGTTATAACAGGCCCTAGATTACTATTTGAGATAAAATAATAAAATGGCATATTTGTTCATCTTCAAAATTCTTCTTCCAAAATTTTGAAGGTTAAAATATTTAAAAGTAAATTATAGTAAGTTTATATAACTTAGATTTATTATAATTTTAAAATTATAATTTCAGATTTGATATTTGTCTATGTCATAAATATTGAATTTATTTGATGCATTTGCTACTCGTAAAAAATAGATAAATATGAAATAAGATATTTCTCTTATATATTTTTCAATAATAATACAACAAGTACCAAAAATGTATCTCTACATGTGAGATTATGTCATTGAAAGAGGTACTTATTAAAAGAAAATATGAGTATTATTTATTATCTATGTATGCCGAAGACAAAAACTTAAATCGAAGTACTGAAATTACTTCAATTGATGCTTCTTCGAACTTTGATTTACTTTACTATTGTTTCTTAAAATTGAATGAAAATGTCATATTCCCTGAGAGAATATTTTCACCTATTAACACAACAACAAACAATCTCTCAAACTTCTCAAGATAGGGGTAAGTCTGCGTATATTGTCATTATTGAACACAACAACAAACATTATCCGTTGGACCAAAATTAGAATTAGATATACACAACGCCACATAATAATCTAAACGCCTGCATGGTCTGCTACAAGCTTGATTTACTGTGCATGGGATGGACAAGATTTTGTTACATATATCTTATGAACTACTTACGTGATTTTCTACATTAAAAGGATAAAAAAGAATTAGAAAAAATGTAGATACATATACAATAAGAAAAGAAGATTAAAAAGAATATGTCGCTATTGAGGGTTAGCCACACATCCCTAACTAATTTTTCTTTGTTGTTTGATAGTGGAGGAGTTAGGAGTATCATGGTTAAACCATAAATTCTATTTTTTGTCTTAATTCAGACATCAACTTTTAAAATAAAATTTACACAATTAGAAATTACAATATAATACAATTTTTATAAATGTAACTTCTTATAATTAAGAATATATATAAGGAAACAGCCAAAGTTGCGATCAAATAAAAACATATTAGTAATATCATGTTATGTGCAAAATAAAAAGGTATAATATTTTAATAATGATATACTCCAACCTTCAAAATGAGAAAGAAGAAGAGAAAATAGAACAAAAAAGAACAATTTTGTATGAAGTCATTCTCTCTTTGTATGATGCTATTCAATATACTCTTAGGAGTCAAAAGTCTATGAAAACATGTGATTTTTCATTGATGTAGTTGTATGAATTTATAGGGAGTTTAGTGCATAAACTTTAAGGTGAAGTTTAATATCTTACCATGTGTATAAAAAAATATAATGAGTTAAGTCAAAATGAAAGTCAAAGTCAAATTAAAATGCTATATAAAATTTAAATGTATTGACCAAGCTCACTTCTCACAATCCGTATGGTTAATACAATTTTTTTGTTCTTTTTTCCCGCATTGGCATGTTATTATTGCAGTTGTAATTTAAGGCAAATTCAAGGTTTAAATATGCACGATTGAACCTATAATATCATTCTTATTCAAACTCTATTACATTGATTAAATTACACTTTAAAAACAAGTTTGAAAGGTTAAGTCAATATCATATAACATGAAACTTCTTAATTCGAGAGAAATAGAATCATAATAGATATTTCTTTTTGTTTAACCATTTGTGTATTTGAAACCCACAAACGGTCAATTGATCTAAATTTACGTCGAGTAGACCTATTAAGGAAGGTAAAAACACTCGCTTATTTCTTCTCATATCAACATGCTTGTCCCACATGCATCAAATCAAAACATTTACAATCATAAGATGTTTACACAAATAGCCGGTGAAATTCATAATTTACTTTTTTCTAACCGGTATACATAAGTTATATATGGATTATCGTCTAACATTTGAATAACTTACAAAAGTTTAGGTTAGTGTAACATTTTTTCATGAATTTTCAGTTTGGTCAAAGAAATATGTAACACCCAATTTATTGTTTTATCATTCAGTTACTTCACATACAAGTATAATTTCAGTGTACTTACATCCCTATTGCCCGAGGCCTACATTTCACGATGTAGGCATTGATTTTTAGGATGGACCTGCTCGTTAGGACTTTATCGTATCATCTATTTGGTGATCCTCATTTACTTTGGGCATTGTCTTTTGATAACGTCCAAATCCACTCTTCAAGTGAGAAAGTGTACACGATCGTATACAATATAATTTATCCAATGATGAGTCGTGATCGAATCCCATAGGGAACAATATACTAGGCGACCAAGCAAGTAAATAATTATCACTTTCTACGCTAAGCCAAACACTTGATAATATTTTAATTTTTTAAATATCGAAACTAATGCGGAAATATAAACTAACCTAGAAAGTAAGTAAAATGATCAATGGCTAGAAGCATGGATACACGGAAAGCTACTCTCGAGTAACGATCTAATGTATTTTATGATTTTACAACTAAGAGCATGTTTATGTTAATAGATAATGATTTCTAAAATCTCATTGAAAGCCTTCCAACCAAATCAATGAATTTCACTCTAAGTTTTTTCAAGCCTTAGAGTGTGATATTAAGCACAACTAATTGAATCTCAAGTTAACTTTTTTATTCCTAACTCAAGTTATTAGATGAGGTTTGAAGCCCCAATTTTTTATTAATTAATCTTTTTCAACCTCAATTTTTTATAATTAATCTTTTTCAACCTCAATTTTCCTCTTCAGAGCTCAAATTGAAATGATGAGAGAGTCCTAGGATTAGCTAATCCCTTAAAAAACATTAAAGAACAAGATTAATTAAAGCAACAAAGACCTAATTCATTAGAAATAAAAATCGTTCAACACATGAGCAAAACATGAGATTTAATCCAACACTTGATAATGAATATTCTCATAAACAAGATTCAAGTGAAAGAATAAAATACTATACACTTAGATATTCAAAATATAACAAGAAATTGATGAAAGTTTTAAGAAATTTCTCATTAAAGTGCTCCAATCTTCTCCCCCATTGGTGTAGTTGATGAACCCTAACTTTCCAAGACTTATATTTTGCCAAAGATGAAATATTTTCCCCAAGTCTTGCTTTTATGGATTCCCCATCTTCTCAAATCAAGATATGACCAAAACATCCCCGAATTTTCAGCATTTAATTTCTGATCGTTTTTTGCAATCTTATCCATTTTTCTCAGTTTCTTCAATTTGACCTTTTTGACTTGTTTTTTTACTTGATTTCTCTCCGATCACTTCTCAACCATATAAACCGTATAAAATACCAAGAAAACATTATAAGTGCCCTAATTTTCTCACTATTATTCACAAAAGACTAAGTAAAAAGAAGAGATAAAGTTGGTAAAATACCAACTTATCATCTCTACTTTCAGCAGTTATGTCATGTTTGAAAGAAATAATCCCCTTGATTATTTTCATTAATTGAAAGGCTATATATGTCATGTTACGGACAAAGTGAATGTCCATTTCGATATGCTTGGTGCGCCGGTGTTGAACCGGGTTACCCGAAAGGTAGATGGCACTAATGTTATCGCAATATACCAATGTTGCCTTCGAATGGGACAATGAAGCTCCAAAAGCAAATTACGTAGCCAACATGACTCGGAGACCACATTCGCTACCCTCGATATTCGCTCCGCACCGGAGCGTGACAGAGTTGCTTGACGTTTTGCCGACCATGAGACCAAGTTGTTGCCAAGGAACATACAGTAGCCAGAAGTCGACCGTCTGGTGTCGGGACAACCACCCCAATCAGCATCCGTGTAAGAGACAAGTATGGATGTAGATGAAGGATATAAGTGCAAACCATAATCCAGTGTCCCCTGAATATACCGTATGATGCGTTTGATTGCATTCATGTGCTCAACTCTGGGGTCATGCATGAATAAACACACCTGCTGTACTGCATATGTAATATCTGGTCTGGTAAAGGTAAGATACTGGAGGGCCCCTGCAAGACTGCGATAGCGGGTCGGGTCCTCGTATGGTGCACTCCGCCGTGGCACTTAGCTTTGGGTTTGCATCAACCGGCGTGGAAGTGGATTTACAGGATGACATCCCACCCTTTCGATGATCTCAAGAAGATACTTCCGTTGAGACAAACAACCCATCGGAATGACGTTGGACGGCAATCCCCAAAAAATAACTCAAAGGCCCTAAATCTTTCATAGCGAACTCAGAACTGAGCATGGTCATGATAGACTGGCGCAAGGCATCGGAAGAGGCGGTCAAGATGATATCATCCACATACAACAGAATGTAGGCCAACGAAGAACCACGACGGTAGATGAACAAGGAATTATCTGACCGGCTGTGAGTGAACCCAATAGTGGAAACAAAGTCAGCAAACCTCGTGTACCAGGCCCTCGGAGACTGCTTAAGCCCATATAAGGACTTCTTCAACAAACATACATGATGAGGACGATTTGGATCCCTGAAACCCAAAGGTCGATGCATATAGATCGTTTCCTTGAGATCACCGTGTAGGAAAGCATTCTTGACATCCAACTGATGAATTGGCCACGTCTTTGACAGAGCCAAGCTAAGCACAATGCGAATAGTAGCCGGTTTGACCACCGGACTAAACGTCTCACCACAATCAATTCCAACCTGCTGAGTCTTACCATCACCAACAAGTCGTGCCTTATGCCGAGCAAATGAGCCATCTGAATTCTCCTTATGAGAAAAAATCCACATAGACCTGATAACATTAATATCATATGGACGGGGCACCAACTCCCACGTCTTATTATCAATAAGAGCATTATATTCATCGGTCATAGCAATTTTCCAATTAGGATCATTTAATGCGGACACGGGATTGCGGGGTAAGGGGGATTTAGAGACATCAGAATGTAAATTAAAATGTCTTTTAGGTGTAAAAATACCCCGTTGACTACGAGTGACCGGTCTATGACTCGAGGAAGAATTAAGGGAATTTTGGGAATTTTCTGGGCTCGGGGCGGTCGGCCAAGAGGCGCCGGGCCCGCTGGCCCAAATCGGAAATGGTCGGACTCGCTGACGGACCGGTTCCAGAATCGGGCCGGGACCGGCCTAGTTGCTTGAACTGCTCCGGTGGCCGGAATAAGTGGCGGATCTTGTTGGGCCAGCGGGCAAAGGGGCCCGCTGGAGGATTTTGTGTACGGGAGATGTCCGAAAAATTCCGAATAATATACGGGGATATTTGGTCATCCAAAAAATTATATGACTTAGGTTCGGGAGTATGAACTTCCGTAAATGGAAATTGAGTTTCATCGAAAATGACATGGCGATTGATTATGATTTTCTTGGAGGATAAATCAAAACACTTATAACCACGATGATTTGACTCGATAACCCAAAAATACACACGGAGTAGACCGAGCCCGAAGTTTGTTAATTGTGGTGGATGGGAATAACGGATAACACAAGCACCCAAAAATCCGAAGATGAGAATAAGATGGGTTTTTATTATATAGTATTTTTAGGGGGAAGAATATGTCGACCCTTAGAAGGAATTATGTTAAGAAGATATGTGGCCATTTGTAGAGCATGATGCCAAAAATATGGAGGTATGGAGGCATGTATTAGGAGAGTTCGGACAATGTTATTTATGGAACGAATTTTGCGTTCGGCTTTCCCATTTTGTGAAGATGTATGAGGGCATGAAAAACGAAAATTTATCCCATGAGTAGCACAAAACTCTCGAAACTCCCTATTGTCATACTCTTTCCCATTATCACATTGAATATTTTTTATTTCTCTTTCGAATTGAGTACGAATGAACGCTCTAAATTTTATGAAGACGGAAAACACTTGTGATTTATTCGCAATTGGAAACGTCCACAAAAATCTAGAATAATCATCTAAAAAGAGAACATAATATCGATGACCCATTGAACTAAGAACAGGAGATGTCCATAAGTCGCTATGAATAATGTCAAATGGCATAGAAGTATGGGAATTGGAGTCTACAAATGGCAACTTAACAATTTTTCCTAATGAACAAGACTGACAAATTGGAGTACGACTTGTACCCTTACAAGAAATAAAGCTATTTTTATTTAAAGCTAATAAAATAGAAGATCCCGGATGACCCGACGAGCATGCCACATGGAAGGAGAGATGGTCGAAAAAGTCATGGCAAGGCCGGGACTCGATGGACCGAAACCGGGCATGATAGGATATAGATCCCCCTACTATCACACCTCATGAGATGACTTCCCGTCTTGAAATCCTTCACGAGAAACCGAAAGGATCAAATTCAACGTAAATGTAATTGTCATTTGTGAATTTTCGGACGTACACTAAATTTTTAATCAATTTAGGAGCATGTAAAGTATTTTTCAAGAGGAGTGGTGGATTAGGAGGAGATAATGTTTTCGACCATACCCTAGAATTGGAATAGAACGCCATTACCAACAATTATCCCCGAGGGGTGCTCAAATTGGAATAAGATGAGAGAGTACCGATTCGGAAGTCATGTGAGTAGTGGCCCCGGTGTGCATGTACCAATTTGGGTCCGGTTGGGACAATCCCAACGTATGCATCGCGGCCTCGATATCGGTCTGAGTGGGGCCTGCTGCATGATGGGCTTGCGGAGGAAGGGGCCCAAGGACGCCATTCCGTGATGCTGCTGGGCCGTAGGTGCTGGATACGCTGCTGTTGGGCCACCGGCCGCCGGGCCGCCACCGCCGGGCGTTGGGCTCGGACCGCGGCCAGCCCACCACCGCCGCCGGCGTAAACCGCCGGAGGGTGGGGGTGCCACTGCCACTGGCCCCACTGCTGTGCCCACGGTGGTGGTGGGCCACTGTACCCCGGATGGGACCCACCTCCTGTTTGTTGATCACCGCCACCCGAACCGCCTCGTTTGCCCCCTCGTTTTTTGTTATTTTTGCGATTATTCTTGCCTCCACCATTAATATGATTTTGGCCCGAATTATTAACAAAACCCGAAGGACTAGGAGAGGATGCCACCATGACAACGGGCTTCCTCCGTAGCCGCCTTTTTAGCCAAACCGGCTTCTTCCAACGTCGCATGGAGCGGGCTTGATGAAAGTCGGGAAGAGGGTTGCTTTGGCGAAGGAGAGTTCCAACACCATTATAGGCCTCCGAAAGACCGGCAACCAATTGTAGAACTAGACGATTATTTGTCACCGGTGCGCCAACATTACGGAGTTGATCTCGCAATTCCTTTAGTTTCTTGCAATATGCGAAACGTTCGGAAATACATCCATTCGAACGAGAGAGAATTCTCGCTCGAGTGTGACGACACGGGAATGTTGGTTGTCTTGGAATATGTCACGCAATCTATTCCATGCACCATAGCCGTGGTATCGGGCTCCATAATCGTTCGTAGAAGGTCCACCGAAATAGTGGCGTATATCCACCGAAGAACGGTAGCATCAAGTGTAATCCATACCTCGGATCCTCCGCAGAAGGGGTCTAGCGGGAGGAATGATGTGATGAAGAACTTGATAAGAGATAGCGTGAATTTTAAACAACTCCGCCCACGTTGCATATTGAACGTTTTCCATCTCAAGGACAATAGGGACACTGAGCTTGATATTGGAAACCGTGAGGGCAGGGTGAAAATTATTCTTAGACATATTGAAAGAACAAAGAAGGAGGGGAAATTTAAGAGAGGTTTTTTGAGAGCGGAAGACGAGATATTTGGAGAGAAAAACCCGAGGGAAGGGGGGGTTCTCGGCCAAGGATACAAAAGTTTGAGAGAAGAAAACTTTTGTTTAGACCTAGTCTCTTGATACCATGAAAGAAATAATTCCCTTGATTATTTTCATTAATTGAAAGGCTATATATACAAGTTACATATTTCCATAATAGGAAAATCCTTTTCCTATTCTACTTCTAAATCCTTATTTTACCATAATTCTATCTATACAATTATGGTAGGTGTATAACACTAATTAATGTAACCTTTTATACTACAATATACTATAATATATATACCATATATACACTTATTTGTTTGGTAAGATTCACCCGAGAATGGGCTGCTTTGTTTAACAATGTTAGATAGTTAGATATGTTATGGCCTTGTCCCAACACCAGTTCAGCATTTCAGACACATGTAAGAGATTTCATAGACTAGTCAGTGTGTCATGTTCAGTATTCAGTTACGTTTAGCCTTGTGGGCTGCACAGTTATGTTTTCAGACTATTTCCACACTTACGTTTTTAAAACAGTATTTTCTGTATCATTATGAAGTTACATGTTTTATTAAGACTTTTCATGTCTTAACGCACAATCATCATTAGTACATGTCACATGTTGATTTAGCAAGGCACCGAGTATCGTGTTACACCCAGATCATGATTCGGGACGTGACAAAGCTTGATATCAGAGCCCTGTCTTAAAGAGTCTATGAAATCGTGTCCAGTGAAGTTTTCTTTATTTGTGTGTGCCAACCACACATATAAATGGTTAACTATCAAGACATTTAAGATTATCTCACTTCTTTCCACTCTAGATCATGTCATGAAACTTAGAGAAGTAGAATTGTCTTCCTATCGAATCCCGTACGTATCAAATGCATGAGCCATGAGTAAAATATTCACAGTACAAGTGAGGATGTTACCCACCGGGGAATGATTGTGAAGTGTCTAATAGTAACAAAGGAGACTCAAGATGATATTGAAATGGGGAATAAAGTTCATGTCGCCCGAGAAGGAATGTTGTATGATGGACTTGGAAGTTGAATAATAATGACATACAAGGAGGAAGAATGAAAAATTGCAGAAAGAGAAAAGCAGAGAAATCAGCAAAAGAGCTAAATCTGCAAGAAACTTTAATCATGGAGGATCTTAGGGAGGTGGAGCCAGATGATTTTCAACAGAAGGTCATTGGGACCCACTCCATCTGCAGCCAGTGCACCAGTCCCGAGGTCTAGATATAATCAGAAAGGTCAAGTTTTGCGAGAAACATAATTCAAAGCACCAGACTATCAGTCACATGCATTGTGGGCCATAGAGGTAAGAGACACCAAGGGTGTATCTTTTGACCATAATCTGATTGCCATGATTTTGAATAGGGATGTCAAACGGGTGGGTCGGGTCGGATATGGGCTGGTCGAAAATGGGTTAAACAAAAATGAATCAATTACCTAACCGCCCATATTTAATACGGAAAAAAATGGGTTAACCCGATGGATAATATGGATATTCTTATTTATTTATATTATCTAAAGTTACTTTAAAGATGTTGGTTTCATGCAGCTAATATGTAGAAAATTAATTTACTTTCTTGTCCACAAATCTAATCCCTAGTAAATAATTACACCTCAACATTTGCGGGAAGAATAGAACTTCAAAGTTTTCCAATGACACGATCTCCAAGAAAATATTTAAAAAAAAATACCCAGTCAAGCCCCACCATTCCTGCCCCATTGCACCCACCCTCCACCACCTACCCCACCCAACCACCACCCTCGAATGCACTTCATCTTCCCTCGTCTCTATCCCACACCGCCACCCACCCTACATCACCGCCTCACTCCACCCCCCCTCCCGTCCACCCACCTCCCAAATTTTTTACTTCATATATTTTATTTTACTTTTATAAAAAAAAAAATCTTACCCCCCTTCCCCCCTCCCCCCGTGCCCCAAATCACAACCCACCACCCATCTCACACCAAAATTCTCATTCTTTATAAGTTTTTATAAAAGTAAAATAAATATATGAAGTAAAAAATTCTAGAGGGGTAGGGTGATGCGGGGTGGGGGAGGGGGGAGAGGTGGGTGGGTGAATGCTGTAGAAAATCAAAATAATTTTTTTTGGTAATACTAATATTCTTGGGGAAAAATATTTTTTGCAGGGTGGTGGAGTGTGTGTGTGTGGGGGGGGGGGATGAGTGGTGTAGAAAATAAAAAAAAATTAAAAACTTAAAAAAAAAAAACTTTTTTTGGGAGGGGATGGGAAATGAGTGAGTTGGGTGGTGGTGGGGGTGGGTTGGGTGGTGGTGGAGCGGTTGGTGAAATGCCATTTGTGGGACTTGTTTCCCTAATGTTATTAAGAAAGTCATTTTTTCTTATTTTCAAGGAATTACTGAAGTTGTGGGTTTTATCCATTTTACCCATTAAGTTACACATATTTTAAGTGGATAATATATGTTGACCCATATTGAACCCATTTTAAATGGATTGGATATTCAACCCATTTTAAATGGGTTGGGTCGGACGAATATCCATATTTTTTACTCATTTTGCCGCCTCCAATTTTGAATAGAAATGTGCCTAAGGAATTACCTATGATTCTAAAGTGTTATGATTTTTGAAGATTTTTTTTTTGTATGACCCATGTACATGAATAAAAGATGTAGCATACAACATGAGAACAAAGAGCAAAGGATATTGAATTTCAGGGAATAATTTCAATTTGTTCAAGTTATCAGAACTAGAAAGTACTACATTGATGGGTTACTACAAGAATTAGATATTATTATGAGATAAGAAGATGTGACAGTTCCCTATTAGATTATGTGATTAAGTGTTTACCTCAGATGTGTATAGTCTGATATAATTTTGATGTGTACAGAAAGTTTGGGGTTAGGTATTTCAAATTTTCGTTTAAGACATGAAAAAAAATTCCCTAAGTTTGATCCATACGGAGGGACCGTTTCGTTTTTGTAGGCTGGTCCGGTTGTCTATAGTTCAAAAAATAGCATATGATTGTAGAATAGGGTCAGATAACGAGGGAAGTTAGAAATAACTTTATGCTTCACTTTAGTATTCAGAGAAGAATCGAGAAACATGATTCTAGCATGTGGTTAGTATAAGAATAGTAAATAAGTTTTGCGTAGATATATTTAACTAGCAATTTCAACAGAGATAGCAGAGGTAAGTATTGATTTCTGTAGTCAGGTTAACACTAGTGAGGAGATAACAGTTTGAATATCAAGGATATGTGTTAGAATCCAAAGGGTTTAAGTTAGATTTGAAGTATAGTGATAAGTGGTAGAAGAAATCAGCTAAGCAGTAAGAAAGTAAACTAAGAAGAGTAGACATTAAGAGTTATAAAAAGAGGTCTCCTTAAGATTGATAGTGTGAGTAAAGTTAAGTCGTTAAGACAGAATATGGCAGTTAGAAGTACATTGGTTCCTAGTCCATCTAAGTAATTCAGCTTTTCCTAGTAAAGAAGATTGCTCAGAAGTGAGTCGAAATATGGGTCGTCAGCAACATAAAGTGCAATGAATTGCAGAACATAAGTAAAGTTGGTCAAATCCCAACAAAGAAGAACGATACGCAAGTATAAGACCTTAACCTTTGGCATATAGGAGAGATGTGTACATCATCAATAAGTCTAGTTAAATATTTAAAAATCTAAAGGGTTAGCATGAGATATGAAGAACCCCAGTCCAGTAATAAGGACATAATGAGATAGTCTCCATAAGGAATGTGCCTCACATGTATAATAAATACGAAGTAAGTAGAATTATTGTCAGACAATTTGTGTCAAGATCAATTATTGTCGATTAAGCGATCATAGAAAAGTTATAAGATCATGACAAGTTATGTGTTACGAAGATAGTGTCATTGCACACGACTCTAATCTTCAGGATATTGGCCAAAGATTTAGCGCTCATCTATATTATGAACATTTCATGAAGTGTCTCAGAAAGAAATCAAGTATGAAGAGTTTAGCTCATGTTGAATCAGACAAGAGAATCATGGTGAGAGAAGTTTATCGTTTAGAAAACCTAGGAGTTCAACTTTTGGACCTCAAAAATGGTAGAGTTATTGTACGGAATAGAGTCAAATCCTCGTTAGTAGCTGAGTAAAAGAGAAAAATAGTTTCATGATGCATATCTATTGCAGCTAAAGAAATGGACTCACATGTATAAATCCATGGCTTTCGAACAAAGGGGATGATGGCACTCTAAGGTACCAAGGACAAATTATGCTTCCTAGAGGTAGATAGACGCATGAATTATGGCAGAGTCACACAGTTTTAGATATTCTACCTATCTAAGCTCCACGTAAATGTATCATAACCTTAAAGAGGTTTATTGGGTGAATGACATGAAGAAGAATGTAGCCGATTTCGTGGCTAAGTTTTAAAATTGGCATCTAGTGAAAGTTGATTCAGCAAAAGATTATGCTGAGTTATATATTTAGGAAAGTTCCAGATTTCATGTGAATCTAGTGTCAATTAGAGCAGATCGAGGTGCCCAGTTCACAATGAACTATTTGTTTTGAAGTCTTTCTTGAAGGAATTGGGTACAAGTACACCTTTTTATCCTAAGATATATAGTCAGGCAGAGCACACTATTCAGACATTTGAGGATTTGTCGAGGGCATGTGTTAGATGTTAAAGGTGATTGAGATGATCATTAGCCTCTCATTGAGTTTGCTTATTATAATAGATCATGTTGGTAGCAATATAATACCATTTAAAACATTGTATGAGCGAAAGGGTAGATCACTTATTGATTGGTTGAAGTTGGCAAAGCAGAATTTTTAGGACCAAACTTGGTCTACCAGGCTATGGAGAAAGTCAAGTTGATTCATGAACATTTGAAAATGGCTCAAAGTCGCCAAAAATCTTATTCGGATGTCTAACGCAGAGATTTAGAATTTCACGTTGATGATTGGGTGTTCTTAAAAAAGTTGCCTAGGATAGGCGTTATGAGATTGGGAGAATAGGAAGACCAGTCCCCGATATGTTGGGCTATACAGGATCCTGCGAAGAGTTGATCAAGTGGAGTATGAGCTAGAGTTACCTCCAGAGTTGGTTGTTGTACATTAGTATTTCGTATGACCATGTTGAAAAAATTAGTGGAGATCCATCGCTAGTTGTTCCTACAAAAAAATGAATAAAGATAGCTTGGCTTTCGAAAACATTCCAGTGACTATTCTTGATTCAGAGTTGATTCAGTGAGTGAAAGTACTACAAAGAAACTTGAATGTGGAAGAGGCTATATGGGAAGCCGAAGAGGATCTGTTCAGTAGGATTGCTTCAATATTAGTTGTTTGGTGAGCCCCATCTCATTTGGGGTGTCACTTTAGTTATTTTATGATTATGCATTATTAGTAGAGGTATGCATGGTCTTGTCCTGGTAAACAATTTTACAGTCAGACTCATGTTCAGAGGTTTCATAGACTAGTTTAGTATGTCATGTCAGCATTGGATTTTAGAATTATTATATTTTCATATTATTTCCGCTATGATTATTTCAGACTATAAATACAATATTATGTTTTACATGTTTTAAATAATTATTATAGCATGTTTTGATACCCATGTTAACAAGCAAGCCATGTGGTTCGCTCGGTCATATGCAGTTAGGCACCGAGTGCCGTGTTTCGCCCAAGCAATAGTTTGGGACATTACATGAACTTCATGCAAAAATGGCTGAAGTTCAAACGAAGTTCAGTTATAATGGTCTGAACTTCAACACTTTTGCCCTTATTTTGTGTTGGATCTTTAATTTTTTGAGATTTTTATCCATCACATCAGTTAGTGGGAAAGAAGTATAAAAATAACATATCTTTTTAAATATTATAAATATAGCAAATTTTATAATAAATATAATATTTTAAAAATAAATACAGGATCAATTTCCATTAATGCATTTTTAACTGCATTTCCTCTTTCCTCTCTGTTCCATAAATAAAAATTTACCTTGATTGCCATCTAGGAAATTTATGATACAAAATTTCATCATATTTTATTTTATGTTTGAATACTTTTTTTGTAAGATATACATTGACATATGTCAGTTATATTAAATTATTATTTATGACTGTATTTATATAACGTAAATATTCCACAAATATATCGTATATACCGTTCATACATATATTCTGTGAAATATATGAATTGTATATATACAATATAATACATGTAACTAATTTTTTTTATTATACATACTATTTAAATATGTACAACATATTTGATATATACGGCTAATATATGATTTATCGTATATATTGAAATATAAAATACATAAGCAGCACTAACCAAATCTGTAATATGTTAAAATAATATGTGTAATATTAATTTTTTTTAAAAAGACTTTTGCCAATATTAAAAATAAATAAAAACGCTAGAAACAGGAAAGGACCAAAAAAAAAAATTTTGCTAATATAAAAAGAAAATAAGAAAGACAGAGATTAGAAAAAGTGTCTTTTTTTAGACAAACGTTATTAGCGTTTTTTTAGGAATTAGTTGAGAAAAAAGAGGGATTTATTTAGGGTAGATATTTGCTATGCACTGTGGTGAGAGGTTACGTTTTTAAATGAATAAATTGAGAAAGGGGGGGGGGGTGGGGGGTTATGTTGGCTACTAATTGATATATGAATATTTGTGCTAAAAACAAGTAATGTCTGTTTTAATAATGTATAGTAACGTAATGTTCTCTAAATTTTGTCCCTCAAATGAAATTTATGTCTATTGGGGTATAAGTTCTTTGAGGAATCCAATACAAACTTATACCAAATCCTTTAATGAACTTATGCCCCAATAAACATAAATTTTATTTAAGGGGCAAAAATTAAAGACCAGCCCATTTGCAGAACAAACCGTGCAATTAACTGGAAAGAAAGGAATTGACAGAGAGAAAGTATTATACATACATAATTTAAAGGAATATACAAGAAATGTGCTAATTTGAATTAATTATAGTTAATTATATATATTTTTAAAAAATATTAAATTAAGGGAATATAACTTGTTGATTTTTTCAAAAGCTCACATAAGTAAATAGGTTTGCCACCTTGATGTCGGCTCTTCTTGTTGGGTTGTTTACCCAATAAAGCGGTACGTGCGCTAGATTCAGAACATTGTGAGGCAAAAAAATTGTCGGTATTTACATCAAATCATATTAACTTATCATGATTAAGTTATAAGTAAAGGTGGAAATTAATGTAGATTAATTATGTATGATTAATGATATACGAGTATGTTGTGGCGTGTATTATTGAATTGATATCAATGCGGAGTATATGTAAATTTTACTAGAGATCTTTGATTATGAATGAAGGAATTCCAATCATCACACCATACCTTTAGTTGATATATATCTACTTCAAATTTTATTGAATGTCTTCTAATTAATAAACAAGAAAATGCAAATGTGAAGGTCTATATCAACAAAACAATTAGGGGGAATTGCTACTTATTCCTCTAACATACTAGGGAGCACTATTTATTTCTTTTTGGGCCTATATTTAGTTATTTTCATACTTTTGAGCATCAGATTCTTCTTCATCCAAATTGGATGTCCAATTGAATCCACTTTAACAAACTCATCCACTTTATAGGCTTTTTGATCTTTAAATTCTCAACTCTGCACTCCCATACCAATCAAGCACAAAGATTGTTTCACTATGTTTGTGAAAGAAAAAAGAGAAAGTGAACAATGAGATGGGCCAAAAAAATATAAGTGATTTCTTTGGGTTTATCTCATCTTTGTGAGCAGAATTATTCACTATATGCGCCGGTGAGAAGAAGCAGATATCTAATAAAATAAATAGTAGAAAATCGCATGTACCATGTGAAATAGTTGAAATATGCATAAACTATACATATACAGTCAAACCTCTCTGTAATTGTCATTCGCTATAATAATATTTCACTATAACGATCTGATTTTCTCCGGAACTAATTTTTCATGTTATATTTTACTTCTCTATAACAACATTCCACCTATAACATGAATACCATTCACTATAGCGGTACACTCTTTATAAAATTATCTCTCTATAACAATCATACTCAAATATTGTGTAATAATATTTGTAAGAAGTATATTATGTATAAAAAGTAAAATATCAAAATATTTATAATAATCATTATTAATGTTGTGCATATAGTAAATTTCAAGTATGAATATCTAAAAGGAAAAAATATATTTCTTATAGTGATTTGATTTAGACTTGAATTTTTTTAAATCATATATTTTCTATCTACCGATTTCATATAAATTTGATACTTATTTACTTGAAGTTGTATTTAAATTCTCAATTAATTTTAAATGTATATGTTCCTTAGATTTCAATTCTTTATCGGTATGGTACAACTAGTCATTGATTTATTTGTAATTTATTAGTCTTTTTAATTGTTAATTAATGAGATATGAAAATCAATAGAGATTTTAAAATTAACAAATATATTATTTTCGTTTATAGCATTAAAAGTACATAAAAATAATCTTTTGCGTACTTTTATTTATAACAACTAAATGAGATCTAAATATCAAATGTCGGTATACATATATAACAACACGTCACTACAGTTGCCATGAAATCTTCGGACAAACGTTGACATTATAGAGAGGTTTGACTGTACTAGTAATGTTGGGGGAAAACAAGGCATAAGAGAGGTGGGTTAGAGGCAGACCTAGTTTGTAGGCTATGAGATCATGTCAATCCAGTAGCTTTTATTTATAAATATCTGATTGTGAACGCATTTATTGTTGTATATATTAACTTGCGATCACTGTAAAGAATCAGTAAGTTTCAAATTCTAGACCCACCTTTAGATGTGGTGATTAAACAAAATTTAAGAAAATAAACAAAGAAATTAGAAATATGCGAGTTTGGCGGAGGACATTATTACCATGTTGACTCAATCTATCTCAATCCAAGTAAATGACCCTCTTATTTATAAACTCAACTAATTTTGACATGCTAACATTAACTCAATTTGTTCATTTAACACCGCTAAGATGGGGTCCAATAAAATTAGATCACCCCTACTTATAAGCTCAATAATCCAAAGGAAGGGAACTTAAAATCCAGCTAGAGTTATGCAGCGTGGGTTCGAACCCTGGTGTGAGCAATTTGCTCTCTTCTGGGGTATGATATTGTAAGTGATATCAGTTGCTATGTTCTCAAACCCTGGTCATTCAGGCACATCCCGTGATTTGCTGATAGTAGTGATGAGGGATCGGAACTACTATCTTCAGAAATAATTTGACGTAAGTCGGAAAACTGTATATAAAAAAAAATCCCAAACACTATAGCATAAGCTTTTTTTTCTTTCCAATGATGGGATCTTTTAAGGTTCACCTTTGAGAGCATTTTGTATTGTTTCACATGTGAAAAAAGTCGGAAAATACTGTGTTAGCATTTATTCTCGTGGGATAGGCAAATGAAAATGGAGTATACTGACAAAATTAAATTCTATACTGTAAAAAAAAAAAAAAGAGAGAGGGGTGGTGTGGTGGCACGGATGTCCAAGGCATATTCTAGAGTGAGTCTACGTTTACTTAGTTTATTCATCACTTTCATTTTATATTGCATTTGACAACTTGTCCAACACATGTGTAGTCGCGCGTGGTGAATCTGGCAGGGCCTGTGTGGCTAATGAGCCCATTGCTGCTGGTATCGAAGCAGCGGACGACATCTATAGAAGAATTTCCAATCTATTCTATTAAAGGAAAGAAGTTATAATAACCTAGCTTTGGTAGTGACCCCGGATAAGGGCTTAAGTTGTATTCGCTCAAACAACTGAGCTAGGTGGAAGTCTTTGTCTTGATTTGTCTTCTCATGAGATCTCTTTCCTCGAACTAGCCTATCGTGTGGGTGGAGGTGGGGTCTACTTGAAAAAACAAGTTTTGCACACTTTCCTAGAACTTTAATCTTCCATAGAAAGTGAAACAAGTGCACGAGTTCATGTAAAATAAGACTTTAATATATTTGGATAGTTTTATAAGGAAAGAAACAAAATAAAAAAAAATTCATATCACACTGCTCCTAAGTGGTAATCTTTATTGTGTTATGATTTTTCTTCTTCATATATATATAAAACCAGATTTATTGATCTAGGACATGACTCCTAAGTTACTAGTCTTAACTTTTAGAGGAATATGGTTGACTTTTTTCAATCTTTTCAATATTTTTCATAAGAACAAGTCAGAAAAATTAAGAAATTGAATCATCTAATTTTATTTATTCTCAATGGTTACCACATAGTGATGGCAATGAAATGAATAAAGAGTCATGCAAAGTGAAGGTAACTTAAATTGGGATGTGATGGTAGTGAAGACAATTGTAAATAAGGAGACGAAAAAAGAAAAGAAAAGAATATATTTATATTTTTGAAGCAAAAAGCAAATCATCATAACATAAAACTCCTAATCTTTTTAAACACTACTCTATAAAAGATAATAGAGGTAAATTTAAAACGAATTACGTGAGTTCAACTAAATTTATTGCTTGCGATTATTGAATTATGTATATTATGTAGAAAACAATAACACCAACAATAACAAATTTAATATAATCTTATCATATGGGTCTGAAGAGGGTAGAATGTACGCAAATTTTATCTCAACCTTAAAAAGATAGAGAGACTGTTTCCGATAGTCCCTCAGTTCAAATAAAGATAAAAAGACAACAATAATTTCATTTTATGTAGAATTTTTATAATATATATCTAATAGTATTGTAATACAATTTAAATTTTAGATAGACTCCTGTTACGAAGTAGGACAATTTAAGTGTAAATTAAATTGCTGGCACGTACAGTACAAATTTGGTACATTTTGAGAGATAGAAATAAATCAATGTAGACACGGTGGGACTTTTTACGTGTGTAAGTAATAAAGGAGTGGACGGTGCATTGCTCCAATTATAGCTAACAGAACTATTTACAATTTTATTTTTTGATATCTATCTTCCTGATTTACGTCAGACTATTCCTGGAGATAGTAGTCTTGATCCCTCAGCACTATTATCAATAAATCGCAAGATGTGCCTGGATGATCAGGGTTTGAGAACAGAGCAACTGACATCACCTACAAGGTCCTACCCCAGAAGAGAGCAAATTGTTCCCATCAGGATTCGAACCTACGTTGCAGGCCTCCAGAAAGATTTTAAGTCCCCGTCATTTGCCATCCAGCTATGCCCTGGGGGACTACTATTTACAATATATTTTTTTTATATTCAACTTCCCGGCTTAAGCCAGACTATTCCTGAAGATAGTAGTCTCGGTCCCTCAGCACTATTATCAGTAAATTGCGGGATGTGCCTGAATGACCAGGGTTTGAGAACATAGCAAATGATATCACCTACAAGGTCCTACTCCAGAAGAGAGCAAATTGCTCCCACCAAAATTCGAACCCACGCTGCAGCCTCCAACTTGGATTTTAAATTTTCCTCCTTTGTCATTCACCTATGACCCGGGGACTACTATTTAGTATTTACAATATAATTGGTTGTACTAGTGGAGCAACTACCTGTTGGTACTCTATTGTACTTTATAAAGCAGTACGGGAAGTAATAACTATTACAAATGTTCGAAAGGATAAATAAATGGTCAATCTTCAAAACTGCCGCAAGCGTGTTGTGTCTTGAATCTTGATAACCTTGCAAAGCCAATGTTGAGAACTGTAGCAAGCTTGTTGTGTCTTGAATCTTGATAACCTGAAATCAAGAAACAACTAAATCTGGATGGTTACAACGTTGTGTGTTGAGTCGGGGGATTGCCCTCTGTCCTTAAGACAAGATTGCCCCGTATATATGCTTTTACGTTAGCGGGCAATAGTCTCCCAAGATAAAACAACACTTTAATCTCAACGCTACAAAGCCAATAGGTTGAGCTCGCCGAATAAAACAAATATGAATCGACTTGCTGAAGATATGGAAAAGGAAGGAAGAGATTCTATCTTCTCTTCTGTTTTGTCTCTGTGTATATAGTGTGTCTCTGTTGTGTATATCTTGTGTATATGTGAGGGTTTGGTCACTTTTCAGCCACTGTTTTGCTGAATTTCAGCCACTGTTTTGCTGAATTTTCAGCCACCGTTTTGCTGAATTTTCACCACCGTTTTTCGAATTTCGCATCGATTTCGTGATCGTTTTTTCGCTTTTCCGTTGCTATATTGCTGTCTGTTTTTCATGTATTTTCAGTCACTGAATTGAGCCAACAACAGCTCAATATATAGCATGGAAGAGGGGTTGTTCAACTGCCCAAAACATGGTTGTTAATGGCCATAAAGGGAGGGATGTAATGGCAGTTTCAATGGCATTAGTGAGCTGATTTAAGGTCATGAAGGAGGTCGCTCAAATGCCCAAGTAATGGGTCGTTAATGGAGGAGTTAATCACCAAATAATGGCTGGTTAATGCTCCATAAAACAAAACGGTAACCAGAAGCGTAACCAACTTTCCAGAAACTCTGGGGACCAAACTGTAAAATATTAAACTTCAGGGACCATGCTGTACATCTGGCAAAGTTATCTGGTCCAAAAAGATAATATCAGAAAGTGCCCACAGCCCACAGCCCACAGCCCACAGCCCGAGACCGGACCGGACCGGACAGACGGGCGGCGGCAGCGCGCGTTTGGGCTTAGCCTTGAACCCAAGCACATCTAGGTCCTCCCTCCTTTAAACACATGGGATACCCCTTGGGGTCCCAAACCCTCATACAATTAGAGACTTATATAGAGAGCAATTCTTCCTATTCTCACCGATGTGGTAGATTTGTCCCACACCACATTTTCATGCCTCAAACACCTTACTTCGTGGACCAATATCTCTTTCATTTCTCAACGAAATTTGACGATTCTTGGCCCTACGGTCATCTACTCACTTCGTAGATCATGCATGTGCGAAGAGACAAGGTCTCCAACATGCGGAACACTAGTGTTTAATTCATCAAAGATGGGTGGACGCATCTCCCCGCCAAAGGCAAATTTCCAACACTACCTAGTAATAGTAGCCAAATATTATCTCAAAGAAAAAAAAAACTAGCTCCTTGAGTCATAGAAGAAGGTCTTATTTCCTTCTAAGTTTTTGATGTCGAGAATCACTTATCCGACTAATTTAAATTTATACCATAAAAAAACATTTTATAGGGCGAGTGGTTTAGCTCACACTCTTGAAAACTGCTTCATGCTAAGAACTTGAACACTGAACGTCTGGTTAAAAGTGGAGTAACATTTACTATTTCACCATATTTTTTTGATAAATTATTATAAGAAAGTTGAACATAAAGAGGTATTACTAGACTATCATTTAATTTCATTTTTTATTCTACTTTATTTGTAAACTTCCATATAACGGAAGCATTCCTTACCGAAATGTCTTTCTGGATATTCTTTAATGTTTCGAATATTCACGGAAATAAGAAAAATTTATTGAAAATCCTATAAGATTCTTTCGTTTTCTCTTTCTCAAATATATGGTCAAAATTTCATTTGGGTTCGAATCCTATTGAGAGGTCCATTACAAATCAGAAATTGTTGAAAATATAAGATATTTCTTTTGTCCTTTCCAAATAAAAAAATTATAATGTTAATCAAAGGTCTCCGATTCGAACTTTGGAAAATGATTTTTTTATAGGGAGCACTTCCGTTTTAATGACCTTACACGACACAAATCTATAATAATCAAGCCAGTAAATATCGGATACCAAATGGCTAAAGCAAAAAAGAAAAATTTACATTTGACAATATTATATCCCCTCCAACCGGACATTGTCCTCAATTAAAGTTGGCAACATGAGGCCTTTGCAAATTGCAATATATCACTCAATTAAAGTTTGGTATTTGTATATCATAGGAGTATATATAGAGTAAAAAGTAGTTCCAAATATTCACCAGTATTCTTGAATTTAGAATTAGTGAAAATAAGTATGAGTTGAAGGTACAAAACGACTTGTGACAGTATGTCATTTTTTGTTCTTTTTTGTAAAATAGAAAATTCCCAACCGAATGCTCGATAGCTGATTTGGAGCTCGATAGTAGGTCATCCCACTAGTGCGTGAACTTTAACAATAAATTGAGTCACCATGATTTACCTCCTTCACAGACCTGTCGGACCGGGGTGTGGGGCTCCTGGAGTGGGAGTTCCACCTTTTTTTGGAAAATATTGTTATGCTTGTTTAGTTCCAAGAACCAGACAATGAACCTCATATTATGTGCATTGTGCAGTGCAAATTTGCCCAAAGTATTTCCTAGTAATAACTACTTAAACTAGCACATGTTTCATAGAAAGTTCTATGACATTATCACCATAAATAATTCACATTTTGACATATTAAAAAAAACAAATGCTTTATTGAGACAAAGACCATAATGGGAGGTTCAGGTTGACTGTCACAAACAAGACTGACATGGTGGATTTCTTTAAGATCTTTTTTCTCCTTACACTGTCTTTTAGATTTTAAATAATACTCCTTCCATCTTCAAAAAGGAAAAAAAAGAGAGGAGGAAAATGAATGATTTTGGTTTAAAGATTTGATATTCAAAAGTTACTAACTTGACTAATTCAATATTGTGTGAAATAAATTCACTAAGGGAAGTAAAAAGCTCTTTACGGGTGCGTTCGGTACGGAAAATATTTTCCAATTTTCTCATGTTCGTTTGGCAAAATTTTTTGATAAATATTTTTTTTTTAAAGAAAACAAGTTCCTTAAAAATGAGGAAAATGACTTCCTTAATGAAAGTAGGGAAAACAAGTTTCTCAAGTGACATTCAACCAATTACCCCATCACCACCCACTCCCACCACCCCTATGCACCCCACCGCCCCTAAACCCTTGCAAACCCCCCCACCCCCGACCCACTGTGACCCCCACGCCACCCCACCACCCTTAGATTGTCAGACAAACTATTTTTTAGTATAAATATAATTTTTTCCTGTAATATTTAACTTATTTATACAGATAATTTCTTAATACAACAAGAAAAATTTAAAGCATCAGAAGTAGAAATAGTATGTACTGAATAAAAATTGAATAACTATAGGCGACAGAGCGAAAAACTATTTTGAAGTTTGAACTTGTCAACAAACTGTAGGGTAGCCCCTCTATTTTAGGATTCACTTACATTAATACACATATTTTCCTCATTTATTAAAATCTGCCCCTTCTGCCATCGACGCTTTATAGTAGCCCCACCTAGGGATCAGATCTGGATCGGATCCTACTAGTTTTAGATCCAGATTCAATTTTTATACCTGAATCCGGATCCGAATTCAGATCCGTCGGGTCCATAAAAATCAGATCCAAATCCGAATCCATCGGATCCACCGGATCCACGGACCGGATCTGGATCCACATGTAAAAAAATTTGCCTTGCTAATTTTTTTTTTAAACTGACAAACGATTTTTACTTAGCTAACAGTTTACTGTGTTTCAATTTTGAAATGTTCATATGAGATATTTTGTTCATTGTCTCGTTTTGATTGTGAGCTATTAATTAAAAATGTTGGACAATGACAATAGTTGTGGAAAATACTGACTAGTATTTCCACAATGCAGAACTTGCATGTGCTTGGAATCTTCACAAATGAAGTGAATATAATTTTAACTACTTGTCTATGGAGATGTTAGTCATTCACTAATATAACATTGCTTTTATTATAGAAGTTACCTATTTATTTTTGGGTTTTTGAGTTAACGCGGGGATAAATTAAACTTGTTTTGAGAATTAAACTTGCAAGGATGTGCTTAGCAATTTTAAGAAAATACTTATAAAATTACATTCTAGGTTATTAATATATTTAATAAAAAATGGATCCACGGATCGGATCTGGACCGGATACGGATCTCAAATACAAGATTCAGATCCAGATCCAGATCCGATCCGTCAGAAATGGATCCTGGTCCGATCCGGATCCGTCGGGTCCAAATTTTGAAGATCCATATCCTATAAAACGGATCTGGATCCACATGGTCCAAGATCCATTGCCATCTCTAGCCCCCCCCCCCCCCCCCCTTTTGCCTATTATTACATTGTCCTTTCTTAATTTAACACATTAATTTTCAATGAAATATTAATGTGGATTATGAAATAAGAACATGCTTTATATGTCCAATTGTCACCTCAAAAGTCGAATAAAATTCCTTTAGTAACAATAAAAACTTTTAACATGTTTATTACGTGAAAATGTATTATTGACACTACTAGAAATAAATGTTTTTTCCATTGATATTCAATGAAAAATTTGTGTTATAAAACATGATTTTTCACCTCATTCCCACCGAATCGACTCACTGAGAAAACTCATAGTGAGAAACAAGTTTCCATTGAAACGCCGTAAAACTTCTTTAATTTTTCATGTGAAAACACTACTATTTAGATTTTTTTCCTACCGACATTCAGCGCGAAATAGCGATTGAACATTTTTCAGTGGGAAAATAATTTTTTTAGTACAAGATAAGACTGCGTACAATAGACCCTTGTGATCCAGTCATTTCCCGAACCCCGCGCATAACGAGAGTTTAGTGCACTGTGCTGCCTTTTTTTTAGATAACCGGAAATAAAAATTGAATTCAAAACGTCACGCGTAGTTTTTTATCATATCAAATTATGTGAATTGCCTCATTAAGGTTACTCATATTCGGGGGTAAAGGTATATTTACTTACCTCATTTAGCCCAGATTACCATCCAAATTAATAGTGTCTACTATAGTTTCTTTGACTGCGCTAAATTGAGTTCAAATCAGGCACAAAATTAAATTTTGTAGTATATCTTAAAGTGGAATAGAGACTTTAAAGGTTGCTCGAAAAAAAGTTCAACCGATGATTTCGGTATTCAAATTATGGTAACAAATAACAATAACTCAATTAAAAAAAGAATTATTTTTGCAATAGGTAATATTCTTAATTAATTTATGATTCCTATAGTATATGAGTCAAATTAGAACTTTAGAGAATTTGTTACTTGGTGGAAAGAAATTTGGCAAGCCTAATTCGCCACGGATTTGTGATATAACGACTTGTCCATATAAGATTTTTTGCAATTTTTTCCTGTAGCACAACAAAAGATTGCACGAATTGAAAGTTGATTTCCCACCGATAATTCCGAAATGAAAAATAAGAAAATGTATTTACGAATTTTTAGTAGAATAAGTCTATTAGAAAAAGTTATATTTATAAAAAAAAGATTGTCTCATGAATTAATTTTGTGATTCCCATTATGTATGAGACAAGACTTTAGAACACATGTTATAAGGACAATTTCGCACATTAAACTCCCGTTATTTGTGAAGTCCTGAGAAGGGCCAACACATTAGAACATATGCTCTAGTGAAAAAGAAATTAGTGTCCCCCGGGGCATAGCTGGATGGCAAATGAGGGGAACTTAAAATTCAGGTGGAAGCTTGCAGCGTGGGTTCGAACCTTGGTGGGAGAAATTGCTCTCTTCTGGGGTAAGACCTTGTAGGTGATATCAATTACTCTATTCTGAAACCCTAGTCATTCAGGCACATCCCGTGATTTACTGATAGAAATATGACACAAATTTTGAGTATATCTATATATATACCTTAATTAAAAAAAAAAAAAAAAACTTGCCCACGCAAGATTAGACTTCTATTTTTTTCGGGTAACATAATAAAAGATTGTGGAATTTAAAGACTAATTTTATAAGTGATTATTTGCGCTTTAAGAAGTATTTTAATTGAAATAATAATAATAATAAAATATCTAAACTAATATTTTTTTGCGAGTTTCACACTTTAACTATCAACAGTTCCCTTTTGATATTTAAACTATTATTATCTATAAATTAAAACACATATAATCAACATTTCAGATAGAAAAAAAGGACCAAATTATAGTTGGTCTAATCAGTGTTTAAACATATTATTTAATACATAAATGATAATAGTTTAGACGGAAAAAGAGAACCGGGTTGACATGTGAAACCCGGGCAAAAGCAGTTGTAATGTGTTTTTGTCAATTACTACCTCATTCTATTTTTATATTTAATTAAAATCCGCTTATATTATTGTTTTTTACTATACATGCAAGTCTGTTCTAATTTATTTCCATCACTAATATTAACACATTTATAGAAAGAGACAACAGAGAAACTTTATATATATATGGAGGTGGAAGCTTGAAAGCTACTTAGATAGAGAAACTACAACCACTGTGTGTCTGTGTGAGAGAGAAAGTGATAATATGGGTATGGGATTTACAACAAAAACCAAAGAAAACAACAGCAATAGCAGCCATAGCAGCAGCAGTAGTAGTGAAAGTTGGGGAATGGGTTTTCTCTTCATATTTTTCCCAGAAGAAGACGACGACAACAACAACAATAATATTCTGAAAAGAAAAAATGATTTCTCATTTTCTTCATCTTCATCTTCATCATCTTCTCCATCATTTAAATCCATTAACGCGATTCTCAAACGCTCGAATTCATCTCATATACTCTCTAAAGCTCAATCCACAATTTCAATTTGCGCACTTTTAATCTTCATCACTCTTCTCCTCTTCACTCTCTCCACTTTCGAACCCACAAATTCAATTTCGACCCGACCCGTTTCGAAAACCCGGAAACTGATTCCCTTCCCACATGCATTGCAAGGAATGGGTTCGTTGTATAGAAGAGGAACGAGAGCAATGAATGACGTCATCATTGCTCACTTAACCGAATCTTTAACGGTAAACGAACTGAAAATCTTCCTTCGGTTGCTGCACAGAACAGGATCCACTTCGAAATCCGACATTGTATTTATATTTTCATCGAAAACGAGTATGTTCGATAACGCCATTGTCGAAGAGAACAACTCGTTCTTGAAGCTCATCAATGGCTATGAGAAAAACAATTATTCCTCTAGTTCCGACCTAACCCAGTTCGTGATTTCGAGCAAGAAAGATAAGGAAAGTGGAGAACCAATATGGGGTCGCAAAATTCGGAGCAGTAATGAAGAAAATGGGAACGTGACTGAGTCAACTCGGTTGAGTTATGGCTCGGTGGTGAGTTTCGATGTGGATGAACTCGATCCGGAGAACTCGTTATCCGGGTTCTTAGAACATGTTCCAATGAGTTTGAGAAGATGGGCTTGTTACCCGATGTTACTGGGTCGGGTTCGGAGGAATTACAAGCACGTAATGCTAGTCGACGTAAAGGAATACATTGTACTCGGTGACTCACTGAGTCAACTCAATAATCGTAGTCCAGAATCCGTTATCATAACAACAATGCCTACCAAGAAAAAGAACTCAGAGAAAAAACTCGTTAAGTCGGGGATTGTACTCGGTGGTGTCCGAGGAGTACGACGATTGGCGAACGCGATGTTAACAGAAATTGTCCGAGTTATAATGCAGCACAAGAAGAGAAACTCGGTGTCCGAGTCAGAACTGTTTAACCAACTCGTTGGAAATGAGTTCGTATTGAAGAATGTGAATTTGATCGTATCGGGTGAGTCAATTCATGAACTGAGTTCACTCACCGGGTTGAACTCCAATTCATTTTCTATATCAAAATTTTCAATTGTTAGGCGTGGGAATAGTAATTTGGATGTTAGTTATGTTTTTAACAAGTATTTGTGTTCTTCTCCTTTAGATTCTATAGCTTATAGTGATTGTTAGTAGTTAAAGAGGAAAAAAAAAATCACTATAATATATATTATTTTTTTTGGAGTTTTTGTAGTATTTTGTTCATAAATACAATTTGTTCAATAATATTTTGATTTTTTGTGTTTAACTTGTCAATTATTTTACTATTCTTTTGCTCTCCTGTGTTACTTATGGAGGAAGAAAAGGAGAAAAGGAAGTAACAAATAGTGTTCAAATTGATATGGGCAATTTATTTTGTTTCCTTGATTTGAACTTTTTTCAAACAAATTATATATATAATAGTGTAAATATTTTTTACATTACTAGTATAGTTTATATAGTGTAAAGAATTTTTAGCCGCTCTACCTATCAAGATAGAGAGATAAGGTCTGTGTACACTTTATTCTCCTCATATCTTACATTGTGAAATTTTACTGGGTATGTTGTTGTAGTGTAAAGAATTTTTACATTAATAGTATAATTTAATCGACTAACGCCAACTACTGACATTATAAAGAATTTTTGCTCCATCACTTTTGAAAATAATACGTTTTTATTCGAAATGATTCTAAGAAATATATACTTATAGACTTATAGACTTATAGGTAGAGATGGCAATGGATCTTGGACTCGGTCCGGATTCGGTGGATCCAGATCCGTTTTATAGGATATAAAACTTCAAAATTTGGACCCGACGGATTCGGATCTGGATCTTGTGTTTGAGATCCGTATCTGATCCAGATCCGACCCGTGGATCCGTTCTTTATTAAATATATGCATAACTTAGAATGTAATTTTATAAGTATTTTCTTAAAATTTTTCATAATTTATGTATTTTACATTCAGGTTTGGAGTAATGGATATTGAAAATTTTAGGAAGAATTGACTTGAACATCAATTTTATTACTCCACTAATCACCCTCAACTTCCATTCTCACACCTCATAGTTTCCTTGAATAAATAAATTAACAGACCTCTTAATTTATTCTATAGATATAAATTAGTGCTGTAATATATTTACTTTTCATGTTTGTTTCAATATAACTTTAATGTCTTTCTACTCCAAAATGGTTAAATGAAACATCTTCTTTAAATAGCATGCATTCTTTAACATACTCAAATTATCTCTTGTTTACTTATTTAATTTTCTATCTATCTGAAAAATGCATTTTGTTACAAGTATATGTACATGCTTCTCAGATTTAATTAGGTCTTTATCATTTTATGAGGCTTCTTGATTTTTTTTTTCCTGTTATAAAATCAAGGAGACATTCATTTGTCTACAGTAATATAGGGAGACAAAAGATGTTATCGTCCAATTCTCCATGTGCAACATGCAAATTATTGCGTCAAAAATGCACTCAAGAATGTGGATCCAGATACGATCCGTGGATCCAGTGGATCTAATGGATCCGAATTTGAATCTGATTTTTATGGATCAGATATAAAAAATGGATCTGGATTTGAATCCAGATCCAGATCCGATCCGTTGTCATCCCTACTTGTATGTAGGCTAACAAATTTTCGAAAAGGAACACATATTACGTCTAAGATGAATCCCGCATCCAAATAGGAGAGAAAACGGAAATGCTTTATTATAATAGAAATTTACATGTACACTCATCTATGAGCTGGATAATGACGTGGTTCAAATAACAAATTTGTGAGATCAATTGGTTAAAATCAACCGTTGTCTCCATGTAATTTATAAGTCACGAGTTCGAGCCGTAGAATCAATCATTAATGTTTGCATTAGAATAAAATGTCTACAACACACCATTTGAGTGCGGCCATTTCCTAGACCCTGCTAATATTAGATGCTTTGTACACTATATTGTCCTTTATATGGTTAAAACGAACTATACGTGCCATTAGCTTAGGTTGTTAAACAAAATGTTAAAACATTGGTCAATTTCACTTTTGCAGGGAAAAAAGAAATTTAATGATCTAATTTAGGGGAAGGCCTTGTCGTAACAAAAAATGTTTTTTTTTTAATTAAAGAGGCTGAAATCAATGATCTTTTTAATCAACACCATAATTACCATTCTTTTTCCTGAACATGATTCAATCATGAATTTGTCCTAACTAATTTAACTAACAACTTATTACTGTTTCCGGCCCCTAAAAAAATAATTGTTGCCCTTTCACTATATTTTATTTCAATGGAATTTTATAATGAGCTTTTTTGTCCCGCAAAGGGAGAGGTAAGGTTTGCGTAAATTCTACACTTCTCATATTCTACTTATGAAATTGCACTGGAGTATGTTGTTGTTGTGAAATTTTATAATGACTACAATTTTTCTTTTTCAGATGTAAATTAATACACGATGCCACTCTTTTCATTTTAAATTGTTCCAGAACTTTTTGATATTTATTCTACTAATAAGATATTTTTTACATAAATTTTACATTTTCAAAATATGTTTAATACTTTAGAAAAATAAGAACCATTTATTACTATTACTTTTTTTCAGATTTACCATTAATATTTCAATTAGAGGAGTATTTATTAAGTGAGAGATTCAAGAGAGATACTATAAGGTAGTTTAGATAAATATTTTATGATTAAGATTATCTATGTTTTTTTTAAGGAGTGTGTAAAAACTTTAAAAGGCATAATGTTAGTAAGCTTCAGAGAAGCATCTTATATTTTGAATTTATGAGTTTGAGTTCAGAAAAGACATTAGTGAAATGTGGATAAAATATCTTTAAATGTTCCACTAATTTTTTAACACAAATACATAATTAATTTATCCAAAGTTAAGTGGTTATACCGAATCCATAACTAGAACACTAGCTATGCCTCTACTGCTAGGAGGTAAAATTAATTAATATTTGACGAATTTAAAATAAATATCGAATAATGGTTTTTGAGTTTTTTTTTTTGTGGTTTGGGGGGGGGGGGGGGGGAAAGTTGAAGGAAAAGAGTCATGGAAGGAATGTGAGGCAGCTAAGCTCTTTTGGGATTGAGAAATACATTAATTGAAACCATGTGTTATGTAACTCATTCCACCCCTTTATTTATTTTCCTTTCCCCCCTTTTTTGACTAAATTTATTGGAGAGACTCAACAAAAGGTAAACATAGCGGACGAAACGTGATTAATTTAATTTCATGCCTTTTCTTACCTTGGTTGTTCTTAATATTCAACTTTTACAGCTTTTTCCAACTAACCAAACAAGGCTTACTTACACAATCGAAAGATGTAGCGGTCGGATAAATTGTATTTCTCCACTTTTTGATAAGAGATTTCGAGTTCGAGTCCTGAGGGAGCAACTCCTTTAATAAGCTTACATGTCGAGATTCTAAATTAGTCGAATTATTGGATAACAAATACCTATTAATTAGATATATAAAAAAAAAAGGCACATCCCTTGATATTATGTAAAACAAAGGGGAAAAGGGGGTTTAGAGAAGTCCCATGATTTCCTAAGATCGATTTTGGTCGATGAAAATATGAAACATAAAGTTGAAAAGAAAACGAAATTATAATTAAAGTTTAACGACACTCTTAAGAGTGAGATTTTTTAAAAAATGCACGAACTTGACTTAAAACAGACAATATAACATTATGTTAAGAGTATTTTAGACTGATAGAATATGACGTCTTTGTTGTTTTTCAAATTTTCCCGCCATCAATGGGAAAAAAAAGAGAGTTTAAAGGAGCTTGCTAGTTATTTAAGAGAATAGATAATTAAATAAAGAGAAGAGGAATTTATTAATAAGGTCACTATTCTCTATGCTGATCTCCTCACTTGTCGCTTCCCTGTAGTAGTTTATCATAAGTAAAAAAATTGAGAATTATTCTTTGATACGCAAAGTTCATTTAAATGCATGTTAATTAAATCAAGCACACAATTTATGTCTGTCCCATTAATTACTCCCTTGGATTCAAAATAAGTGTTTACTTAAGTCTTTTCCCCCCTTAAGAAAATATTATCTTCTTAAACAAAAATAGATATATTGACTAAACTATCCGTATTTAATATTTATTTATTGTCCTGAGTAAATAGAGACAATTCTGGAAAAAATAAAGTTAATTCCTTTTTTATTTTGTAAGTGACCACTTATTTGAACGAAAGTAAAACAACTAGTGAATACTTATTCTGAATCGGAGGAAGTACGTTTTAAGCAAGCTGCTACTACTACTCACCCAACTCATTCTTTAAATTACTTAGCTAATCATGATTGATTTAATCACCAAGATTTAATGTATAATTATATGATGGTCATAGAAATCTTAATACTAATGGCATGGTAAACTCAAAAGTTAAAAGAGACATGGGAGGAATGTGAGGTAGCTAAAGTTTTTGGGAGTGGAGAGAGCATTGATTGGAACCACGTGCTTATCTTTTTAACACATTTCCACTCCAATTTTTCCCTTTGTTCCTCCGCTTCATTTTTATTAAGATTTTTTCTCTCGGTGCTCGTATTAGGTTCCGATCAGAGCCACTACTACAAAAAAAATTATATTTTCATTAAAAAATAAAAATGATTATTTTTCATTAAATGTCAGTGGAAAAATTTAAATAATAGTATTTTCATACGAAAAAATTAAAAAGTTTCCCAACGTGTCAATGAAAACATGTTTCTCACCATATGTTTTACTAGTGAGTTGTTCAGTGGGAATGAGGTGAAAAATCATGCTTTATAGCACAAATTTTCACTGAATATTGATGAAAAAAATCTCAATTTTTAGTAGTGAGGTAGGTTCAACATTCGAAGTTTATGAGTTTACAACAATATCAAGTCAATATTGCAATAATAATAATAATACTAATAATAGTAATAATAATAATATACAAGATCAAGGTAAAAGTTAATGAGTTCACGTGAATATGTAATCAACCTTCTAGATTGCCCTTGAGCCCGACTAATCTGAACACGCCGCATAAAATCTATTAATTATAAGGAAACCGCTTCCTACTAGAAATTTTTCATACTTAGAACTCACATTCGAAATCTCAAACCAAAAATATAAAAATTCTATACATCCCATTACAACTTTCGGCGACTTTTCCTCCCATTAATTATCGTGATTATTAAGTGTTCTCGCCCCAAATTCTGTTCTTTGTTGTTTTATCCGCTGACGAAATCGGGAGACAATTTGATTCCTTAACTTAAGCGATTTGGGCTGAAAACGAACTCTAATTTTCAGCAATGGGTTTTTCAACTACTCCAGAAAGCGTTAGGACGGTGATATAAGTAAACTAAGAGGTAAGAAACATGAATGCATCTAAGTACAGTAAAGTAAATGATAAAGATAAAAGTAAAGGATAAAATATAGATAAGAATTGAGTTGTTTGATTGATTGGTTATGTTTATATACAAAGAATGATCCTATTTATAGTACAATAAAGGAAAAAATTGTACAACGTGATCCCCCCATGTCAGCCATCAAGTAACCCACTAAGTTCAATGGCCGACTATGGGGGAGCGGTGGTGCCGATTTCTCGCCATCTACTCCTCTTGCTCGGATAATGGCCCTTTATTTTAGTTGTTGTTGGTTGTTATTGCTTTTAGGGGTTCGGAAACCCTTTTGACTTGGTCATCTGAGTGAGTTCCGGTCGTATATCTAACAACTTGGCTAAGATGCCTTAGTAGCCGATGAAGTTCTTGTAGTCGAGGGCTAGGAGTAAATTCGGCTCTGGAGCAGTCCGACTGTCACTGAATTAGGCTAAACACTTAAATTATTTTTGAGTGTTAACAATTGCCCCTTACATTAACTCGAGTGTGACTGTTGAGTTGATGTATCTGAAAGTAACCGTCATTTCAGTATGATAGCCGCGTATGTCACTTCAATCGTATTGTCTTTAGTGCATGCAATGATGATTACTTCTGGATTGGGTTTTCCCTTCAACCAATGTGTCTTTATTACCACGAAATCGATTCCAATATTTTCCAACCATGCATTCGAAGAGGTAGCCCTGATTTCCGCCGCACATAGAAATTCTACTTAAGAAGAAACATCTTTTTGTGAATTTTTCACTTGATCTTATAGCCATCTTCAACTTCTTTCCTTCTGCATAAAAAACTAATCTGGGCCCTTTCCTTACTCGAATGTCATGGCTTCTTCTTCCTCTTCTCAGAAGATATATGGGGCCACTCTAGCCGATAAAGACCTAACCGATATCTTGGTCCTTGTTGATGAACAGTTGGTTCTGGCTCCATATGGCAGGCCGGAACAAGGCAACGTTCTTTTATCTCAATATCTTAGCCCGGTGACCTATGACCTTCCCCTTACCTGCGATTGGTTCATCGTCGACCGCTGTCCGGCTAACCTATGCACTTGGCCGACCAAGGTCGCCAACTATTCTTCTTGGGTGACCGGGTCGGGTCGGCCAAAGGAATCGAGTGGAGGCGTATGGGTCTTTACGACGCCATTGTACTATCGAGGTTTGATATCTCCTGCAATATCGGCCTCATATATGCATTTCTTGGTTATTGGTCGACTATTGCCAATGCTTTTGTTTTTCCCTAGGGGATGATGACTCCCACCCTTCTTAATGTAACAACGATACTAGGCCTTCTGATACTGGGAGCCGAAGCGCCTACCCTGAGTGAAATCAAAGTTCCCGACTTGGGGATTGTTGTTTCAAAAAATTCCTCCAACTATGGTTTTTTTATGACCGCTAACCGCCGAAGTTCGCCTCTTTCGGTCAATGATGCTGAGCATCATTCTTTTCTGCTCTATTGGTTTAGCCGTTACTTCGTCTGTACGGGCTCTTGTGCAATTGTCAATGAGATGGAGATTTATGTGGCTTTGGCCATTTCAAGGGAAGATGTCAGTTGGGCATCCCTATTCCTGGCTTATTTGTACATGGCTTTGGGCGATGCTCAAGCTAGGTTAAGGGACTCTAGAAATGTGGATACTTTGGCCTGTCCTCTATGGTTCCTTCAGTTGTGGATCACTTTGTATTTCCCAGAGTTCATCCCTGACGATTTTGATGGAAGCCGTTCTCCGTTAGATCCGCCGGTGTTAGCCGACACTCTTCGGGGAACACCTCTTGTGCCTCAAGATATTTTCACTGCAGTCTCCACCCTGCAAGGTCTGTCTCGAAACCATTACGCAGATTGGCAACCGGTCTTTGAAAAATGGGCCACTCCCGATTGGGTTCATCAAATAGCCGATGACAACCTTTCATTCACTCAGCGAAATATCATGAATCCAGTGTGGGGGTGTATCCTTACGGCTAGGGATCTTCTGGAAGGCTTGAAGCACAACTCTAGGCATAACAAGTTGACCACGGAGCCCTATCGACCCAACTTTGTGGCACGACAATTTGGCTTGACTCAGCACATACCATGGCCTCACTGTAGTGTTGCTCATTCGACCCACCATTTCTCTCTAAATGCCAAGCAGACTGAGGAGGTAACCGCCTATAATCTTGATAAGCTTGTCTTTTTTGTTTGGCAGTCGTTCTCCCCAAACACCACGGGCCAAAGGTAGCCAAAGAAAACCTTCCAATCCTCCCTAGAAGTCTCCCCGCGATCGGCTGATTCGGGAAAAATAGCCGGCTATCTTTCATTGCTCATGTTTCTTCATTTTGTCTTTCAGGAGCCACTATTGATAAGGCGCAATAGGCGGCGGAAAGTACATGATGCCTCTCTCTATGTCATAGGGATATCCTCTTTGGCTCGTACTTCCGAACACCTGTATGATTCTCCATCAGCTAGCCTCGATATCAGAGTTTCTCCTGTTGAGGCAGCGGAAGAGGTTGACACAACCGTAGAGGTATCTCCTTTTCCTTCCAGTCTTGTTGTCTAGACTCTTGTCTCTCTTATGAAACTATCTTTTTCTGTACAGGAGACGGCTAGGAAAGATCCATCGATTGAAGCCAGCACAATTGATGACTTAGAGACGTCACCCAAGGTCATACATGAGGACGTACTTTTGCAGTATTTTGGTTCAGCTGACATCGTACCTTAACCCTCTTCGCCGGTTGGTGTTCATGAAGAGCGAATTGATGAGTTTCTAGCTGAGGGCATCCCATTAGCAAGGAAGAACTTCATGTATTTATTGTACGGCGTAGAACAAAGACAAACAAAGCTAGGCGATTCCCTCAAATATTGTTGGCCGCCCGATCTGGTTTTCGGTTCTGATTCCCCATCTGCGGCGCCTCAGTTATCCTTGCCTCAGAACTTAGGGCGGTCAGCCGATGCCACATGTCATATATGATTTGGGTTTCCTCAACCGTTTAAATCCTCCAAGGTAAGCTGTGGTTCAGCTAATTATTTTACTTCAAACCCTCGCGAGGTAAGATTATAGGATTCCCAAGATCCTTCTTCATACTGTTTTGTGACGGCTATGGGAGCCACATAAGGTGAATAGAGGATAACCTCTATGTTCTGAACCCCTGGTCGGAACGGGTTATCATCCGCTGGGATGATTTCTATCTTGTCTCCTTCCAAAAAGATGAGCTTTTGATGCATGGTAGAAGGAAGGCATCGGCTGGTGTGAATCCAGTCCATGTCCAGCAGAATGGTGTAGGACGGCTTGCCATCTATTACAAAGAAGGCAGACCTGACCGTCTTAGGACCTACAATGATCTCTGTTAATAGAATCTCCAATGCTTCAGAGGATTCTCCCATAAAACTAGCCATTTTCATGTTAGTTGGGATGATATCCTCCTTTGTTTTGTTATGATCCTTCAAGGTAAGCAGCAGCGTCACATTCAGCACAACCCCATTGTAGACAAACACCCGACTAATAATTTTGCCGTTAATGTAAGCCTTGACGTAAAGATGTTTGAGGTGTTTAACCATATATTCTGTAGGTGCACCAAATACAGTGTTTAAAGTGTCCCTATCCGGGGTATCGACTATTGTTTCCCATTCTGCGTCTTCTACGAAAATATCACCTTCTAGGCTATCCAGCACGGAGCGGCTAGCTAAGAACTCACATGGGATTAGGCTGATCATTTCAATATCTGCCCACATCTCATTAACCAGGTCATGGATAAATAAATCGAGGATAGAGTCCCCTCCTTCATCCAATTCGGCTGACCATGAACTCATATCTTCCATTTCCTGGAGACAATGGGGATCGTTTGGGGATCCTCTGACAGAATCATCTGCATAATTTGTGAGATTGCGTCGATTAAAGATTCATCCGGGGACACGTTCCCTTATCGGGGTTCCTCCGTCGGGTTATCGGTAGGCTATTCATTCAGCTCTAGTTGACCCGACGTCTCTCATTTAGGTGACATTTCCACTGAAGCAACTGAGTCTAATGCCCTCTCGATAGCCTCAGCTACGACAGACTCAGGAATCTTCTAATTTTAACTGCCTTGGTGATAGAAATTAGATGCAATGTCTGTTGCATCTTACGCAAGGCCTTGGCACGTTGCATCCTTCTTTTCTGAGTCTTGGATGCGACTCTCGGTGGTGCCTCTTTCTTTCCGGGAGCCCGATTGACAAACCATTTCCCCTCTTCTATGTTGGCGGCTGGTTTAATCATTCTCCGGGGTCTCGTCTGGTCCTCATTTTTCGTCATGATACATAAGGATGAAGCACCCTCATTTACGTTAAACTCAACCACACTCTGTTTGGTTTCAGGGAGTGGTTCTTCATTTATTCGAGGCATGCTCGGCTGCCGGTTGGTTCTGAACCTCATGGTTTGTTCCTGAAGTTCTCGTTCAACATCCCTCGAGTAATTAGGGCGGCCATGAAAACTGCTCCTAGTTGGATGCCTGTCATCGCGAATGTCATGTAGGCTACCTAACCGGTTAAACACAGAGATCCTTGTGGCCTTCTCCCCTTCAGTAGGTTTCTTTAGGACCCACACCCTTTTCATCGGCTGTCTCCCTTTGGTGTCCATTGACTCATCGAGCTTAGCAAAATATACCATAGATATTGGTATCGAGGGAAAGGGGTCGGTATCAATGGACATTTCAGCCATACTCTTGTCGACTAGCTTGAACCTCCCATCTTTGATGCCCTTTTGGATCGTCTTTCTGAAGACCACACAATTAGAAGTAGAGTGACTGTATGAGTTATGCCACTTGTAGTACTTCTTATCTTTGAGTTCCTCGGCAGGCGGAATCCTATGACCATCAAGCAACCGAATCTGCTTATCTTTGAGCAGATGATCAACGATCTGATCTGCCTTCGTGATGTCAAACGAGCATCGGATGAACTCGTCTCTTTGCCTTTTACGACTTTCAAGGTTGGGTAAGAGTAAACCTTACCCCTAACAATCTCGGCCACCATTGCGTCTGCCGTACAGTCGGCTGACTCTGAGTCGGACTCATCCACTTCAATGATGGATACCAAGTGGGAGCCTCGATTTCGGCTGGCTCTTCTCCACTCCTTCTTCTGGACGTACTACTCTATTTGGCTAGCCTTTTCGGTTAACTAGCTCAGGTCAGAGCATGATTGTCCCACCAACTTCTCCTTTAACTGGGGGTGCATGTTGTTGATTATCATGTGGGCACATTCAGACTCGGGGAAGTGTACGGTGCATCTCCCAACCTTCTTTCTGAATCTCTCGATAAAATCGGCAGCTGATTCATCGACCTGCTACTTGAGATTCGTTAGATCAGTCACATTAACCTGAGGTTGGGGTCAATAGAACCTATCATGGAAGCAACCCTCCATGTCATCCCAGTTCTATACAGAATCAAGAGCCAAAGAGGAGTACCATGCGGAGGTTCTTCCCGTTAGAGAGAGAGAAAAGCTGCCACTTGTGATATTCATTCTGGAAAGCCTCGCCGTATTGGGCAGTAAATCTACCGATGTGCTCGATTGTGGATTTGTCATCGCCGCCGCCAGAGAAGATGGCAAACTCTGGTGTTTTAAAGCCCCTCGGCAAAGGTGATATCCGATCTACCAAATCAGGGTAAGGCTTCTTATAAATAGGTTTGTCCAAAGGTTTCAGTTGGATGCCAAGTACCTCCACATGGAATTAGCAATAATTTTCGAGTTTATTAGTAGTGACGTCTCCTGCCGATTCTCAATTGGCTTCCGCTGGTAGGCGTTATGCACTGGCGGCCTCCATTCTGCACTTTGTTGGACAGGGTTTTGAAAGTTATCGGTGGTCTGCTGGCCATTACCAATAGGTGGGGTAATACCTCATTGCTGTTGTTGGGTATGACCACCAAAGCCTGCAACCTGAGCTCCTGGAATGGCTAACAGAGCCTAAGGATAAGGTGGAACAGTATTGCATGGCTGCTCTCCTCGGACGTCGGCCGTTCTTAGAAAATTTACGCTTCCTGAAAAGTATGGATTGGGTACTGGCAATGACTGCTAGAATGGTATTCCACTATAAACATCATCACCAAATAGCCGAGCTAAGTCATAGCTAGGGGCCATCGGCTGCCAATTCAACTGGCCAACATTGTTTGCCTGTATTCTAAGGTCGTTCCTAGAAATGTACAACATAACAGACGACAATCCAAAGTGTCCTAGTGCCTGAACTGGTCTCCAAGCCATGTTGATCTGCCCATACTGCAAACTCGCTTGATCAAGTGGCACATTTTGCCCCCCAAGGTTCGGCGGCGACCACGCAATGTGCTGGTTGCCAGGCGATTGGGCTTGTGTTCCTAGGTGCGCTACCGGCTGCACCTGAGTAGGCACTAGCTGATGCACATGCGGCTGAGGAACAACACCGGGAGTCACGGTCTTATGCTGAATAGCACCGCTTGTCAGATGGATGGCAGAACTAGCCGAACATTCTCTTGGGTGCATTCGGTTGGTTTTCATCTCCCCCGCTTGTTGAACCTCATTATGTATCATTGGCTTCACAATGTCAGCCAACTGTTAGAAACTTGGTACATAATATCGTGGATGCCCAAGTTGATCTGTTGTCTAATAAAAGACGTGGTCATTATGTTTGGACCTTCAGATTGGCTAAATTCTTCCACAACTTGGGTTGATGGAGGGGTATCAACCGATGTAGGCATACCCAGGGAGGATGCTGGTTCGTTGTTCCTTTTGGAAGGATTTTGTTTAGGATATGGACTGGACTCGGGGTTCATTTTCTTACCGGACCTTAGGCGCATACGCCAAGAATGATCATGACATGGAGAATCAAACTTTGCTATTAATTCACCTATGGTCCCACTGGGCGTGCCAAATTTGTTCTCGCCCCGAATTCTGTTCTCTGCCGTTTTATCGGCTGACGAAATTGGGAGACAAATTGATTCCTTAACTTAAGCGATTTGGGCTGAAAATGAAACTGTAATTTCCAGAATGAGTTCCCTAACTACTCCAGAAAGCGTTAGGACTGTGATATGTGTAAACTAAGAGGTAAGAAACATTAATGCAGTTTAGTACAGTAAAGTAAAGGATAAAGATAAAAGTAAAGGATAAAAGATAGATAAGAATTGAGTTGTTTGATTGATTGGTTATGTCTATATACAAAGAATGATCCTATTTATAGTACAGAAACGGAAAAAAACTATACAACATGATCCCCCATGTCAGCCATCAAGTAACCCACTAAGTTCAATGACCGACTATGGGGGAAGTGGTGCCGATTTTCTCGCCCTCTACTCCTCTTGGTCGGATAATGGCCATTTCTTTTAGCTGTTGTTGGTCGTTATCGCTTTTAGGGGTCCCGAAACCCTTTTGACTTGGTTATTGAGGCGTCTGCATCTGAGTGGGTCCCAGGCCTACCTCTAACTAACAACTCGGCTAAGATGCCTTAGTAGCCGATGAAGTTCTTGTAGTCGAGGGCTAGGAGTAAATTCGGCTCGGAGCAGTTCGGCTGTCACTGAATTCGCTAAACATTTAAATTATTTTTGAGTGTTAACAATAAGTAATTTAATAAGATGAATATATATATATATATATATAAAATAGAAAGCGCAGATTAAAAAGACGAGATAAATTAAAAGGTTTGAAACTTAACCGTATTTAATATTTACATCAAACTAACGGAGGTAAGAGTAGCAAGACAAACGACTTTCATATACTCTTCCTCTGGGTTTTTAATTAATGGTAAATTTGAACTATGAAGACTCGAGTCAATTCCCCGGCGGACATAAGTTTTTTTTTAAAATATTATAAAGAGATCTACAAAGTGCATTCACGTGCCACGAGTGTTAAGGACTTAAGTTAAGACTTCTATGGTCCACTAATTAATTATAAATTGATTATGTTAATCAATTAATTGTAATTAGTTAAATAATTTTAATTTTCTAAAACCTAAACAAATGTGGAGAAAAAAAATAGTGTACTATATTTAAGATGCAATTAGTTAATTAAACAGAGTTTGCGTAATTAAGGGATAATTCTTTTGCAAATCTCAATGACTTAAATTAGTAACAATAATTTTATTATTCGAGGAAACGTCAATGTAGCTTCTAGCAAGGAGATCAGCATAGAGAGTAGTGAAATTTAAATTTAAATTGTTCCTTTATTTGTTTTCCCCTATTTTCTTAAATAATTTTCTCTGTAGATTTTAACCTATCAATTCCTTCCTCCTTGGCGAGCAAATTTATCAAATAGTATAAATATATTTAATCATTTATTTTCTAATTAATAATTTGAGAGTGAAACATTATACCAATTCCTGCATCCACCATCCCAATTCTCGTTATCTTTTTTGAATAAAATTTTATTCGCACGATGTGTTTATACCAAATCAAGATCTGATTTACATATTATAAGATTTAATACTTCATAGAAATGTTATTGATAATAAGTGAATCTCTGAGGGTTTATAAGTATCTTTAACACTCTCAAGTGATATAGTTATGTTGCAAGTTGCAACACCATAAAATAAAGTTTTAGGGGAATCATTTTACTCTAAAAAAGGTTCATGATGATTAATGATGTAATTGATCCTTAACTATTTCCCTAACCCCACAAGCTTTTTAAGATTATAAGTGATGTTTATCATGCCATTTATTGCTTAGGTCAAACTATATTGACAAAAGGTGAGGGAAAGATAGTACTATTTTTAAACACCTTTTTGGCTCATTAGCACTAGTTAAGCACTAATTAACCTACTTGCAATATGTTACTTACTCGTTCCTTTTTATATGTTACTCTAGTGAAATCTTATCACATCGCATGATGTGTGGGTTAAGATCCAAGGCGGAGCTAGAGGGGCAAGAGAGATTCATCTAAATTCTCTTCGCTGAGAATTCATCCTAAGAATATAAAATTAATTTTTCTATATGTATATATAATAAATGATGAATTACTTGCGAAAATTCTGTTTCGACTTTCGTCATTAATTAAGGCACGTCTGACGTCACAAATTCAAATTCCATTAATTATTTAAATAAAATGAATTTATACACATTATTCACCAATTTAGAATCATGAATTAGTTGACCTTAGATAGTTTATCCATTATTATTATTATTATTTACTAATTATTAATTATTATTATTTTGTCTTTTTTGCAAATTGCTGGCCTAGGTTGCTCAATCTAATGAGTGTTTCATGATAAATATTCATATCCAAAAATAGCCAATAGCCAATAGCCAATAGCCAATATCCACTACCCACCCGACAGTAATAATTTTGCCACGTTTCAAACACTCAATTGATACAAGACAATACCCCAAAAAATGAAAAGAATATTAACACTGTGATTTTTGGCTTTTTAGAGTGTGCATGTAATTTGTGGGGTCCAAAAAAACAAAAAATATTTTGGCACTTTTAGTTCAAGTGGGAGTATTGAGGAAGAAGATTCATTGGTTGGGTGAGACGTCATCCATACAAATTGGGACCAAAAAAGGATTAAAAAAACCGCTTTGAAATTTTGAGCAAAGAAGAAGTTGACATTAAGCAAGAAAAGAACAAATTGAGGTCCCTAACATAAAAGATGTGGTGCACCGGGTGAGGGCATTCCTTCCTTAATCAAAGGTTTCGAATTCGAGTTTTGATATGAAAAATTCTTTGCAGAGAGTATTTCTCCCGAATGAGCCATACACGGTGCAGATACAGATTAGTTGGTTCCAATATGAGTATTGAACACCGGACACTGGATGGAAAATTCAAAGCTTCAAGGAAGAGCATGTATTATTGGGGACTTCCCGCAAACGATTACATAAATGTAACTGGCGCGGATTGACCATACTAGATGGCAACCGGATTATTCTTGCACTTGTCTTTACATTTGTAGTTATAAACATATCGAAAATTTTGTGCCATAATGAGCAGGAGACGTCCTCTTCTAAAACACCATTAAAAATAAGGGTTCTCTCTTATAAAAAACCTTAACAAAAAATAAAAGGTTAAGGCTCTGGTTACTCAAAGTATCAAAGTTTTAAGTTACGCGGAACCAACCAAAGTAAATCCGGGACCAACTGCAAAGGCCATGCAAAGCCCCAAGAAAAGATGAGAATTACATCTTTCAGAATAAATTCAAGTTTGATATAACCAGAGCCCCAATAATTTTGTGCCATGATGAAAATTATTGCTTGAATTATTGATAATGGTGAAATCGTAATCATCAAATAAATGTATGAAATGAAATGAAAACCTTGAGAAAATTGTGAAAAAAGAAATTCATTCATTGATATTTTTATCGGGCTAGAACCAAACCGATTACAAAAGAGTACTACCGGGCCCAAAAGTGACATGGTGACATTTAAAAAGCTGAATAAAAATTAAAACTCGCGTAAAAGGTTACAATACGCTCGATCCATGGTCCGCTGGGGTGTTTCAGTGTTATCAACAAAACAAATAGACCAAAAGATCAAACATGGGGGACATCATCAACTTCCACATCAGAATCACATATCACCGTGTAACTCATCCAAGGATAACTCTGCATCATGAAGGTCGATCTCCGTATCCAGGATTTCAAAAAGGATGTCAATCCCTGGCTTGTTGGCTTCCTCAAGCATATCTATATGAGTCTTTAAAATAGCTAAGTCCTTACGGAGCTTCCACTTTCGACATTTGGCTTGGAGCTCAATAATGGTATTCTCGGAGGAAACAAACTGCTCCCGAGCAGTGGCTAAATCTGCTTCCCTAAAGAGTCATGTATGAAGAGGTCTAGACTTAAAGGGAATTCTCCTAGTCCCTCAATGACTCGACGACATCTTGCAAATGCAATCGAGGAAAGCTTGAAGAGAGTCACAATCTCTAATGTCGGCCTTAAGGCTTTCAACCTCGGCTCTACAATGCCGAACTTGCTATAACAACTTCTTTTCTTTATGAGAGGGATCCATAGCTTTAGCTAAATCCATTGTGGAAAGAGCAGTGGCATGCCCATGAATAGGAAACGTTGTGTCAGTAAGGAAGCAAGATTGTAAAGATGGATTGAAAGGGGTGATATTTTACCTGAAGAGGGAAGTCAACCAGATGTGCGAGAGAAACATCTAGAGTGGCACTCGGGCTCTTCCGATAGGAGGAGGTAGATGTCCGATCTCAGTACCAGAGGTAGGAATAGAGTTATCTTTAGAAGTATGGGTCGGTGGGAGAGTTGTCTCATTTCCCGGAACATCATGTTGAGGGCTCACGGGATTCATGCCTTCGCCAGTTTCCTTCTCTTCCTCATTAATTTGAATAACGCCCATTTTTATCTCTCTCCAAAATTTGATAAGCCGACGGTGATTTCTAACCCAGGAACCGATCCCCGTGTGGGCCTATGGAGTTCCTTCTTGGGGATTACGCTTCCGGTTGCTGGAAGTAGACTGGAGTATGTTGGTCAAGGCGACTGCATGAGAGGGCACTTTTTGGGCCGCAGGTTTTCTTACTGGGAGCCCTATATGAGGAGCGTATTTAATGAGAAGAAGGCATGGGAAAATAAATAAATAAATATAATGAGGTGTATTAGGGTGGGACTCACCATGATATTTCCCTTCCACCACTAAGAGGTAATGCTTTTCCATGACCGGGTGGTGTTGGGAGAGGCGTAAAGAAGACTCACAACTCACTCAAAAATCTCGTCGATAAGTTGTGGTTCAACTAAAACAGTTACAGAGATATAAAATATGCATATAAGTAGGGAGTTTCTCTGTTTGCAACGGAAAGATAAGTTTCTTATTAGAAATACTTACGAGTAATGTTCCACTCTTTTGGGAAATGATCATATGAAGCCTAATGAATTTGGTCAGTCCTGATAATTATGAACTAGGTTAATCCACCCCGGTTAAAGTCATCTTCAGTGTTAACAAGGATGCGAGCTCCATGGGGGTACAAGTGAATTATGCCACCCCGAAACACCCGGGGGTAGTAGAGGAGAAAGAGATGATCGATTGTGAAGGGCGTGTTGGCACAATCAACCAACATCTGAATGTAGTACACCAATCTCCAAATCTGAGGGGCTACTTTCTCTAAACAAACTCTAAATCGACGATAGATGTCCTCGATAATCTTTGGGACGGGAAGTCAAAAACCTATGATAAAGGGGTACGCATAAACCATTGAAAACCCCTCAACATGGTGGTTCATGCGGTTGGGTCTATAATTCTGACGTCCATATTGGAATCGAAGTTACAATCCTTCATGACATCCAGAAGAACCTTTGCAGTTATCAAAGATTCTATCTCTTCAATAGGTTCGAAGCATTTCGATACACGAAAATCTCCAGAAAAATCAAACCCAGAAGGAAGAATTTCTATGGCAAGATAATATAGTTCAGCTTTTTGACTTTTGGGAGTTATATGCTCTTTTCTTGGGCGATGGTCCGAGGGAGAGCTGTCATTGTCCTCGGGGAATGTAAATGAGAGGATTTAGAAGAAGACATTACGTAAGTAGGTATGCAGAAGGAAGGAAGATATTTGGGGGTTATAAAGTTAGAGGAAATTTTAGTTTCCCTCTAAGTAATATTTTGGACTCCTATTTATGATATGAAAATATAACGTTTGGGAAATGAAAAGACATGAATCATCACTGCAACAATTCACGTCGATCAGAGAGAATGGTCAATTACCGCCGTTTCAGAAGCATTGAGGAGATATGACGTTTGACGTTTTTGCAATCATTGTGTTTTAATTTTCCCATCGAATGATAGAGTTTTGATCAGTCGTGTGGTTAAATCCACTTTCCGGGCGCGCAAAGATTGCGCCTGAAAAGTATGGGAATTATCTGTATAGGATAAAATTCGCATAGTACAGCTAGATGAATTATGTCGTTACACGTGGCAGTTGATGATAAGTCAGGTCCATGTGAGTCTATGGCGCTACCGGTAGAACATGAATCACGTCCAGGGTTTTCATAAGGACACAAGGTACCGGTGATCATTAAGATCAGGTGGACGGTTTCAATCCCAATGGGAAACCGTCACTAGCCCGATCTCAAGTCTTTCAATGGAAAATTAATGACATTTATAGAGACACTAATTGTCTAATTATTACAACATTCATTCTCTTGTATTAATAATGGCATATATCGTGGGGAGTGTACCCATGAGCTCATGTATAAATAGGACACATTGTTCCATTATAAATCATCATATGAAAATTATCACAATACACTTATACATTTGACTCTCAATTCTTGTGCTTTCACACTAGTTACGGAGGCTTTGCCATGAAGCTAATACAAGGCTCAAGCTAACTATTTCTTTACTTTATCTTAATATCACTAATTTGCATTATACATTATCTGATATATTTGCCAAATCAGTCACTTGAGATCCACGTATCCTTGATCACGTATACAATTCAACTGTACCGTTTTACGGATAAACAATTCCTAAAGAGGTGAATTATGAATTATGTACCGTTGTTATATATCAAGCGAAAAAATATTTAAAAATGATATTTATGTGTATTTGTAAATGTATGTTTGCCTATGCATGACCCCTAAAAGGTTTAAATAAATTAGATATAATGTTTTTATTTTCGATAATTGTGCGTCTAAAAATGAGGAAATTGAGCTTTTCTAATTCTGAAAGTCGATGAGGTACTCTTAGAATTACTGAAACTTCATGGACCTATAATTAATTCTAACAATCCATATGGACCAATTGACATTCCACTATTATCTTTTGGGTCAAATAAAGTACGTAACATTTTTATTTTTTAAAATGTGGTTTTTGTTTTATCTTTTACATGGACTGAACTGCAATTGCACTATTTTTCTATGTATAAAGATTTGAGTTTTGTGAATAATATTCAATTAAATTATTCTAGTTGAAGTCATCAATCATAGGAAACTACAAAATTTAATTTCTGTCCCACTTTGATTCAAATAATTGAGAATCTTGAAGATTTTATATGGCTTGCCACATGAGAACATTCAAAGAAATAAATAACAAAACAAAAAAATCCCAAAGTAGCCGTCCTATTTGAACTATATATTAGCTCCTAATTATGGACACGTTATAGAATGTATATATATTTTCAATTTAAATAAATCTTTTTAATGAAGATTTTATCTGAGAAACCAATAACATTCTGCCATGTTAGTATATATATTAGTAGTAAAAACTATTAAAACTTTAGCCGGTTGTTGTTGCTCTTTCACTTCTTCTCGGTGAGTTGTAAATAACAACTAAGCCTTCAAATTTCATACTATCAAATTCAATTTCAGGCCGAAGGTCTGAAGTTAGGTTTGACTACTTTTCAACTTTGTCTCAAAGTATTGTAGTTGAAAGTTTTTGCTCGCGACTAATTTCACCTAGGTCTGAATTTAATTCTGAAGCGGTTAAATTAACTTTTGGCTTTTCTTTAAATAACGGTTCTTCAGGCAAATATTTGTGCACTTTCCCAAACGTTTCCTCCCAAAAAGCTCTTTATTCACATAATTCAAATCGGAAATTTTGTATTAAGGATGGAGAAACTAAATTCGAACCATCACACCACTCTTTTCAGTGTAGACTGTCATATTAGAGTCTCTATTGAAGCTACAATACAATAGTTAGTAGTATAATATAATGTTAAGCTTTGAAATTTTTAACATCACCAAACATTTTTCCTATTATATTACCCCCCCCCCCCCTTTCTTTTTTCTTCTATTCAAGAGATACATAGAAAGTGTAATCACGGCCATATACTATTTACATGAGACAATTTACCTACCCTTTTATAATTCCATTTTATTGTGTACATTTTGGTGGATAATTATGAATTAATTCATCTTTTTGGGGTTTTTCTTTCTTTTTTCTTTTGTTCTTTCTTTATAATCGTTTGGTGTAGGTGATGATCAGGAAGGATAAGCATCCAAAAAAATAAGAATCTTTGATCCTCCAATATAATTTGTTGGTACATGAAGAATATAACTATAAATGGGAATTTCTTTTATAAATTGGAGTAGGAACTATTATTTTAATAATGAACAAAACTCCAAATTCTTTGTGTGACCACAAGCCTTTAAGAATTAAATAGACTTGGATGATAATGACTAATTGAAACCAATTGAAAAAGGGAAGTCGAATTTCTATTGTTCCACATGTACATATATGTTTCTAGATGTTTTTTATGTAAGCTTATTTTGCAAAATCTTTTTAATTATTTTTCCTCACATATGCTACTATATAGGTTCTGCATAACAAAGCTCACTATAAAAATTAATTTAGTGTAATTAAACTTACTCTAAACTCTAAAGTTCACAAGCATTGAGTATCTTTTTAAAGAAGCCTTAATATATCATAATTTCATCACGGGTAGCATATATATTATGAGTTAGGTAGGTTCTATTTCTTATTCTCTTTGAGTATGTCATGTACAACAAAGATTTTTCTTTCATTCTCGCATACTATTTTCTTCTTAGGTGTCGAAGAGAGATGGATTCAAAGTTTGAATTTTATGAGTTTTGAATTGTAAGATAGTAATCTTAAGTGTTTGTAACTTGATTTTAAATTTAATTTTTATATATGTTTAGTAGCTTTTTAAGCAGAGTCAGAACAAAAGCTTTTTAAATTCTCCAGAATCCAAACCAGTAACTTAAAGCCGACATCTCCGCTCGTGTTTGATGTAACCCTTTGGTAGGAGGTTCATTTGAAACAATATTATCCAAACGAAATACAAATATATATGTAAGAATTAGATAAAATTTCAATAAATATTATATCCAAATTCATAATTTTATAAGTATTATGAGTTTAGTATTCAAAACCTTAAAGGTCGTTTTCATTAATTTTGAATCTTGAGTCTACCTCTACTATTTAGTGTCTATGTATGTATGTTTCATTGACCACTTTTCATATTTGATTTTTCATTCACGTATTTAATTACTTTGGGATCAAACAAATTCGAACTCGGGACAGAAAGCCTCACTTAGGGGTAAAACAATTCCTATCAAATGCGACTCAATATTCAAAATTCGAACCCGACCAACTCCACAATAACCTTTGGTGGTTCACAGGCCATGTCACATAACATATACCTACCGCTAGATGATCAATCCTTTTATATATGTGCCAAGTTTCTTAAATTTTTTCCCCTTTTTGTTTATGATTTAGGATCTAGAGTTTTCTCCTTTTAGAGTATTGTCAATAATTTTCTATAATAGTTGAGCATCAATCATACGAAAGCTACAAAATTTAATATCTGGCCCAACTTGGACAAAAAACTGATGAAAATTTCTGGAGATTTTATATATAAACATAATTAGTCAAAGTTGACACACGAGAGCAATAAAATAATAAATGAAGAAAAATCCTAAATTTGCCGTCCCACATGAAAATATTTTTGGTACTAATAATGGACAAGTCGTGGACAAATTATAGGAGAAGACGTGTATACTTTTGATTTTAGTAAAATCTTTTTGAATATGTTTCAATAATATTTCGCCATGTTAGTATTAGTTTTCTAAGGAGAATTTTCATAAAGTTATAAATAATGCTCAATAAAAAAATAATAAATTCTGGATTTTTGAGACATAAATATGATGGAATACAATAATTACTTGTTGGAAATTTACCTTTGGCGGGAGTTGCGTCCAACCATCTTTAATGACTTAAACACTAGGGTTCCGCATGTTGGAGACTTTGATTCTTTACACGTGCATAATCTACTAAGTATGTAGATGACTGTAGGGCCAAGGATCGTCAAATTTCGTTGAGAAATGAAAGAGATATTGGTCCACTAAGTGAGGTGTTTGAAGCATGGAAAAAAGGTGGTAAAGACCAATCCTCCCTCATCGGTGGGGGAAGAAAGATTTGTTTAGTTTATAAGTCTCAAAATTGGCTTGGGGTTTGAGACCCCAAGGGATAACCCATGTGTTTGAAGGAGGGAGAACCTAGATGTGCTTTGGTTCGAGGCTAAGCCCACACGCGCGCCGCCGCCGTCCGCCCGTCCTGTCCGGTCCGGGTCTCTGGTCTCGGGCTTCTTATGATATTAAGAGATGGCAGAAAAGATAATGTTCTACTTGACTGTTATGGGCATGGCCCGGTTCCTAACGGAAGATCCTCCAAAATCTGGAGATGAAATAGACCGTTCGCCTACTGAAACGGCTGAAAGGGGCCTAGGTATCCATGTCATTAATGGCATGAAGATGGTTCTTGATGCATGGAATCATAGTAATTTCATGTGTAAGAATTACATATTGAACTGATTGCCAGACCCTCTCTACACGGTCTATTGCACCGTTGGCACTGCCAAAGAAATGTGGGAAAAACTGCAAAAGAAGTACAACGCACAAGATACAGGTACTAAGAAATTCATCGTTGGAAAATTTCAAATGGTGGATAGTAAGACAGTGATGTCCCAAGTCCAGGAATTCCAAATGATTCTACATCACTTGGATTTTGAAGGAATGAAACCAAATGAGCAGTTTTTGGTTGCATCGCTGATTGAAAAGTTATCTCCTTCGTGGAATGAGTTTATGAGCTACTTAAAGCTCAAGACAAAGGAGATGATCTTTGAAGAGCTTATTATCAAACTCCAAATTCAGGAAGATAATAAGAAAGCCTTGCCTAGGGGTAAACAACCAGCTGAGGCAAAGGCAAATCTGGCTGAGGCTAAAGGGAACTCGAGCAAGAAGCGGAAGTTCCAGAAAGACGGCAAGACCCAAGCAGCGAAGAAGTTCAGAGGTAACTATCACCACTGTGGGAAACCTGGTCATATGATCAAGGAATGCCGCAAGCTCAAGTGTGAGCAACAAGAGAAAGCCCGCAAGGCGCATGCTAACGTCGTCAGGGACACGCTCCTGGACGACATGATTGAGGAGTTCTCGGCGGTGGTGCTTGAAGCAAACCTTGTTGAGAATCCTATGCAATGGTGGATGGGCATAGGTGCTACAAGACACATCTGTTCCAATAGAGATGCCTTCTCCACGTATACACCGGTCACCGACAAGAAGCTGTTCATGGGCAACAACGCTTCCTCTGACGTCTTGGGGTAGAAAAGGTGGTCCTAAAGATGACTTCTGGAAAAGAGCTCACTCTTAAGGAAGTGATGCATGTCCCTGAGATTAGGAAAAATTTAATTTCAGGACCTTTATTGGTTAATGCTGATTTTAGGCTAGTGTTTGAATTCAATAAATTTGTACTTAGTAAGAATGACACTTTTGTGGGGAGAGGCTTCGTCTGTGAAGGCCTCTTCAAAGTTAACGCTATGTCTGTAATGAGTCCAAGTTAACACTATGTCTGTAATGACACTTTTAGACTTTAATCTTGTTATTATGTTGATTATGGATATATTTCTTTTTAGGAGTATTTTAACTTTATTATAGATTTATATGCCAGTAAGAATATAGAGAATTTTTTTATTTTACTTTTGTATCGTATGATAACCCAGGAGGTCATGAGTTTGAGCCGTGAAAACAACCTCTTGCAAAAATACAGAATAAGGCTACGAACAATAGACCCTTGTGGTCTAGTCCTTCCCCGAACCCCGCACAAGTGAAAGCTTAGTACATCGGGTTACCCTTTTTTTTAAAGTTGTAACCCGACCCTCACTTGTTTGAAACGATGGGAATAGCTATTTTTTGTGTTGTTTCATTAAGAGGCGACTAAGGGAAAGAATAATAGGAAGAGAAGGAAAAATTGTTGTTGTTAGTAGACAGGGCCAATACCATACTTATCCTCTTTTTCAAGGGGTTTAAATGATCCTAAGCTACTTCACCTATCGTCTAAAATTTTGGATTGAATGCTCAGAATCTTTTACATGATATATGTGCAGTCCCTCATCGGTTATGTAAGGATTTGTTTAAACATCATGGGTCTCTCCTACATTACCTTGAGGTTTTAAAGTATAAAAGTTGCTGACCTCCTTTTCGATGCCAATATTTTTCTCTTACTATTATATTGTTAAAGTTGGTTTAGTGAAGTCAATAATTTGCAAGGATAGGAACTTACTATCCTTGCAAAAAAAAAAATTGTAAGCACATATGGAATGTAAATGGAAATGGAAAAGATTAAAAAGATAGAACAAAGCTCAATCCTTGAGCCAAAAAAAAGAGTTAATACGATCCATACCTCCATTTAGATATACAAGCAAATGTCTAACATGAACAAAGTTGCTCAAGAAAACTCCAATAATGAATTGCAAACTATCAAAAGAGTAAATAAATTGATTCAATGTCCATTTGTTTAGCACCCAAAAAAAAAACTCAAATACGTGCGACAGAAATCTCTATGGCCAATGTGTGCACAAAGCCTTAAAAATAATAACGGAACTAAAGCAGGCCCTCGGTGGAATAGTCGAGTTGCACGCAACATGGCCCGAATACAACCGTTAAAAAAATAGCAGAATCAAATAGGTCTCTTGATGGCAAATCCCAGATGTTATATTCCTTTTGTATAGGTTACAACATATGTATACACCCTTTAATTAACAAATACATGACTTCAATGAACACAAACTCAGATACACTGATCAAATCAAAGAATTAACCTGGCTGTTGACTTTCAACCCAAAAAACAAACTTCAAGCAGGCATCACATAATCGTAAAAATAAAACTACCAAGAGCTATGGTCATTGAGAGAAGCAGAACTAAAAATGCTACATACACAATCCAGGTAATATGTACCTATAAAAGTAGGTTGCTCTGGCAAGAAACATGTGGAATGAATGCTGAGAACTGCAAGAAATAGATAGCACACAAGGCCATTTTGTTCTCAATGCAGGCTCTAGAAGAGATCGACTTTCCTTTTGTTCATATCTTGTTTCCATTTAGGCAACTTGTAGAATGCTTCTTTTTTCATACCAAGTACAGACACAAATTCCTCATCCGAAAGATAAGCCTGAAAGAGACGATCAGAAAAGAAAGATGGAGCTCATAGCAGTTTGAGACTAAATGTATTCAGAATGTATTGTATAGCACAAACGGACTTTGGCTTCTGAATTGACTGATTTTACGGACTTGTTAGAAACGTTTTCTAGGTTATCTATACAAGCCCAAACTTTTGTAACTTTGTCGGTACTGAAAGTTGAAAAAGAGTTTCTATACTATTAACAAAAGAAGGAATAGATTCATCAGATGAGTAGCATGTTTGGCCAAGCATCTAAAATCGGCTTATTTTGAAAAGTGTTTTTTGTCAGAAGTGTTTCACGAAGTACTTTGGGAGAGTAGCAATTTGTGTTTGGATAACCAATTTGAAAAACACTTTTGCCATATTAGAGCAACAATTCGTGCTTTGGCCAAGGTTCCAAAAGTGCTTCTGGGGAAAAGCTGCTTTTTTCAGCTTCTGAAAAACTTCAGCTACTACTTAAAAGCACTTTTTCTTTTCCTAAAAGTTTGGTCAAACACCTCAAATATCTTAAATAAGCATTTTTTTTTTTTTAAAAAAAAACTTTTAGCTTGACCAAAAATGGTAGAGCTACAAACCTCTCTCCGCTTAAAATCAATCCCGATGACAGGGTTGTCAGATTTAGCCATCAGTTGTTCATAACTGAATATAGCCTGACCACTTTCACTTCCCCCCTCATCTTGCTCTGGTTCTGGCTTCGATTCTGACCCATTAGTCTCAGCGGGCTCAACTATCTCCTTAGGTTCTGAAGCTTTTTCAGAATCTTGGACCTCAGCAGTAGAAAGATCACTTTCTGCTTTTGAGGAAAAGTAAGCATCAAAGTATGTCAAACTACTCCAAGAACTGAACTTAAAGGTAATTTTAAGTAGAACGATTCAATTTTCCATAGAAACTGTCAAATTCACTTTTCAAGCAGCCAATATATCCTCAATAACATTGAACTAACAGCATAACCACATTAACTTGCAATCACAACAAAATACATGCATAAATAGAACCATCAAAGCACTTAAATTATGAATTTAAAAACACAAGATTTAAGAAAAAAATGATTTTGAAGTCGGCACAAGATCTGTTGATACAACAATCGCAAGACTCACAAATGGAGAATGCACCAAAACCTAATAGTAGTAAGAGGAAGAGCAAAAAAGATTATTATACCAGTAGGGCCAGAGTCTACTGATCGGACAGGAGAGCTTCTGGTTGACCGGACAGGTGAGCTTCTATTTGATCGAACAGGAGAACCACCATCACTCGACTGCTTTTTCTCAGCTGTAAGAACACCAGATAATGCAGCTATTGCAGCTGCTCTTTGTGAAGCCGAACTTGCTCCAGCAGGCCTTGGTGCAGAACTAGATTTTGACGGAGATGGGGAACTGAAAGCAGAGTTCAAAGCAGCTAAGGCAGAAGCCCTTTGGGTTGGCCCACCTGCCCCATTTGACCTTTGCTGATTCTGAAATACAGAGCAGGATGTCAGCACATTGGAACTTTTTTGAACATCTGAGATTTATCGCATTCCTCATTTGGTTGATAATGCAAGAATCAACCCCTTAACAAATACTTAATAACCATGAGATCTACACTGTTTATTTTACTTGTGTACATTACAAACAACATACCCAGTGAAATCCCACAACGTGGGGTCTGGGAAGGGTAGAGTGTACGCAGACCTTAACTCCACCTTGGTAGGTAGAGCGGATGTTTCCGGGAGACCCTCGGCTCAAGACAAAGCATAATCACAAGCAAAGCAAAGCAAGAGAAAGCAAGAGAAACGGTCAGACTCAAACAGGGAATTAAAGCAGTATGGACAGTATGAACATGCTGATAACAAAATCGAATACGCCATGGTAACGCATTCTAACAACATGAAGCAGTAGCTAACACAGCTAAATAAGATAAACAAAGTACACTAGCACATAGCTGATAACACATAGAATGTACTTGTGTACATTCTAAAAGAATTTTCTTAATCTGAAACATTTTGATACCCAGATATCCTTTTTAATTATTTGGTAATTGTGGTTCCTTTCTCCTATTCCACGGTCTTTTCTTATCACTTTCTTTTTGTTTTCCTATTTACCCCTCCCAAAGGGGGGGGCGAAGGGCTCTAATATGATCCTAAATAAAACTCACAGAGAGATATGAAACTTGGGAATGAGCCAGGAAACCCCAACGGAAAAGATTTTCTTCATTACACTTAAAGGATGAAAAACATTTGCACATACGAAATAAACAGATTTCAGTAGTCTTAAGATGGCAGAAATGAAAAAAACATTTGCAAATCTGAATAAATTGAGCATAAATCCATGCTTGCTTTGATGAAATTAAGCAATTACCTCTGAAGCATGACCAACCCCAAAGAGTAGCATAACCTTCTTCTGGAATGAGTTTCCATGGGCCTGGTTACATAGGAAGGTTAGTACAAAATACAGATCATAGAATTCTTTAGAGGTGGGAAAAACATAGTGAGATAATTGATGAGATCAATATGTTACAACCACAAATATTGTGGAGTACCAGAATTGCAGATAAAATATCCATGTAAAAATTGAGCCTCAAGGAAAGTAAATTTGTCTTCAACAGTGAGAAAGAAGAAGCTTCAATATGTTAGTTTAACCCCTACTTCAAAGCTATTGACAGATCTCTTTTAAGAGTGATCATTCAGTATCTTGTACATGACTGTTTATGATAAGTGCATGATTTTGGTTTAAAGATCAGAAACAGGTATTCTAATGTGTTGTCAGTTTTCACTAGCCGTTGTTCAAAAATATTTATACGAGTCCTGCTAAAAGATCTAGTCATCATCAAAGCTGAAAGGTTTCGGAGTAAGAGGAAGGTGCTTATCGAAATGGTAATTGAGTTCAGCCGATAAAAACAATACTATAAAACTTATCAGTTCCACGTAAAATTGCAACTTCTCTCCCCATCCTCTCCGAATCATAAAATAAATATACAAATAAAGGATGACTAATGGAACTCTTCTATGACAACAACATAGTGTTTACGAGTTCATGCCAGAAGGTCTCATAATGACAACCAGACGAGAGGTTTAGTCACGTACACTAGCTTTTGCAGGATCCCATGAGAAAAATGTTGTAAAGAAGCAAGGCTCATTTCCTTCTGTGACTTTATAGAGTGGAACATTTGGTGATAATCCTTCCAAAGATGCAGCCAACTCTACGTATTTCTGTAATCATATTAATGGATTAAAATGTAAATTAGTAACACATGCTTACATAATTGTAAATGCCTATGATAGCCTTGCGTATTACCTGTCCAATATCAAAAGCGCTCTGCTTTTCTTTGGAGTCTGCTGACTGACCAACCCAAACAAACACTTCAGCATGTGTGTCGAGCAGTAAGACATCCTCGGTCAATAAATCATCTTGAGCGAAGTTGTAGATTTCTTCAACCTATCAGGTGAGCAGAGAACAGTTTTTTTTTAAAAAAAAAAAAACAATAAAGGAGCTGAGTAGAAATTGAGAGATTTTAAAATTATACTATAGGACTTACCTCAAATTTTCCTGGATATCAATGTGATAACATGGAAATCATTTAAAAATTATTAGCAGATGGAAGCAATCCTTATTGAAAATAAGAAAATCAAAAGAATTATAGGATAATGGATGTACCTCCTTTATTAAATGAATAAGCAAACAAATGGGGATCCCTGGAGACTTCCGGAGCCACTTTCTTGCTGGTATAACTTTGTTTTCCTCCAAGTGCAAACCAGAAAGCTGAGCTCTCTGTTCCTTCTTTAGTGTGCTTCACTAGCGCTCCTGGCTGAAATTACATAAAAAATAAACTACATTAGTCCAGTGCAGGACACACTAGGACAAACATGACAGATATCGGTTGGAGATATCTTCTTCAAAATTTCAGAGTGGATGTCAATATGCATGTGGATACATCAATTACACAACCGGTAAGGAGCACAAAACAAAGCTATGCTATGATTCACATCAGGTTCAAATCCTCCGAACCATAAGGTTCCAATATTTGCCTTATTAACAAATACAAAGCTATGCTGTGTGCTACAAGCTAGAAAGTATAGAAGTCTGAGCTTAATATCCTAGAAACCAAGTGAGGAAACTTCAGTCTTTTGTGCTTGCAAAGAAAAGTCAGCGGCAAGAAGAATCAGATGAGATTTGATGTTCGCAGGACTTCCTTTCTTGATTATTCATTCCAGGTGAAAAGCTGAAACACTAATCAAAACTAAGGGTGTCCAGTGGGCCGGGTTGGCCCGATCCCGCCCCGCCCCGCTAGCCGCCCCGACCCCCTTTAAAAAGAGGGATGGAAAATGACGGTGTCGGGGATTGAACTCGGGACGGGACTAGGGCTCGTCCTACCTGTCCCGATCACGCCCCGTCCCCCTTTACAGAAATAACCGTTGCACAACGGTCCAATTTCAATTTTAGCCGTTGGCAACGGCTATAACGGCCATTTTGCCCCCCCACCCCTTAATATTTATTTTTAACCACTACAAGTCTATATTGCCTACTAAATATTATATTTTATTTGCTAATTTCTATCAAAGTTCAAAAATTGGGAGTGAAGTTGGCAACTAGCTTGAGGATCATCCAGGAAAGTTTCAATTTTCAACCTCGATTACACGTCGACGTTACATCGGTGTTTGGTACCTTCGTTCCTTCTTTAAATTATTATTGTTAATTTTAATTATCGTACTTAATTTCATTATCTTTAATTATTTATTTGCATAATTATAATAGAACGAAGTTGACGTTTTTCTGGTAGAGGTACTAGGGGTAACAGGGGTAAGGGTGCATCTTCTAGTAATCCTAATTACGATGATTTCGCCCATATAGATGAAACTGATTTTTTTAATGTTAATATTAATATACCATTAGATCACGAGGTATATTCTACATCTGAATCAGACTTTAATTTAGAAAATGAATTAGAAGATAATTTAGATAACACACCCACTAATGCACCTCCACCTCAGGCTCAGACTGAGTCTCAAACTGTAACTGAAACTGGAATGACTCCTATTCCCCATAGTATGAGTCGAAGCCAAAAACAACGAAAATTAAAATCACCTGCATGAGATTTTTTTATAGGGACATTGATAATCAACTAGCTAGATGTAAAATTTGTCGCGAAGTTTATAAATTTAAAACTGAAAAAGGTCAAGGTGGAACGGGAGGTTTAATGAGACATGTAGAAACTCTCACAAAGCAAGGTATAACCAATACCTGGCTGAAAAATCGGGTATGCAAATGCTTTCTGAGTCGGGACAAGGTTCACATAGTGTCCCCGACCAAGTACAGGGTCGAATTAACCCGATGACGGGGGGAATTATAGGTCCTAAATATGATAAACACAGAGATAGGAAAAATTTAGCAAAATTAGTTGTTGTGGAGGGTTTGCCTTTTTCATTTCCTTTCTCTCCTGATTTTATTCATTACATTAGAGAAATATATAATCCTGCTTTTAACGGTTTTCCTAGATCAACTGTTAGAAGAGATGTTTTTAAATTTGCCCATGAATATCAACAGTATTTACGTTATGCATTGTATCATTTTAATGGCAAAGTGGTTATCACGTCTGATATAGGCCGTAGTACTAACGGTAATGATTATTTAACTGTCACATGTCATTGGATAGATCAGAATTGGTCTATACAAAAACGTATATTAGCATATAGATATATTGATGATAGGCACACTGGAGCTTTTATTTCAAAAAATATTCATGAAATTTGTGAATATTATGGAATTAGTAATAAAATTTTGACTATTACATTAGATAATGTTTCTTCTAATGATTATGCTGTAAACATTTTAAAGACTCGATTTACTCCATCTTTTTCCGATATTTTTCATGTTAGATGTGCATGTCATATTTATAACTTAGTTGTAAGGGATGACCTAAAACTTTTTAAAAACATCCTTGATAAAGTACAATTTGCTATAAACTTTATTTTTAAAGGTAATAAAATACAAAAACGCAAAGAGTATAAAAAACTTGTCGTGATTGTGGATTACCTTATAGAAAAATCCAGAAGAAGTTTTGACTAGGTGGAATTCTTTGTATGAGCAACTACTTGTCTCACGAGTATAGAAGACCTATAACATTATTATTTAACGCTCATAATCAAAATCCAACGGATATGTTTGTAGATGATGATTGGGATAAAATTTTGGAACTTATCACATTTTTAGAGAAAATTTTTCTAGTTACTAAGTAATTTTCTGGGATTTATTATCCTACTATTTCATCTATGTTATTTTATATTGCTCTAATATTTTTGTTACTTAAAAACCAACTTACAAGCCAACTATTAAAAAAATGTTTATAAAATAAAAAAATATTTTTTCCTATTCCCACTATTTATTTTATTGTTGTACTAAATCCTACTATTAAAGTAGACGGTTGTAAAACACTTGTTGAAACGATTTATGAAAGCTTAGAAATACTTCCAACTAGCGAACCAACTAAAGAAGAAGTTATGTCTAGCATACACACTGAATGCAAAATATATATATAGAGAGAGAGAGATTACCAAGAGCAAAGTGCAAACAATTAACCGGCTTATGTACCATCTTCTTCTACTTCACTGCAACCTAATAAAAGACATGATGTTTCTGCTTCTAGTATTCAAGGCCTTAGAAATAGAATGTATAGTGATTCAAGTTCTTCACAAATTGGCGAGTTTGATGTTTATGTTTTGCAGGGTGTTGTACCGTACGAATCAATTGTCAATGAAGATGAACATGAAGACTTGCTGAAATACTGGAAGGAGAATGAGAAGACATTTCTGACACTATCAAAGATGGTCCGAGATGTGTTGAATATTCAAGCGTCATCAACAGCTTCTAAAAATGCTTTTTCTGCTGGAAGGTTTTAAATAGGAGAGCATATACACCCATTGGCGGGAGACAACTTGTAGATTGCAGTTTTATTCAGAGATTGAATTAGAGCGGAGCGTAGAAGGTGCGATCAACCAGAGATCAACGAAGAAGACGACTACAACTACAACGAAATCTTATCCGAGGGAGCAGGAAGCGACGTCGAACAATTTGACCAACAATTTTCAATTCCAACAGAAGATCCTCAAGAGATTGTGAGGAAATTAGAAAGAGTATGGTTGACTATGTAATTTTTTTAATGGCAATTTTACTATGTGATTTGCAACTTTTGAACTACGAAACAAAGTTGCAATTTTGAAATTGTATTACAAAATAAATCATATTTCTATTAAATATTATAAGAGGCACAAAAACAGCCTTGAGATGTTTTCATTCACTATCTTGTTCAATTATTTAAGTGTTTAAATATATATTTTTAAAATTAAGTTTAAAAAAAAAATTAAAATCCCCCCAAATCCCCCTAACCGACCCGAAGCGTCCCGTCCCCTCTTCCGGCGGGATGTGGGACGGGACAGGACCTCTTCCCGACCCGTCAAAAATCACGTCCCATCCCGCCCCGACCCGGCCCCCTGGCCAACCTAAATCAAAACTAATGAGACAAAGAAGTGTCCAATGCAATCATTTCTAGCTATAATGCTCTATATTTTGCAAAAATTTCACCATCGTGGTTGTACATCTTAACGGATGCAGGCTATGCTTGCATTTATTCTATTTTAAACAGTTTTTTTGTCAAGTCTAATTTAAATAGTTATTTCAGTCACGATGATACTGTATCACAACCTGATGACCGCAATTTGATCAAAGTATGTCTCTGAGATTTCACTGTATGATCTCTCTAAGTAGTGCACTTTAAGATGGTTTAGCTTTCTTCCAAAGTGCATTTAGAATAGTTCTACAGCATCAAAGTTAAGGAAATCATGTTTTATGCAGTACAACGACATCTATTTATGACTAACGAACCAAGTTTTAATAAAAACAGAATGCATCCTTCATCAAGCACAAACATAAAACTTGCCAAGAAACAATTACTAAAATTAAAACAGAGATAGAAATGTGTCAATTTTCCCACTTGGAGTAGACTATTACCTTCCATGCTAGCGCTCAAGCAACTTTTAGCATAAAAAACTCACTCATTCGCTGTAGACATGTATATATTTTAATTACATTACTTATTCTATATCTTGGGAACTCTCATAAACTCAGTGGGATCTGCCAAGAAACAATTACCAAAACTTAAAACAGGATAAAATGTGACATTTTGTCCTGTTGGAGTAGACTATCACCCTCCATGCTAGCACTCAAATTGATGAGAATTTCCAGATAGCAACTTTTAGAATAAAAAACTCACTCATTCGCTTAGACATTTAAATACTTTATTTTCACTATTATTAGTTCTATATCTAGAGGAACTCACATAAACTCAGTGGAGATCTGCTTGAGAGCAGAAATTTAAATTTACCTCCCAAATGGTTGAATATACCATGAGCAATTTCTCCAGGAGTACTTAAAAGATTGGGCCCTTCTAGTTAGAAAGAGAATAACGGGAAAAAAAAGTGAGATAAGTATTTCCAGTTTCAAGAAACACTTCACCTTCAAGAATTCTGCAACCTTTGCTGTTAATTGCTGCTGCTCATAAGAACTCTGGTTACCATGCCAACTGAATAATGAAGAGGCGGATTGCAGAAGAAAACACTCATTAGAGTTCAGTGAACTTGGCACCTGACAGAGTTTAGACACAAAAGGAGCATATTAGCACTCGGGTTCCCTTCTCCCAAACTTGATCACAACTATAACGCATGCAAAGGACACGTTTGACAAAAGAAAAAGACGATATATCACTATATAAGGTAGTAGAAAGCCCACACCGAGCCAGCATATAGAATAGAGACAGGTTTAAGTAGAAGAGGTGTAAGCACTCCAAGAAAGATTCTCTATCAACCTGGAAAGTAGCTACTCATCTATCTAAAAACAGGTTGACATATCATATGAAGTAACACCAACAAGAACAGTATATAGGAGAACAGGTACTGTAGGAACAAAGATTATTATCTGCTTCAAATACTAAAATAATTAAGATAATCTGCAACTTTAGAGGCCAAAAAAAATAGCTGAAGGTCCATAAGCTTACAGCATCCACTTGAACTGCTTTGTTATTATGCACAGAAGTTCCAGATAACCGAATAAGTGCAACTGAATCAGCAGTATAAGTTTCATCATTCAAGCCTTTGTCGGCAATATAGTTTTTGTAGCCAGAGCTCAAACCACCCTGAGGAAAATCGAAATTCATCAGGGCTATTAGTGATGTAAATCAAGTACTGTAGCAACAGCAGCCTGTATTATGCTGTATGAAGAGGTACCTTAAGGAACAACATGGGCTGGAAGATTGCAACAAACTGTGGAGGTTCTTTCCCTTGAAACACTCGACCCTGGGTAATGTTAAATGTCAAATTAAAACCTCACTGACTTTTGAGAGAGAGAACCAATATGTGACAAGTAATACCAGCACAGGTCTTCCTTTAAGCGAATTGCACATTGTAGTGGCCAATCGAGCAGCCATGATTTGGTCCTCCTGTATCAAAACACATGACTTTATCACATACAGAAACTGGTTAAGGCCTTCAGACTCATTACCTATCTCCAACAAAGCAGAAAGACGTTAAAAAAACTAAGAAAAGGTACTAGAGGAAAAGCACATGGCTGGTCTGTTTAGTCCTTTCAATTTTACTTTGACCTCCCTTCCCCTGGTGGAGAAGATCGGAATCTCCAAGCATTTCAAACTAAACCAAATAGTATTACACAACAACAACATACCCAGTGAAGTCCCACAACGTATATTATTTATACTAAACCAAATAGTTTTGAAGGCAGTATATTATTTATTCCTTGAAGTGAAATTCTTACTACATACTTCACTTTAAAGCACTTCATCTATTATTAAGATCACATTCACCTCACTCTATAATAAATCATTTTTTAGTTAAGACTTTCTTTTATAAATATCTCCATGCTGGTCAAATTGAAGAATAGTTCACTAGAAGAATCATTTACCAATTGAAGTTCTTAGATGTACCATTACATTTTTTGGTTTCATTTCCTTTTTTCACCAGGTCCATGACGGACTAACTCACAAGCAAGTTAAGAAAAATGAAAACTATAATTCTCATATGCATGGCATATCAAGTTAATTATCAAAAAAGATGCATGGACCTTTGATAGCAGTGACGATGCATTACCTCAATACTATCCTTTCCAATCCACCAACATAGATAGTAATCATCTCTCCTTTCATGAGAGTGGTAGTTGTAGAGAACCACGTAGCAATCTCCACTGTAGAATTTACCAATATCTTCTTTTGGGACAGGTGTCTTCGCACTACCATTGATGCGCCATACCTAATAAATCTCATGTTTTTAGTAAAACAAACTGGTTGAATCAACACAAATTGTTGAAGAAATGGAAACAAGGGTGCTGATCGGACCTCTAGTTTTCCACCCCCTTCGAGCAATGGAGGCACTTCCTCAATTACAGGAGCACTTTTGCTGGCACCTTTGACGCCAACACCTTGTTGCTTCAGCATAGCTGTAAGGATGTGACAACTTAGAACTACTGCCAACAAACAACATTACAATTCTTCACAAGTTAAGAATAAATATACCTGCTACTTTTCCTCTCCCCTCTTCAGGGGTAGGTGCAGATCCTGATGGCCAAGAGTCGAAGTTGGACTTGAATGAATGGGTTTCATAACCTTGAATAACCCGGGTTACACGTGTTGCCTTGGGTCTATTTTGAGATACAAGGTATTCCTGGGGATATCACAAGTTTATAGCCACTAGAAATCATATCAAACAACTAACATATGGATTAAGCAATTCTACCTCTGCAGTTTGAATGGCAGCTTTCCTCTCCTCCAGTTGAGTTACACGGCCAACCCAGACAAACACCTCAGCACCACAATCCAAAAGATAGCATTTATTGTTTTCCAAGCTAGACTTTGAAAGTTCACCATCTACAGGACTGACTTGACCATCAGTGATACTGCAAAATGAGGAAGTAATCAGCTTCAGCACCAACACCAGCAAAAGGTTGATATACAAAATTCAGTGACGAGAAAGTAGCAAGCATAAGGGTATTGCAATCGACATAGAAATGGAAAACACAACAACAACATACCCAGTGAAATCCCACAACGTGGGGTCTGGAAAGGGTAGAATGTACGCAGATCTTACCTCCACCTTGGTAGGTAGAGCGGCTGTTTCCGGGAGACCCTCGGCTCAAGACAAAGCATAATCCCAAGCAAAGCAAAGAAAAGCAAGAGAAACGGTCATACTCGGACAAGAAATTAGAGCAGTATGAACATGTTGATAACAAAATCGAATACGCCATGGTAGCACATTCTAACACAAGATAACTAATTAGACCGGTTCAAGAAGAAGTCATGTTGAGCAGTTCAGGGTCAACCAAGGATGTTACATAATTTTGATATGCAGCATCATAAACCATAGATACAACTTGACACTGATAATAAACGAAGAAATTATACTCCATCGCTATTACATCTACTGCTGGGCACGTATAGGCCTACTATGTGAAGTAAAGCAGAACCATACACCTGCTCCTGAGAGGCACACTGAAAGTGTTACAGGTAGTACTTCAACGGAGATACTATTTACTATTTTTTATCAAGAAAAGAAATTGAGTAAAACAGAGATACAATTTACTATTAAAAAAAGGAAAAAAGCATGTGCCTTATGGAATGATTTTTCCTGGGACAGCAGGATGATGTTTTTGTCCGGACTTGTAAAAACTTGTAATGAAGGACTACTGACCCACCAAATCTAATCTTAACAATATTCCTTCTTCTCATATAAGACGGGTGTAATCTTTTTCGTTTCTCTTAATCACAACAAAGCATACAGCTTATTTTAAGGAAAAAAGGTAACTTCACACTTCAACTAGAGGACTTGTCTTTCCATCAAAATAGTTCTTACGGATCAAGCTATGTCTTAGCCTAAAATCTCAACCAAAAAAGTTCAGAAGCTTCTAAATCTGTTTTGATTACGCTATAGTTCGGGTAAGTGTGTTGACTCTTCGGTCTAACCTTACAGCTATTTATGCGGGTACCATATCTTACAAACTATTGGAGAAATATGGAGGCAGAAGATGAATAGATTTACTGTTAAGAAACTACCTAATTCGGATTAGTTCAGTAAGTCCACGATCCAATTTCAGCTAAAGTAATGAGTGGCTAAAGCCAGCAAGGGATCTGGTTAGTCGAACAAACAATGAATATAGTCCACGATCAACTCGTTCGCTTCTATAGCAGTTCGGAATTCCACTTTTATTTGTGAAGTTGTTTAATTGATCCATCAAGGAGAAAAGCAAACATGGTATAAGTAGGGCTTCTTGAATGTGATGGCTTCAAGGCTCCAAAGGCTTGAATGGCTATCAGCACGACATTCACCCCACGAAATAAAATTCCAACTATTCCATCATGCATAAGACAACAGAAGGCAAAAATACCTGCAAAGTTTAGGAGGTGTCTTCTCGGGAACAATATCATCTTCAGTAATAACCTTTTTGCTAATTGGAGCAAATCCACCAAACAAAACCCAGAATGAACCAGAATCAGACTCAGCTTGCAAATTTCCATCATCTGAGATATACAATGGAAAAACATGAAGGAGTAGTCAAGCCCAGAGGTATGTCACACAAATTTAGGGAAGTAACAAAAGATGATATGCTGCACTAGACGCCATACATGATGGATAGACACACACATTGACTCAATAGAACCCAATCTGCATGGTGTTGACATCATAATGATAGATCATTCCCCCTTTAGCTTACTACGCTATAATGTCTGCTCCCTATCGTGGTGGATCAAATCTTTTCCACGGGTGTAAACAGTTTAGTTCCACCTTTTAGTTGAATCAAATGATTCTCCCCCACAATATCGATTAATAAAGACAAAAAAAAAGATTATTCTCGCCCACAAGAAGAATCATTCACGTAAAAAGTTTTTTCTCCCAAATTTATCAATCAAATCTTTTGCACATCTAAAAATATTTTATTCATTATTCTCATGAATCAAATTAATTGAGGCACGCATAATATGCTTAGAAGCATCAAACCATTCGATGGAGAACTCTACTATTTGGAAAATTTCCACCCGGAGTTTTAAGCATAATATTTAGGAACAATTTTGAGAGAACTTTCCAATATTATATAAGAAAAAGTACTTGCTCCATCCATCGTGACATCAGTGTCCTTTGATTTTGATGGTCAAATTAACAAAAGTTTAGAATGATATATGTAGTTACTTTTCATATGAAAGTACATTTGAAATGCTACCAAATGCTGAAGTCTTAGTTGCAAGGCATAGAAACTAAATAGACCAGAAATAACTAAGGACAGATAACCTTTTTAACGATCAGATTCAAACAAGGTCAGTTAAGTTAAGATAAAGGGAGTGCAGAATATATTCAACTTGACCCACTTCTCTTTTAATTTTCCATGACTTGTACGTACCAACAATTGCAACATCACACGTCCCCTCATGATATTTTTCCTTCAAATACTGAATAACTTCTAATGCTTTGGCCCTTTCCTGGATATTGGAGTTTGCACCATTGAACTGATAAATCTTGTCTTTAGTGTCCAGAATGAACACATCATCATGATTTAGAGAGGACCGGGAGAATGGGACCTGACAACATTTTCAACTCAGTTATAATCAATTCAACCACAATTCAAATAAACTACATAAGTCCTGACGATCTCACACACAAGTTATTAAGATGTACCTGCTTCATCCTGACAACTCGTTTACCCTTGCAAGTATACAGCCTTGTTTCAACTTCTTCCTCCTCTGGTGTCTTGAATCCAGATGCAACACCACCCTCCAGAGGTATAATACATGGTTTAAAGTATGACAAAAATTTGTCAGATTCGTGACTTTGGATTTCTCGATGTTGTACTGCTCGCCCTCCCAGGACCACATCAAGCTCCACTGTTTTGATAGCTGCGGTTCCAGCTTCATCCTAACACAGCATCCAATTTTAAGAAAAACGTAAAAATAACATACGTTGGATCTGTAAGGAAGAAACTGAGTTCATACCTGACTAGTATCCTTTCCAAGCCAAAAGTGTATATCGTACAAATAAGCACCTCCCTTTCCTGAAGTTGTCTGAAATTTAAAATGGAAATATCCCAGCATTATGATTATGTCTCTATCCATCAACGAACTCAACAAGCATAAAACATTTCCGAAAAATAAACCAAAAACTTAAATATCAATATGTACCTGCAAGACGATGTATGAATCACCAGAGTAAAATTTACCATAATCGGATTTTGGCAAAGGAACTGGTTGGAAATCCTCAATTCTCCAAATTTCAGTCCCTCTAGATAAGGTTAAGTTGACATGAACTTCAAAATTTTCAAGCAGACCAAGTTACAGTATAAACAATTTCAGATACAATTACAAGCACTACTAAACACCTTCAAGCTGCCTGTACATAACCATCAAATAGTATGAATTATAGAAATACCAACAAAACCAAACTCAGCTAAGGATACACTCTTTGACCTGCACCCTGAAATGCAGGATCCAAAGCCTTCACAGAGCTAGACATTGTGCAAAGTCCTCCTTGTTACCACTTCTTTCAACAAAGGAAACTGGAATGCTGAAGGTCCTAACCTCAGCTATCTCAATATTCTGACGAAACCAACTGTACAATGGAAATGAGAACCATCAATAATTATGGTATATAGACAGGAAATTTATCAATGCCTCCAGTAACATATCAGACTTCTTAAGAATATATATATATATATGGGAACAAATCGATCCACAAAACAGAGAGTTCTTCACATTTGAAGCCATGATACAGATTCTTCATCTTCTCAACTTCCCTTCCACAAAACTTATTTAGAAGCTAGAAATCATACAACGACTACTACTACTACAACAACAACAACGTTTCAATTCCAAACATGTTGGGGTCGGCTATATGAGTCCTCATTGACTACTTCCTCGCTTAAGCTCAACTCATATCATCATCATACCAAAAGTTAAAAAGTGAAAAATAAGTTAAATATATATAAATAATAGTAATGATAATAATAATATTAAAGTTCTCATATGTTACCATTTTCAAAACAAAAAAGTTATCATTAGTTTTACTCGCATATAAATCTACGATAAGGTCAAAATACGCCTAGAAAAGCAGTAGGTTCAAAAACAATGTACTAACAAGTTTTCGAACATATTCTCAAACTAGTAGATATCACCGATATCACCTATCAGGATCTTTTTCTTCCATTATGCTCTATCTATAGCTAAGTCTGCATCGATTCCGAGAAATTGCAAGACTTTTAAAGTCTACCTCATCCCCTTTTAACATCTTTACTCACCACAGTTTCACACCTACGGACCAATGCATACGTAAGTCGATGCAGGACATGACCAAACCATCTCAAGTGACCTTCTCTTATTTTATCTTCAATGCATGCTATATGCACCTTTTGCCGAATGTAGTCATTTTTAATCTTATCTAATCTTGAATGACCGCACATCCATCTCAGGATCCGCATCTCTGCAACACTATGTTAGACTTTACCGACCCAACATTTACTACCATATAACATTTCCAATCTTATAATTACCTTTTAGAACTTACTTTTCACTTTGGTAGACATCCTCCATCACATAACACCCTAGTAGCACTTCTTCATTTCAACTCCGGTACTAATTCGGAGTAAAATCTTCTTCTACCATTTCATTCTCTTGAAACAACAAGCTTAGATATCTAAATTGTTTGCATTTTGGCACCGCAATATCGTCTAGTCTCACCTCTACTTCATTCTTCTCATGCTGACTAAAGTTGCAGCCATATTTTCTGTCTTACTTCTACTTATCCTAAAATCCTTACTCTCTAAAATGTTTCTCCATAGTTCACGCTTTTGGTTGATACCCTCGCTGGTTTCGTCAATTTTATGTTTGATCAATCTCGTTGGTTTCATCAATTAACACCATATCGTCAGCAAATAGCATACACCATGGGACCTCATCTTGCATTGTTTTGATTAGCTCAATATTGATCCCTGGTGTAGACCCATTGTTATGGGTAACTCCTTATGGTAATTATATGTTTGATGTGAATTCCTTTCATCTCTATCACCCATCAATGGACCTTTTGTGGTACTATATCATATGCTTTCTCTAGGTCAGCGAACATCATGTGTAGATCTTTCTTCCTTATGTGGTAAATTTTCATCAATCTTCTTAGCAAGAATATAGCCTCTGTCATAGATCTACCTCACAACTGGTTCTCTATCACTCTTTCCATATTCCTAAGTATACGCTCTAACACTCTTTCTCAGGGTTCATCGTATGTCTCATGAATTTAATGCCCGAGTTTGCTCAACTTAAAATATCATCTTTGTTTTTATAAATTGGAATCACGACACTCTTTCTCCACTCATCAGACATCATACTACTTCTAAGTGGCATTTAATATCTTGGTGAATCATTTTACTCCAGCCTCTCCCAGACATTTTTAAACCTCTATGGGGGATACTATCTGGACCACAAGCTCATATTTCTAATTTCTCATGGCATCATTTACATTTGTCAGCCTAATTCTGTGAGTGTAGCTAAAGTTTCTATCGTGCACAAATGTGTGTAGGACCAAAATGTTATTCTCTTAGTTTGGTTTAACAATTGATCAAAATAACCTCTTCATATCTCCTTGACCTCCTTTTCTCCCATCTACACTTGGTGAAAATCGTCTTTAATACACTTTCACCTTATCATAGATAGCTCCTAATCCAATAGGCAACGAACAAAAACAGAAATGAATTTCAACTGAAATTTTTCTTAGTCCACCAATCAAATTCAAATTAGTTGAGACTTGAGAAAGCAGTGAAAGCTATAGAACAAATATCCTCAATTCACATTTCTTCCTCTATGCACAGAATGAGACAAAGTATCAAGGCCGCAGAGAAGCATTGTGACATCAACAACATTGCATGTTTCTTAACTGAACTGCCTTATATCTCAATCCCAAACTAAGCTTCAGAAACTCAATAATCTGTCCAACAACATACTCAGTGAAATCCCACAAAGTGGGGTCTGGGGAGGGTAGAGTGTACGCAGGCCTTACCTCTACGTTGGGAAGTAGAGAGGCAAACTCAATAATCTGTCCGCTAATGCAAATCAGGGGTTCTTTACTCATCGAAGAATATAATATTAGGGGTTAACCAACACTAAAAAGACTCAAAGTAAACATCTTTATTCCTCATAGCTAATGCACACCAAGAAACTAATGATCTATTGTAACATCACCTAATAATCCAACATACTCATCCAAAATTCAATATTTTTAACCCAAAAAAAAAGGTCAAAATGATCATTCTTTAAAACCCCATTTGACAAATTTAAACAAAGAGTTCAACCATAATCTACCTGGATCAAAATAAAATCTGCATATACAACAACATACAACAACAACATACCCACACCAGGAGGGTCTGGGGAGGGTAGAGTGTGCGCAGACCTTAACCCTACTTTATGAAGGTAGTGAGGCTGTTTCCGATAGACCCCGGCTCAAGAAAAGATGCAAAGACAATAAATCAAATGCCTCAATAACTCAAAAGACCAGACCCCACGTTGTGGGATTTTCACTGGGTGTTGTTGTTGTTGTTGTTGTTTGCCTCAATAACTCAAAACTAAACAAAACCCAGATCTTTACTCATCAGATTATTCAAAAATAAGATAAACATTATGAGAAATGATAATCCAGCAAAACAATACAACAACATACCCAGAGTAATTAAAATCAAAATAAACACATCAATTCAATTCACAAAATCAAGATCTGGGCAAAATGATCAAATTAAAAGCCCCAAAATGATTGCAAAAACTAACCTTTTCCTTCTCTGCAGAGAGATCTATGCACTCCACAGAGAAGAAAAACGAAAAGGGTAATCACAAAACTGACCAAATATGAAAGAAAGAGAGAGAAAAAAAGAGGGTAATGCAAAGCTGGCCAAATATGAAAAAGGAAGTTAATAATTGTAGTAATGGGGTTCCAATTTTGTATATTTTTAGATTGGGATTGGCTGGAAAATGATTGTATTTCTAATACAAAAAAAATTGCAGAGACACAGACAATAATATACGTAAAATCAAGAACAAGAGAGAGAAAGGTGAATGATGATGGGGTAGAGAGAGAAAGTAATGGAAGAAGAAGAGGGGCACTGGCCATGCTGGCTTTTTCGTTGTATTTTTGGATTTTTTTCTTGTTTTTTTCAACTTTTTTTATTTTTCTAGGATTTTCTATTTGGATTTTTCATTGTATATATATTTGTTAATTGTGTACATAAGAAAAAAGTTTTACATAGGTACTTTTAGCGGGAAAATGATACTTATAAAGTAGGAGTATTTTGAACCTATATATAAGGGCAGTCTGGTGCACGAAACAAATCGCGTTAGCAGAGTTTGGGACCTAAAGGGTGTGATGTAATCCTATCCTAAAGCAAATATCAGTGGATGATTCCACGACTCGAACCCTTCATTAATATGTCACGCAGAGACAAACCAGATAGTGTTTACATCAAATTAAATAATATCACTTTAAACGATTAAAAAATAAAGTAAAAATACTATCACAATTGATTATTATAAAGAAAAATAGAATTGGAATAAATTAATTTTTCATAATAGGAAAAGGGTCAAAGACACCCTTAAACTATTAAATATATGATAAAAATGCCTTGTATTTTTTTTTATCCAAATATGCCTTTGAACTATTAAAAATAGAATTAAAATATCCTCGATGTAATAAATTATTTCCTTACCTTCATTGGAAAAATGTACCCTTTTTGTTCTAAAGAAAGTCTCCATAAAAAGTGAGAGCATATATGTGTGACCTAATTGTTACTCTTAATAAAGTGAGATAACAATTCATAAAAAATCTTATGGCTACAGAGAAAGAAAAACATAATTTCTTTCCAATTTATATGAATATCTAATTTCTGGAGGACATAGTTATTCAATATTCACCGAGAGAAGATAGTAGATACTCATAAAATAATTAATTTGTACGTAAATCGGCTATTAATCTTATTTGAAACAAAGAAATATAATGAGCATGCATAAAGAATATGTTAGAAAGGAAAAAAAAGTATAGTGATTAAACAGAAGCATGTTTACATCTGAAAATTATCAAAAATATTATTTTGAATTTGATTCATGAAAATTGAGAGGAAATAAAAAGGACACAAAAACATGATTGGTTTATGTCATTTTCTCTTTTTCTCTAAATGAAATAGGAACTCTATCAATGTCACCAACATGCTTTTTCTTCACTCCAAAAATTAAATAAATTGGTCCTCCACAAGCTGCTTCATGTGATTTTTGAACTGTCAATTTTAATGTTGCTACTCTTCTTCCCTTTTTCCTTTTTTTCATAGTTGGATTGGAACTAAAATGCACAATATTAGAGAATATGCTTGTTCCTTATCGATTATGTAATGATTTATAACATCCCGGGACACTTCAACCATTGGTTAATAATTTGAATTGAATATTCAGATTATAAAAGTATTATTTATCATAAGCCTTCTCATATAAAAATTATAATAGTTGATTCTCTTTGATTGACCGACTTGTTGCAACCTTCATTTAACTAAACTTTGGTATCTATTTGAACAATTAGTTTATCACCTCTTATTTTTCGCGTCAAAGTTTCTTTGTCTCAACTCGGCCCATGGAGCTTCTCTAGATTTTTAATAGGTGGAATTATAAGTTTAAGTTTATAGATTCTAGATTTAAGAAAAGACAAGTTAGTGAATTCTAGATAAATTATTGATGCATATTAAGTTAAATTTATATATAAATATAGGGTATGTCTAACCCGTAGGTAAATATGTAGCTCTGACATTTAAGAATCTCCTCTCTCAAGTTAGTCGATTAAGGCACATTAACGTTGCTCCAAATTCACTTTATAATCTTGTGAGCCTAATAATCTGTTTTTCTTCACTTCAATGCAACTCTTATTGAGTCTCCCCTCTCTAGACTTCAAATGAGAAGAAAAAACAAAAAAGAAATTTGTAATCCACATGTAAATTAAAATTCGAATTTTACTTGCAAAAGGATATCAGAAGATACATTTATTCATCAGTCTTTCAAAAAACTTTATGATATCTCTAGTTATTTCATTCATTGATCTAAATTTTTGGTTTGACTACTCAAATTCTTTCACATAATTAAATTGTAGTTAATATTTCTATCATTATCAAATGCATGTAATATAATTTTTTGGTTGAAATATTTGGAAGACACCTTAGAGTGGGCCAAAAGTGGTCGGTCTCCATTAACGGATATCCAACCGACTTTTCGTCCTTGGCCATCTATATGGATTAAAAAAGAAAAAGAAAATCTTTAATTAGATATTGTAAAAAAACTATAGTATTCAAATTCTTCAAAATTCGTAGATATAAAAAGAATATCACTTGCGTTGTCATTTCATCCTCTCATTGGAAAAACAGTGAAGGAAATTTTCATAGAATTATAAATTTTGCTAATTATAATTATATAACTATATTATAAACGTACGACTATTATGAAAAATTAATATTTGTTGGAAATGGAAAACACGATTATTAAACATTTCTTTAGGATGAATATAAATGAACAAATTTTCTGTGTAATAAACACATAAAGATGAAGAAAATTATTAATTTTGACATACGTGTTTAAAGAAGTGATGTTTATTCTCTCGGCATCCTGAAGTCGTGTCAGCTTATGAAAGATTATAAGAAATTATTTATATATTTTTAATATATGAAAAAATTAACCATAATCTTAAAGGATGAATCGTGAAATATAACCATAATCTTAGGATGAAAAAGAATATAGTAACCAAAAAAGTAATACGTACAATATTTTGTTTCTTTTTCCTTTATTTATGGGAAACAAAATCAATCTGTATTATATTCTACATGATTGATGTATAAAACAATAAGATAGTTTTACAAAAATGTTTCGTTTTCACCCCATGTCTGATATTTGGCGTCGATTAAATTATGGTTCGCACCTGAATATCTCGCATTAAGGGTAAACACTCCCTAACAAAGATAATTTTATATTCATAACTCGAACCTCAAACCTTTAATTAACAATGAAAAAATATTTACCGCTTAACCACGATCACTAAAAAATGTATTCTTTATTCGTCCTAAGAAGATCGTGTAGTACACTAGTATTAAAGAAATTTCCTTTATCTAGTTAACAGTAAAGTACTAAATTGACTTGAAGTTAAAATTTGATCCATTAAAAGTAGAGCTTACATGAAAATTTTAAATTAAAGAGTTCCTTTAACAAATGAATCAGTTTGACTAAGCTTTTTTCAATCATTCTAACTGGTCAAACTAAAACTTTTACCCATAAGCCTCCCACTAAGCATAAAGGCATCAAAAACTTACATTCTCTTGATTTTTTAAAAAGGTTTATTTTAAGAAAATATTGCTAGTAAGTTATATGTGAATGGTAATATATTTTTAAGATATTGATTATCAATGCAAGAGAATTGTTAATATTGGGTTTGGTGTTGTGATATTTTAACCAACATATCTTTTTAAAGACTAATTTGAATGTATACAATGTTGGAACAAATGTCACAACATTCGGACCAACATCTTTTGAAAAAACAGTTTTGTCTTACTTCACGAAATGAAGTTGTATTTGTGAAAATATTACTATGAAGTAAAAATGAGTTGGCAAGGTAAATAAGAGCTGATGAAAAACTTGGGAAGAACAAGTCAATTTCTATGCGTGAGGAACAAGACCAAGAAGTTAGAGGATTTTGCTACATGATCTTCTCCAACAAACACACCAGTTGCCTACCTTTTCCTCAACCTTCACAACTGATCGATGAGTTGTTCAAGGAAGACTCTCTACTATAAATAGAGAGGCTACTACAGTGAATCGATATCCATAAACAGTTTGCAAAAATATCAAGAAAACTCTCGAGAATTCATCTCAGAAATCTGGATCACACGTGTTGCCTAAGCGTGTCGACAACATTTTGTCCAACATTACAATTGCATTTTAGATTCTAGATTAGCTTTGTATTGAGCAATTGTAATGAGAAGTTGTATATGTCTATTTAGGTAGATTTTTCAGGCAGAAGTCATCTGCGACTTCAACATTTAATTCATTTTCGTTATATAACCTATGACGATCAATGACCGAAAGTATTGTATATATTTATTAAATACAAAAGTTACAAATTCCTTTCTTTATAATTTTACAAGATGAAACGGAAAGGAATTAAATGTTGAAGTCGCAGATGACTTCTGCCTGAAAAATCTACCTAAATAGACATAGACGACTTCTCATTACATTTGCTCAATACAAAGCTAATCTAGAATCTAAAATGCAATTGTAATGTTGGACAAAATGTTGTAGACATGCTCAGGCAACACTTGTGATCCAGATTTATGAGATAAATTATCGAGAGCTCTCTTGATAATTTTGCAATCTGTTTCTGAATATCAATTCACTGCAGTAGCCTCTCTATTTATAGTAGAGAGTCTTCCTTGAACAACTCATCGATCCGTTGTAAAGGTTGAGGGAAAGGTGGGCAGTTGGTGTGTTTGTTGGAGAAGATCATGGAGAAAAATCCTCTAACTTCTTGGTCTTGTTCCTCACGCATATCAACAACCTTGACTTGTTCTTCCCACATTTTTCATCAGCTCTTATTTACCTTGCCAAGTCATTTTTACTTCATAGTAATATTTCCACAAATATAACTCCATTTCGTGAAGTAAGACAAAACTGTTTTTTCAAAAGATGTTGGTCCGAATGTTGTGACATTTGTTCCAACATTGTATACATTCAAATCAGTCCTTAAAATGTCACAACATCAAACCCAACATTAACAAGAAAATTTAACGCACTTGGTTTCGTAGGAGCAAGTCAGAAAGATTAAGAAATAGAACCATATGATTTAATTCGTTCTCAATAGCTACGAGATGATTAACTTAGGGTGATCCGGAGTTCCCGGAAGGAGGCCCCACCATTTACTTGACTCTTAGAACCTTTGTTAGTTTTGGGCAACGGGGATCAACTTCGAGGATATGAAAGGGCGATCCATCTATTTATTTTACTGAACATATTTCACGAGAAAAATGATGGTTGCTTCCAAGCCCACCTCCTGATTGTCATCGCTCGATCACTTCCTTTTCTACTAAGTGATTGCTTAGGGACCTTAGCGTACGATCCGGGTTGTTTCCTCTCGACTTTGGATCTTAGCATCCAAAAAGTCGGTCTTATTCTTTCTTGAATTGTCTCGAATTACCTACGAAGTTTGAGGGGTTCACTAGATTTTTTATTCCTTCTCCATTTATGAGAGCTTGCATTCAGTGACATACAATATTCCATAGTTCAAGAAGATGAGGATGAATCAATGAGCAAAGAGAGTAAGGACTGAAAGCTGCATATCCAACCAACTAGTGTCTGAAAAAAGAAAAAAAAGTGAGATCTCTACCTACGCTCCCATGAAAGCCATCAGAAGCAGACGTAATCGAAAGAAAGCTTGGGCCCAATGGAAGGGGCTTGCAACGATGGAAGACTTACGAGATAGAGCATACTCATATAAAAAAATCATAACGGGTGTCCTCTATCCGTGGGTAGGCAGATGAAATGCGTTAACTGGGAGACTTGTGATGAATGACAGGAAGAACAGAGCCGAGCTTCTACCAAAATAGATGATTTACCTTAGCTTAAAGTCAACTACAACTAGAAGGCATGCCGATCTTGCCACCAACAAACCTTTGACTTTGACTGTGAAAAGCTCCAAATAGGCACATAGTAGTTTATAGTAGGAGTGAAAGCCACTTGACTCGTTGGAGATGAGCTTTAGCAACTCTCTTGACTATAAGGAAAGAGAGGCGTGGAAGCCACTTGACTTTATTATAAAAGGAAAGGAGTGAAAAGTTGGAATTCAATAGTGACATAAATGGTCATCCATGCTCCACAGCTACTGGTGTCATCACCCTGCAAAGAGGTGGAACCAACCAAGACTGAACACTAGCCCCATTTTATAGACGGGTTGGGACCGACCTTCTAAAAAGGGCCAAGCAGATAGCACATGACCAAAAGTTTTTAGACCCATGAGCTAAGGCACCACCCTTCTTTCCAATCCGGATTGGAAGAATTTTCCACATACTGAGGTTTTAGGTCTTCATGAGTAGTTCTTATCGACGATCCCTTGAAAAGAGTCCTTTGTTGAGCCGTTTTCGCCCCCTGACAAAAGACTTTCCCTCCTCAGTGTGTATGATTCTCCTCTAAAGTTAAAATAAATGAACTTGGTATATGTACAAGGTTCAATTAATGAGAGGCAGAGCTAGAGTACATGTTATAGATTTGGTCAACCTCAATAACTTTGAGAAGAAGTCAATTTTACATGTATAAATTACTAATTTAAACCCAATAACTTTTTTTTAAAATCACGACCCGTGAACTTTTCAAATTCTTCGCCTCTACACTTAACTTTTTGTATTAGTATAAATAACATTATTTGATCAAATAGAAGAAAGTAACTAAGATATAACTAAGTAAATAAAAACGTGTATTTCTCTATTTTTTAAAATCTTTAAATGAGTTAGTTATATAATTCAACTTGCTACCGATGCAGACACTCAAAAGGAGGTCTTAAGTTTAAGTTTTACGGTCACTCATTATCAATTTCTTTTTATGAATTTGATCCACGAAAAAGAATCAAACCTGCATATAAGAAAAGTAGAACGTTTTTAATATAAAGAGTAAAAATCACGCAAACTTGTATAATAATTTTCTCCCTGAGGCAAAAAGAAAGCAAAACTTTGACTAGGAAAACTTAATAGCTCTTCTATTTCAGAAATCGACATAAATTTAATATAAAATAAATAAAATTTGAACCTAATTCTACTTTAAATTAAAGTTATTTCATATAAGATATATTAAAACATGGGAAAGAAAAGCTTGTCTTAATATTTACAAAATTGTTATAGTAAAACATGGGGTTGGGGTGGGGTGGGGGTGGGGTGGGGAGTGGAGTAACGAAAAATTATACATCTTGCAAAATTTGATAAGATCCATAAACAGAGTAATTAATGTCCCTATCAGAAAGTCTTGAAAATCCTTAAATTCCACAAATAATATTTCATGGCAACATTTTTTTCCCCAATTCTTTAACCTTTTTTACAAGTTCATAAAAACACTTAATGAGAACATCACGTGGTGTTTAATATTTTAAAATAGGCACTTTTTAATAATTATAAATGTAACACTCTTAATATTACAATCACTGCCCCTTTTATAGAGAAAATGACAAAAATAGTCCTTATTTGAAGGTAGGTTCAAAGTGGTCCATTAAAATTTTCGTCCCTTAAATTTGTCAAAATTAAACATTTTTCTTCGTCAAATATTTAATAAATTCTAATAGTAAGATTTGTCGAGATAAGTAAAAAAAATAACCAGAAATTTATGGTTGATGGAATTTTAACAACACAAAGGAACTTATGATTTGGCTTTCACAAATATAATCCTCAATTTTCACCACTTATAACAATTCAAATACTATGTTTTGGTTATTTAAATGTGTAAATAATTGAAATTTCTTCTATAATCAAAGAAGTCGAGTTCAAAATTCTTAAACTTCAAAATCTCTTGATAGGGACTAGGAAACGTCACATTCCCTATCATGACTTGAACTAAAGTTAGCCGAGCTAGTAAATTTTTAGATACCAAATAATTAAAAAGCATATATTATCCCAAGATTGGGAAAATAAGAGACTAACATCTTTACGCCATCCATAAGTCAAATAAAAACAAACAATTATCTTACATATATTTTAAACTTTAATTACTATCACGCATTATCAAAAGATATTTTCATGTGCGCATATTATTATATAAAGAACCATACCTTCACGAAATAGATCATCGTGTTAAAATATAATTAAATTAAATAAAAGCTTCTCATCTAGTATTTCCAACAAGTTTTGTTTGAAAATAACTTTTAAGAAAATCTTATATTTTCAGATCCTAAATGTTTTTATAAAGTTTTTTACTATTTTTTGTCCTAAACTTTGAAAAAAAATAACTTTTTTGAAAACTATAAATAAATAAATTATTATCTATATCTTTTCTTCTTATTTTTCTTCAAAAAAGCTGGTGCAAAGCCATGACGTACTGGCGCAAGAAGGGGACAACATATGGACTAGAGAGAAATTTTCAGTATTGGGTTGGCTGCCAAGAGGGCTTTACAGTGCATGCTTCTTATTGTCCTAAAAAAGCAGTAATAAAAGATACATAAAGCAACTGAGGACCCCCACCCCCACACCCTACTCTACCCCCACCACTTTGCCTTCTTTTACCTAAGTTTATCACTCCCTACCCTACCCCCACCCCTTTGCCTTCTTTTACCTAAGTTTATCCCTCAGTGCTCGATACTCGTATTGAGATCCCTATTAATTCACATTCGGACGGTATAAGGCCCGTTAAAAAGGAGGCACTATCATGATTTATTTTGATATCCAAACTATTCGGAAAATTCGGTCGAAAACAATTTCTACGACTTATTGTTTAAAATTCTATGTGTGTTCCGGGAGCTTTATTGCCTACCGTTGACCCTTGTGGTAGAATCAGTCGGGGGATTGAGAGGCGGTGGTTTATCCTATGGTGGATGTCAAGGGTTTGGGTCATCTTATCTTCAACTCGTTAACTTAGTCAATATAAAATTTTATGATAACACCCAATTCGATAAATGATTTATCGAGTCCGCTTATCTCCAATTACTCATTAACTTAGATGATATAAACTTTATGATAGCACTCAATTTTTCCGATTTGACGATTCGATATATGATTTATCATTCATGGTTGTTGATAAAATCTCTCTAGTTAGCAACACCTTATTTATGATGACGTTCCGACGGAAACGTACGTCTAAAATTTACATTTTTACCCGTGTTATGGTTCGAACTCAAAATTTATAATTAAAAATAAAGAATCTTATCCATATCATCACAATCTCATATGGTTTATCACAATCTCATATGGTTATCTCCGTTGCCCCTACCATACCCTATATAGTCCCCCACCACACTAGGATGAAAAGTACAACACAACCATCAATTTCAATAAAAGAGTACAGCTCCAGCCTTGAATGGTTTTAAATTTTAATCAATCACAACCATATTCATTGAAGCAATACACATTTTTTCTTTGGGATAAGAATTTAAATGATCAGTGGGTGTATAATATAATATTATCCACTATTTCTTTGCAGAAAGTGTGTAAATTCAGTATAAATATTTAACTAATTTTTTTATGCATACTTACTATCAAAACAAAGACCTTTTGTTCAAGGAAAGAAAGAATCACTGTTTTTATTGTATTCAAATAGTAGCATATGTATTATTTTATGCAAATGTGGTCGATCTACTGTTACAATTCGACTCGTAAGAATGTATAAATATAGGATTATATCGGTCTTGGGAGTTTATTTTCTGTCTCAAATTGATATTTATTTCATATTTTTTTTGGCATGGAAATCTCTATATACTGTTTTTATAGAAAATTTTATTCATATGTTTAAACAAGGAATTTTTTTGTGAAGCTGTATCAGATGTTCAAAGTATAATCATTCCTTTGTTAACAGGCTATCTCCAAAGTTTCCAAACTAACTATGGAGGAGTGTAAAATCCCCTTATATTAACAAAGTTATAAAATCTTTTTTATTAATCACATTAAAATCAACTTTATCTGTTATAATAGTAAAGATATAATCAAATGTGCACAAAACTTATACTCTTTCCGAAACTGTTTAATACAAGCTTTTAAACTAAAATTAAACTTAGCCCACTAAGTTTTTTGTAACGGAAAATAAAAAAGAGGAAACCTCAGATGCACAAGAGAGCACAATATTCATCTCACAGCTAATGCACAAGCCGGAATCAAACCCGGTTCTGTACCGTGGCAGATTACTATTCTTTTTTGTTGACGAAGGAACCTGCATCCGCTATCCTCTTGAGTGCGCACAGGGTAAACCCCGGACTGACGCAATAGCCTGCAAACCACGTCAGCCGATTAACCACACTTGGCAAGCCATGTGTGACAGGCTCAACCAAGAATATGCAGGGGATTGAACTCGTGACCTTGCGGTCCCGCGCTCTACTGCTACACCAACTTGGCTACCTTTGCGGGTAATTATGGTAGGATAAACTTTTTAAAGTGAATGGTCCCACCGCATTATGGCCCCATACCCCAGAAAACCCACCTCCGGCCTGGCCCTACGGATTAGTATACACCGCTTGGCCCTACACGTATGGAGGGATTTTTTTTGGGAACACAGCTCCACTCTCGCTAATCAGAGGACTCGAACACGGAACCTCAGACAGCAATACCCTAATGTATTGGCCACTGGGCCAAACACTTTGGATGGCAGAGTACTATTCTACCACTAGACCACTGGTGCTTCTTGTTTCTATGCTCTCATAATCATAAATGTCTTGGGCGGTTCCAAAAATGCTATAAGGAATTTACCCTATCAGTGTATTTTGAGTTGTTGCGTATATATATTATTTATCTTATGTCAATAATTATATGTAGTTATACTTTAGGTGGTCTGATAGTATAATTTTCTTTTGTAGAAGTTAAACTCAATAAAGAAAAATAAGTAGAGGAAATGAAGACGCAATGTCAAATAAAACACATATAAGAAGAAAACCACCACTATAATGCAAAATGATCTCTTTAATTTGAAGAAGGTTTACACCATAGATAAAGTTCTTTACATGCCACCAATGACATGATCATTTTTTATTCTTATTCATAAAACTCCAAGTCTTATTCTAAGCAAACATTATTGTTGAGTTCTCCCACATCTGTGGGATATGTGGTTCTTAGTCTCCTTATATGACTTGGTCAATCCCCTTCCCTTTTAAGCTAGCTTTTGGAGTTGAGTTATGCCCAAGATCCATGCTTTACATGATATCAGAGCCATACCCGTTCCAATTCATTGTTTTCGATGTTGGGCCCCTCTTATATTATCGACGCTCTAGATGTCCAGCCCTGGGCGTGAGGTGGGGTGTTGAGTTCTCCCACATCGGTGGGATAAGTGGTTCTTGGTCTCCTTATATGGCTTGGTCAATCCTCCTTCCTTTAAGCTAGCTTTTGGGATTGAGTTAGTCATTATATATATCAAAGACATAGAAGATCATGAAACCATCATTTTTGAGTTTGAACTGCATTTGAAACTCTAGGAATTAATGCGCCATTTTTACGGAGAACATTGGCATGGAAAAGCACAAAAGGATCGCAAGGGCAACGCTCCATTCTTCGTCGCCGCAATTCGCCGGAAATTCTCTTTGATGCAACACTAATATTATTGTAATTTTCAACATTTTCAGATGTTGATTCATCACCCTCAGTAGTAGAAATTAAATTGCCATAATTAGATGAAGAGTTGCAAAGAAGAAAAAGGGTCATTAACAAAACCATGAAAAATGGAAGTATTTTTGTAGTGTTTTTATTTTTGCCATAGTTGATATATCAAGTTTAATTTACTTGTTTCATGCAAATATTCTTGATAATTTTCTGGTCATTTTTTCCCAAGATCTTGTGAGCATTTTGAGTTCGGCAATAAAACAATAAATTCGTTCTTGACTGATAAATTTTGGAAAGGAAAATAAACTGGTGGAGATTTCAAGAGCATCTTTCAGGCCGCACAGGAAAAATAAATAAGAAGATGTTTAGTTAATCATCTACTTCTATTTTTTATATTTGGCAAATTAATCGATTATTCAAGACATTTTCTTATTATTTTGAGTCTTCATTGTCATTATATGTAATATGTAACTTCTTTTTCAGTACTCTCGCCGTCTCACATTATTTATCGTATTTATTAAAAATAATTATTTCAAATTATTTATTATTTTAGAAGTTTAAAATATAATTAATTATTTTTTCCATTTTAACCTTTGTTATAATGAAGATGACACATAAACAAGAATAAACATTTAATGGAGATATATTATAACTTAGACATAAATAAGGGTAAAGTATGTCAAATACTCATTTTAATTAATATTTTTTAAGGGACGTATAAAAAAAAAGCGACAAATAATTTGAAACGGATCGAATGAAGTATATATTTTCCTGAAAAATAACTTTCTGTGGGTACCAAACACACCCAAAGAGGAAATTAAGAGAGAACCATAACATCTATAAGTAGAAGAAAATTAAAGGATTTTATTTATGAAGCCATTCAAGTTTGGCTACAATTAACATAGTAATACTACAACATAAACAACAACAACAATATACCCAATGTAATTTCACAAGTGGGATCTGAGAAATATATATAGTGTGTACGCAGATCTTACCCTTACCTTGAGAGGTAGAAAAGTTGTTTACGGTAGACTCAACTCAAGGAATAGTAATACTACAACATAAACTATATTAATCCTTCAATTTGCAATGCAGCAAGTACAAGAACCACATTGCTCGAGACAAACTCTACAAGAGGCTATGGCATCAAGATTAATATCACTTGTCTTCTGGGATAAGAGGGTTCTTTGTGTAAATGGATTATCAATAATATCACGTGAGCTACTAATTGGATTGAAGCAAAGTGATGAAAAAACTATAAAAAGGACAAAAAATGCTATTGTGGTTCTTGCCATTGCACTAGAGAGTGGAAACTATGCTATATCTGAATATTTATGGTTATGAAGTGAAATACAACTCATTGGTCCTCCTTTATATAGAGTTGATCATGTGATAGAAGCATTGAAAACTAAAAGGATAACTCGGTATACTAAGCTCCCGATGTATATATGCGCAGAGTCTGAGGAATAATCAAATCACATTAAGTCTTATGTGCTTATATAGTTTTACGCCGCTTGAACCCTGACCTTCTGATCACATTAATCCTTATGTGTACAATTTATCTTACATTTCTGCAAAATGTTTTCCACGTCATGACATGTCGATAACTTTTACCTTGTGTTATGTATTCCCTTTTCGTTTCATTTACATGACACTATTTATCGCCACATAGATCTCTATGTTACAAGTTTTAAAAATCTTTCTTTTAAATTCAATGTTGATCAGTTAAATATCATCATATAAATTAAAATAATAAAAATAAGTGATTTAAATATTTAAAATGGAATATTTAAATGATGCTTATGGATAAATGCAGGGTCAGATCTATAAGCAACTTGGTTGTAGTTTATGACTTTAAGAGTCAAGCCCCTTTCTTTGAAAAATTGCAGCAATAAAGATTTCACGAGCTGGCTTTGAATTTTGTGGCCAGTGCTGATTTCATGGATGATATCATCAAGGGCATTGAGAAGGAGTAGTAGTATTTTGTCTGCAAACAAGTTATAATAATTTTCTATTCATATATTCTTTTTGAGTGTTATCTCACTTTATCATTCCTTACTAGTAATCGGTGTATTTTTTCTATAATTTTTGTTGGTATTTACTGTTTCTTGTTCTTCGCTTAGTAAACTGTTTTATTATAGCTATTGCTTCTTTCTTACTATTAGTCGTAGTTTTCTCATGTAGTTTTTTATTATTCGATTTCTGTTATTATTTACTGTCTCTTGTTATTCGCTCCTTTTTTCTATTTAATCTACTCTATTATTGCTTTATTTTGAGTGATGGTCTATCGAAAACAACCTCTCTACCTCCCGAGGTGGGGGTAAGGTCTGTGTACACTCTACCCTTCCTAGATCTCACTTATGAGATTTCACTAGATATGTTATTATTGTTGTATATTATTATATTAATAACATAAATAATTATATGTAGTTCAATGGCAGATGTAACTTATTCTAATATTTTTGACACGGAAAATTGATAAGTGATGATTTTACCACTTATTCCGCTCTCTTTAGTTTGATTGTGTGTCCTTTACTGATAATATGAGGTTACTTATGGTGTGTATTACCATTATTTCAGTTACATTTAGTTATGAAGAGAATTGAGATCAAATCAAGTGAAAATGAGCCAAAACGGAGCTAAAATGAAGAAAATGACAATTTGCAGAATTACCCTTTGAGAACGCGAGGGTTGACTGCGTTCGCGATGGTCAACCAATCAATAGACCTTCGCGAACGCGAGGGTCTGGATGCAAACACGAAGAGTCTTTTTCGACAGAACTGAGCAATTTTGTAAATTCATGATTTTAACCCCTAAACCACATAAAACTCGATCAAGCTTTCTTGGAAACATATCTTTGGCAGAATACAAGACTTTTTGGAGCTAGGGTTTCTACACCACACTTGGGGATTGAAGTTTTAAAGATTCGGATGATAAATTTCTCAAACCTTTACTCTTTTCTTCAATTCCTTGCTTTGTATTTGCATATCTAAGTGTGTAGTATTTATTTCTAGACTTGAATCTTATTTATGAAAATATTCATGGTTTTAGTTTGGATTCAAACTCTTGTTTTGCTTATGTATTGAATGATTTTATTCTTAATGAAGTGAGTTAATGTTATTTTAATTATGCAAAGCAACTACCAAAAAAGAAATAAGTAGTATTGAATTAACAAAAAAAGAGTTGATTGCTGTGAGGGGCATACAAACAAGAAGCACCAGTGGTCTAGTAGTAGAAGTAAAGATCCGGGTTCAATTCCTTGGCTGGTGCATTAAACTTTTCGTTATTTTTTAAGTTAGTTTTCGAATTTTTTTTTTGGGAAAAGATAAAATATATGTTCATAATTTTTTACACTATCAGATTAAGATGAAATATAACGATCGATGATGATTTCAAGATTTCGTATAAGTGGAATCATATAGACACGATGATATAACCGACAATAAAGTCATCATCAGGCATAGCAAGCAAGATTTGCTCGCTACACTATTTTTTCTTCTTTTTTATTCGTTAGAAAATGAAGTCGCGTTTTTTAACTCGCTGCTCTTGATGTTGGGATTTACAAAGGATTGCAGGAAATGGAAATTACAATAGAACAACAAAACTGAAATTACAATTTTGTTGAAGAAGAAAACTGGAAACTGTTTTTGCTCTGAGTCGAGTGTGGCACTCTGTCCTTAAGACAATATTGCCCCGTATGTATCCTTTATACGTCCTGGACAATTCATCTCCCAAGATAAAACAACAATGGAATAATTGAGCAAAGGAAACTCAAGAGCTACCGTGAAGAATATTGAGTAACGAAATGATGCTTGGAAGTTGTAGGAAGAAACTGTTTTTCTGCTTGTGTATTTTCGTGTATATCAAGTGTTGCTCAACAATGGTTCAAGGGGTGTTTATATAGGTGAGGGAGGGGCTGTTTGACTGCCTCCATATCATCCATTATTGGCCAAATAATGACCATTATGGAGGTAGTAAAGCCACCAACATAAATGGTGAATAAGACCAACGGATTGACCATTATAGGAGGAGTAATTCAGCCAAAATAAATGGCTGAATTGAGTGTTGGACGTCTCTGTTCTGACTGCCCAAATTCTGACTTTCTGGAAACTTCAGGGACCAAAATGTACATCTTGAAACTTCAAGGACCAAACTGTACGTCTGAAAGAATTCTGGTCCAAATTGTACTTCTGAAACTTCTGGGATCAAACTGTACTTCTGGAAAAGTTCTCTGGCCCAAAAAGATAATATCCCGAGAACCCGGAACCGGACGGGCGGCGGCGCGCTGTGGGCTTTCCTCGAACCGAAGCACATCTAAGTCCTCCTCCATTTAAACACATGGGATACCCCTTGGGGTCCCAAACCCCAAACCAATTTCGAGTCTTATATACACAACAATTCTTTCTTCCTCTACCGAAGAGGGAGAATTGATCACACACCACACTTTTCCATGCTTCAAACACCTTACTTCGTGAACCAATATCTCTTTCATTTCTCAATGAAATTCGACGATTCTTGGCCCTACGGTTATCTACGTACTTAGTAGATCATGCATGTGTGAAGAACCGGATTCTCCAATATGCGTAACACTAGTGTTTAAGCCGTTAAAGTTGGTCGATCGCAACTCCCGCCAAAAGGCTAATTTCCAACACTTGATACCATGAAGGTCCGCCTCTGATGACAACAATTAATTACTGTATAAGGAACAGTACCTTAATTTTTTCGTTCTACATCTTGTCTTTTTCATTTCATGGATTATTCTGCTGCCAGAAAGCTTCTTTAAAATCTAATAAGACAAAATCACTTTGTAAATCCAAGTTTAGCATTATATTATACTGCTAATATCTAAGATATATCTCTTGGAAATGACAAAATTTTGACCTTATACCATAAGGGGTCGTTTGGTTACCAAGATGAAGGTTATTCCATTATAAAATTTGAGATTAAATTTGTACAGTATTTGGTTATGGATATTAATTAAACTTTCTATAAATATTTGACCGTGAACCCAATTATTAATGTATATTAATTTGATCAGTTGATGTAGGAACCTATAAATTTCAAATCATGGATCTGTCTTTGATGCGATTATCTATCCCATATAGAATGTGAGATTATCTACCCTGATTATAATCCCAAAATTATAATTTTGGTGTAACCTAGTTTTGAACCAAACGGTCCCTACATGATATATACTATATAAACACTTGAATGAGGCTGAAATTATTCATCATCAATATAACCACTTAAATCTTTGAACCATGGCAAACAAAAACATAGTGTCCATATTTGCAATTTTCATTGTTTTTTCCCTACTTTTCTTCATTTGCAACTCTACTTCTTACGATGATGATAATTATTTAAGTGATAAATTTGCAACTATTGACAATTACTTCACTCCAGTGTCAAAGGGCTTTTTTGCTGAGCTTCAACGTAGAAAAATGGAAGTATGCTCTTGTACACCTTGTTGCTACATATGTCCATGCCCTACATCTTAAAATTGGCTATCTAATAAAGCTGGAGTTCAACTTATATACGCCGATAGTGTAAATAATCTTTACATTATCAAGTTGTATCCCTACCTGTTTGTCGTAATATTTTATCGTATTTTCAAGATTGCAGATTTGACCACCTTTTCATGAAGAATGGTTATGTGCATATTTCTTTCGAGTGACCTATGAAAATTATTTATACTTTCGGTGGATATTAGTTAAGGGCTAGCTACTCCAGCTTCTTTGTTTTTTGTTTTTTCGTATTTTGCTTTTCCTTTTTTGTATTTCCCTATGTGATGTTGATGTCCTGTTAAAAAATAAATCTGCTGGTTTATAGATGAATAGTCTATAAAACCATTAGTTCCAAGTGTTTGAATCGTATAAATATGAGGAAAAAAATGTTTAAATCCTTTGTGTAGGATTTTTTGTTCCTTTAAAAGTTGTTTTTATAATTTACTGTAGTATAAAGCATTAGATTTGTCACGTTCCAAAACTATTGGCGTTGAGGGACCCCAATGGCCCTAATTCTCGTCCAACAAACTTTTAACCTTATTAATATTTAAATGAGAACATATATATATATATATATATAACTCGAACTTAACTGATCACGACATTAATCAAGGAGTATCTAAGAGATTAGATAATGTCAAGAGTGAGTATACGACTTAGTAGGCATCATGGACTGCCCCATCCTCCGATCTGTCTTATTAAGTTTCTATCAATGTTACGTGTCACATCATAATTGGTCCATCGCAACTATATATGTCGAGGTTACATGCCAAATCAACATCATATCATATAATGCATCTTCTTTCTACGAGTGTATTCCAAATTAATTTAATCTTGTGCTCTTTTTAGGGGTGTCCAATTTTTTTAAAAATTTGATCAAATCAACCGAACCGAACTTTATGATAAAAATTGTGGGTTTTGACATAAATAGGTTAGGTTAAAATTTTAAATATAAAAACAAAAAAATACCGAACTGGACCATTATAATATACCATATGCATAAATTTTACGTATATATGTTACATATTTACGTTGTTAAAGAATATGCATAAGACTTACATGCATATTTTACATAACCGATAGTACTATTTGAGATACTTGCAGTTTTATTGTTGTAGAAATACCGAAAATTAATTAAATCTAAAATTGCTAAGCACATCCTTGCAAGTTTAATTCTCAAAACAAGTATAATTTATCCTCGCGTTAACTCAAAAACAAAAAAATAAAGAGGTAACTTCGATAATAAAATCAATGTTATATTAGTGAATGACTAACATCTCCATAGACAAGTAGTTAAAATTATATTCACTTCATTTGTGAAGATTCCAAGCACATGCAAGTTCTGCATTGTGGAAATACTAGTCATCATTTTCCACAACTATTGTCATTGTCCAACATTTTCAATTAATAGCTCACGATCAAAACGAGACAACGAACAAAATATCTCATATGAACATTTCAAAATTGAAACACATTAAACTGTTCGTAAGTAAATATCGTTTGTCAATTCAAAAAAAAATTCTTAGCAAGGTTACATTCTTAGCAAGGCAAAATTCTTTACATGTAGATCCAGATCCGATCCGTGGACCCGGTGGATCCGATGGATCCGGATTTGGATATGATTTTTATGGACCCGACGGATCTGGATCCGGATCTAGATTCAGGTATGAAAAATGGATCTGGATCTGAATCTAGTAGAATCCGGTCTGTTGCCATCCCTACCCCTAACTCGTTGTATATTGTTGCTTATTCCAAATGATATATAGGCGCACACAATTGATCTCTAATCCGACGCCTTTAAACCAACATACTATCTGTTAGATAATTATTGAAATCAAATCAAAATATCATGTAATAAGGATATAAATATAATTAGAATATTCTTAAGATAGTCTATCAAAATTATAGCCTAGAATTAGTTCTCTATTGATGTATATATTCTTGTATTCATGAATGATAATGGATGGAAAATATTTCCTTTATGATATCAAAAGCCAAAAATTAACCCGCTCTTACCGTCAACAACGTCAAGAACTTCATTCTGGTGATTCTTGAGATGGAAAAAGGGCAATATTCATCTTGGGCGGAGTTATTCAAAATTCATTGCCGCGCATACCAAGTTATTGACCATATTCTTCCTCCTAAGTCTCCGTAGTAGGACACCAATATTGACAAGATTCTATGGTCTCGCTTGGATGCTATAGTCATTCAATGGATTTACAACACCATATATAATGACCTTTTGCACATCATCTTGAAACCGGACTCTACGACTCAACAAGCTTGGGAGCGTTTGCAAAACATTTTTAAAGATAATAAGATTTCTCGGGCGGTATGTCTTGAAAACCAATTCACCAATGTCAAATTGGATGACTTTGAAAACATCTTCGGCTATTGTCAAGAATTTAAAATGATTGCCGATCAACTATCCAACGTTGGTGCACCGGTGACAAATCAAAGGTTGGTTCTCCAACTAATTGCGGGTTTGAATGAACAATATGATGGAGTTTCTATGTTCATTCAACAAAGTAACCCGTTACCACCATTTTATGGGGCTCGTTCGAGGTTGATTCTTTAAGAAACTCGAAAGTTGAAACATGCGGCGACAACGGCAAACAATGCCGGCACCGCCCTACTTTCCACTAACGTGTCTACGGATGATTTTGGCTCTCAAAATTCTGGTTCGGGAGGTGCGTCAAATCGCAACAATAATGGACAAAAGATGGGTCAAAGTCGCAACAACCACAAAGGAAAAAATAATGGTAGAAGGGGGAGGGGCCGTGGCGGCGGGAACAATTCCGGTGGAGGAGGCAGCCGCGGGCAGCAGGGGCAGAACCGTCCCCACAGGCAGCCGCATCAGTTTGGTGGCAACAAGCAGTGGGGCCCACCCTGCCTATACCCGACAACCCAATGGGCCAGGCCCAACACTCCGAACAGGCAGCTCGGCGTCTTAGGTAGTCATCCACAACAAGAATTTTTAGCCCATGGACCATCATTTTCGAGTTATGCTCCAACGGACATTAAGCAAGCCATAAACAATATGATTCTCAATGTTCCCGATAACTCGTGGTACATGAACACGGGGGCAACCTCACACATGATGGCATCTCAAGGTACTCTCTCGTCTTATTTTAATATGAGCAGTAATAAAAATATTGTTGTTGACAGTGGGCAGGAAATTTCAATTTGTGATATTGGTCAATTAAACCTCCCCCCTGTTAACACCCAATTTTGTCCCATCTTTTCTGATTTATTCACAATTTTTAATATTTTTGACACTTTAAAACAATTTTAAAATATAGGCATATATATGTATATATATCATTATTATTTGCATTTTTATTGTCATTTGCATTTTTTATATCATAATCATACTTTTATCCTAATATTATATGTTATTTTATTTTTCGCAAAACGGCATTGCATTTTATTTTTTTAATTTATTTTAAGCATCAAGCATTTCACAAATATTATATTTTATCATATTATCATCTCTACAATTTATAATTTTTGCAAAGCTTTTTATTTGTTTATATATAATAAAATCCCTTTTATATTTTAAAACTCACAACCCACTTTTTATTTCCCCAACCCAAAACAATTCCTACCCAACCCAAACTAAAACCCAATATTCCAACCCAAATCCCACAAATATAGGGCCCAACCGACCAGCCCACAAATGAGCCCAACCGGTCAAGCCCAAGACCCGACCCGAACCGGTCCAACCCGAAACCCTTTCCCTTTATTCTTTCCCCCTTTTAAACCAACGAACCCTAAAAAAAAAAGGGGGAGGCCTCTTTCTCTCCTTCACCCTCACCGGTCGCCGCACACCCTACACCCCTGCCCCCTATGCCGCAACCCCCATGCCCCGACCTCACACCTCGCCGTCGCCGCACACACACCCATACACTGCTCCCACACCACCGTCGGTTTTGGTGGAACTTTTGAGGTCCTAAGTCCATAAAAAAGAGGGAGGTTCGGGAGTTGTTTTGTGGGTTGGTTTCGGTGCCGTTGTTGGTGTTTTCCGTTTATTTCGTTGGTGGTTTCCGGTCATTTTGTTGTTGGTTTCTGGTTTACTTTTGTTGGTGGTTTTCGGTCTGTTTTGGTGGTTTTATTTCCGGTCGGTTTTTGTGATACTGCTTTCTCGGGTCACATTCCGGGTCGGGTCAAATTCGAAACTGGGCTATGATGATGATTTACTTCTACTGTACTACATGAAGAAATTGCACAAATTTCCCTTCAAATGCACCGAGGATATCCGACCCGTATCTTGGCGGGGCGACCCGGTACGGTATCAATTTGCAATCCGGTGTCCGCAGCCATGGCGTGTGCTGCATTCCCTCTTGCTTTGTTCCAAAATAACAAATCTGAGCCCTTTCAAATTATGGTTTCGACGTTGAGTCCATTTCCAGTTCGGGTCCGAGTTCAGAATTGGAAAGTCAGTAAGCCTAAATTCCCAGTCTTTCCTTTATTTGTATGTGCTATGTGTGTTTGTCGCTAATTTGGTTGTTTTTGGTTCTATTATTTTAGCATGTTTTAATCTAGTTAATATAATCTAAGCAGTTGTCTGCTGGATTGAAATATGAGGTGTATGTTCTGTCCCTAAGTCTTGGTTTGAGTTTATCCGGTTCTGAGTGTATGATTATTACTTACTCCCAGCATGTTTTGATTCTGCTAAATACCAAGTCTAGGATAATCAATTCGAAGGTTTCGTGTATGACTGGGAATCCTAAATTCTTGTTTGGTTGGATATAGGTTGTAAATATAAAATTGGCTAATCTTAATCCGGCTCTCTTAATAGGTTCATAGCCGTTTGTTATTAGTTGCTACATGTGATCATTACTATACACATAATGCTATTACCAATCCAATGTGCTCTGTTTTGCCCTTCCCCTGTAAGGGAAACTGGTTTGTATGTTTGCACAGATCAGTAAGGATTGATTTGTTTATGTTGGCTTCTTAGGTTGTCTCCTTACCTGATTTTTCTCTTATGATGTCCTGCTGGCTGAAATTCAAGGCAAGCTTTGGGTTAGGTTTAGCCTCCCGATAGTTGGCCATGCCTAAGGTTCTAGAAACCTTTTGATCTTGATGCGGCATCGAAATATGGATGGTGGTAGCCCCCTTTGTTTCCTTGTCTTTTAACTTTGAGGTTTAGCTTGATTATAATCGGCCTTTAAATTCATTGTCTCTTAAATCATTGAGTTGTTTGATGTCTCTGCTACCTGATAACTACTTTTAATAATTGACTACGGAGTGTCCTCTTAAGTTGTTAGTTTGTTAAAGGATATGTAATTCTTGATACTCATTTTTTACCCCTCCTTCTTTGCATGATATGGGGGAAGTTCCAAATTCTACAATCCTATGATTTTTTATATGTTGAAGCAACTACCACACTTGAGAGTAAAGTAGTTGCTGCATGAGCTGTGCTATTGGCATACTCTGTCGTTACTACTTTAGAGGCAAACTGTTGCATGTTGCTGCTTTAATATCCCATTTTTGGGTGAATTGTTGATGCATTTATGGGCCATTTGCTGTTGTATTTATCGCAAAGAGTTACTGCCTATTGAGTTAAGTTGCGGCCACATTTTGAGTGTAATTATTGTTGTACTTTGAGCCATTATGCTGTTATCTATTGAGGTAAGTTGCTGCACTTTGGGATTACTACATGCTTGACTTATATTATCATCCATTGTGAGATGAGTTACTGCTCTTTGACATTGCATGCTGCTCTCTTCTCACTCTTGTTTGATGTTCCTTTGCTACCATATGTTTCTGCTGAATTGCTGTATCTTTGGAATGTCATTTTGGGCTGGTAAGTTGCTGTACTTTGAGTGAATTTATTACTGATCTTTAAGAAAAACTTTGCTGAACTTGAGGAGTTCTCATTTTCTGAGAAACAACAGTTGCTGTCAGTTCTCCCATTCTCTGAAAAATGCAGCTTGGCTACTGCCTTATTTCAAAAGGAACATACTGTTATACTTGATCAAAATTGGTTGATTTGAACAAATACTATACTTAGGCCGATGAAATTAAATTCGAGGCCGCGCTTTTTTTTCTTTCTTTCGTTTCTGTTTCAGTTTATTTTTTGGCATTTAAACATCCGTGCACGGATTGTCTTACTGATTTACTGATTTATATAAATACTGCATTTAGGCCAATGAAATTGAATTTGAGGCCGCGTCCCTTCGGATATCATTTCTCAATTTCTGTTTTTCTTTTACTGTTTTCGACACCATTTTGCTGCTTCGAATATTATACTGCATTGGCCGATGAAAAAATATCCGTCGATTTTTGAGGCCTCCACAGTTGTAAAGACGGAAAATAAAACTTCTGGGCAAGGATGAAACTTAAATCTTTTTCACCCGAGAGACCAACATGTTCGGTAGGCAAGGCAACTAAAATGACCAACGAGTCATGCGTTCGCAGCCACGACGTGTTTGGAATGATCTTTTCAAAATTTAAGTCTGAGCCCTCCGTAATCAGAACATTTATTGTTTTGGATTCGGATCCGAAGTTATGTATATTCAATTGTTTCTAACCGTTTATTCGTGGCAACCTGCAAGGGATAAAGTCAAAGAAGGCGAATACCCCTCGGAGATTATTTATTTTATTGTTGCTTTTTTTACATTCTTTAATTCAGCTTTATTTCATTATGTATTGTAATATTATTGTACTCCTGAAATTATTGAAATATTTAGAATAAGTAGATTAATTAATAGGGTAGTCAAAAACTTGAAACTCATCGCTAGTTTTATTTTTAGGCTCGGTTAGTTTTAAAATCGTTAATCGCTAGTTTAACTAATTTTAGGCCCTTCGTCCATAATAATCACCTTGCATACATTTTTATCAATTTTCATGCAAATGCATACTTATACTTTTTTTTTTTACCTTTACATGTATATTAATGTCATACAAATGCATACTTGTACGAAATGCATCATTTTATTAACATCTTGTAACATTATTTTTATATTTGTAAAAACATGTATTTTTCTTATCATAACAATTAACCTGAATTTGATCGGATAGCCGCAAGTTAGCGGATCTTAAAGGATGCCTAATCCCTTCCCATTAGGATAATAAAGAACCCTTACCTAGAATTTCATTAGTTTCGCAGACCTTAAAATCGGAGTTTACAATGCAGCATTTAGTTTAAATATTCAGGTGCCCTAATTCACTTTAGAATAATTAGGTGGTGACTCCTCAAGCAAGCATTTTTAACAAATCCAGAGGCGATCGACGCCGTCGCGTTGCGAAGACCGCGGGTCAAAATCGGGCGCGACACCCCCTCACGTACCTTTACATTTGAAAAATGTCCTACATGCACCCAAATTTATTAAAAACTTGATTTATGTACCACTGACAATATTTCTGTTAATTTTGATCCATTTGGATTTTATGTGAAGGAATTTCAGACAGAGATGCCACTAATAAGATGTAATAGCAATGAGGACTTGTATCACATCATCGCCACCTCCAACAACCAAGTCACTACTCCATCGACTTTTGCTGCTCTTTCTCCTATTTTATGACATAACCGTTTGGGGCACCCGGGAGCACCAATGTTCAATTCTCTTAGAAAAAATAAATTTATTGATTGTACAAAATTTGTGGACTCCCATGTTTGTCAGTCTGCAATTTTTGGGAAGCATGTGAAATTTCCTTTTTCTTTATCTATTACTGACACTATTATGTCATTTGATATCATGCATAATGATTTGTGGACGTTCCCGATTTTAAGTTCGGCAGGTCATAAGTATTATATGTTTATTTTGGATAATTATTCTAATTTTCTTTGGACATTTCCCCTTGGAAAAAAATCACAAGTCCCCGCTATTTTTAAACAATTTAGTGTTTTCATCCAAACCCAATTTGAGAAGTCCATTAAATGTTTTCAATGTGACAATGGGAGGGAATTCATAAATGTCCAATTTAAGGAATTTTGTCACCAAAATGGTATGTCATTGCGTTTCTATGTCCACATACTTCTTCTCAAAATGAGAAAGTCGAAAGAAAAATATAAACAATTACACACTTCTTGCACATTCGTCCATTCCACCATTATTTTGGCATTATGCTCTTCAAATTGCCACATATCTTTTAAACATTCTTCCTAGCAAGTTACTCTCAAACCTATCACCCACACAAATTTTGTACCATCGTATTTCTTTTTATACACATTTGAGGATTTTCAATTATTTGTGCTATCCATTGTTTCCCTCCACAACCATAAACAAACTTTAAGCTCGTTCCACTCCGTGTGTCTTTTTGGGATACCCACAAAATCATAGGGGCTATAAGTGTTATGATATGTCTAATGGAAAAATTATCATCTTTCGTCACATTATTTTTGATGAGTTCACATTCCCGTTTGCTAATTTTCACATGTCTTCCCCGCCGTCATATGATTTTTTGGAAGATGGACTTCATCTAATATTGAGATACCATTTCAATAACCCATCTCCCCAAGGCCAAACAAGGGGGCCCACTGCTTCCTCGTCCTTACCGTTGGTCCAAACTGGACCAACCTAAAATAGGCCTCATTTGGCAACTGGGCCAGTCCGTTTCAGGGAGTCCACTTCTTCCACTTTGAAGGTCTCGGCCCAGTACAGGTCCCGAAACCCTTTGGCCCAAATGAGGGAGCCCACTGCTCACTCATCCATTTCACTGACCCGAACAACATGTCTATTTCCATCAGCCCACCCGATAAGTCCCTCTCGGCCTAGTACAAATCCCGAAAGCCAATAGCCCTAGACATCTATCTCAGTCCCACCTCAGTCCATTGAAACCCATGCTATGCACGAGATTTTTTGGCCCAAGCATCATTTTAATCTAACATCCTCGATCTAACCATCACAAATTCTGAAAAATCCAAAAGCAGCTTTATCATACCCGAATTGGAAATCAGTCATGTTAGATGAAATTGATACTCTTATTAAAAATAAGACGTGGGAGTTGGTGCCACGTCCGTCTAATGTGAACACAATACATTCTATGTGGGTTTTCAGTTATAAAAAGAAATCTGATGGTTCTTTTGAGAGGCACAAAGCCCGTCTTATTGGTGATGGCAGATCTCAACAAGTTGGAGTAAATTGTAGTGAAACGTTCAGTCATGTGGTTAAACCAACAACTATCAGGACATTTCTCAGTATGGCTCTGTCAAAATCATGGTCCATTTATCAGTTGGACGTTAAGAATGTGTTTCTACACAGTCACTTACAGGAAACAGTTTACATGCACCAACCTTTGGGTTTTCGAGATCCTATTCATCCTAATTATGTCTGCCTATTGAAAAAAATCATTATATGGTTTAAAACATGCCACCAAGGCGTGGTATAATAGGTTTGCAGGGTTCGTCTCCACACTAGGGTTCTCACATAGCAAATCCGATCAGTCTCTGTTCATTTATAAGAAAGGGAATGACATGGCATACATTCTTCTCTATGTGGATGACATCATCCTCACAACATCATCTGAGTCACTTCGCTAGTCTATTATGACCCTCTTTGCTTCAGAATTTGAGTCCTTTAAACTATTTTTTGGGTATTGTTGTAACTCAATATACAGGTGGTATATTTCTTTGTCAAATGAAATATGCCGAGGAGATAATTGACAAAGCTGGTATGTCATCTTGCAAATCGTCATACACACTTGATACCAAGGCCAAATTGGGTAACTCTACATGTTCTCTATACAGTGATCCAACACATTACCGCAGCTTAGCATGTGCATTGCAGTATCTCACCTTTATGACATCTGATATCTCATATGTCGTCCAACAAGTTTGTTTACATATGCATGACCCGAAGGATGAACATATGGGGGTTCTTAAATGAATTCAGCGGTATGTTTAGGGTATCCTTGATTTTGGGCTGCATCTGTATAAGGCAACCACTTCTGGTCTCACATCTTATACATATGCTGATTGGGGTGGCTGCCCGGACACAAGGCATTCCACCTCTGGTTATTGTGTGTTTCTAGGAGATAACCTAATTTCATGGTCGTCAAAACGCCAACCGACACTATCTCGGTCGAGTGCTGAAGCAGAATATCGAGGGGTAGCTAATGTGGTCTCTGAATCATGTTGGCTCCGTAATCTTCTTTTAGAACTTCATTATCTGATCGAAAAAGCAACTGTAGTTTATTGTGATAATGTGAATGTGATATATTTGTCAGGTAACCCTGCCCAACATCAACGCATAAAACACATAGAAATGAATATCTTGTTTGTCCGCGAAAAGGTTGCACGTGGACAAGTCTGTGTTCTTCATGACCGTTCCGCTATCAGATTGCAGATATATTCACGAAAGGTCTTTCGCGCATATTTTTTGATGATTTCAGGGAAAGTCTCAGCATATGAGAACCTCCCTCTAAGACCGCGGGAGACTGTTAGATAATTATAGAAATAATCACATATTATTTCCATAATCCAATCAAATCAAATCATATACCATGTAATAAGTATGTAAATATATTAGAATATTTTTAGGATAGTCTACCAAAATTGTAGCCTAGAATTAGTTCTCTATTGATGTATATATTCTTGTATTCATGAATGAGAAAGGGATGGAAAATATTTCCTTCACTATCATATGCAATGATAACCTACTTAGTAAATATGATCCTTATATCGACGATGGTATTTAGGCATGCTAATATCATATGCGACGATGGTATATATTTAGGCATACTATCATATGCGATCATAACCTACTTAATATATATGGTCCTTGTATCGATGATGGTATTTAGGCTATTATATGACTTCTAGACAAAACGTTATGTGCGACCCTTTGTGTTATGATGGACGTTCTAGTGTTGGAGAACTTAAATTAGATTATTGAATATACGTGGAATAATCAAAGAATTATTTTGAAACAGCATCAATAAAGAGAGAGAAAATTGTATGAAACGATAAACTTTCTATCAAAATGTTCAAAACAATAACAAGGAAAAGATATATACCATAAACTTAGTTGATGAAATGCAGGCATAAACTTAATTTGCCGAAATGCGCATCTATATATTATACACATTTGAGAAAACTTGTCACTTTCAAATGTATTAACATAGAGTGATTGGTGATAATTTTTTTTTATATATATAACATGTAGGTTATTACCAAGATTATTTCCCTATATATATATATATATATATATATATAAGACTTTTATGTGGTATATTGCCATATCAAGATTTTGTTATTTTTCAATAATACAACAAAGTTTAAGCCATGGCTAAAATACTTTCTCTATATGCACTACTCATGATATTTCAACTCTTTGGAACCATGGAAATGCAACAATTCCTCACAAATTAGGAGGACGACATAGAGAAGTTACAAGCTTGTCAAATGCAAATGAAGCGACTTTTGGTGGATTAAGACACCAATATTCTTCGTCCATTTCAAGCTCGTTAGGTCACACAAATGCAGCAATTCCTCTTATATTAGGGGCACGCCATAATACAGTTACAAGTTTGTCAGATACTAATGAAGCAATTTTTAGTGGATCAAAACATGATGATTCACACATTCCAATCTCATTAGCTCACACAAATGTAATAGTTCCTAAAGGTCCACTTATAAATCCTGAAGCAACTTCTCCCAAGCTTGGAAAACGCCATAATCCAATTATAATTACAAGCTTACCAAATACAAATGAAGCAGCTAATTCTGGTGAGTCAGGACTTCGTTCTTCCTTCATTTCAAGCTCGCCAACTCAAACAGATACAACGACTCATTTACATCAACCATCAACTGGCACAGATGGAACAATTACTCACAAAATAAAGGGTCATTTTTCCTCATCACAAATGTGGCAACCCCTACAATTTGAGGTAACTCCACGAAAACTAGGGGCACGCCAAAACGCAGTTACAAGCTTGTCAACTCCTCGCAAGCTTGGGGCACTCCATAACGCTACTCCAAGCTTTCCAAATACATATAAAGCTACTTCACATGGATCAGGATCATTCCATCATAGACTACATCATTCTCCTATTTCAAGCTCGCCAGCTCATGCACATGCAACAACTCCTCACATACTAGGATCACGCCATAACGCTGTTACAAGCTTTCCAAATACAAATAAAGCAATTACTTCACGTCGATCAGAAATCCATCACTCTCCTATTTCAAGCTCTTTAGCTCATGCACATGCAACAACTCCTCGCATACTAGGGGCACGCCATAATGCAGTTACAAGCTTGCCAAATGCAAATAAAGCAACTATTAACAAGCTTGGGGCACGCGAGAACCCAATTATAATTACAACCTTACCAAATACAAATGAAGCATGTCCTCGCGGTCCAGATGAGACAGGACATGTTTCATCAATTTTCAACTGATACAAATGAAACAATTGCTTGAATAAGACTAGGGAATCATGGTTATCTTGTATGTGTACAACTATGCTAAGGTCCGGTGTTATGCACTATGTTGTGTTAATGCTGTCTAATAATGCACTTTGTGTTTTGTTATCATCTTCCATTAGTCTACTACTACTAATTACTTTATTTTAATTCTAGTAGATTGCTTTTCTTTTTCATTATTAGTATTACTTTCCTATCGATTTTCTTTAAATAGACACCTACTATATATTAGTAGTAACCAATGGGTAACTATTTACATTTGAGTTTAAGTAATATTTGTCGGGAAGAAACGAACAATAACCAAATTGCACGACAAGATAAATGCGGAAGGCTACCCAAGTAAACAAACCTCCCATACTATTTGAACAAGCGGAACAAACTAATTTCAAGAACAAATGAATATAGGGACATCAACTATACCAATAATAAAATATCAAAGCAAGCAAAAAATAAATCGAATACAAGAGACCAAATTTACGTGAACAACCCCCCTGTTAAGAGGAAACAACCACGGGACCTCCGCCTACAAAAGCTCCACTAAAATCAACAAGAGTTACAACAATGTTCTCCAAATGGCTACAACATCAATGCCAAAGACGGAACAACAATACATAAAATTTAGCACCAAAACTAGTGAAGAAAGGAGAGAAATCACCCCAAAAAATAAGCTACTGTTTGTGCTCGAAAACTGGAGATACAGACCATAAAATTCAATCTTCGCCATTTAAATCGAAGAACCAGATGTTGATAACCCCCCGTTCAAATTTGAGCCCGATCCAACGGTTAATGAAATAGGAAACACTGTTTGTATCGGACTGTTGTAGCAGATTTTTAATGTGCGAAAATTATCTTCTCTCTCAAGTTTTCTCTCTATATGACTGCTATGAATTCACTCTTGTGTATATGAAATAAGACCTAAGTTGATCCTATATATAGTGAGTTTTAGGGCAAAAGTGGATTGGTCCAAATTGGATTGAGTTTTATTAATCCAATTCCACACAGGAAGGGAAAACCCAAAAACCCAATAATTCTCCCCCTCCCGACTATGTGGAAGTAACTTCCATCCCAGCGATCAAGCAACAATCCTCAAACTTCCTTCTTGGCAAATATTTTGTCAACATATCCGAACCATTATCATCAGTGTGAATCTTCTCAAGTTCAAGCAACTTAGAATCTAACACATCTCTAATTCAATGTTATCTCACATCAATATTTTTCGACCTACCATAAAAAGTAGAGTTCTTGCCAAGATGAATAGCACTCTGACTGTCGCAATAAAACACATACCTCTCTTGAGCAAAACCAAGTTCCTCCATAAATCTCTTCATCCAGAGCAACTCTTTACAAGCTTCAATGACAGCAATACGCTCAACTTCTGTAGTAGTTAGAGCAATACATTTTTGCAACCTAGATTGCCAAGACACAACTCCCCCCTGCAAAAGTAACCAAGTATCCTGAAGTAGACTTGCGAGTATCAGCATCACCGGCCATATTTGAATCAGTGTAACCACAAAGAATAGGCTTCCCTATCCCAAGACACAAACTCATACTAGAAGTGCCACAAAGATATCTTATAATCCACGTCACAACATTCAAATGCTCTCTTCACGGATTAGAAAGAAAATGACTAACAATACCAACATCATGAACGATATATGGTCTCGTACAAATCATCACATACATCAAACTGCCAACAACATAAGCATATGAAACTTTCTTCATATCTTCCTTCTCATCATCATTGGAAGGATAATGTTTCATGCTCAATTTGAAGTGCATAACTAAAGGTGTACGGACAATCTTAGCTTTATCCATGTTGAACTTGTGAAGTACTTTCTGAATGTACTTCTCTTGTGATAACCACAACTTCTTGGCCTCTATGTCATGGACAATGTGTATGCTAAGAATCTACCTTGGTGATCCCAAGTCTTTCATGGCAAAAGACTTATTCAACTTTTGCTTCAACTTTTGAATTCTGCAAGCATTATGACCAACAACAAGCATGTCGTTAACATAAAGCAATAAAATGATAAGGTCACCATCCGAGAATTTTTGCACAAAAACACAATGATCTGAATAAGTCTTCTTAAAGCCCTGTTGACTCATAAAAGAATCAAACTTCTGTATCACTGCATGAGGGCTTGTATCAAACCACACAAACTTTTTTTCAATTTGCAAACATAATTCTCTTTTCCTTTGACTTCAAAATCTTCTGGTGGCTCCATATAAATTTCTTCATCTAAGTCACAATGGAGAAAATTAGTTTTAACATCCATTTGCTCAACTTCTAAATCTAGACTTGCCGTTAAGCCCAGAACAACCAAATGAATGACATCTTCACAACCGAAGAAAAGATTTCATCAAAATGAACCCCCTTCTTCTGATTAAAGCCCTTTACAACCAATCTAGCCTTGTACCGTGGAACGGGGTTACCATATTAATATTTCACCCTGAAAACCCACATGTTTTTCAAATCTTTTGTCTTTAGAAAGCTTAACCAAATCAAATGTATGATTATCATGTAAATATTTAATCTCATCTTGCATAGCATCAAATCACCTTTTTTTTCTTAAAGATACATTGCCTAGTTTTAACTTCAAGCTTTGACCTCTCATCCTTAGAAACATGCACAAATGCCTTACACCCAAAAACTCTCAAATGAGCATAAGAGACATCCTTACCAAACCAAACTCTATCAGGGAAATTACCATCCAAAGCAACAGTAGGAGATAAATTCATAACATAGGTAGCAATATTAAGTGCTTCTGCCCAAAATGAACCTGGCAACTTAATATCTTAAAGCAAACATCTAACTCTCTCAACTAGAGTTCTGTTCATCCTCTATGCTAAACCATTTAATTGAGGAGTCTTGGAAGAAGTTTTCTAATGTCGAATACCCTGCTCTCTACAATAATTATCAAAAGGACCAATATATTTATCACCATTGTCTGAGATGATGCATTTAGTTTTTTCCTTTCTGTCTCTCAACCAGGTCCTGAAAAGTCTTGAACACACCAAGTACTTGATCTTTGGACTTCAAAGGATATACCCAGATTTTGCGAGAATTATCATCAATAAAAGTAACAAAGTAAAGTGCACCATCAAGATGCCTTACTTTAAAAGGATCACACAAATCAGAATGTACCAACTCAAGCAAATCAAACTTTTGTAAAGGCGAATGGCTCTGAAAAACTCTTTTCTATTTTCCGGCTAAGCAATGAACACATCTCTTTAACTTTGCTTGTTACGAGACCCGACCAACTCAGTCAATATCCAGGTCCCTAACGAACGAGTCATTCACTTTTGTTTGATCAACCAATGACTGAGTTTATTGATAACGAGTATCTCCTACCAAAGTATATTTCTCGTATGAATATAGCAAATCTATATAACGAGATTAGAGACTGTCATCTCGTTGATACAAAGACTTTCCAAAAAGTAGGGGGTATTACAAATAATTATGCATCATTCGCATACCGGTGGCAGCTTCGAAGAGGTCATATATTAATTCTCTTTCTATAAAAATATAAAAAAATGGGTCTTTAGCTTTTATTGTTTGTTTGGGTTTGTAACTATGTGACCACTAGGATTTGTTGAATTTACTCTATCTTCATGAATTGGATTTGAATAAATATCTCTGGGCAACTTTTCTTTTAATCGATCGTGAGGGGGGTTTCCACTTTATTACTTTCACTCCAAAAAGCAAATTCTTCTTAGCCAAACTATCAATCCCCTTCTCGCTTATATGACTCAACCTTCTAAGACATAACTCTGATGAAGTATCATTCTCCACCAAATTTATTGAGTCTCTATAAATGGAACCCTGAATAAGTGTAAGTCAGATATCTTGCACCTCGAGCCACAACTATTGAACATCTAAGAATCTTCCACTGGTCACCACCAAGGGTTTGATCATAACCTCATCATCAACCTTTCCTACAAAAATAAAATTCAGACGAACATCTGGAGTATGCTTGAAATTGTTAAGAAACAACCTCAAACCATTCTTACTTTTCAAGTAAAATGTACCAATTTCCAATACCTCAACCTCACCATCATTATCCATTTATAACATTCCAAAATTACCTGAAGTATAAGAAGAAAATAATTCCTTATTTGGCATGACATGAGAAGTGACACCTGAATCCACAAACCATGTAGACTCATCACAAACAAGATTGATTTCATTTTTACCACAAGCAACAAAAAGATCATTTTCAGCAATAATAGCAAAACAATTTTCATTATCACTATCATTCTTTTGCTATTTCTGGTCTCTCTTAAACCTGTAGCAATGTTTCTGGATATGCCCTTCTTTGTGACAATAGTGACATGTAACGTTCTTGTACCTGGATATTGACTTGCTTCTACTTTTGCCTCTGGCATTCTGACCTCTGAAGCTACTTCTCTCTTTGTCTTCAGTAACCAAAACATCAGAGTGTGAAGCTGAAGAAGACGAGACTTGACATCTTCTTTGTATCTTTTCATTTAAGACACCACTCTTGACATATTCCATAGTTACAACACCACTAGGAGCAGAATTAGTCAAAGAAACCAGAAGATTCCTAAGAGCCTGGCAGAGTATTAAGAAGCCAAAGTCCATGTACTTCATCATCAAACTTGACACCCATTTCAGATAGCTGGTCAAGGACACCCTGTAAATCATTAATATGATTGCCCTCTTTGAATATGATATTCATCAATTGTTTAAGTAGGAACAACTTGTTATTGCCAGTCTTCGAAGCATAATGTGTCTCGAGTTTATCCTATAAACTTCTAGCATGTGTCTCATTCACAATATGATTTCGCACATTATCTTCAATCCATTGTCTGATATAACCACAAACCTGTAGGTGCTCAAATTTCCAATCTTTATCATTCATAAATTCGGGCTTGTTAGAAGCAAACACATGTAAATGCATTTTCTTGACAAATAGAAGATCTTTCATCTTGCCTTTCCAAATATAGTAATTACTGCCATTTAAACAAACCATCTTGCTCATATTTGCCTCCATCATTCAAATATATAATCAACGCAATCAAATACAACCATAAGCTCTGATATCACTTCATTAGAAAGAAACGAGCAATAATCAAATTGCACGACAAGGTAAATGCGGAAGGATACCCAAGTCAAAAAACTTCTCACACTATTTGAACAAGAGGAGAAAACTTTTCAAGCACAAACGGATATATAGACAGCAACTATACCAACAATAAAATACCAAAGCAAGTAAAAAATAAATCGAATGCAGGAGACACCAAATTTACGTAGAAAACTCCCTTCAATGTGAAAAGGAAACAATCACGGGACCTCCGCCCACAAAAGCTCCACTAAAATCAAATAGAGTTAAAAGAATTTTCTCCAAATGGCTACAACATCAACACTAAAGATGGAGCAACAATACATAAAAGATAGCACCAAAACTAGTGAAGAAAGGAGAGAAATTACCCCCAAAAATGAGCTATTGTTCGTGCTAAAAAACTGGAGCTACATACCATAAAATCCAATCTCCACCATTGAAATCTAAGACAAGATGTTGAGAATCCCAGTTCAAATTTGAGAACGATTCAACGGTTAACTAAACTGGAACTGCTATTTGAAGCGGGCTACTTAGCAAATTTTTAATGTGCGAAAATCAGTTTCTCTCTCTCAAGTTTTCTCTCTATATGGCTGCTATGAATTCACTCTTGTGTATATGAAATAAGACCTAAGTTGATCCCATATATAGTGAGTTTTAGGATAAAAGTGGGCTGGTCCAAATTGAATTGAGTTTTATTAATCCAATTCCACATAGGAAGGGGAAACCCAAAAATTCAACAATATTCACCGTCAGTATATATAAATAATTTTTACACTATTAAATCATATTTATCTGTTGTAGTAGATACTACAATTTAATGAAGCTTGCATGTAGATATCATTTGGACGACTTTACTGATAGTGTAAGAAATTAACATATTTACATAATACAGTCGGACATAAAACCTTAATTTTGTAACATCAACATGGTGGATCAGCATACCCGGCTACTGTACATCAAAATATTCTCAATTTGGAATATTCTTGACGGTTTTTATTTGTTTGTATAACCATTTGATAACTGTCCCGATTAATCTAGATTCACGCCACGTAAGGCCCTTTAAAGATTGAAGAGCTCCCTACCAAGGGTTCCTCCGGCTCAAACCCTAGACATCTGATTAAGCTGATATGTATCACCTAATTTGCTTTTGTATTTTCAGCAACATAAAAATAGAACACTGCAGTGATTCATGTATATTTTGAATTTGTACCTCTAAGGTCCAACATATCAAAAATGAGTGTGGAAAAAGATGCAAATGTTAAAATAGATGTACCGACAAGATTAAAAAATATTTGATAGGAAGTACAAAAACACACACAAGTAGAGGACATATAATACGGAAGAAGATCATTTGAGATGATTCGTTCATGTTAATTTTTTGTTGACCTTACTGGTCAGTAAGTGTGTAACAATGAAATATTGAAAGTGTAATAAATGAGAGGACTAGATAAATCTAAAATTACATGTAAATAATATGTCTCGAAGACCTACAATATCTTGGAATCCTTGTTAACTTCACGAAAAATAGGATATAGTAAAAGAAAAATTACATATAAGCGATACCAAATTGTATTAAGACAGGGGTGGTCTTTGGGTAAATCTGATGAAGCTTGGGCTTTAGGCCTCCAACTTTCGGAGCCTTACTTTATACCAAATATTTATAAAAATAAAAGTACTATAGATTTTTAATACATAAAGGGGGCCTCAAAATAAACCTGTAAACCGTAGAATAAAGAATTTATGGAAGAGAGCGAAAAAGTAAGCATTAATTCTTCTTTTTACCTTTTCAATAAAATTAATATTTTTCATTTCCTTTCTTGGGCTATGCAATACTCATTCTTTTTTACATCAACGTAAATTTTCTCTTTATTTATATTTTCTTTGTTCCTTCAGGGCTTCAAAAAATTTCTCTTTATCAATATTATTTTCGAAACAAACAAGAAAAAAAGTATGCGGCAAAAGAAATTATTGATCTGCGTTTTATTTGATATCAAGCATTATTAAAAGTTTTTTGAAGCAACACGTTCTTATTTACAGATCAAGTTACTTGAATCATGTTTTGTTTCTTCAAAATTTTTAGTATTATTTTTTCAAGTTGAAGCTTGTGAAAATATTTTTGATTTTCTATTTAGTGATAAAAATGAGATACTAGATAATGATAATTTAAAAAGATATTGCCTTAATATTGAATGTTCTTTAAAATATATTTATAATAGTCACTCTTATATTGATGGTTTAGCTTTATTTTTTGAATTAAAAGTGTTAACGGAGATAGTACAAGTAGATGAGAATACTTTAATCGATATACTCAATCAGATAAATAGAGTTGATTCTTTTCCAAATGCTTATATTGCCTATAGAATAATGTTAACAGTTGCCTCCACGGAAAGAAGTTTTTCAAAACTAAAGTTGATAAAATCTTACTTAAGATCAACCATGTTTTAAGAGAGATTGAATGAAACATATAGATTATTTTTTGAAAAATAATTATTAGAAAAAATCGATTATAATACGATTATTCCTAATTTTGCAACTCAAAAAGCAAGAGAAATAAATTTTGAAGGTTTAGTCATGTTGGCAAGTTTATACTTGGTCTGTTGTTTGAAAGAAGTTCTTTTAATCACGTTATCAATTTTCATGTAATAGAAAATGTAGAGAAGTCCTAGCGTTAGAGAATTTAATTAACTTATTGAATATCTAGAATGAAATAGTTTCAAATGGACCAGAACAGCGCTCACTCGGCAAAAACTTATTCACACTTAGTGTTTACACGAACTTAATGAGTATATGAAATATGTTTTTATATACACTCTTATCATTAAATCATAGTTAACTAATACATAAATATTTTATTTTGTACTTTAGTTATGTCTTTATCATAGTAAATTAGTATAAACACTGAGTGATGATAATTTATTTCCGTGAAGAGTCATATATACAACCTATCCCAAGTAATTTGGGATTGACCCGTAATAATGCTTGTTATCCTTGCATTCAAATTTGTGCGAAAGAATCTAGGCTCATAATATTACCTCGATCTTTTTATTATATGAATGTCAAAGTATAAACGTATGTACACAATAAATTGCTATAATGATCAATTTCTACTTTCTATGTCAACTTTATCGTTTAGTAAAAACTACAATATTCGGTTTTATTAATTATGTATCTATCTACTCACAAGCAAACAGAACAAATTTATCAAAATGTTCGAAACAATAACAAGGAAAACATGAACTTAGCTAATAAAGAACCTTAAATTACACTATACACTATAATGGTCATTTTCAAAGAAAAGACACACAATAGTGATAATTATCTGTTATTATATTAAGTGGCGTAAAGTTTTATGAAATTTCTATTAATTGATATGGAGGTTATTACTAAGATTTTCCTATATAAATAACACCTCCATGAGGGATTGCCATATCAAGATTTGGATCATTTATCAAAATATACATCAAATTCAGTTTAAGCTATGCAGGCCGTCTTTGGCCCGTGCGAGTTGTGCTACTGCACAGGGCCCCCGAAAAATAAAAAATTTTAGGACCCCTTTTTTCATTTTTCATTAAGTAGTAGCCAAAATTTACTGTAAAAGCCCATAATTCGCATGTCTTAGCCCAATCAAAGACTCACTTTTACGAATTAGAACAGACCCCCAAAATGTTTGAGACGCCCTGAAGCTATGGCTAAATACATCCTATTTCATGTAGTTGCAATTTTCATCATGATATTGTTGGAGTTTACAATGATTGCAGGAACGGAAATTACAAGTAACTGCGTATGTAAGAATTGAAATTACAATTCAACTATAAAACTGAAAATTACAATATAACAACAAAAACTCGAAATTACTATTTTGTTGAACAAGAAAACTGAAAGCGGTTTTTTTGAGTCGAGTGTGGCACTCGTCCTTAAGACAATATTGCCCCGTATGTATCCTTTATACGTCCCGGACAATTCGTCTCCCAAGATAAAACAGCAATGGAACTATTGAGCAAAGGAAACTCAAATGCTACCGTGAAGAATATTGAATAACGAAATGATGCTTGGAAGATTTAGGAAGAAACTTTCTGCTTTGTGTAATTTCGTGTATATCAAGTGTGCCTCAACAATGGTGTAAGGGGTGTTTATATAGGAGGAAGAGGACTGTTTGACCGCCTCCATAACAACGACCATTATTGAGTCTTTGGACGTTTACGTTCTCCGGACCGTCGAAATTCTGCCTTTACGAAAAATTTCAGGGACCAAACTGTACATCTTGAAACTTCAGGGACCGAACTGTACATCTGAAACTTCTGGGATCAAACTGTACTTCCGGCCCACCGGCCCACCGAACCCGGGAACCCGGAACCCGGAACTCGGAACCGGACGGGCGGCGGCGCGCGTGTGGTCTTTCCTTGAACCGAAGCACATCTAGGTCTTCCCTCCTTTAAACACATGGGATACCCCTTGGGGTCCCAAACCCCAAACCAATTTCGAGTATTATATACACAACAATTCTTTCTTCCTCTACCGATGAGGGAGAATTGATCACACACCACACTTTTCCATGCTTCAAACACCTTACTTCGTGAACCAATATCTCTTTCATTTCTCAATGAAATTTGACGATTCTTGGCCCTACGGTTATCTACGTACTTAGTACATCATGTATGTGTGAAGAACCGGATTCTCCAACATACGTAACACTAGTGTTTAAGCCGTTAAAGTTGGTCGGTCGCAACTCCCGCCAAAGGCTAATTTCCAACAGATATATGCTTCAATTGTAGACGCTGGTATGAATGAAGCAGTTCCTCGCAAATTAGGGGCAGGTCATAATGTAGTTACAAGCTTAAAATTTACAAGTAAAGCACCTTTCGATGGATCAGGGTCGACAGCTCACTCAAATGCAACGACTCCTCGCATACTAGGGTCACGCTATAATGTAGTTACAAGCTTGTCAAATACAAATGAAGCAACTTCTGGTGGGTCAAGCTTGCCAAAAACAAATTGTGCAACTTCAGATGGATCAGGATTAATAATAATGTGGGAACAACTGCCTTAGTGAAAATCTTGGCTCCCACTCGTTATAAAATTTATTTGTGGGAACAACTGCTTGGATTAGGTACGTTGTCTACATCACACCCCTTGGGGTGCGGCCCTTCTCTGGACCCTGCTAACACGGGATGTTTTGTGCACCGAGCTGCTCTTTAAAGATTAATAATAATGTCTTAGCTTAAGTTGGAGCAAGTAATATGTAGTTGAAAGTAAAGATAGTTATGCATCGTGTAATCCCTTACCTGTTAGAAACTGTGAAAGCAGTTAGGCTTGTAACATGATTAGGAACAAGTTGGTCAACAGTTGAAGCAACAAATGAATGAGTAGAAAAGTGGAAAAAATATGTAGTATCTAAAAGAAGTAAAAAAGAAAAGAACTTCATATCAATCTTTTATTTGGTTGAAGAAATATAATGCACTAGTGAAAAATAAGTTGGATTGTCTTTCTGAGCATATTTCGGATGAAATTCTTCTCCCTTCCTAAAAATATATGCTCTTAACAAGAACTGTATTAAGAATTATTCAACTCTAGTACTTTTCTTCTCAAATTTGACATGTCCGTTTCTAATTTCCATTCACATTAAACTTACTTACCGAGGATATAGATGGTTCATATAACTGACCCCAACTAATTTGAAATTGAGGCATAATTAATCGATTGATTAAGATTATCAAGTCAAAATAACAATTATCTAGCACTAACAAAATTATTCTTGTGTCTGCTTTCTGTGTTTACTTTTTATTACAGTGAGGAAAACATCTACCTGCTATGCAAAAAGCTATGTGATGATGGGCTGGCAAATCCTGATGGTTCTGATCTGTTTCTTATTTTCATTTCCAATGAGAAGAAGCAGGCAACTACTCATTGCTCTTCCTTTGGTTACTCATTACTGTCTTAAGAAGTTCGTGCACCATCGATACTTCAAATACTTTTTATGTAATTTATTCTGTGAAACTAGCAAATAGTTTATTGGATAACAAATGATGTGAACTGCAAGCCTTTGTTTGCTAATGGGATATACTAATTGCTTATAACGTTAGATGAACTTGGTCTTTCACATTTTGCTTACCATTTGACTATTCCTTGTAATGGCATTATTAATCAGTTAAATTTTTCTATCCACAATTTTCAACATGATTTCGTTGAGTACATTGATAAAGCTACATATCTATAGCAAAAATACTAGGTGGATTCTTTCCATTTGTCCTAGCCTTAGGTGAACAGAGTTACCTGATACCTGATGCAGGTGGGAGGTGGCAGGTATCCCGTGGAATTAGTCGAGGTGCACGCAAGTTAGCCCGGACACCACCACCAACAACAACAATAACATACCCAGTGTAATCCCACAAAGTGGGTCTGGGAGGGTAAGATGTACGCAGACCTTACTTCTACCTTTGTGGGGCAGAGAGGTTGTTTCCGATAGACCCTCGGCTCATAAAGAATGTAGTCAAATGCAAGATACAAGAAAATAAGACAGCCAAATATCCAGAAAAAGAATAAATGGAATAATACACATAAGAATAATACTCTACGTGATACTGAAATACTACTACTAAGACAAGGAGAAGATGTGATGCAAAAGCTAGCCCCGACACCACTGCTAATTAAAAAAGGATCTCTAGAACTTCTGCTCTTAAATGAGGAAGAAGAATTGTTATTTCATTCTCTTCCATAGGTCTAGATAATTCATTTATGCTGAGTTTCAAAATTCTTAAAATAGTGATGCAAAAGTTGTTGTACTGACTTCTGTGTTTTCATACTCTGTTCAAGTCAACCCAACCTCAAAAAATGTTGCTAACTTTCCTTCACAATGGATGTTGAATAGTTAAGTTCAACTTATTAGTGAATCTCATTTTTTTAATCTTATAAGAAAGTAACTTTGAAAGTAGTTGATCCTATACTTGTGGTCTCGTGAAAACAAAATGCTCCTTTGCTGACCTTTGTCTGAAGAAGTAACTAGAGATGACCGTTTTACTTCTGGTGCTAAGCAATGGTGCCGATATCATGCATAGAGTGGTAAGCTAATTGCAATCACATGAAGAACAAACTCTTGGCCATTTCAGGTTTTTCCGCATTGTGCATGCTCCTATATTTCTCCGACACTGCTTCAGATAGAAGACATATGAAGGATTCTGCTGGAAACTGTATTGCTCAACCGCCATCGCACGAAGCTATTGTTGCTGAAGGTAAATGAGGAACTAAAAGTCTGCAAAATTATGCTTCTTTCCCTTTGTTGGTACATGTTGCAAGCAGGTAACTTCAGTTTAGTGAATGGAAGGACATCTAGGCTTAACTATTATTGTTCTTAAGTAGGCATTTATTATAGCTTCATAGCCTGCATGTTGTTGGCTCAGTAAGGTATAAAAAGTCAACCACCACCATGGTTATTTATTGTTAACTCGTTGTGCAGAGGTAGTCACTTCAAACAGGGGTCGTATTTATTCTCCCTCGATATAATTTTTATTCCAGAACTACTCAAATGCCGAGTCAAAGTGTTTGTTTTCGCTGAAGTTCATTAACTTCATGATAAACCTCACTAAGGAATGACCTTTTTGCTTGATAGTCAATTAGTTTGCTCTATATATCTTTTGTCAAAAGGTAGGGATAAGGTCTGCGTATCGCTCTATCTCCTTAGACCCCACCTGGTGGGATTATGCTGGGTATGTTGTTGTTGTTGTTGTTGTGTATATATCTTTTGACTTGCCACACAACAAAATTTTGACGTGGATATAGTGCATCAAAGTTTGAAACACACCATCATATCCCACATCAAACTGTTTGAATCTCATAGCCTGGTTTTACTTTCGACTATCCGGTCTTGCACCCAATAAAGAATATTGTGGCATAACTTTACTATCTGAAATGTCATGGACGGGAAAGACGTGTATTAATGTAATTCATATTTAATCCCATTTTATTTAGTATCATTTTTCATAGTTAACTTATGGAATAGAACATATAAGGGCCAGTACATGTGAGCTTTGAATATTTTTTCATCATTAAAATAGGGAAGAGCATGCTTGCATTACTTAAAGATTTCTGATAGGCACCTTGTGCTATATAGGTTCATCTGGTGCATTTAGTGAGAAAAAATATGGTAACCTCTCGTTTGTTTGAGTTATAATTACTATTTTAATTCTGCCTATTCTTGTGCAGATGGAGCTGTACACAACCTAAACGAGTATAATACAGTCTCTCCAGAAGATATAATGAAGAATGTGGAAGTTGATACCGTTATTGTTGTTTTCTCCGAGAAACTTGGTGTCGTAGTTGGTGAAAATGATTTGTTGGGATTTTTCTCTTTGATTTCTTGATGAGAATTGAAAAATGTACTAGCTGAAAGTTGAAATCACGGTCTTGGAATTTTATATATAAAAAGATAAAGTGCTTGGTGAGAGTTTTGCAAATAGAAGAGTGGTGTGGAAGAATTCTTGTTTTGTCAAGTATTTTGGAGTGATTTTATTTTGTAGAACCTGTATAGACATTTTCTTGTGTTGGTGAACATGGTTGATGGAGAGCACATTATACAGTACAGCGATTTCTTCAAAATACTTCATTCACATGACTTATTAGCAGTTTCTCAGCTACTCTTACTTCATCAAAACAAAAATTAACAGTTTCTTAGCTACTTTTTTTTTGGGTTTCATAATGGTAGTGTTGGGCCAGCATCTCGATTATTTCACGGGTACTTGATTTCTCATAGTACAAGGTATCGGGTAACTAGGGCCATCATTTCGATTATTTCACGGGGTACTTGATATCTCCAACTAATACAAGGTATATGTAACTAGGGCCAACATCTCGATTATTCCACGGGTAATAATTGATTCAAAGGTCTCTATTGCACCTAAGTGCCACTATCGATGCTGTATTTTGTTTCTTTTTCATCATGTGTTGAGCACTTGAACTAATAATTTCTTTTACGTAATTATGGAGACTTTTATTTTGTTAATTGTATTGTTAGTAAAGTATGAAGACAAATAACAATTCATTAAAGAAGCTTTCTTATTTCATAGTACCTTTTTATCGCATTACCAAAGAATCTATTGCACTTTAACTAATCTTACGGATTGTACTATATATAATGGGAGAAAAACATGTCAAATTCTTAATTTTAAAGAGTATAAGTCATCTAAACATTTCTAAGTACAAGAATTTGAGTTATTTATGTGTAAAAGATTTGTGACACTATAAGTATAGTTAATCATATTGGATAGTTAAACTTTTACCAAGGATTTATGTTTTATATGCTGATATTATAAAGATTATGTTAAATTATTACTATTATTGTATTTTAACATGTTAATGATTGACATTTTTAACAAGTTGTCAATTAATATTTATCATCGAGATTTCATATTTACCTGTAATTATTCTATGAAAAGGTGATTCGATCGTGTAAATATATTTTACAACGTCAATCTTACAAAGTTGTCAATTAATGCTAATTAAAAATTTACTCGTAATCACCTTATAGTAACTTAATTGTGTAAATATTCTTTACTTAAATTTGTAATAAAAAAACAAAACTACTTCTACCCTGCTCTCAAAAAGGAGAAAAGAAAAATGTGAACCAGTGGAATACTTGTCTCAATACATAATTCCAAATGTGAAATTGTACAAATGCAATTTAAAACTTTTAATTTTCATACAAGTTGCAAGTCCATTTATTTTTCCTTTCTTGTTTGATAGTTTACCTGGCAGAAGAGTAAGACTTAGATACCTGGACCCATTCAGCAACACACATAAAATATCAGTTCCTTTTCACTCAGAGTCACAAACTCAAAAAAATCAGAATCTTTACAAACATAAAGAGACTATAGGAACCCAAGAATCATGAAATCTAAACTGACCAATAGGAACCCAAGAATCATCATCATACATGACCCTCAAACAGATAGAAAATACAACCAAAACAAAGTACAAACTCTTCATTTTCTTGTTAATGCATACCCTTATTTACACGTGTCCCTTTCTTTCACCACTAAAAAAAACTCAAAAAACATCTATATTTTACTCAAAAATTTCCAACTTCCATAACAGCCACTATCCTCCTCCTCCTCCATACACTTATCAAGAACCTAAATTTTCACTCAAAAATTCATTCAAGAACCTAAGTTTTCACTTTCTTTCCACTAGACCCAAGTTTTTTTTTTTTTTTTTTTTTGTGTATATCAAGAAGCCAAAGAGTTAAAGTTTTGAAACTTTTTGAAGTTTTTGAACTATGGCTTCTTTGGTTTCTTCACCATTTACATTACCAAACTCAAAAGTAGAACATCTTTCATCAATATCACAAAAACATTACTTTCTTCACTCATTTCTTCCCAAGAAAACCAACCCCACATACTCAAAATCACCAAAAAAGTTCCAATGTAATGCTATTGGCAATGGTTTGTTCACACAAACAACTCAAGAAGTTAGGAGAATTGTACCTGAAAATCTTCAAGGTCTTGCTACTGTGAAGATTGTTTATGTTGTGTTGGAAGCACAGTACCAATCAGCCCTTACTGCTGCTGTTCAAACACTAAACAAGAATGGACAGTTTGCTTCTTTTGAGGTTGTAGGGTACTTGGTTGAGGAGCTTAGAGATGTTGAAACTTATAAAACTTTTTGTAAAGATCTTGAGGATGCTAATATCTTTATTGGGTCATTGATCTTTGTGGAAGAATTAGCTTTGAAAGTTAAGTCTGCTGTGGAGAAAGAAAGGGATAGGCTTAATGCAGTTCTTGTGTTTCCATCAATGCCTGAGGTGATGAGGTTGAACAAGTTGGGATCTTTCAGTATGTCACAGTTGGGGCAATCAAAAAGTCCATTTTTCCAGCTTTTCAAGAAGAAGAAATCTTCTTCTGCTGGTTTTTCTGATCAGATGTTGAAGCTTGTAAGGACTTTGCCTAAGGTTTTGAAGTACTTGCCAAGTGATAAAGCTCAAGATGCTAGGTTGTATATACTTAGTTTGCAGTTTTGGCTTGGAGGTTCACCTGATAACTTGGTGAATTTCTTGAAAATGATATCTGGTTCTTATGTCCCTGCTCTAAAAGGGATGAAAATGGAGTATTCGGATCCGGTTTTGTACTTGGATAGTGGAGTTTGGCACCCTTTAGCTCCTTGTATGTATGATGATGTGAAGGAGTATATGAATTGGTATGCAACAAGGAGGGATACTAATGAGAAACTCAAGAGTAATAATGCTCCGGTTATCGGGTTAGTTTTGCAAAGGAGTCATATTGTTACTGGTGATGAGAGTCACTATGTGGCTGTGATCATGGAATTGGAAGCAAAAGGGGCTAAGGTTATCCCAATTTTCGCCGGGGGGCTAGACTTTTCGGGGCCGGTTGAGAGATATTTCATTGATCCTATCACTAAGAAGCCTTTTGTGAATTCAGTAATATCACTTACTGGTTTTGCTCTTGTTGGAGGGCCGGCAAGGCAAGACCATCCAAGGGCTATTGAGGCTTTGATGAAGCTTGATGTGCCTTATATTGTGGCATTGCCTTTGGTTTTCCAAACAACAGAGGAATGGTTGAACAGCACTTTGGGGTTGCACCCGATTCAGGTGGCTTTACAAGTTGCTCTCCCTGAGCTGGATGGAGGCATGGAGCCTATCGTATTCTCCGGCCGTGATCCACGAACAGGCAAGTGGCTTTTTGCTTCTTTGTTCTTTAACTTAGTCATGTTGATGTCATTTTTATTGTACAATGAAACCTCTCAATAACACTGTCATTTGTTCCGATATCTTTTGGCTGCTATAGTGAAATGTTGTGATAGAGAACATATAATATAACATAATATGAAAGATCGGTTGTTATAATGAAATGTTGTTATAGATGATGACTATTATAGAAAGGTCTGACTGTACATGAAATGCAAATTCTATGTTTAGTTTGATTAGATTTTGCTCAACATTACTAAACTCTTACTGTTTTTTCCTTTCATTACTTGAAATATGCAGGGAAATCGCATGCTCTTCACAAAAGAGTAGAGCAGCTTTGCACCAGGGCAATCAAATGGGGAGAGTTAAAGAGAAAATCAAAGGTGTGTGTGCTGAAATATTGGTCTTTTCATATTGGTTTAGATTAAAAGATATAATTTATTTAGTGGCCTTAAGGTAATGTTAGAAATATTTCATAAAAGTGCTTAAACCAATGACATTATCTAACTTATTTATCCCTATGACAATTGATTTGATCTGAGAAAGTGTAATTTACATCGACCCATATCTTTGAGTAAGTGGGAATTATTTTTTTGACTATTAGTAGAACTCTCTTATCTGTTTACTTAGAAATACTATTTGATGTGAACAAGTTTAAGAGTTCCCTTCTTCTATTATCTAAACTCTGATCACTTCCATTAGGACTTCAACCAATGAACTCTATTTGATGTAGACAAGTTAAACAGTTTCCCTTCTTCTACTATTTAGACTTTGATCACTTCCAGTGCCATGAACTCTGAAATAAATGTTTTGATGTCTTTATCATGAAAGTAAAAAGAAAATGTCTTTATCATGATCATAAGTTGGAAATTAGGATGAAATTCTCGTATGAAACCAGAATTTTTCCATTTCCTAATTAGGGTTCAGAATTGTTACAATTTCCTATGTTGCTCGGACTCTCCAAAAATGTTGTCGCACCCGTGTTGGATCCTCCAAAAATGCACTACTTTGGAGGACACGACATACACTTGGCAGCATTTCTGAAGTGTCCGAGCAATATAGACAACTTCTACATACGATGGTCATAGACCAAATGGACAACAATATTGAAACTTGGGAACCTATGGTTCCATTTTCAGTACCTCTCCCTAAATGTGTATTATGATCAGCTTAGTAAGAATTGTTCAGTGGATTCATAAATCTGATTATGTTGCAATATACTAACAATTGTCAAATTATTTTCTGCTACTGATGCTCAATTTGTAATTAAACATTGTGCAGGCTGAGAAGAAGTTGGCGATTACCGTCTTCAGCTTTCCCCCGGACAAAGGCAATGTCGGAACTGCTGCATACTTGAATGTCTTTGCCTCCATATACTCCGTGCTCAAAGATCTCAAGAAAGATGGCTACAACGTCGAGGGATTGCCAGAGACTTCTGCAGAACTGATTGAAGAAGTAATTCATGATAAAGAAGCTCAATTCAGCAGTCCAAATCTTAACATAGCTTACAAGATGAACGTCCGAGAATACATGAAGCTAACTCCCTATGCAACTGCTCTTGAAGAGAACTGGGGAAAAGCACCTGGTAATCTGAACTCTGATGGAGAAAACCTCTTGGTATATGGAAAACAGTACGGAAATGTCTTTATCGGTGTTCAGCCCACATTTGGATACGAAGGTTAGAATCTATTCGAACTCTCTTAGTGCCTGTTTGGCCATGATTTCAAATCATGATTTGAAATTAGGTCGATTTGAAGTTGAAATTTTTTTGGACATGCAATTTGGATCTCAAATTGAAGTTTGAAGTTTTGTTCAAATGTCATAAACAAACACTGATTTCAAATCAAACTTCAAATTTGAGCTCCAAATTGCATATCCAAACGCTTAGTATTTGCAGCTTTTAAAGACTTTAAACTTTTTCAAATGGATGTTTGAAGCGCTTTTCTAAATGGTTTAGGTGACCCGATGAGACTTCTCTTCTCCAAATCAGCTAGCCCCCACCACGGTTTTGCTGCATACTATTCCTTTGTGGAGAAAATTTTCAAAGCTGATGCAGTTCTCCACTTTGGTACTCATGGTTCTCTTGAGTTCATGCCGGGAAAACAAGTGGGAATGAGTGATGCTTGTTTCCCGGATAGTCTCATTGGAAACATTCCAAACGTCTATTACTATGCAGCAAACAATCCATCTGAAGCAACCATTGCCAAAAGAAGGAGTTATGCAAATACCATTAGCTACTTGACTCCCCCGGCGGAGAATGCTGGACTCTACAAGGGACTCAAGCAGCTTAGTGAGCTCATTTCCTCGTACCAATCTCTGAAAGACTCGGGCCGTGGCCAACAGATTGTGAACTCTATCATTAGTACTGCTAGACAGTGTAATCTTGACAAGGACGTTGATCTTCCGGAAGAAGGACAGGAAATAGATGCCAAAGAGCGTGATCTCGTGGTCGGAAGAGTATACTCTAAGATTATGGAGATCGAGTCTCGTCTTCTGCCATGTGGACTTCACATCATTGGTGAACCTCCAACCGCCATGGAGGCAGTTGCTACTCTTGTCAACATTGCTGCATTGGACCGTCCTGAAGATGATATCTCTGCCCTTCCATCTATATTGGCTGCAACAGTTGGAAGAAACATTGAGGATATTTACAGAGGAAATGACAGGGGAATCTTAAAAGATGTGGAGCTCCTTCGTCAAATTACTGAGGCATCACGTGGAGCAATATCAGCATTTGTTGACCGTTCAACTAACAACAAGGGTCAGGTCGTGGATACTTCTGATAAGCTGACCTCGCTTCTTGGTTTTGGTATTAATGAACCATGGATCCAGTATTTGTCAAACACTCAATTCTACAGAGCTGATAGGGAAAAACTCAGAGTTTTATTCGGATTCTTGGGAGAGTGTTTGAAGCTAATTGTGGCTAATAACGAGGTGGGAAGCTTGAAACAGGCTCTAGAAGGGAAATATGTTGAACCAGGTCCTGGAGGGGATCCAATCAGAAACCCGAAAGTTTTGCCTACTGGGAAAAACATCCATGCTTTGGACCCACAAGCTATTCCTACAGTAGCAGCATTGCAGAGTGCCAAAATAGTGGTTGAAAGATTGTTGGAGAGGCAAAAGGCTGACAACGGGGGCAAGTACCCAGAGACTGTTGCTCTGGTGCTTTGGGGAACCGATAACATCAAGACGTATGGAGAGTCATTGGCACAGGTTATGTGGATGATTGGTGTTACGCCAGTTGCAGACGGACTTGGACGGGTTAACAAGGTGGAACCAGTTAGTCTTGAAGAGCTTGGAAGGCCTAGAGTTGATGTTGTTGTCAACTGCTCTGGCGTGTTCAGGGATCTCTTCATCAATCAGGTATTGGCCTATCCTCCTTTTCTAATGATATTCTACACTGCATTGGTGCATTAGTGCAATGTCAAGCTGTTGTATTTACTTATTGTTTGTTTTGTTTTGTTTTGTTTGTACACAGATGAATCTCCTTGACCGGGCAATCAAGATGGTTGCTGAGCTTGACGAGCCAGAAGACCAAAACTTTGTCAGGAAACATGCTCTAGAACAGGCAAAAACACTCGGAATTGATGTTCGTGAAGCAGCAACTAGGGTCTTCTCAAATGCTTCAGGGTCTTACTCCTCCAACATCAACCTTGCTGTTGAGAACTCATCATGGAACGACGAGAAGCAACTTCAAGACATGTACTTGAGCCGAAAGTCATTTGCGTTCGACTCTGATGCTCCTGGTGCTGGCATGATGGAGAAGAGGAAAGTTTTCGAGATGGCTCTTAGCACAGCTGATGCCACATTCCAGAACCTCGACTCATCAGAAATTTCACTCACAGACGTTAGTCACTACTTCGATTCAGATCCAACCAACCTTGTGCAAAACCTCAGGAAGGACGGAAAGAAGCCTAGTGCATACATTGCTGACACCACAACTGCTAATGCTCAGGTGAGTGTTATCACTTGATAGATAACTTGAAATATGCAACTCATTAAGTTAACAGAAGGCGTTTTACTTTATGTCTAATGCCTCTCTCTCTGATAATTCAGGTACGTACGTTGTCTGAGACTGTGAGGCTTGATGCAAGGACCAAGTTGTTGAACCCCAAGTGGTATGAAGGCATGCTATCCACTGGCTACGAGGGAGTTCGTGAGATTGAGAAGCGATTAACCAACACAGTGGGGTGGAGTGCAACTTCAGGCCAAGTTGACAATTGGGTGTATGAAGAAGCCAACACAACCTTCATCAAAGATGAGGAGATGTTGAACAGGCTCATGAACACCAACCCGAATTCTTTCAGGAAGTTGCTTCAGACATTCTTGGAGGCCAACGGGCGTGGATACTGGGAGACTTCTGAAGAGAACATTGAGAAACTCAAGCAATTGTACTCAGAAGTTGAAGACAAGATTGAAGGAATCGATCGATAAATGTATAGCTAAACAAATTATCCCTGATTAATGCCTGTTTCTGTTTCAGGATAATGGATCCTTTCTGCTTCCTAACAATTTCTGATGTGAATTCCTTTGATAGTCCCCAGTGTAATTTTGTCATTTTTTGGGGGATGTCTTTCTACTTCTATGAGAAAATATCAAAATACTGCTTCCGTATATTCAAATTTGAACTTGAAAGTTACAATTGCCTCCATTCTTATTCTTCAAGTTTTTCTTAAATATTCAAAATGTTATGTCTGCAGCAGGTACTCATCCATTGCTTTACAGAATGGATTTTTTTTAAGTAATAAACTAAGTTTTGGCCAAAACAAACAACCATATACAAAACGTATACCAAAAAAAGAGGAAATCCTACAAAATGACATGATTTTCTACAAAGGACACAAGATCATCTATATAGATATATTTCAAGATTGCACTTTGAGTATGTTCTAATCAAGCGCGTGTTGAAGACATAATTAAGTAAATAGAAGTGTGTCAACTTAAATTTTTAGATAAGACGGTCACACACTTCACAACAAAGGAAATCCTACAAAAAAAACATGGTTTTCTACAAAGGACACAAGATCATTTATATAGATATATTTCAAGAATGCACTTTGAGGATGTTCTAATCAAGCGCGTGTTGAAGACATAATTAAGTAAATAGAAGTGTGTCAACTTAAGTTTTTAGATGAGACGGTCACACACTTCACAACAACGTGGTAACTGCAGTTTTGGGACATTTGTAGTCAACTGTTGGACACATTAAGATGAAAAATGTTCAAGCAATCTTGATTTTTCATCTGTATACATGTAAAAGACTGAAGAGATGTACAAAGAATGCTCTGTAGAAACTTATCATATTCAAAAGCAAAATGAAAATAAGAAGAAAGCTAGCACTGTTTTCTCCTTCAATTCTCTTGCCACAAAATTTTTTAAGAGTTAAAAACAGTAGTACAACAAAAATCTACAAGACCACAAAACCTTTCTTTCACCCCATTCCCCCCTACTAATGGATGGTACAAAAGAATAGCAGAATTCAGCTGCACATAAACTTTACATGTTTTACATTTTCCCTGTGAGACTCTTCAAGTAATCTATCATTACACTATACCAACTCCATTAACAGGGGGTCGCCCGCTGCCATAACTCTGATCAGCTTTATGAATTCTTGTTCACTTGATACTTTCCACGGGTGAACAGCAGGCGCCTCGGCTGAATAAAATGTCGTTAAATTACCGGGAGGCTTCTTCTTGTAAATCATTGAATTCAACACTGAGTCGAAATTTTGTGGAGAATCCATAGCCGTAAAAAACATTGGCACTGCGACCTTATGATGCATGTCTTGATTCCCGACTAGATTAACGAGGTCGACAAAGTCGGATACAAAACGCCGAGGGACGTAGAATATCTCCGAACTGCATATCGTTAAGGTCTCATCACTTTTCATTGACTCTTTGTAGTTGACTTGCAAATGTACCGGCATTGTTGCTACCACTTTCTTAACAACGTCAGCTTGCTTCACAAACCAGTCTGATTTGCCAGCTACCGGAATAGCGTGCCATGACTTGGATACCTATATGCATACAAAAGATATGAGACAACTATTTCTTGTGTATTTGGGTGGGACGGTTTTGAGAGCTAATCATTTGCGACTATAAATTAAGAACTTAAATTTTTTTCCTTTTTCCTCTCTCTACTGGAAGCAGTTGGATTATCAAGAAAGTGAGTTTTAGCCACAACTAGTAAAAAACTCAAGCTACAGATCCATAAAGTAGATATCCCAATGACTAAACACATCATAGGATGAAACTCTTCCCTCACGATGATTGACTCGGATGTCTTATGTCTAGATAAAACATCTCCTCCGAGCTGAATAAAAAAATAAAGAGCATTATGTACATTATTCTACATACAGTGTATGTGTGTGTGTGTATATACATATTTCCCGCTTAATTTCCTTTGAATAACAGCAAGACGTACAAGTAACAGAAGAAACCAGAGAATAGTTAATTCCTTCACTTAAACCATAAAAAGTAGGAATTGGCTGAATTTGTAACAAGTAACAAATAGTAGAAACCTCCCACTAACAAGAAGTTGATACTAAAAATAAGGACTTCATATTTGTACTTACCTTGTTTGCTATCCAGAGTTTAGACTTGTCTGCTTGAAGTAAGTTCCAGTAATTAAGGATAGTATCGTCCTGAAGATATAGAAAGCCTTCTGCGCTAGTATATCTATCGAATAACTTTGGCGCATACCTGAAATAGAATTTGCCAACATAGTATTTAATCAAGGACATTGGGACGTAGCCAGGATGAAAGTTTAGACAAACATGATTGGAACAGTTCTCAAATAAAGAATAGAAAGCCGTGATATTTCAAAAGAAATTAAATCTTTATCCAGCTAAAATTGGCTCCACAAGGTATTTCTTACTGACTGCAGGTCTTTCAAATGGAGGACCTTTCATGGAAATTTTAGTATAGGTAAATTTGCTATCAAGCCATTCAACAACATGAGAACCATAAAAGCCCAAAAAAGGTGTCATTAGCGTGGGGCTTTAAATGATCTGTAATGACTAACATGTGAAAAGCATGGATAGAGGAATACTGAAAAATACTCACAGGCACATTATCTCTTTTCAATTTTCTTAAACTAATTAATTTTGTTGTACTAGCACAATCTTTTTCATGGTTGTTGAACATAAATTCAGTAAATGAACTCTCTAGCAGCTTAAGCTTTTAGATGAGATGGTCATGCACTTTAATATGGTAACAGAGCAGGCAGTGATCCTCGGTTCGAGTCTCATAACCACCCATTAAAAAGGACAATCCGGTGCTCTAAGCTCCCGTTCACCGCCGCCCATTATCAAGAAGAATAAATGTATGCTTGGTCCATGAAAAAGAATCAAGCCCCCATGTGAGGGGTGTATTGAAGATATAATTAACTAAATAAAAGTGTGCTCTCTCTAGCAGCTTAAAATTTTAGATGAGATGATCACACACTTCAATAATGGTATTCTTGCATATGGTACCATTCATGTAAGAGTATCTTCCATTACTGCTAGCACTGATTTACTGGTTGTATAACAAGAGTCGTGGTATGCAACAGGTGTTGTATAATGTTCTATCAGAATATGAATCAAAGCAATTAGATGTTTAAGGAAAAGCCTCCACCGTTTCATTTAATGAGTTTATCAACAATCAAAGAGTGGAGTTATAAGTTAGAAGTAAATTCTACGGCAAGCACCATTATGGCAGCAGGTCCTGTTTAGCACAAGTATCACCAGATTTACAGCCAGGCTTGATGCTTTTTTCCTCTCCTACCTAAAGATCTAGATCACTTATGCACGAACTAGTAACTACGAACCTCTTTTTCTCAGTGTTATCAAAAGCGCAAAAAAGCTCTAAGGTCAGCTGGGGCTTTAAGCGCAAAGCGCAAATAAAGTGTAGGCTTCAATGAGAAAAGGTGCAATGGTGCAACAACACGTCCAAGACTAATAATGATAAGCATGAATAGCAAATTTATGGACAAACATTGCGATAAAGTGAAATATCAATTATCTAGTGTCACCTCTTCATGAAAGGCTCATTGGCAAGGAAAAGTATGTCTTAGAGCCTTGATGATGACACTGAAGCGCACATAAAGCGAGGCGAAGCGCTCAACATGTTTTGAGCCTCGCTTCAAAGCTTAAGTGCGCCTTTGACAACATTGCCTTTTCTCCATTCTCCTCAACTACTCCTCTTCGTGCCGAACTATTTCATAGTGACTCACGTGACCCAAAAAAAAAAGCAGAATGTACGTAGAATGGGGACACATTAATATGTTAGATGTTACTACATATTCCATGTATGGCTAGCTGCATTTACTGACCTATTTCACTTATATATGAGTCAAGTACTTTCATACTAAAGGAAAAGTAATTGATGGCTTTCAAGAAGTTAAAATTTACTCTCTTCGTCCCAATTTAGGTGACACTCTTTCCATGTTAGTCAGTCCCAAAAAGAATGACACTTTTCTATATTTAGTAATTAACCTTAAAAAGGCTATTTTAACCTTAATGAGATGATTTACAGCCACACTACTATCTATGGCTTGTTTTAGACCACAAGTATTAGAAGTCTTCCTTTAATTTCTTAACCTGCGTGTCTAATCAAACACCATCATATAAATTGGGACGGAGGGAGTAATAGTTTCAGGTCGCTCTCCAACATCATTTGTAGCAAATCTTCAAGTCAAACTCAACACTTCTCTACTTTTTTTATACACCTTGTATACAGGATCCCAACTCTTTCTGTTATATCATTTGAGAAGAAAAAAAATGAAATAGAGAAATGATAACTCTTTTCTGTTATATCAGTATAACCATTACTTAATTAGAGGGGAAAAGGCAGCGTCTTGACTACTGCGGTCATCATAAATTAGTTCTCACTCTTGCATGACAACTCGGATTTATCTATGATCACCTCTACCAAAAGAAAGGAAAGAAATGTATACCAAACAAAGGAAATTTGGAAAAAAAGGTCACAGTTCAAATGATGATATGCTTTATAGGCTAACAAGGCAGAATGGGTTCATACTGACAACCCCGTTTATGCTTTCCCACCAAAGATAACAGAAACAATAAACTTATTACCAACAACTAAAAAGTGAAGAAAAAATATGTCGATGACTAACCTGTATATATAATCCACATTTCCTTTTTCAACGGCAAGATCTACATTCTTCTGGTCTGCCAATATGATAACTGTCTTGAATATCCTGCCATAAAGCAATCTCCACTCCAAGGCAGTACGTTCAACGGGTCCACTACAAAAGATTATGAGCACAACATTGCCAAAATTCTTCCTCCACTTAATCAAATTTGCGATTTCATAATTCACAGTACCAATCTCTTCTACCCCAAGATGCACAGATGGCAACTTCTGAGGTACAAATTCCTTCTTGTCGCCATGGCCTATACTTGCCCTTGGCCGATCCAAGTCTAAAGACATTACCCGAGGCTGCATGTATCCAACAGCAAGCAAATCTTGAAGCCATGCAGCAGTAAACTTTACATCTTTCTCTGTCCAAAAGCCTTCTTCAGCCATCGCATAGCTTAACTCCAAAATCTTTTCAAACAACTTGTGTTTACCTGATCTCCACGCTACCAAAAACTTGGTTAAACGGCCAACATTCACATGTAGATCTTTCTCTTCTGAAAAAGGGTATCCCTCGATTCTATCATACCGATGAATAGTGGGAGGATACACCACAACATACCCACCAATCTCCCACAATAGCCTCTGTGCCCAATATCCTCTTAAAACATCAGAAGCCATTGTACTAACGGAAACCGGCAGCATCAAACCCCAAAACCCAGACGAATGAAAAATCGTATTAAATGAATTAACCGGCACCATCATACCCTGAGGCAACGCCACTTTCGGGGCACGCTCATCGAACCTAATATCAAATGCTTCAAGCCCTGACTTCCTAGTAAAATAAAACACCGAATCCACATCCGGTAAACCATTCGAAATACCTTGTTGGATAAACTGTTTTCCACCAAAAATCTCAGTGTAAAACTCCTCATGTTCAATCTCACCCACATTTTCCAAAGGCAAACCTCTAGGCCAAACAGACCTTTGCCCGAAATGCACATACGGGTTTACCACAGTCCTGTTAGGATTATCATGACTATACTGCAAAATCACCTCTTGCCTAGCATCCTCACCAATCAACTCAACATCGAAATGTTTACCAATATCATCGTCAATCACATCGCCACGATCATCCACATCTAAAATCTTTTTAGCACCATGTTGTATAGCAAACAAATAACCAACAGTTTTTCTAACATAAGAATCATAAGGCAAGTAATCAACAACCCTAAATCCTAACTTAGCTTGCATTTCCAAAGACAAGTAAATTATACCTTTCAAGTTCCAATCTTTCGGAGTTTTCGAGTTCCCGATTGCAAGAACCTGCCACCCTTTGATCCTCCCAAGTTTTTTAAGTGAATCTGAAGGGTAATCTGATACAGAAACAACAACCCATTTCTCAGAGCGAAAATTTGCATAAGGGGTATACTTATCTGATATACTTGCTATATTATTCCAGTTGATTCTTGGGAATTCAGGTTTAATTGAGTGAGTTTGAGTTGACTGTAAGCAAAGGAGAGTAGTGGTATCACTTGTAGCACTATGAAGGTAGAAAAAAATGACAATGGTGGAAATTAAGAGTAAAATAGTGAGGATTTTGTAAAGATTTTCAGATACCCATGTGGGAAAATCAAGATTCTTGGCTCTAGTGAAATGATTTGGGGTTCTTGATGATGTTGATAATGGAATTTGTGATCTTTCCTTAATGGGTTTTGATCCTTTTGGTGATTTAGGACTACCATCATCACGATCTTGAACTAGCATTGAAATCCGACAACCTTAATTTTCACAAACAGAGATAAAAATGGGTGCTTTATTTTGAGTTCTTCAAGTCTAGCAATTTGACTTGTGAGAAAAATTGAATCTTTAAGAGACTGTGAAATGATACAAATGTGTGGTTGTGTGTGTTTGCCGACAGGGGATGCGAGGGGGTGGAGTGGGGTGGGGTGGTTCGGGGTAGGGGGTTGCTTTAGCTTGAAGGTTAACTTCAGTTGGAGCAGTTTGGTGAGAGGTACACTTTACTACCATTTCTATTTTCATTTTTTAAATAAACACTTTAAATTTTGTTGTTACTTTATTTATTTATGAAAAAGGTGTAAATATATCCTTCAACTTTACAATATAGAGTAGATAACCCTCGTTAAAAAAATTATATATATATATCGTTGTCGTTACACAAATAATGTAAATATACTTTTTTTGCTAACGAAATATTTTTAGAAAATTATTTAGCTTTCAATTGAAAAAATACCTTGTAGATTTAAACAAAAAAAGGATAACCTTTTTTTTAATAGACTTATTTTTTTAAAAGCTAAGTGGCAATTTTTTCATGGTGGGTTGGGTATGGTTCATTTAAAAAAATGGGTTAGCTTTTTTTTTAAAGCCACAAAATTTATTTATTTTTCGAATTAGACCAGACCCACCAGAAAAAAATTATCATGTGACTTGAAAAAAATAGGAAGACTTACTTTTTTAAAGACTCGTAATATTTTTTTTATTTAAACACTAGGTAAATCATTTTTTTTTAAATCTGTCAACGAAAATGATATATTTGCATTGGTTAAGTAATGACAGGGGTAATTTGTACAATTTGTGAAACGACATGAATATATATGCACCACTTTTTTTAATAAGGTTATATCTGCTCTATATCGCAAAATTGAGGGATATATTTGGACATTTGCCTATATTATTATGTATGTTGATGATCCGGAGATTTGGTGGCCAATAATTCTAAGAATAGACATATGAACTAACTCAAAGAGATTTATGAAAAGAAAGAAGAAATCAACTCTCAAAAATCATGAAAGTCAAGAAAAAGAAAGGCAAAAGAGAACAAAACTCTAGGTGTAAGTTATTTATGATGTGAAGTTGTGAATATGGAAAATTAAGGTTAGAATTGGAAGGGAAGTAAAAGTTATCTATATTTAGTTGTTATTAAGTGGTTGAGAAAGTTAAAAATAACAAATTCTCAATCAAAGAAGAAATTATCTGGAAAATTTAACTTACAACTTCACAACCTTTAGATCCAATAATCTAAAATTGAAGAACAAGTTGAATTACTTGTAAAATAAATTATAACCAAACTTTAGAGTATCAAGTTGTCTGGAAGATTTCATACCAGTTCAGTAGGAATTATAGACCAATTGAACTATCGATAACATTGAGCAGCTAAACTTTAAAGATTTTATGACTTCGACTATTCTTTAAATAGGCTATTCATGCACTCTATCCCAAAATCATGGTCAAAATTGGATACTATTATAGGTCCAATGGGCTGAAAGCCCCAAATTTTGACTAGTGTAGTTCTTCATGTCGATATTAGAATCTTGGGCCGAACCCAAAGAAGCATACTGAATCTGATATATAGCCCATTTCGTAATCCGTATTCAGCAAGTAATAACCCAATTAACATTATTCAAATATTCCCAAAAGTTAACTTTAACGCGCCATTTTCAAATCCATACAGAAATAAAAACGACGTTGAAGAAATTAACAATGGAAGAAGAAACATTTCCCAATGAATATGAACTTCACGTTGCTTCGGCTCTTCTCATTCTCTCAACTACACTTCCTCCATCTCCTAAGTATAACAAAATTAGAAAATTTCTTCGAATTCGAGTTACTGAAATTGTTGCTATTATGAGGTTTTTTGTTGTTGTTGTTGTTTGTTTGCATAATAAAGAGCATACCTGAGATTTCACAGATAGATGAATTGAGTTATACACATTCTGCATCTTCGAAGTATAACGAAATTTATCTCGAATTTTGAGTTACTGAAATTGTTGTTATTATGAGTTTTTATGCTTTTTTTTTTTTTGCAGAATGAAGATCATATCTGATATTTCACAGATAGATGATATGAGTTATACACATTCTGCATCTCCAAAGTATAACGAAATTCGAAATTTCTCTGGAATTCGAGTTAATGAAATTGTTGCTATTATGAGTTTTTTTTTGTGTGTTTTTGTGTTTTTGCAGAATGAAGAGCATATCAGAGATTTCACAGATAGATGAGTTGAGTTATACACATTCTACATCTCCGAAGTATAACGAAATTCGAAATTTATCTCGAATTTACGTTCCTGAAATTGTTGCTATTATGAGTTATTTTGTTTGTTTATTTGCAGAATGAAGAGCATACCTGAGATTTCACAAATAGCTGCATTGAGTTATACGACGCCGGTATCGGATTCGAAGACGAAATCGACTGATTCTTCAACTGTAACATCTGATGATGATGATGATGCCTCGTTTACTGAGGCTAAATCACATGCTCGTCGGATGAAGATGATTCGGATGATTCGTGTCATTAATAAGCTCAAGGTGATCAGTTTTACCGTTAAAATTGAATTATACAAGCTCACCGTGAAAGTTTGAAGTATTGAGTGAAAATGAACATGATCTAGAGTTTTTTTATTGTTATTCCGGTTTGATTTTATTGCATTATCAGTCTATTCTAGTCTGCGATCTGTTATGAATCTGCTTCAGTGCTTCGTATTGAGGTTTTTTGAATTTTCACTCCTCTGAATCTTCATAGTTACACTGCTCTGTTTTTTCAGTGTTATGAATTGCAGAAATTGATGCTTTAGAACGAATCAGTTTTTTCTACTTTTGATTGTTTAGAGCTTATGTATCTCGTCGCATAAAGTTGATTCAGATGTTTCCTCGAAGCTCGATGTGAAGTTTCAATTCAATAAAATACATCTTGGCAACTTCTTTATTGTTCGATCTCTCTGTTTTTATTATTTGTAAGAATTTGAACTTGTATTGCGTCAAGATAAACGTGATCATGATTTTTTAGTTCATTTTTGTAATTTGATGAGTTATACTGCAATTTCCAGTGAACGAGATCAGTCTATTCTGTGAAAATTTGAACTTATATTGTGTGAAGATAAACGTGATCACGAGTACTTTTAAGCAGTTCGTTCCTATACTTTTAAGGGCCCGAAAAACAAAAAGAGACCATTTTTTATTCACATAAACAATTAAAATTAACTAATAAATTAATATTAAAATAAATAAATTATGGTATAGAATTCTGAAGAGAAACGTCTATTTGATACATCTTTTGGATCTTTTACGATTATTCGCTGCTCATTGGATTCTAAACACGCGACCTCTCACCAGTGAAAGACTTTTGAAGAGAGCCCTCAACCCCTAGACTACAACTCACTAATAAGATTGGAGGCATTCTTAATATTTGAAACCAATAAAAGAAACATAAAAATTCTTGGGCGGAAGCCTATACGGCCGGGCCCTGTGCGGTGGCGGCGACTCGACCGCCCTGCTCTGCTTTTAAGTTTAATTTTGTAAGTGATTCGATGAGTTTTACTGCAATTTCCAGTGAACGACCAGTCTATTCTATGAAAATTCGAACTTATATTGTGTCAGACGTGATCATGAGTACTTTTAAGTTTAATTTTGTAAGTAATTCGATGAGTTTTACTGCAATTTCCAGTGAATGAACAGTCTATTCTGTTATGAAGACACTTCAGTTGTCTTCATATTGTGGCTCATTACACAGTTTCTGGCACTTGAGTTTTTGAATTTTCGCTCCTTCAGATCTCCAAAGTTCCGGCACTCTGTTTTCTCAGTGATTCAATTTGAAAATTGAAGTTTGCTATATAATTGATTCAATATCCTCTGTTTTTTGATTGATTTTCTGAACAAATGCACAAAATTTGTAGGCAGTGCGAAGGAGGCGATCTAAGAGCTTATGCATCTCCAATTGCCTGAAAATCAACTCCGGCAAGCCAAAAACCGCCACTTCTTTGACTACCTCTTGCACATCGGTTTCTTCGTGTGTGTCAATTGACTACTCTGCCCTCGACGTTATCTCAAGTCGTGAGGCTGCTAATAGAGGAGTATTAAAGGAGAGAGTTGATTGTGTTCCGAGGAAGATGAAGGTGTTTTGTTCACCTCACATGTGGCGCCGAGCTGAAGCTATATTGAAGGTGTTGTCGTCTCATGGTTGTGCTTCTGAAGTTCGGATTCGTCAACTGCTTGGTGATAGCCCTGATACCAGCAAAGCCTTGAGAATGTCAATCTCTCTCTCTCTCTCTCTCTCTCTTACACACACACACAGCACATATATAGTGTGTACAATCATCAATGCGGAGTGTACAACTGCATGATGTTTGTGATTTTTTAATAGTGTCTGGAATCATCAATGTGCAGTGTACAACTGCATTATGTTTGTGATACTCTAATTTTGTGATTGTTTTTTTTGTATCTTTGGCTATATATCAGATTGTTGAGGCTAGAAGAGGTGAAGAGGACAGGGGCAGGAGGTCGCACAGATCCATATGTTTATGTGGTAAGTTAATCAATTAATATGCATACCTTTGTTAGTTTAATTTTTTAAGTTGAAAAATGAAATTGTTCTATAAGTATTCTCCGTTTCAATTTATTTAAGATCATATGTTTCAAATATTTTTATTTTTGTTTAAACTCGATTTACTGATTCAATTCAAACTATATCATAGAACAAAAATGTATTAGTGTTTGAGAAAGCAGCTTGGCTAGGCTGTTAAGTTTGATTGATTTACAAGTTTACACCTCTGGCAAATCAAGTGCTATTAGAAATTTAGCACAAAAACAGATACTGTTAGAAAAATATAGACTAAAGATGCATTTTGCTGCAAGCATTATCATCATCTTTACATGATTGAGGGTTGGTGAATAATTAACCTTTGTACATTCAGTACAGATTTTTCTCCATTTCTTTCAGCATCATTTTGTCTAATGTTTTGTCTAATGTTTTGTCTTATTGATGCAGATAAGTTGATAAGGTAGACAACACCCAAACAGAGGTGGATCAAGTTGGTAGATCCATTGGAATTTTTTTTTTGGCCCAAGAGAGACTGGATATATATTTTATATAGGAGTAAATAAATGAGATAAAAGTATAATTCCAAAGTTTATGGTACTAGACTAGTCAATCCATGCCAACCAAAATGGTGATTTACTTGTATTGCTTCGTATCCAATATTCTGACGACACTTGAAAACTTAGTATACTATTTACTATGCTTCTCGCTTATTATCTGATAAAAGGCTGATGTAGTGGATATGTAGATGTTCCATTCGAACCTAGTAATTCTAGTTCAGATTGTGTTTAGAATTTATTTTTAAAAAAAGAAATAACTACAAATAATAAAGACCGAATACATATTCGCTCTTTGACCTTGCCAAGATTTTTCATTTAGGCACCTCCCAACTAAGGGTATGACCTATTGAACACTTGATCTATATTTAAATTGTGTCTATTAGATTGTGTATATAGGTTAAATTTTTTCTTAAAAAATAAGTACAAATGACAAAATTTGAACCTTATAAATCGAATGTATTATGGTAAAATTTCAAATCGAACTCATATGTTCAAATCCTAGTCAACATTGCAGCTTACAATATTATTTAGAGATTGTTAACCAACATTTTTAATACGTCTCGTTGACAAAATAAAACAATGAGCACAAATAGTCCTTTAAAGTGCTCCAATCCTACAAACTTAGAGGACTATTTCTGTTCATGAATTACATTCTAAGGACCAAAATCCGCATACTCATATACTTAAAGGACTAATTTAGTCTTTTAACTAAAGAACCCTGTATATCTTTTTCGCGCGTAAACCAAAAACAAGTTGAGTTTCTCATTTTCATTTAGGTTTTTTTCCCTCTTGCAATTGAACCATTTTGGTTCTTATCCGTTGCACTAAGCTCATGGCGGCAACAATTAGTTCCACTCTTTCTTCTTCCTTCCTTAAAGAAGTACAATTTCCCCCCTTAATCTGTTTAATAATAGTTTTTTAACTATTATTAAAATTTTCCTTAATTACATTCAATTATATTCTCAGTAGAGGTTGATATAATTTCATTTTTTACATTTTGCAGGTTCACTTGTACGATTGGTGGTTGATTAAAGTCGAAAATGGTGATGGAAGCAAGCTATTGGGTGTTGGAGGTTTAACCGCGAAAGAGTAAATTTTTTACCCTTTACTTGAAGTCTTTGGTATGTGGAAAATCTGTTACTCCCTCCGTGCCAATTTATGTGATACTTTTCGCTTTTTCGAGCAATCTGACTAAATTTTGAAGCTAAATTGGATTAGATTAACTCAATATTTTAAGATAAAAATTTATACCATATTTGAAAACTACATGAAAAGTACTATAAGTTAGCAACTTTTCTTATATCAATTTGGTGAAAAATACATCTTAAAAATTTGGTCAAAGTTCATGCACTTTGAATCTCGAGAAGTGAAAAGTATCACATAAATTGGGATAGGGGGAGTAACATTTTTCTAGTTTACTATCGTTTCTAAGTAAGTTTTTGTACTGAGCACTGTTACTGATTTTTGTTTGTTGTTGATAAGTCTGTTAAATAGGGAGTATAAGATTTTGAGGTAGTAATTTATTGAATTCAGGGAGTTGAATATACTTATTCTTGAATGAAAGTTGGAATATTATTTTTGATAAGTTTGTTAGTTAGGGAGTATAAGATTCTTGAGGTAGTAATTCATATAATTCAGGGGGTTAGTATACTTATTCTAGAATGAAAGTTGGTATTTTTTTTGATAAGTCTGTTAAATATGGCTATGTTGCTTGGACTCGTCAAAAATGCTACTGGTGCATGTCGATCCTCCAAGCGTAGTGTATTTTGGAGGATCCGCCACGGGTGCAACAACATTTTTGGAGAGTCCATTATAAGATTCTTGAGGTAGTAATTCATCTAATTTCAGGGGGTTAATATGCTTATTCTAGAATGAAAGTTGGATTTCTTTTTTGATAAGTCTGTTAAATAGGGCTATGTTGCTTGGACTCTTCAAAATTGTTACCGGGTGCATGTCAAATCCTCCAAAAGTTGTGTAATTTTGGAGGACCCGACACGGGTGCAACAACATTTTTGAAGAGTTCAGTATAAGATTCTTGAGGTAGTAACTCATTTAATTCAGGGAGTTGAATATACTTATTATTGAATGAAGTTGGAATTAGAGTATTTGTCCTTGTTGACTATGGTGTCCAGACCAGCATGCACGCAATCCCCTGTGTACTTGCTACTTCTTATCAGTATAAGTATCAGCTAACTCTGCCCACCAAGGTTTAGGCAGATGGAAAGAAATCACCTATTATGTTATGCCTTTGCTGGGATGCGAACCTGAGACCTCATGGTTCTCCTCCCATTTCATTGACCATTAGGCCACAACTATGTTCTTGTTAATTGTCAAGCAGTTTTTTAGAGCATGATAAAGCCAGCAAACTAGTAGCTCTTTTTTTTTTTCATGTCAAATTTTAAAATGTTTTTGAGCCGGTAATGGATCACATTGTAGGAAATATGGATTTCTTGAAGCTGAATTTGAATTTACTTGCTCAGACACTTTATTGGATCTTTTCTAGGGTGCTGGAAAATTAGCAAGTATTTTTTAAGAGCAACACTTTGTCCTATCAATCAATAAATCAATCCGTTAATCAACAATGCTCAATCCCAAATTAGTGTGGTCGGACTATGAATCATCTTTACTGCCAGTACTTCTCTTTCTTCAATATTTTCATCATAGCTTTTGACTCTTGCATTTCTTTCAAACCTATTCTGAAAAACGTTTTTCTTGAGCCGAGGGTTTATGGAAACCACCTCTCTACCCCACAAAGGTTATGGGAAAGGTCTGCGTACACCCCACCCTCCCCAGACCCCACTTGTGGGACTAAACTGGGTATGTTGCTGTTGGACTATGAATCCTCTTTATTGATTCCACTTTGGGCTAATTCAATTCAAATCTTAAATAACTTAGTGAATTTGGAGATCTATATAGGACGTTACTAAACCATTTCAGCGACCTCTCATATTGTTTCCTTTACGTGTGTTACTTGCACCATCTTTTGGGTCATTTCTAATCTTATCTACTTTCTCTATGACCAAAAATTCATTTTAAAATCCACATTTCGACAATACTCATTTTGTGGATATGTTGAATCTTAGAGGCACATTATTCATTTCTGTATAAAACTGTTAATCTCACGAGTGTTTTAAAACATTTTTTTAGAAGTGTAATTAAGAAGCAGATGATATGTGGATTTCAAAATTTGGCTCTGATCGTCTCTCAAGTAGCCAAACAAATTGTTATGATCTTTTCCATGTTCATTTTATTGATCAAGTAAGAAACACGGTTCTAGTGATGTTCTTTTTGTTGGATTGTTTCCAAGTTGCATATATAAGAGTTATAACTATAGCAATAAATTCTTCTGGAGATCCATTAGCTTTTAGAACCTTATTCGGAAAGTACCGAAATTTTATTTTGCCAATGATCCCATTTTCCTGAACATGATTAGCATATCTCAGTCATTCTCAAAAAAGAAAAAAAATCATTCTCAAAAAGATTAGCATTGCTCAGTTTAGAGGCCTTCTTTTGGGTTCTTTTCCATGAGATGTCAGATAAAAAGTTTAAGTTCTTTGCACCTGGATGCCCCTATTGGACCGCTCATATGCAAGCATATTTGAGCCGAGGGTCTATCAAAAACAACCTCTCTACCTAACAAGGTAGGGGTAAGGTCTGCGTACACTCCACCCTCCCCAGACCCCACTTGTGGGATTACACTAGGTATGTTGTTGTTGTCTTAGTCTAAAAGTGCTTTAAAGGAACTAGCATACTGTATTATTTATTTCGTGTGATAAGGCATTTCTTGTAATCCAATCATGTGATATTTTGTTGCCTCCCGTTAAATAGGAGACAAGATGAAAGAGTTTTCCACTCCGCAGCAATTGCGAAGAGGCATGATACTGTCACTTTTGTGACAGTGGATGGCATCACCATTCTTGTTAGTGGTTTCATTAATAGGTGTCGAACTCTTCAAAATGGCTTCTCGGCAGAGGTATTGAAGTTTTTTTAGTTCTTAACTCATATGACTGCTTTATTTGTAACTGTTGGTGATGGAAAATGTGATTGAGGTTTGCGTTAGCTAAGAAGTTTTAGAGGTTCTATTTGGGCCCAACTGTAGCATTAACTGTTGAAATCATAGTACTATACTACTATCTATAGTTTGTCAAACTTGATGGAAGACAACACGATACAGCAGAGTTGCATGCACATTTTGTACATATTTTTCACATCAACTTGGTGTTTATTAATCAAACTTTTTGACTTGTAAAAGAATTCTAAATTACTATCCGATGGGTCCTTTCTTGTTCATTTATTTTTGCTTACCTCTTTTTAATACTCCCCTCCATAATTTCTTCTGAAATCTTTCTTCAGCTATCACTCTTTATACAGATAAGCTTTAGTCTTTCTTCGCTTTTGCGGTTTTAACTATCTCCTTGAGGATCCTAAATCAGGAAGGAAAGCCTGCTAAATCGTAAAAAGGACTCTCCAAAATGAGCATAAGCATATTAGTTACAAATTAGAATAAAGTCATGTTTTGTGGAGTGAAGATAATAAACAGAACATTCAAACCAACAGGTTTGCAACCAGTTTCTTCTTGGATTTCCATACAACTGGGAAGAGTCTGCTGCTCTATCATTTGGAGAATCAACCAATGAGGATGCAGCCTTTGGAATTTCTGATTTCTCAGAGTCAGTAGACGGATCAGCTGATCGCGCAAGTAGCTCCTTTTCTATGTCTATTGATCATCTTCCCGCCAATGTTTTACGAGATCTTTTACTATCGAGTGATCCAGAAGGCCGCAAGCTAAGGAAGAGTATTTTTAGCGAAATAAGGCAGAAATATGGTACCAATGTTTTTAATGTTGGTGAAGCTTCTTGTTTGAACCAAAAAAGTGGTAATCAGGTCACAACCCAAAGTCCTTCATCGAACGAAAATCCTAGTCAAAAGAAGAAAGCTAAAACTAGCCGGAAGCAAGAGGATAGCTGTATTCCAGATGCAAAATCTGGAAAAGAAGACTTTCAGGAAGCTACTCCAAAGGGTATGACAGGAAAAAGTGTTTTGGGTAGAATACTGCATAAAAGTGGTGGCTATGCTTCTTTCGATGGTGAAAGTTCTTGTTTGAGCCAAAAAAGTGGTGATCAAGTCACAAGCAGAGGTCCTTCACTGGATGAAACTGCTCATCCAAAGAAGAAAACTGCAGCTAATTTGAGGAAAGAAGATGATAACCATGTGCTTCAGAAATGTAATGATGAGAGGGGAGCAGTCATCGATAAGAATAGCATAAGTAGCAGCCCCTCTTTAACAAGAGGTAAAGCTAGCGTATATAAGAAAACCAAAGTTGACCAGAAGCAAGAAGAAAAGAAAAAAGTGCACAAAGTAGAATCTGGACAAGGAGATATTGGGGTAGTAAACCATGCCATTAGCTCGAGTAATGGTCCGTTGACGAGAAGTAGAGCTCAAAAACAAGGTATTATGGGAGTTTTCTTGTGCAGATTAGCTACCCATGGATATTAATCTGGAAGTTCCTTAAATCAGATCGTTTATGGATTTGTCACTATATTATTGTAGTCCTAAGGGAGACTAGGAACAACTATCTGACTGTTTGAATTAAGGTTATGTTGTCGTTTTTGTTAGGGATTACATCACACCTCCTGAATTTTGTGGGCAGAAAATGGTTCATGCCTGGGACTACAAGTGATCTTTTGCCATGGTGGTGTAAGTATGAACAAGATAAAGTAAGAAATACCTGGTGGAATACAGTTACTTGTATCTGGTGGGTTGTTCGAACAAAAAGGAACTCCGTGTGTTTTGAAGAGAAGCACAAATCATTATAAAGGATTAAGTATTGTCTTTTGTTGTTTCATTCTTGGTGTAAACTGGAATGTGGTAGCTAGACAGTAACTTTATTAGAATTCATAGTGTCCCTCTAAGTTTAGCAGAGTTTTGCTCGCATGTATAGAATTTGCAGCACTCCCTTTGTGCTGTTTTGTGAACAACCATTACCTTTTGGAAAAAAAATAATATCACACCTCCTGTCTCTTGTTCTATATGTCAATCTAGCATTTTTAGTTTTTCCTTGTTGTGTTCCTCTTAAGAACATCGTGACCGTGCTTGGTCCAAGAGGTATTAAGAAGATCAAGTAGTTTCATCATGTGACAGGGTACTTCGACATTGCTAATGCTGTATTTTGCACTTTGTCAAAGTAAGTTCATTATATTTGTAAATTCAGCACAGATTTTTCTTTCTTTCAGCTTCATTTTGTCTAATATTTTTCAACCTTGTATCTCTTTTTGCTGCAGATAAGTTGACAAGGTAGGCAGCACCAAAACAGAGGTAGATCAAATAGGTAAATTCCACAGGAAGTTAAAATTTGACCTAAGAGGCTGCATGTATGTATAAAAAATACATAATAACACGAAATGTTATACAATTGAGATCAAAAGTACAATTTATGCCAACTAAAGTAATGATTTAATTTGGATTGCGTCTCTTACATTCAGTACCATTAGCTGCATCTTCATCAAAATTATATATATGTACATATATGTGTGTGTGTGTGTATGACATCAACAGCACTTTGACAAAATCTATGATAGTTTGACCCACCATAGTTGGAACAGACACAATTAACTAGTCAAAAAGACTCCAAACCATGGGAAAGGGCAAGAAGCAACTCTAATGTCAGCCATATTTGAAGAAACAATAAAGTTTAATAGTCCCCTCTACAAATTCTATATACTTGGCATATTCCTCCCCCTCCTTTCTTCAACCATCTCCACCTATATTTGTTTTGTCCAGAGATTCTTATATATCGAGGCATTGTAAACAAAGACATAATAATCCATGGGTAAATACATGGAAATGGTGGATGTAGGTGTGAGAATAGTAGCTAGGTTTCATTCTCATTGCCCTCAAACTGCTCGAATGTACTATCACCCACCCTCCAACAACCATGGCAATGCTTCAAATTTCCTCGTAGCCAAAAAGAGAAACTTGGGTTTATTGATCATCACAATCAAGACCCAAACTCTATGGAGAGTTATGGTGTCAAAGACTTCCATGCATGTTGACACTGCAGACTTCATCGTTCACACGTTGGACTAAGCCTATGTGATGTATGAATATTGTTTCTTATGAAGGAGTGAAAGTGAAAATATAATGGAGTGGGGTGTCATGTTTGTTTTATATACACGGATTGTCAGTGTATATAAGTCAAGTCCTTATTTTATTGTGTGATTATTATACATGTGCAGTCTTCTCATTGTATGTGGTGCTTATTACATGCTGGGTAGATTGGTTGGAAGGAATAGGGAAGAAGGAACAAGAAATTAAGGAAGAGAAGATCAATGTGTGGTTTAAGTCAAAAGCATACTATCATATACCTATGAAGCATGGTGATTATTTTTTTGTTGATTAAGTTTGTATATATGAATAATTGAAAATATTCATACTTTATGTGATGAAGATGCTTCTTGTTCCATTGCTTTTTGTTTTTTCCTTTTGTGGCGACTGCAGATAGATCACCACAAATATTTTGCGACATAGTATAGTCACCACAAAATGTTGTTCTATGCCAAATACTAGGGTCTATCACAAAAACAATCACTTTTTGTGACGATATCTTGAATATTAAAGAGATTTCCACGCGACAGAAAACCTCATTTCTTCTACTGATTGCATGCATACACAGAAATGAACTAATTTGGAATTTCCTTTTCCGGGAAAAGATGTAGTCAATGCAAATCACAATGAAATTGCAAGCAATTAAAAGCCACCAACACACAAACTTACAGAAACGAGGAGATTTCATTTCATTTCATTTCCTTTAACAGAGGAAGAAATCACCTTATGTTGTTTTCTTTGCTCGGATTTGAACCCTGGTCTCCGAAGCAAAAGAGTTTGTTTCATTTCCTTTTAACAGTTTATATTTGCACTGTACAATGAGTAATGCTATGTCTATTGTGAACAAGTCACTTCAGAATACAGTGTTCAATAACCATTTAACTATAAATCTCCATCTCTTGGTTTGTATTTTCCTGTACTGTTAATTTCACTGATGCTCAGCATTATGAGCTTTCAAATGACCAAAGTCTCCCTTAAATGATTGGTAAAGAGGGCAGGATCTCCTGAAACAGAATATATCTTCAATCTGGACGACGTTTGGCTCAATAGGATAGACTTTCTCTGCCTTTAGTTGAGAAGAATGTGAGCTTCCAAAGACTTGTAAGCTTAATGACTTTCTTTTAGGAGCACCAACATTCACATATTCGTTAAAGAAATCGATCAGGTCTGTTTTGGTTATCTGCTTCAGTGCTGCAACCTATTTCATGAATGTTAAATAGCAAGATCCTGTCATATCTGATACTACAAAAGTCAAAGTTAAAATGCTTGTTTCAGAAAAGCACGTCAATGGGGCAATTATCCTACCTTATGAGCTCCCAGAAACTATAAAAGAACAAGAGGGAAAAAAAGGAATGTCAACTTTCATGGAACAAGGAGCCATGGTACCTTTTACTGGTTTATTCAGCATTTCAGAAATCAAGATTTTATTTTACTCCCAACATCCCAATTTATGTGACAATAACGTTCGGATTTCGAGTGTCAGATGACTTATTCTTTGACCGCAATTTTTTCATGTCTCTAAAATATTTTGAATTATTAATTATTGTAACTTATAATACTTTTTATGTAGTTTTCAAAAATGTAAATTTTATTTTAAAAAACTAAGAGATCCTATATCCAAGTATACGGCCAAAATAAGGATGTTTGAATCTCAAAAAATGAAGTGTTGCATAAATTGGGGAAAAGGGAGTATACTAGTGGCATTTGGGCCAACTTACGTGCACTTCGACTATCCACCGGCAAAGGTACTAGGTATTTCTGCCCACCAAGGCTTGGACAGATGGGAAGAAATCAAGAATTATATTCCCTCGAGGAGTCAATATCTTGTAAGCAAGACTTGGAAGAGTTCTTTCTTCCTTCTATCACTCTAGTTTGACCTAAAGGTGCCAAACACCCACCACTCATGCCAACAATCCTTCCCCTCCCGGAAAGGGAGAAGGAAAGACATAGGATAATCAATTTGCGGAAATTAAAACTGGCTTGATATGAATAAAAGAAAGCTCATACCTCATATTCAATTCTATTAAATCTGAGGGTGCCACCAGAAATTTCCCACCAGAAAAAAATAGTTTCCTCTGATAAGTTTTTAAACTTCTCGAGCTTAATATCAATAAGAGCATTGGTGGTCAACTTGGTTTAGAAATAAGAGCATGTGCAAAATGTCAACTTGGTTTAGAAAAAAACTGTTTTCTTGAAATTATAGTAGAAATATTGAACAACCCAAATAGCTCAAAAACACAAATTAAGTCCAAAAATCTAAATGGGTATTGCAAAAATCAGTGAAATACAGCAAAAGAGAGTAAAGGGTATGTGCAAAATGTTAACTTGGTTTAGAAAATTTTGTTTTCTTGAAATTTATAGAGATTTTTTTTTTTTGATGCTATTGGTAGAGCAAGAGTTTTGGTTAGTTGGTTTTGTTGGAGATTATATATAGTGTGCTAAGTCTGCCTACAAATGTTGAAATAATGACCTTAAGGAGGGAAATTGACAAGGGTCCATGTCTAGTCGTCTTTATAGTAATAGAAAACTTGGCATTTGGTCTTGGAATGTAATGGTTGCAAAATTATAAAAACAAAGTGTGGTCCATGTGAGGAAAAGTCATTTCTAAATTTTTAATTCCTTATGATAAGTCACCCACTCAATAAAGAAAAAAACAAGAAAGAGAAAATTGGATAGAGTTATATGGTATTTGTATTCGTGAAAGATAGAAGTATCATCGTTTATCCCAATTTTTTATTGCTATAACGATTGTTATATATGTTTGGTTGTACGTATAGAAGTGTCGAAGTGTGCGCAAACTAACCGAATTCCACAATTATCGGGAATAAAAGGAAAATATACTAGCGGGAGTGTCCTCCCCGCTCTTGCTTTCTCTTTTCTTGTTGGACTACAGGGGGAGCTCACATTCAAGTTTTGCTTGTTTTAGAGAGATTTGAGTGAACTCAACGAGCAATTTTGCTTCAATCTATGCTTAGTGATTATTTCACCATTTAATACTCAATTGTTTCGTAAAAACACCATATGTATATAGAGTGGGCGTAGAGGAAGTTCAGAGTCAAGTTTACTTGTTTTATAAAGAGTCAGGTCGAATTGAGCCAAGCTAGATTCTTACTCAAGTAGATCAAAGCTCGAGCTTGATATTGATGAGCGGACTAAACGAGCAATTTTGCTTCAATCACTAAGCATAGATTGAAGAATCCAGCTTGGTTTATAGAAACACTAATGTTTATAACATGTATTACTCCTAATATGAGTATCATATGTCATATACTTTTAAACACAATCAAACACTTGAAAATCATCTAAAATTGACTTCCCTCGAGGTAAGCATTTTCACGGATTTTTTTTTTCATGAATTTTTTTTTCTTCCATATCAAACACATTGAAATGCTACTACTACTTGGTTCACTTTAGACTATTTGTTTATTCTTATTCTTATATAGTACGCAAACAGCTACAAATATGTTCAAATCAAGGCTTTGGAAGGATGGTCATGTGTTAAGAGTCTCACATAGATTGAACGCGTAAACTAAATCGTTTTTGTCTTAATCAATCATCACCATTTGTACTATTTTTCAAGTTGAATTTCACTCGTATTTTATTTTTCAAAAATAAAATACTTGTTAATTTCTTTCAAGAAAAGCTTCATTTAAGCATCTAACTTCATCCTAGATCTTTTTTTCCTTTCTCTTTTCAAAAAGTAACCGTTAATAAATGAGAGCTAAACATAACTTCTTTTGTGATAACCATGGTGTCCAAACCAACTTGCACGTACCTCGACTAATTTCATGAAATATCTGCTACCTCCCCACCTGGACAAATATCGGGTAACTCTATAAGGTTTGGACACATGGGAAGAATTCACCTAATTTGTTTGCCTAATACACTAGTAACATCAAGAAAACTTAACAAAATAAACTAAAGTATAATGTAGTTTGTTCATCCCATCAAAACCATGAATGAATAATTTCCCCTTTCAGGTTTCATGCTCTTTTTGGTTTCTGATCCATCAGATTCAGCAATCAAAATAGAAATTAATGTTACAGTGAATACATTTACTTGTCCAAAATCTCTAAGAAGACCATCATCATCAGTTGAGTAATTCAGCTCACATGACTACCACCACTCCTCGAACAACTAACCGATTGACACAAATGAATACGAGAGGTATTTTGCAGATCAACTGCTTCTGTGATGGACTCGCTAACGCAACATATCAACTGCACCGGGGGGCTTCTCGGCTGCTATGCTAACCTCTGACAACCTCACATGATCAAAACCTCCTTTGAATGAACCATAAAGAGGCCGAGATCGTCTAAAGCTAAATATGTCTTCTATTTGAACTGCATTTGGTTCAATCTGCTCATTCTTATGTGCTTGGAATAAAGAAGAATGTGAGCTTCCATAGACTCTGACACTTAACGCCTTCTTCCGAGGGACACCAGCCTTTATGTATTCATCGAAGAAATCAGTCAGCTCCTTTTGAGTCAGTTGCTTTAATGCTTCAATCTGTTTCACCAAAATCGGCCACTGATTAGATAAAATTTCCCTTACAACTATGGAAATGTTCTCAATTTCTTTCAACAACAAATAGGGTGAGATCATTTCGTTGAAGGCACTTAATAGCAAGGCTATATCATTCTCGAATAATATAACCTTTCCCTTTACAGCAGTTCGTTTTCTTTTTGTGCAAGAGCAAAACACAAAGAGATAAGAGTTATTATTTCTGACAAATGCTCATGAAATGGAAGTGCCTTTGGTAGGAGTGCAACAATTTTCGTACCTCACGATCTCTTCTATCAAACTTGAAGGTCCCATCTGAAATCTCCCTCCAGTAAAATCGAGATTCCTCCCGTAAATTCTTGTGTTTCTCAAGCTTCATATCAATAAGTGCATTCACGTTACTCTGCGTCATAAACGGATAAAAGTTAGGGACAAGAAAGCTATACTGGAAAGTTACCGAAGTATAAATACAGAAAAATTTAACCCAGCATGTATTGCAGTCACGAAAACTTGTGCAGAACCTACATTTTATTGATTAATAAGAAACAGTAGCTAGCTCGGTATACAATCTGGAGGGCTTTATTAAAGAGTGTGGGTGTGGGTGGGTGGGGGGGGGGGATCATCAACAATGAAGGTTTTGGTGATAAAATTATGATAGTTGATTTGACTCTAGTTTATTCTTTTGGTATGGATCCACTGATGTAAACACTTCATTTTGGTTTCCAACACTTTGTGTTGATGATTTATATACAGTTAGTTACCTTGTCAAAAAAATTATGATACTGTTACCAAGCTCACCTTGAATTCATCACTAGTCATCTCATAAAGTTTGCTCTCGAACGTCTTCAGAAATAACTCCACTCTTGAGTCGATGTATTTGGGATCCTGCCAAAGTCAGCCAGTAGATTGGTCATAAGCCATACTCAAGAGAAGCAAAATGCCCAATCTCATTTCGTAACAGTACCTATAATAAAAAACACTTACCTTTGCGGTTGACTGAATGATAAACTGCACCCCATGAACACCAGAGTCGCTCCTAGAAAAAGAGTTTCAGTTAACTTTTGGTGAAAAAGAAACTTCAAAGATGAACAGCCAACAACTCGCCGAGCGGTATTCAGTAGAAGAAACATTGCTTACCTCTGCATTAGCACGGTGATATAACCAAGTTGCTCGACTGATCTAAGCTGGTGGAAGGCTGGCTGCTTTGCCATGAGAGCGAAAAGCTGGAGTTTGACATTGAGCATAAAATCATCCTGATGCACCTGGAAACTCAAGCAAATTTGTTTGAGAAGCAAAGAACCAGGAAAAGATTGATGACACAATTCATTAAGAATGCATTAGACATGCTTCTTTTCCATTTAGAGGAGAATAATTCAAAAAATATTAGTTGTGTGCAAGTATTGAACCTCCAAGGTACTCATTTAAGATACCTCTTTACCAATTTTAAAAAATGCAAGAGAGAAGGGACAGAGAAACTTGCTTTCAATTCCATGCACATTCCGTTAACTTAAAATTTACCTGAATATAATGAATCAGAGCAGAATTTTCATCATTCGGATTTAGACCCTCTGCAGCATAAAAGTAATTTACACCTCTTCCAAGATTAACCACTCTGTTTGTTAGATGCTGAGATGCAAATAGAGGCTTTGATATTGGCTGCGGACCCTTGAAGAACACATCCTCAATAAGCTGTATCATGGACTCTGCTTCAGATTGTTCAACATTTCCTGAGAAGAGCAGCGAATTTCACAAGTTAAGAGATGTAAAATGAGAATTTCTCTTTTTATCAAGTAAACATATTTTCATTCATAAACATGGCCAAAGACTTGGCCGTATACAAGGGGTATACCGTATACCAAAAGGTAAAGAATCTACAAAAAGAAATGATTCTCTACAAACTCCACCCAATCTTTATACAAGCAAAGTGAGAATAACTTAAACGGTCATTGAGAAAAGTTACCTGCTACATAGCACTCCAGAAAGGACTTTGCCAGCAAAAGCGGATAAAATTTAACCAGATCATCAACTTTAAGATGTGGAAGAACTTCAAGTTCATCACTCCAAGGCCATGTGCTGTCTTTTAGCAGCAATGAACAGTAATACATAACTTGCTGATATGGCTGTTGGAACTTGAAATTCTGATATTGCTTTGTCACCAATTCCTATTCACAAAAGGGGATCAACAAGAAACAAAGATGGTGGTGATGCTCGTAATTAGAAAATAGAAAGAGATTAACGGTCTGTTTGATACGAAGGAAAATGTTTTCTTGGAAAACAAGTGGGTTTCTTACTTATTTCTAGTGTTTGGTAAGTAGGAAAAAGAATTATCCCAAGAGTATTTATATGTAATCTAGCAAAACAATATGGTTGTGGAATGGGGTGGGGAGGGGGGGTTCGGGGATGGGGGGAGTGGGATGGTCAAGGGGTATGGGTTGGGGGCGTTGGGTGGGAGAATGTTACTTAGGGAAGTTGTTTTCCCTACTTCCATTGGGGAAGTCATTTCCTCATTTTTAAGGAACTTATTTTCCTAAAGAAAATGTTTTCCAAAACATTTTGACCAGCCAAACATGAAAATTTAGAAAACATTAAAAAATGTTTTCCCCCTTACCAAACACACCCTAAAATAAGAAATAAAGACAAAAAGGAGTAGCAAAATTCATGAGTAAACATGAACCATGAACTATAGAAAATCTAAAAGGCTGGCCAATATCTAAACAGACTAACCACATTGCAGGTAATGGTGACAAAAACAAATTCACGCAAAAAGGACCCAGAATAAGAAATGTGACTTGCATAATATCCTATTTGTTTCTTTTGAATTAACACTGGATGACAAAATCACAAGAAAAAATGAACAAACAAAAGAAAGAGAATAATGGAATTACCTAGAGAAATTTGTATGTTACTCCTTCAATCCCTATAAAATGACCTACTTCACTTATTTGGTTCATCCAGGACAACTGAACTCTTCCCAAAAACAGCAATATTGTCTCTTGCTATTAAAATAAATGTATTTTACATTATTTCAAGCTTGAGGTGACATCTTTTTTACTAATTGCTCAACCTTTTTTACGTTTTAAACTATTATTTTGAACACTAGTCTAGCAAGTTCAATACAATAATTTATTCAAACTAGTTAACAGGTCAAAAGTACTTCAGTATTTCTGGGACAGAGAGATCTTACAAATCAAAGGAGAATACCATAGGGTTGGTCATTCAAATATTTAACGAGATTCATTTTCTCGGGAAACTCATTTTAATTATGAAGCAGATTTTGCACCCAAGGGTGTGGCCTAGTGGTCAATGCAGAGTCATTAGGACGAAGATGGTACAATGGAGACAAATGCAAATTGAAGCTAGATGTAGCTGCTAGACATGTTGATGCACACAATAGTACCTAAAAGCAGACTAGATGTATGCAAATAAACGAATAGATTTGACAACAAACTTGCTCTTCAAAAATAAGTGAAACTGGGAACTTGAAATGGAGAACTCTGCTATTGATTACATGAGGAAATGATTCAGAGATTTTAGCTGTGAACTTCGTAAAAACTTTGTAGAGAAAATGAAATCTCAGATTTTCTTATAATTCTCCGCGTACATTATCGTAGTTCATCGAGCCAAGATTACGGCATAATAGGATCCATTATTTTAAAGAACTGACACAGAGTAACTTTTTTAGCTCGACGAGTTATGCAGATAGAGTATGATGCGTTCTTGGAGAACCTAAAGAGTTGCGTTCTTGCAAAAAAGTTCTGATGCTCACCTTGATCACAGCGAATCTGTCTGGTTTTACTTCAAATTTTGCGATTTTTTCAACAACTGCTTCCAGTAAGACTCTCAACTTGTCGTTATATCCAAACAATGTCAACTGAAGAAAGAGAGAGGATAAACAGGCGAATGAATGAAGGAAAAACAGATAGTCATATTCAGGTCTAACTTTAAGAATTATTAAAACACCTCAGCAAATGCAGGAAGCTCAACAGACATTGAAGTAGCAATATCAATTCACTTCAAGAAGAAAGGATGAAGCAGCTAGTTCATGTTTAAATGGAATCAAAAGATTAAATATCTACGGACCAGCTAAAAGAAGCCTAACATCATTAACATTAGGACTCGGTATTAAGTACAGACAAGAACCTATAATCCTTCAATGTTGGACCTGAGATTACCTCCCCTACCATATGACATATCAGCAATTTAAAGCTAGAACCTTAGAGAAACATGGTACCAGAATACTAATACTGAGGTTTATTGGATGTGGCGACTATTTCATCAAACAAGTACAATGGATGTAGCGAGTATTTCATTTGTTCATGGAAGAACTAAACTTGAAAAAAGAAAAAGGTTACACACCCACAAATAAATAACGCTCTTCAAAAGTTTGTAAATAAAGACAGGAGGAAACAAGATGATCACCTGGAAACCATTGTTTGTTTTGTTTATATCATAATAAAGACCAGCAACTTGTGCATTATAAGCTGAAAAGATGCAAAAGGAGAGATTTAAAGAAGTGTTATATCTTACGGAGAAAAAAGCAAGCAAAAATTAACATTGCAAATAATATATTGACAATGTGAAGAAGTTACTGAATAATTATATATTAATATGAAGAGTTAGTCCAGAGTAATTGTAGAACAGTTGCCCAGCAGTGCATAACTAATCAATATCTTGCAGACGTACCGTATTCATTCAAGTAATCCATCAATAGACGTGTAAAAATCTCAGTAAGAACCTCAGCTTCTGGAGAATGTCCACAGTATGGGCAACTAAAATCGATCATAACATAGGCTTTTGGAGATGAAAATGCTGTATCTGGCTTATACCATAACCTTGAATAAGGTGACTTCCGCAGCAGTATTGGAACTTTTGTCTGTTCGACAAGTTACATATAAGAAAGCAAAGACATCAAAATTATACTCTATATGACGGTGCTTAATTGGGATATTAAAAATTGAAAAGAAAAAAAAACTGTTGGCACCTATCAAAGGTGCCGTTAGAACTTATGGTTTTACCATGCCATGACAATTGTATAGCTATAAGAAAATGCCATTAAGAGCAAAATGGAAGTTCAAATTTAAATGACCATAATATAGAAAGATATTGTTCTTCTTGGGAGACACTCAAAAGGAAAGAGTTTCACATAAAATGGATCAGACGGAGTAATAAGTAAGTTCAACATTAGCACCTTCTCGAAGACAAGCTTAAGTGACAAATCAGTTGGTATGAACACATTGGTAGCAGGGAGATACAGCTCTTCACTGGGAGTGTGTTCCATCCAGTGCTACAAAAGTAATTGTTCTGTCAGCAAATGTTTTAAGGAAAAATATTTTGGTCTCCGCGAATGTAACAATTGAAAACTTATTTAATAAGAGAGCGTTGCCATCAAACCTGGATAGTGGCACCATTAACTTTCTCTATAGAATATGCAGTTCCATACCATGGCTCAGTCATGCTAGTATTACCCTCAAACTTTGTAGACTCCCAGAAGATTCTGTTCGGAACCAAATTCATTGAGGTCTTTAAATACCTTACATTTTCAGATTTCACAAAAAAACTGAGGAATAACTGGAAGTTGGAACTTATATTATATATAGAGTAGAGCTGACCTGACATTGTCTGGGTTGAGTTCATTCAAGAATGACTGAATAACGCAAGGATTAAACTTTGAAGGCAAAGAGGATGCCACCAACCAATCTTCCGGCGGATAGTGCTGAGAAGTAATGTCACAATTTATCAGGTTGTTCAGGTATTAACTTTTTAATGTCAATATTCTACGAAAAGTTCCCAAGTCAAAACCGAAAAACTTAACAACCATTACCTACTGTTATTCAAGTATATATTTGTGCATATAAATGACACGTGTATATAAAGATATAAAACTTATGCGCTATGTTCAAGGCCAGTTCCAACTCAAACTTATTGAACTTCCAATCTAAAAAAAGAAAAAGAAAATTGAAACCAGAATCCAAAGAGAAACTTGACAATCATTGTCCATCATTACCGTATTACCTGTGCACATAAATGAAACAGTATATGAAGATAAAACCTATGTAATATGATTCAATGATACTCGTAATGCAAAATGAAACTAATTGAACTTCCACGCATACAAAGACAAAATACCAATTACTCAGTCTAGATAAATTCACCTTTTGTTGCTCATAAGTTAATGAAATAGGAAAATTAGAGTGGAATTCATTAAAGTTCAAGTTGAAACAAAGTAAAACCATCTCCTGACAAACAACTTTATAACAACTTTAGACATATTCACCCTCAATGGCCTTACATGTTCATCTAAAGATAAAACTGTAGATACTTTTTTTTTCGAAACGGTGGTGCTGGGACCAACTTGCCGGCTCCTAGACTAATTCCATGGGGTACTTGATACCTCACACCAGCACAACACAGGTACCGGGTAACTCTGTCCACCAAGGCTTTGACAAATAGGAAGAAACCACCAAGTGTTTTTCGTCTCCACTGGGATTGGAAATTGAGACCTCGTCGTTCTCAACCCACTTCATTGATAACTAGGCCACACTCTTCGGTGCATTTAGAACCACAATACTATTCAAGCTTGTACTCAAAGAGGCCATACACAATAATTCTAGTAAACCGCTATCAATACAAAAACTGCCTAATCACAAAGATGAGTTTCCACCTTGCTATGACCAAAACAAAAAATTTGATTGGTAACAACTTGTCTAAGAAGACACTGCAAAAGTTTCAACATGACCCATTTATTCATTGCTAGATTGGTGCATACAGATGATGAGCATCTCGTTGGACCCCACTTATGGAAGGCGGCTTCACAGTGAAAGGAAACTTGGAAATAGCACCAGGATTTTGTGCTTAGCTGCACAAAATCAAATGAACATGGAAAATGTCCAATGAGAAACAAGCTAGTCGGATCAACTACGAACTGAGAAACCTGTCTTTCGGAATGCATCGCTCGTTCTCCTTATTCCCCGAGATAAGTTATCCATTGTAAATATGAGGTACAAAAGGTTTGGCACACAGTTCAAGTTAACATATCAGATGGGGTCTATGTTGCTCACCTCATGAGCTAACTTCTAGGGTTGAGTTAGCCCAAAGTCCTTCTTATCATGGTATTAAGTCAGCTCATTCCAATTCTTGGTTTGTCCGATGTTGAGCCCCTATATTGTCCACGATCCACTTGGCAGACCTGGGCGTGCGGGAAGTGTTATGTGGAATGTGTAATTGGACTCTTCATACAGTCTTGAAAAATCCTTATCTAATAAGCTAGTGGGGTTAGAGTTAGGCCCACGGTTCATTTGTTATCAGGCTGCCTTCAGCTATAAACCACTAATTACTCCAGAAAACCATCAAAAAGTAACTCTAACTGCCAATTGGATGTAAAATCTAATCCACAATAAATCAACCAATTCAAATATGGAAAAGCATACTAAAATATATGGGATTTTTACCTGATCAAAAAATATATAGTATCAAACTATCAATCGAGTAATATACTTCATGTAGATAAATTAATTCATATAAAAATAGGAACAGATGTTCGAAAATACCTGCATATTCATTGCAATATTAACCACGTAATCACTTGGTCGAATCTTGTCTTGATAATGGAAGCCAGTATCACAAATAGCTGAAAGCTTAATAAACAAATTTTAACACAAAATTAGAAAAAAAGTTAGAATAAATAATCAAAGAGTAAGAAGGAAGTGAGATCATTAAGAGCAATAATGCCTAAGAGACGACAAGAAAAAGAAGGCCAGGACAAAACCTGGCCATATTACGTGCCAAGATTAACAAAGGAAATTTACAAAAGCGAGATTGGAGAAGAGATGACTGTTAGAGAGCTAAAACTCTAATATTTGTGTCAATCATTGACTTATCCAATGTATCATGATAAGCACATGTAATGTAACACTATTTCTTTCTGGGACCAACCCATTATGACCTCCGTTTTAGAATACGAAGCTCTTCCTTCTCTTTAGAAATCTAACTAAGAAAGATCTGGTTTGCTTCTACACTAGAATCGTGAAAATTTTAAGAACTTTGAATGAACTTAAAGATAGTAAGGATGCGATTCTACAGAGATGTGGTGGCATGGCCTACACTCAAATTAGATGGCAGGTGTCTAGCAAAAAAACGGAGAGGCATAGAGCATATTTAGGGGGTTGTGCGATTTGACCAATCAGTCGAGCCGCCAGAAATAGTGTCTAGATGGGCAAAGAATATATCGAAGGCTACAGTCAATGTTAAAGCATCTTTGCTTCAGAGATGCTAGGTTATTTTTCCGATTTCCATCCATGACCAAGTCAGAGTGTACTAGAAGGACAAAGGTGGTCCAGAGAATCTTTCTTTCCCTCTGGATTGATTGTTCTTCAAGAAAAGGGTGCAATGAAATGAGAAAAGAACGGTGTGGTGATGTCATACATTCTCAGACTTCCTTTGGATATATTGGAGTTCAGCTTTGTTCCAGCACATCAGCAACATCTCTAGATATGTATGCTAAAGAGTAATACTATTGTTCCTAGGCTGGCAAGATTTCAAAGGAGCGCATATGATACCTTAGGCAAATCCCACATCAAAAAGGGAGAGGAAAGTGAAGTATTATATAGGATAGAGCACAAATTCACATGGTGCCTGCGCTTTTAGACTCGATATGGCATAGCCAAAGGGACAAATCCATGAGGTATGTTGAGCCCAAGCAAACAATACGTGTTATGGGCTTGGGTTGTGATATATATGATATCAAAGACGGACTTCTGCAGTACTATTATAGGAAATCCGAGCAAGGATACTGAGTTCCTAAGGGAAGGGGGTATATGAGGCCCACGATGGAGGGCAGGCTCATTAGAGGGGTTAAGGAGGGAGACTGGCAAGCTTCTAGGCTAGCAAGCATCCGGAGAAGGGGTGTAGATAACGCCTTAGGCAAATCCCACGATGAAAAAGAAAGTGACATATAATGCAGTCATGAAAAATTGTGGGCATTGACCGGCATGCACGAGGATGCAACTGACCATACCTCTTCAAATATCCATTTGGAGGCACCAGCTTGTTGTAGGAGATGAATATATTTGAATAGCAGACCCATAATGTCTTCAAAATGCTCTGGAAATAAATAACGGACATAAACATCAATATCCCACATAAAGTTCAGGAAAGTTCCCACCTTCAGCTTCATCCAAGAAGAACTACTGTTAGTGGAAGGGCAAAACGGGTCTTGGTAGCATATTAAGGTTCAATGCAAAAAAACAAGTACCTTGACCAGCGTCAGTCAAATCAATAGTGACTTTAAAGAAAGAGAACTCATCAGTCCAGTCTGATTCACCAGCAGATAAACTTGTAGCCCATCCTGTAATAACCAAATAAAAGTACCATATTGAATATCAAAATAGTTTGAGAAGAGCACTTTCAGGTACTTGAGGAACTTTTTTTTTATGAAGTAAAAATATTACTAAACAAAAAGGGCATTAACTAGCCCGTATACAAGAAGTATACCTAAAAGTAGAAAACCTTACAAAAATACATGATTTTCTACAAATGCCACCCAATCATCTATACAAAAAGAAACCTCATGGGTGCACCAAAAAAATATAAGGAAGAGGCTATTTCTCAAGTGTACAAAATCTTTCTCTAATCCATCAAAAAGTTCTCCTATTCCTCTCTCTCCATACGGTCCACATTAGTGCTAAAGGGGTAACTTCACATGCCCTGCATCTCCTCCTCCGTCTTCTACGAGCCCAGCTTATTGTTTCTTTCACAGTTCTCAGCATTACCCACTCAATACCAAACCATCTCAACAACTCCCCCCATAACGAAGATGCTACTCGACAATGTAAGAGTAGATGGTCCACGTCTTCCCCTGATTCTTTGCACATGAAGCACCAACTAACACAAGTAATCTTCTTCTTCCTCAAGTTCTCCGCTGTCAAAATCACCCCCTCACAGCTAGCCATGTGAAAAAGCACACCTTTCTCGGTACTCTAGGGATCCATATCAAGGTATGTGGGAAATCAATCTCCTCTCTCTCCAAAAGCTTCATATAATAGGACTTAACCGAAAAGACACCGTTTCCCCCCATTTCCCATTTCCAAACATCCTGACAACCCTAAGTAATTATTTGTTGGTGAAGCAAACCAACCAAGTTTTGAAATTCCCTAACTTCCCAATCTTGTAAGTTTCTCCTAAACCTCAAGTCCCACAACACCTCTCCCCCTTGTAAGCTCCATAATTGACTAACCGACATCCTTTTTTGACAAGAGATTCTATACATGTTAGGGAAAGTGAGTCTCAAAGTATTGTTTCCACACCACCTATGATTCCAAAAACTCACCCTACTCCCCTCCCCCACTTGAAAAGATGTATTCTCATTGAACTCTTCCCATCCCTTTAAAAAATTCCTCCAAAGCCCACACCCAAAAGGGAGTGAGGCATTTTTAGTCCTCCAACCCCCCCCCCCCCCCCCCCCCCACCCCCCGTCCAAAACCCCATATTTCTCAGCAATAACCTTCCTCCAAAAGCATTTACCTCTACCCTAAATCTCCATAACCACTTTCCTAGTAGTGCCTTGTTAAAGACCCTTAGATCGTTTTATACCAAGGCCACCCCAACATTTTGATGTGGTGACAGACTCCCAATTTACCAAATGAAACTTCTTTTCCCCTCTTGAGTCATTCCATAACAAATCTGTCTGGACTTTCTCCACCTTCACTGTAACACTAGCAGGAGCTTGTAGCAAAGACATGAAGTATATACTAGCATTAACAAGGATAACATGTAATGAACTCCAATGCAAGATCCAAAAAGAATGAACTTAAGTCACAAAATAGTATGTCATTTTAGCATCTTAACAAACACATTCATTTCATAATTCAAGCATATGTGAAAGTCACAAAATAGTGTGGCATTTTAGCATCTTAACAAACACATTCATTTTATCATTCATTGATCAGATAAAAACAACTCCCCTGAACTGTGTACACATGTTTTCTCACAATTATCCTAAATCAAATAGTTGGTTGTAATAAGTAAACATGAAGGGCTTAACATTGACTTCAAGCATGTAGGTACACATATAGCAACTACTATGTCAGCAACTCAAGGATGAGACAAGTTAAAAAGTGTACACGTTGCAAAGTGGAAGGTGAACCATATTATCTGTATTAGAACTTTCAACTGTAAGCATTTTCTTGAAAAGAAGAGATTTCAGGGATGCTGTTCCTGAGTATCCTAATATTTCGAACATGTTTTACGGTCGAGAAAAGGATGCGACAAGTTTATATCAATAATAGTTTATACCATTAATATCCCATTTCTCTTTCCAAAATTCAAAAATGGGGAAGGATGAGACGAAGCCAGGACATAATGAGGTATGGACAGGGTAGAGAAAGGGCATAAAAATTTTCAATTAAGAACTCACCCAAATTTTTCAAGACATAAAACAATGATCCTTCTCCTTCATGGCCAATCAAGTGGCTCAGGTACCTACAAGGCCCTTCCTTGTAGTGGTGTATGCCTGGGGTTATAGGCCAGACGATTTTCAACTTGTGACCTTGTTTTATTGGAACGGCTCGAACAAGAATCTGAGAAAAAGACATAACCAATAGAAATATTAAATGGACAATAAAATTAATCAATTAGTTTGATAATTCTGTAAAACATGTGAACTGTATGGAGAGAACAGAAGAGCGCATGAAGGATTGAAAATCATCGAACAAGTAGATTCAGTGAACAACAGGCATCATAAACAGATCACATGTCAAAATTCAACAGCTCAACTAAAGAAGTCTGTTCAAATGCCGTCCACAACTAGGAACGGCGAGCGGGCGGGTCGGATCGGATATGGGCGGGTCGAAAACGGGTTAAAGAAAAAAAGGATAAAATATCCGACCGTTCATATTTAACATGGATGAAAATGGGTTAACTGACAGATAACATCCATATTATCCGTGGCTTCAAGAATAGTCAGGTGAGAACACAAGCTAAAAGCTAAAATAAGCTTAGACTCTCAAAAAAAAATTAAAAAAAGATGAATTTGATTACATATGTGCTTCACTATTTGATACCTGGAGATGTTCAGCGGTGCAAGGCTGACCAGTAAAACGAATTTGATTACGATCTATGTTTGGGATATCCTGGAATTTACTCCGCACTAACTGCTCAGCTTTATCAAGACTATCTGAAGTATAATTAAACAGGTAGCTGTTTGTTAATTTGGGCCACCAGCAATATATTTTCAACAATTATCCATACCTTCTTTTTAAAAAGGTTCAAGAAGATTATCCATACCTTTTGAATAGACGACCAAGTGCATCAGATTGGCTGAATAATTTTCTGAATAAAATTTGAGCAGCTCCTGTCTTGTATCTATGCCTCTTTCTTTTGGCTTCACCTCTAATGTATCCCAGCTGCCTACACACATGATGAGTGATGTGATCATTTCATTTTTCTTGTGGACAAGTAAAACTATAATATGGTTGTTTTCCATTGTCAACGAGTAATAGGACCATTGGATTACAGATATCACAAGCAAAAAAGTAATAACATCATAGTGGAAAAATCTTTTGTGATATGAGCATATAGATCTCTCCTAAATCTCAAGTCCCAAAAAGTGTGTACACTTTGTGTCCCCCTAGTTTGCTGAATTGCCAAGTCTCTTTGACAAGATATTCTGTACAAACTCTGGAATTCATCTTTCAGTAATATGTTCCCACACAACTATGTCCCCAGAAGTAAACTCTCCTCCCGTCTCCGACTTTGAATGAGATATTTTCAATAAAACAATCCCATCCCTTCATGATATTCCTCCGCAAACCACATCCGAAAGGCATAACAATATCTCTAGTTTTCCAATCCCCTTCCATAATCTCATATTTATCAACTATCACCCCCCTCCATAAAGCTTGTACCTCCACAACCATTTGAGGTTTGCGCAATAAAGCTTTATTAAAAAATTTAAGTCTTTAATTCCGAGGCCTCCCCATTTTTAGAAGGTGGAGCATGAAACAAAGACGTGTCGTAAGTGGGAATGCTCGATAAAGTGCTCTTAATAAGCACTTCCTTCCCGCCCTTGGATAAATATTTTTTTTCCACCTGCTAGTCTTTTTTTCGACCCTCTGAAGAACCGGATTCCTTACTGTAAGATCCTTGTTCGAAGTTAATTTTACTAATAAAAGAAATATATCACACAGGACAATCTACAAAGAAGAGGTCTCCAGATTTGCTCAAGATGACTTCTGTGGTATGGATGGAGAGAGTTTTGATCATCTGTTCATCCAGATTCGCACATGTTCCTTTGTATTTTAGGAATCAATTAGGTCATGCCTAGAACTGCTTTTGATTTGCTCACTAGCTGGAAAGAGATTGGCAATAGAAATGGAGATGAAGACTGGTGGCGAGCCATCCCAGCTTGCATATGGTGGGTAGTCTGGAAGGAGAGAAACTCTAGACAATTTGAAGACAAGAGCAGCCCCCTTCAGAAGATCAAGATGAACTGCCTTAGACTTTTCTATTTTTGGTGTAAACAAAATTCTATGGGGGATATAGGTGATTTGATAAATCGGATAAGCAACACTTAGTTTGTTTGTTCATAAGTTTTGTTCATAGTCTCCCCGGGTCTCATGAATCTGAGATTGTAATTACAGCACTGACCAACACCTTTTGGTGCTGAATCTTTTTTTATATATACAAATGGTTATATATATATATCTCACTTTCCAGACATGGTCTGTTTGTCTGTAACATTTGCTTTCGAGGGAACTCTACTGCTTGCGACATATTTTTGTCTTTTTCCAGCCAAAGCGACCTATATCTTGATTCTTCACTTTATTTAACAGTGTTAACTGTGATCAACTCCTCCTGTGATATTATGATATGCTATAACTGCAGGTTTTATTTCTACATGTACCATAGTAGACAACCAGAAAGCAGACATTGAACAATTAAAAACCCTGATATAATAATAAAAAACACATGACAAGGCCAAAGCCATAATCAAATCTCTTTTTTATAAGAAAAGCCATTACAGAATCTAAGGAATCATAGAAAGATGTGCAAACCTGTGCTGAACTTATGGTATGGATGATTTTTCGAGCTTAGATGGTTTTGAAGCTGCACAGAATAGTATTTGAAAGTTAAAACCTCTCCCAACTACTCTCTCTCTCTTTCTTGAATCACTTTCTTTTTCCTTTTATTTAGTCGGCAAATGGGACGAGGCTTCTGCAAGAACGAAAAAAAAAAAAAGGATAGAAGTCAAATACCTGGTTCATTCTCCAAGGATCAGAGAGTAGATTCTTCTGGTGTTCTGTATGGGCAAAAGAGATGTGACAATGAAATTACTACAAACATACACAGCAGGCAAATAAAAAGATATGCAATTAAAAACACAGGGGCACTAACCAGAATCAACAGCTTTAATTTCTCGAGTGGTAGCATCAGCTGACATCAATGGTTTGATAAAGAACTGGGCAAATCTGGAAAAGTAAACCGCAAAATTCAGCCGTGGAATTTTTAAAAATATTAGACATGATACTTAGCCACAGAAATTAAAATATTTTACCTGTCCAATGCTTCTTCGAAACCATCAGCATTTACTTCAAAAAAGTAGTTGGTATCCTCAGAAGATGTAAAAGCATTTGTACTACCTCCATTCTAATCAAAGAAACAAAGAAAGGACATGTAAAATACAACTATTTTTTTGAATCAATAGGAAAATAAGGAATGTACGGAGTTATTACCTCTGTGATGTACTTTGAATAACTATCCTCTACAGGATACTTCTCACTTGCATAAAACAACATATGCTCTGGCACGAAACAGAAAAGCGGGCAAATAAGAAAAGTAAAAAAAAGATATATCAAAAACAAAATATGCTAGGAAAGCAACAGAAACCTATAAGGAAATAATTGGAGGTAAGAGTTGCATGCTAGCACACCCTTAGCGGTCTCTAATGCCGATACAAAAAGGTTTAGTGCTTGCTAGCAGTCTACTAATAAACATCAGCTATATAGATGATTCACTGTACAAGTTCTTTTCAATTGACTCAATTAATCATCATTCATCATTTTCTTATATGATCAAGACTATCCTTAAGGGCTATAGATATGCATATGTCTGCATGGAAGGGACACTCGGATAGACCAAAAAATCAAAGTTAGAATAACAATTAAGATATGTTTAAGCACAATGAAACCAAATCATCTGCAACTAGATTAACAACATTGGACCTCACCTAACCCAATCGAACTATTACGCTTTAATTGCTCAATCTGGATTCACAGAACTGATCCTCCACTCATAATACATGGCTAATCCACCGACAAAAATCAGTATTTTGCAATAGCACTTCCCCATCCCATCTCGTTGCATCTCAACTATTTTTCATTGGGAGCATACTTTCTACAATCTAAATTTAGCAGTTTAAAAATTCCCAAAACTTTTTGAACAAAATACATAATCTAGTAATACTTTTATACTAGAAATCATGAAACTGACACAGATAGAAATTGGCATCAAAATCTAATCATATCCTCAGGGCAGTGCGGAGCCAGGAATCTCGTCAAAGGTGTTCAAACTTTAAAAGAGTCGATATAATTTTTTGCGTTGAATGTGTGCACCGGAAATTTTAAACCAAACAATGCAATATTTAGCTAAAGCATACAAATACTTTAATAGAACTACAATTTTATAAATTAAAACTACAACAACAACAAACCCAGTGTGGTCCCACAAGGTGGGGTCTAGGGAGGGTAGGATGTACACAGACCTTACCTCTAACTTTGTGAGGTAGAGAGGTTGTTTCCGGTAGAATTATAAATTAAAACTAACATAAAAAAAAGACAGAAAAAAATTATACTAATAAATGTACGATTTAAATAATTTATCACAATAAAGGCTGAAGAGTAGAACTCCGGAAGCCTAGAACCAAAAGAGGGAGAGAGTCGAGAGGGTTTAGAGCTTTTCGTTAAAGAAATTTTTCTACAACTTGACTTTAAAACTTTAAGATTTGCTAAATACAAAAAAATATTTTTAAGATTATTTGTTTGTTTTTACACACATTTAAAGTTTTAAGAGTTACTCCTTTATTAGGAAACTTTTAGGTTATTAATTTTCAAAAAGGGAGAGAATAGAACCCACTGTATTTGGTTTGATTTTACAGCTTCTCCACTACAAACAAAATGGTCCCAAAAGGAGCACACAAAGCTTCTCCTCGGGATCGAACCAGCCCCTCCAAGCGCATTATGAACACCCTAGACCGCTGTGCCGCGGCTCTTCTGCAAAGGGTGTTCAAAGTAATATATATAGTTATATAAAGTGGTATTTGACCTATATATACGGTATAATTTTCCGGCGAAGGGTGTTCAGCTTACCACCCTTGGGAGGCTGTACGTAGCTCCGCCCTTGCCTCAGAAAACTCAACCACAGTGGCGGAGCTACCTTTGGCGAAGGGGTTTCAATTGAATCCATTTCGCCTGGAAATTACGCTATGCAAAAAGGGTAAAACCAATTTTTACGCGCACACACAAACATATACATAAACTATTGAATCCCCTTGACATATTTTAATCCCCTTACTCAAATTCCTGGCTCCACTACTATTCAACCTAGTCAAACTCTATTGCTGGTATAGAATGGTGCTTACAAAATCAAAATTACAGCACACCACCTGTTCGACTCAAAACTAAGCTAAACATAAGGCAAAACAAGAGACCCAATAAAGCACATAAAGAATGAACCTTTTGCCTAAAAAAAAGGACAAATCATACCAAGAAAATGGGCAAGGCCTTCAAGTCCCTCAGGATCACTAAAAGCACCAACACACACATTCATTGAAGCTGCACACTGATAAAAATACACCCAAAACAAAAAAAAAATGATGAAATTAATTCACTTCTAATGAAACTAGATAATAATTCAAGGTAACCCATATACAACAACTCAAAAATATATAGAAAACTATAAAACAAACAAACATTAACGGTTTCTTCAAATACCCAAAACAAAACAAAAAATACGACATTGATTCATTTTAATGAAACTAAATAATTTAAAGTCAACCCATATACAAAAAATTCAAGTAACATAGAAAAATACAACATAAATGAATCAAAGTTACAAACTTTATGGTTTCTTCAAATACCCAAAACAAAAAAATATGAGATTGATTTAGTTTTAATCAAACCAAATACTAATTTAAAGTAAACCCATATATACAAGAATTCAAGTAACATAAAAAGTACAACATAAATGAATCAAAGTTACAGACTTTATCAGTTTCCTTAAATACCCAAAACAAACAAAAAAAACATAAAATTGATTCATTTTTATAGTAAACCCACTTAAAAATAATTCAAGAAACATAAAAAAATACAAAAAAATGAAAAAAAGTTACAAACTTTATCAGTTTCTGGGTCACTGATGAGAAGAATTTCAAGATTATTTAGAAGAACAATTCTTCTATAATCCCTCTTATCAATTCTAGGCTTCACTATCTCTACTCCCATATTTTCTTTATTTTTACCAACTGCCATTGTTCTTGAAAAAAAAAAGATTAATTTTCGCAAGGACTGATGAATGAACTTATATAGTCTTTTCTTTTTGTGCTTAAATACATAGACTTTCTTTCGGCCCAATTCACACGATTATCCTTATTTCAGGTGGTCTTTAATTTTTGTTCCTCGTGGTCTTTTAACTTTTGCCCTTTCACCTAAAAAATAAATTACCGAAAATATCCTTAACGTCGTGAGTTTGAATCTCAATAAAATCAAATAGAAAAAAAAATAAAAAATTACAAGGCAATATTTTATTAGAAACACATGCATATTCGATTAAAGTTGTATAGAAATTATGACTTAAGGAGCATAGTTTCTATATAATTAGGCATCCGAGAATATCTTTATGAGGTTGTGGGTTCGAATTTCAACAGAATCAAAAAAAAAAAATATCAAGGCAAGATTTTATATAAATTATGTCTATTCGATTAAAGTAGTATAGAGATTATGCCTTAAGGGTCATAGTTTCTACATAATTATGCTTAAGGTAAAGTTTCGTTGAAAAATTAAGAGTATGTTTTATTCGCCTAGTTACATAGAAACTATGCTCCAATGAGCATAATCTCTACATAACTTTGGCCGAAAATGCATAATTTCTATGAAAATTTGTCTTGCGATATTTTTACATCGCTGGGATTCGAACCCAGAGTCTCTGATTTAGTAGATGAATAAAGGGTACTTTGATCCATAAATTTTCATTAAATGAGAAACATATGCAAAAATTAAATATCAGCCCGTATGAAGGACAATACACCTATTTTTTGGTTTCTTTTTGTGCTTAAATATATAGAGTCCTTTTTTGGCTTAAATATATAGTCTTTTATTTCTGTGCTTAACTATACATAGTTTCTTTTTTTTGCTTAAATATATAGAGTCCTTTTTTTTTTTTGCTTAAAAATGTAGAGTCCTTTTTTTTTTTTTGCTTAAATATATAGAGTCTTTCTTTTTGCTTAAATATATATAGTCTTTTCTTTTTGTGCTTAAATATATAGTCCTTTTTTTTTTGCTTAAATATATAAAGTATTTTTTTGTGCTTAAATATATAGAGTTTCTTTTTTTGCTTAAATATACAGAGTCCTTTTTTTTGCTTAAGTATATAGTCTTTTTTGTTTGCTTAAATATATTGAGTCTATAGGAAGAAAGGTGGAAAATGCAGCCTTGAATCTGGGAGGCTGCTACTCCGAGTTGTATCTTTAGCTTATTTCATAGTACCTCTTTCCGGTTTGCCTTTGTAAGACTAATTTTCTTGTGGTCTGAGATTTAACATAAAACTCAACAATGTTTTATTAGTAGTATTTGATTTGATTTTTATTTTCCACATAAAAGATAGCATAATTTATTTTAATATTTGGTTTTAAATGTTTTTTCCGCATAAGTTATCGGGAAGTATATGTAGTATTATTTTATGGGGATAAGATATTGAATAATAATATGTGAATTAATACTATATGGCTTAGAACAATTTCTTTGTTACTCTCAATTTATGTAGCATCATTTAACTGGGCATGAAATTTAAAAAATGACTTGTCGGAAAGTAGAGAAAATAATTTCAAGTTTGCTCTAAGAAAACAAGTTACTTCAAAATCATGAAAATGACTAATTTGCTCTAAGAAAACAAGTTAGTTCAAAATCATGAAAATGATTTGTCGGAAAGTAGAGAAAATTAGTTTTTTAAGTGTCATTTCAAGTTTATTGTCTCCTCCCCATCCTAAACGCGCCCAACCCCCACCCCGACCCCATAATATTTTCCTAGATTACATATAATTAAAGACTTTTGGAACAATATTTATTTCCTTACTTATCAAACGCCATAAAATAAATAAGAAAATCATTTATTTTCCAAGAAAATATTTTTTGAGAAAAACATTTTCCTACCTACCAAACAGACCCTATGAACCCCAAAAGTCGAGTAGTCAACTCTCATGCCTCTATCAAACTCCTTTTCCTTGTTACTTCTCGGTTGTTACAAAGTCATAGGGACAGCATACATACTGTCACTCTCCAGCTTCTTCTTCCTACCTAATTCCTTATATACCTATGAGATTCAACTGCCAATTTTTAGTTTTTTTTTTTAAAAAAATAACGCTTTATCTCTATTTGAAGAAAATATTTACCCAAAATGGCCCTTTTATACAATATTATACACTTCTATACAAGGTTTATACATTGTTTACGGTAAGTGTATAATGTTGTATATCATATGTATAAACACTGTTTCAAAAAAAAGTTGGCTACGTGGATGAATATTTTATGCTAGATTGTATATTATTGAAATTATTCCTTTTAAAAAATGCCAATTTTTAGTCCTTTGGTAATTATTATGGAGATTTACCCATCACAGAGATGCACAGAGGAAGAAAACGAACTTCATATATCCCTTTTCTACTCAATCCAGAAACAAGATACTTGCCCATAGGAGCCACTTCACTTTCCCTTCCACATGAGGATTGCTTCTCTTTGTTTCTGAAATGGACCCTGCGCGCCAAAGCAGGATGCTTTGTACATCGGGCTGCCATTTTTGAGAAGATGTTATAAAGAAATGCAAAGGAGCACCTTTGGCTGTAAATACTCTAGGAAGCATGCTGTATAACGGGAATGGTTAAAAGTGAGAGATGATGTATGGCAATTAAAACAGGAAGGTGATGATATCTTACCTGCAGTCCTGCACTATGGTTGAGCTATAATCAGTTGCCATATTACTTGAAGCAATGCTTTGCTTACTGTTCATTTTTTGCAAAGGGTCAAGAAATCGCGAGCATCATGCTGATTCAGCTGTGGTTGGCTCAAGGGCTAATACATTTGTCTAACGAAAGGCAAGAGTTGGAAGATGTCGGTGTCCACTATGTGAAAGAGTTGTGTTCGACATCTCTTTTCAAAGAGATTGAAGCACACAATGTAGAGATTTGTTGGTTCGTAAACAAGTAGTAAGCATAGCGTAAGTTTAAAATTTCTTACTCAACAACAATCCTGTCATTGCTTATGCGATAATCATGTTGTATGTTCAAAACATGATAAAAAAAAACTTACAGGTTTTCGTACGCGGATTCAACACTAAGATATCCACGCGATTTGTTTCTCGATTGTAAGATCTAACTTCAATGTATTTTCTACTCAAAAAAGCTAGGAAATCTTGCTTTAGGAACTAAGAAGTTATTTTCTATCTACCTATAATTATGGGGTATGTATTGTATATATAGGAGTTCAGGACAAAACCTAAACAGATATAAAACAGAAAAATTTGGGCCCATGTTAATGTTCAGTGGACCAGCCCAGCCCAGCTAGTCCAATTCACACCCAAAGTGGACGTCCAAGCTCCCATTTTGGGCCCCAATTGATTCCATGTATTTGTCCGAGTACCCATATAATATATCCAACACATTTCATTAAATCCGAAATCCAATTTGACTTAATTAAATAATTTCTATCAAATAGAAATATTCCATAATTATTATAAATTAAATATCTCAATTATCAATCGAATATTTAATATTTTCTCAATACACTCTTAGATCGAATAAACAATTGCATATATTGTGACCTTATGTGCCTTCACATATTGACATTAATCTAATTAAGGTTCATACGAAACTCCTAGAATGCGTCGTATGACGAACTCAATATGTGAAGTACGTTTACATGAATCCAACAAACTATAAATTCCTTTCATTCGCGACACATTCGATTAAGCTTAAGATTTGTCAAGTGTCTATCCAAATGGCTTAATCACTTTATCTCACATTTATTAGTTGACAACTAGACCATATTCTAAATATATCTCTTGCAATGGCCAGTGACTTTAGTCAACCTAATAACATTGAGAAGTTGAGTGATCTCTCGAATTTCCAATCGAGGAATGAATCTTATTCTTGGCTCAACTACTACTTTGATTTACATCCTGATCACCCAACACAAGTTGTATCTTATCCAGAAGGAGTTTAAACTTAGAACTTGGTCAAAGTACATCATTCTGTAAACAAGGTGCGTATTGATCTCAAGTCAAAGGACCTGTATATTCCACACGCCGATAACACTATAGACATGTATAACAAATAGTTTATCGACAGAGTATACCAATACTTTTCCAAAGTATCCATGTGTCCATCACGAGTAACCATTACTCGTAGCTGTGAGACATACTACATTCTCCAAGAATGTGATACGCAGACCACATGTCGACTTATAGCATATCATCGATATCGCATTCTCGATGATCATTAGTCGATGCTATTTTGAGAGTTACGTTCTATCATTAATATCTCACTCTATTAATGACAACGTAAGTTCAAGGGATACACATATATGAATAATTGCAAACAATCAAACAATAATTCAATAATTGCAAATGCCATAAATATTAATCTCATTAATAATACGAATGTGTCCAAGTACATTTTTGTCCTAATATAGATTGTCTCTAGGACATACATCCGTTCACACAACTCGTTCATAACTTTTAAAATGCATGATCTGGTGCATGACCTTGCAGTATTAGTTGCACAAACCGATAGTTGTGTCGTAAAAAAACAACACTGATAGTATAATTGAGAGGTTCATCATGTAGCACTTTTCAGTTATAGTCCTTTAGATTAAAGCATTCCGGAATTTTGTGTAAACAGAAAAAAGGATTCACACAATTTTTGCTCCGTCTGAAGGATTTAAAAATTATGCTGCTCTTTTGGTTGGTCAATCCATTTCAAGGTTCAAGTATCTGAGTGTATTAGATTTACGCCATTCAAGTCTTGAGATGCTGCCAGTTTCTATTAGAAACATGATATATTCTATTGGATGTATCATTCTTGTTCGGACTGAAAAACTTAAAAGAAACGTAAAAACAATGGTAGATTTCACTACCCTTCTTCACACATATACCTGCTTGAAAAAAGAAAATCTATTCCTATTAAAACTTACTCTTGAAATCTGAGTATGCTCACTTCATTCTGTTTATTTACGGACATGAACGAGACTAACATCATCGATGACAGGTCCACACATGTTACTGGAGTTATCTATCTTTGTGTGATAGAATGGGTTATAGAAAGCTATCGTTGTTCTAGTTTTATCTGCTTGGAACTCGAGGCTTGCAGTCTTGAACCACCCCTTTCCTTGTGATACAAAGGAAACTTGTGTACTCGCCTTGCCAGCGAATGCTTTAACTGTCATTGATCCGTGGCTAGAGATGGCAATGGATCCTGGACCCGGTCCGGATCCGGTGTATCCAGATCCGTTTTATAGGATATGGATCTTCAAAATTTGGACCCGACGGATCCGGATCGGATCTGGATCTTGTATTTGAGATCCGTATCCGGTCCAGATACTACCCGTGGATCCATTTTTTATTAAATATATTCATAACCTATAATGTAATTTTATAAGTATTTTCTTAAAATTGCTAAGCACATCCTTGCAAGTTTAATTCTCAAAACAAGTTTAATTTATTCCCGCGTTAATTCAAAAACAAAAAATAAAGAGGTAACTTCGATAATAAAATCAATGTTATATTAGTGAATGACTAACATCTCCAAAGACAAGTAGTTAAAATTATATTCACTTCATTTACGAAGATTCCAAGCACATGCAAGTTCTGCATTGTGAAAATACTAGTCAGCATTTTCCACAACTATTGTCATTGTCCAACATTTTTAATTAATAGCTCAGAATCAAAATGAGACAACGAACAAAATATCTCATATGAACATTTCAAAATTGAAAAACAGTAAATTGTTAGCTAAGTAAAAATCGTTTGTCAGTTCAAAAAAATTTCTTAGCAAGGTAAATTTTTTTACATGTGGATCCAGATCCGATCCGTGGATCCGGATTTGGATATGATTTTTATGGACCCGCTGGATCTGGATTCAGGTATGAAAACGGATCTGGATCTGGATCTAGTAGGATCCGGTCCAGATTCGATCCGTTGCCATCCCTATCCGTGGCAGTCATTCTTTGCATCGCCAATAGTGAAAGTCAGGTTGTAGAATTGTTTGGGGACTGTTCTTACGGTCTGTGCAATGCCTGTTTCCTTTCCTCCTATCAATTCAACAGCTGCACTTCCTGAAGGCACTACGAAATTCTTTGAGTCGATGTATTTCACTGGTTTTACGTACTGAACCATCCACCCTGGAATTGGTGAGTACTTGTCTTGTTTCAAAGGCAATATGAGCACTCCTGTTGAGAAGTTCTTGTATACATGCGGACCAGCTTCAAATCCACCATTTTTCACCAAGTTACCTGCATCAGGAAAAAGGTATTGCATCAGTATCTGACTTAGTTTACAAGATATGCACCACTCTACTCAGCTGAAAAGTTTTGCTATGTATTATAGAATCGAGAAGAGGAGCTTTGGTGGCAACGGTAAGAGTTGCCGCCATGTTACTAGGAGGTCGGTTCAAGCTATGAAAGTTGTCTCTCGTAGAAATGCAAAGTTATTGCCTGTTTGGCAAAGCTTCTAAAATAAGATTAATTTGAAAAGTACTTTTGTCCAGAAACAATTTGTGTTTAACTAATCAATTTAAAAATAATTTTGAACAACAATTAGTGTTTGACCAAGTTTTTAAAAAGTGCATTTCAAATCTTTTGAAAAGTACTTTTGGGGAGAACTACTTTTTTCAGCTTCTACTTCGGCTAAGAACGCTCTTTCTTCTCCTAAAAGCTTTGACCAAACAAATCAACTTTGGCCTTGGAGAAACTTGGCCAAACAGGCTATAAGTCTACATACAATAGACCCAATGTGGTCCAGACCTTTCCCAGGACCCTGCGCATAGCAATCCACTGAGATACCCTATTAATTACAGGATAGAAACTTACCTTTAGTATATGTGATAGGACGCATTTCCTTGATTGCGACATGGTCTATTAGAGGTCCACAGGTTGGATCTTCTTGGTTACCAGGGTTGTGAAATGCAATCTTAACAAAATCAGATGTTGTTTCGAAAGCCCACGCATAAGTGTCACTGCCATCAGCACTGTACAGTGTCTGAATGGTAAGATCACTTGACATGCCTCCAGCTGAGACCCTTAGAACCTCATTTTGAGCACAAGTCCTAGTGGTTCCAAAAGTGAGGGAATATATTACCCTTGGCTTCACATTCACATACTGAGTGATGGCAGCCTCATTCCTGAGTCGAACCGCGTGGATCTCACGAGGGATCGGGAAGTAGAAGCCGCCTGGCTGGCGCCCAGCAGATACCCACTCCACTATACCGCTGATTTCTCATTCAGGCAAGGAGTATTTGCCAATGATCACTGTTTTCTTTAGATCTGGTGGCTTTGGCCCTTCCTCAAAGTCTCCATTTTCCAGTATATCTGTCAAAATGTTAGAAAGATATCAATATCACCTCACAACTTGTAGTATATTGGAGATAACATTCAGAAAAATCTCAGTAAGTTATATCACGAAGTAAAATAGCTCAACAACATAACCAGTGTGATTCACAAATGGGGTCTGGAGAGGGTAGAGTCTACATAGAATTAACTCTACCTAGAGGCAGAGAGACAATTTCCGACAGATCCCCGAAAAGCAAGTAAAATAGCTCAAGATTCTTTGTTTTTTTGTTGTGACCTACAGACTAGTTAGTCAATGCATACAAATACAAAAATGCTGAAGTGCAATCTTATTGTGCTGAGGTCTAAAAGTTGGCTGCAACTGCAACTTGGTTGATTGCTACTAAAGAGTTCTAAGTATAGTATATTATTAGAGTGACGGAACTAGTATTTTGGTGTTTAAAAATATAAAGAAGTAAACACACAATAAAATAAAAGAATTTAATATCTATTATATATATATATAAAAAAAAAACTTGTATTTATTATGTAATTATTCGCACCTAGCTCTGCCACTGAGTCTATATACCAATAACATCTTCCTTATACAATATAATTTTTTTTTAAAGCACTACTAATCTTTATATAAGCTAAATAAGAATTCACAAAAAAGTAGATCTTACCATTAAGAACAGTTGCAGAAACAAAGCTGCTGTACAAAGAGAAAATGAGTACAAAAGAAAGAGACAAAATGAAAGCCATTTGAGCGCAAAAATTTGGTGAAAAGAAGCAAGTCTCAATTAGATTGAAGAGAAAAAAAGACAGGAATCTGTCCTATTTAAAGAGTAATGAAGTAAGAGTGTATAATAATATTTAGGAAAGATAAAAGATTAAAAAAAGACAACACAGTGTATAAAATATCTCGCGTTAGTAATGTTAAAGCTAGTTAATGAATAAAACTAGCCAAGTTGGTGTGAATGAGAAATGGAAGGCAACCTTTCCGAACAGTCACCAACCTATTCCGAAGAGGCACCTTCAAGGCTATATAAACTAAGGCAATGCCTCATTTTAAAGATACCAAAACCAAAAATTTCTCGCATCCGAAATTCGCATTCTTTTTCACAAATAAAACTATCGAGTCTTACTTGTGTTTCGTTGCCAACTTTGAGTTCGTCGAAGTCGAAGGCGTTTGACGTACCGCTACTCCTCGCGACAGTATATCCGTTTTATCCGGGAGGAAGTAATCCATAACCTCGGGTACAAGTGAGGGGATTAAATTCCTTAAGGACACACAAGTGAATTCTGTGGTCTCGGATATTTTCTTACTTCTGTATTATTTTTCCAGTTTCTGTTTTTTCTGGTTTTTTGTCTTTCCGTTTGGTTTCTGTTTTTCCTGATTTTTTTAACACAGGCACAACAACAAGCTTAAGGAATTTAATCATTATTTCTGTGTTCATTTGTTCTTGTTTAACAATTACAGAACGTTGTTGAAAAAAAAAAAGAAAAAAAAAAGGTGTTTGTTGTTTCGGTGTAACGAACTTGTATGTTGTTTGGAGACTAAAATCTTCGGATTTTCTACTCCGGTTGAGATTAAAGTTTCCATAACTTTCTACTCCTTTGGGTACTTGATTTGAAGATATAAAAACTTCATCAAGTATACAAAAGATACAATTTACTGGGAAAAAAAAAAAAAAAAAAAGGTGTTTGTTGTTTCGGTGTAACGAACTTATATGTTGTTTGGAGACTAAAATCTTCGGATTTTCTACTCCGGTTGAGATTAAAGTTTTCATAACTTTCTACTCATTTGGGTACTTGATTTGAAGATATAAAAACTTCATCAAGTATACAACATACAATTTACTGCATTTCGTTTCAAGGATTTTAAATCTGTTTGTGTAACCTTGATTCGGTTTGAAGAAATAAAATCTTCACCGTTGTGTATTATAATTGTTGCTGTCAAAACTGATTCGGTTTGAAGTCTTCACCGTTTATTAAACTTTTTCTGTTGCTTCGTTTGCGACAGAAATGGGAGACATGACTCCAAATTTGAATGCTACGCTATCGCCACACCAAATTTCCCCCATGGTTGGTTCTACGAGCAATACTACGTCCTCCAGTCGTACTGCACCAGCACCGGCTCCGGCAGAGAAGCCTGGAAAATTCACCGGAATTGATTTCAAACGATGGCAACAAAAGATGTTCTTCTATTTAACTACTTTAAACCTCCAAAAGTTTATTAAGGAGGTCGTTCCGATTTTGCCGGAATCAACACCTGATAATGAACGTTTTGTTGTAACTGAGGCATGGAAGCACTCAGATTTTTTGTGCAAGAATTATATTCTTAGCGGACTGGAGGATGATCTTTACAACGTCTATAGTAATGTGGAAACATCAAAAGATCTATGGGATGCGTTGGAAAAGAAATATAAAACAGAAGATGCTGGATTAAAGAAATTTATCGCTGCCAAGTTTCTGGACTACAAAATGGTAGATGGCAAGTCTGTTGTTACTCAAGTTCAAGAGTTGCAGGTTATCATCCACGATCTACTCGCTGAAGGTTTGGTGATTAGTGGGGCGTTTCAAGTTGCGGCAGTAATAGAGAAGTTGCCTCCTTCATGGAAGGACTTCAAAAATTACTTGAAACACAAGCGAAAGGAGATGACACTGGAGGATCTCATCGTCCGTTTGAGAATCGAGGAAGATAACAAGGCAGCGGAGAAGAAGGCAAATGTGAGATCAACCATAGGGGAGCACATATTGTTGAAACTCGCCCCAACTAATCTGAAAAGAGGAAAAATGCATCGGGACCAAGGAGCTATCCCAACAAGAAGAAATTCAAGGGAAACTGCCACAATTGTGGAAAAATCGGACACAAAGTTGCAGACTGTCGTGCTCCGAAAAAGGTAAAGAAGAAGGGTCAGGCTAATATGGTTGAAACAAACGAGGAAGTTGATGACTTGTGCGCTATGTTGTCTGAGTGCAACTTAGTGGGAAATCCGAAAGAGTGGTGGATTGACTCTGGCGCCACTCGCCACATTTGTGCTTTGTTAGAGAAGCATTTGCTTCATATGCTCTCGCCGGCCCGACGATACCATATATATGGGAAATTCTGCAACGGCCAAAATTGAAGGTTATGGAAAGATACTCGCTTGAAGATGACATCGGCAAGGTGGTGACTCTTAACAACGTCCGTCATGTTCCCGAAATTAGGAAAAATCTAGTATCTACCGACTTCTAGTAAAGAACGGTTTTAAGTGTGTTTTTGTTTCGACAAGGTTGTAATAAGTAAGAACGAGATGTACATAGGAAAAGGTTACCTCACAGAGGGCCTTTTCAAACGAATGTAATGGTCGTTGCCAATAATAATAAAGTTTCGCTTCGTCTTACTTACTTGAGTCAAATAATTTATGGCATTCACGTTTAGGACATGTCAATTACGAACCTTGCGAAAAATGATTAGTTTGGAAGTATTGCCTAAGTTTGAATGCAATCAATCAAAATGTCAAATCGTGTTGAGTCTAAGTATGTTAAACATCCTTATAAGTCGGTTGAAAGGAATTCAAGTCCTTTAGACTTAATCCATACGTATATTTGTGACATGAAGTCAATCCCATCTCGCGGTGGAAAGAAATATTTCATAACTTTTACCGACGATAGTACGCGGTATTGCTACGTTTATTTACTTAATAGTAAAGATGAAGCAATTGAAGCATTCGAGCAATACAAAACTGAAGTTGAGACTCAACTTAACAAAAAGATTAAAATGATAAGGAGTGATAGGGGCGGTGAATATGAATCTCCTTTTGAACAAATATGTTTGGAATATGGCATTATTCATCAAACAACTCGCCCCCTTACTCGCCACAATCAAACGGAATTGCGGAAAGGAAAAATAGAACCCGAAAGAAATGATGAATGCCACTGTTAATAAGTTCTGGTTTACCCCGAACTTGTGGGGGAAGCCATTCTAACAAATAGCCGAATACTCAATCGAGTGCCCCATAGCAAAACAAAATCTATTCCATACGAAAAGTGGAAATGAAGGAAGCCCAATTTGGGATACTTCAAAGTGTGGGGGTGTTTGGCCAAGGTGCAAATTCCTAAACCCAAAAGGGTAAAAATAGGACCTAAAACCATTGATTGTGTTTTCATAGGATATGCCACAAATAGTAAGGCATATCGATTTCTAGTTCACAAATCAGAAAATCCCGACATTCAGGTGCATACGGTAATTGAATCAGATAATGCTGACTTCTTTGAAACCATATATCCGTATAAAAAGGAATGTGAGTCGTCTAGCAAAGAATCTAAACGAGCTCGGGAAGAAACAAAGGAAAATATTCCTGATGAGGAAAATCCAAGACGCAGCAAACATCAAAGGACGTCTACTTCCTTTGGACTAGAATTTCTAACATTTTTGTTGGAGAATGAGCCTCGAACCTTAAACGAAGCTATGTCTTCATCGGAAGCTCAATTTTGGAAAGAGGCAATCAATAGTGAGATAGAATCCATATTAAACAACCATACTTGGGAATTGGTTGACCTTCCTCCAGGGAATAAACCTTTAGGTTCCAAATGGATTTTCAAGCAGAAAATGAAAGCTGATGGTACTCTTGATAAATATAAGGCAAGACTAGTTGTTAAAGGGTTTAGACAACGAGAAGGTCTTGATTACTTTGATACATACTCGCCGGTAACGAGGATTACATCTATTCGGGTGTTAGTAGCGTTAGCCGCCGTGTACGGTCTTGAAATCCATCAAATGGATGTGAAAACAGCCTTCTTAAATGGAGAGTTAGAGGAAGAAATTTACATGGAACAACTTTGAGGGGTTTGTAGTTCCGGGGAAAGAGAAGAAGGTGTGTCGACTTGTTAAGTCTCTTTACGGACTAAAACAAGCACCCAAACAAGTGGCATGCAAAATTTGACCATACAATGCTTGTCAAATGGATTCAAGATAAATGAGTGTGATAAATGTGTCTACATTAAGAACACTCCAAACCACGTAGTCATTGTTTGTTTGTACGTGGATGATATGTTGATAATGAGTAACGACATTGCTAACATAAATGCTACTAAGCGCATGCTTGCTAGTAAGTTTGATATGAAAGACTTAGGAGTTGCCGATTTAATTAAGGGAATTAAAATCCATAAGACTCCTCAAGGTCTAGCATTGTCTCAATCTCATTATATTGAAACGGTACTTGAAAAGTTCAAGTATTTGGACTTTAAAGTTGCAAAGACGCCAATTGATATGAACCTTGCTCTTGCAAAGAATAAAGGTGAAAGTCATTCTCAATTGGATTATGCCGAGTGTTGGGAAGTTTGATGTATATCATGAACCGTACGCGACCCGATATTGCATGTGCTATAAGTAAACTAAGTCGCTACACTAGTAATCCCGACCAAAAACATTGGTGGCGATGAAACGAGTTTTGGGGTATTTAAAACATACTCAAAACTTTGCTTTGCATTATAACAGGTATCCTGCAGCTTATTGAAGGATACAAAGATGCAAATTGGATCACCGTTCAATCGAAACTAAATCCACAAGTGGATATGTTTTTACCATAGGTGGAGGAGCGAGTGTCTTGGAAGTCATCCAAACGGACATGTATCGCCCGCTCTACAATGGAATCGAGTTCATAGCTTTAGACAAAGCCGGTGAAGAAGGCTGTCGAATGGCTCCGGAATTTCTTAGAAGATATTCCATTTTGGCCCAAACCGTTGGCTCCTATATGCATACATTGCGATAGCCAAGCGGCAATAGGAAGAGCGGGAGCCTTATGTACAACGGAAAGTCTCGTCACATACGACGAAGACATAATACCGTTAGACAACTACTCTCTAGTGGAATTATCACAATTGACTATGTTAAGTCAAGAGATAATGTGTCGGATCCACTAACTAAAGGCCTAACTAGAGAGGTAGTTGAAAGATCATCAAGGAGAATGGGACTATGGCCGAGGACAAGTCATCGTGACGGTAACTCTACCTAGAAGACCGGAGATCCCAAGATCTAGGTTCAAAGAGATCAAACAAAGTCATTAATGACGGTTCAACATTGTCACAATAACTCTTTGGTCCATTCTCGTGATGAGACAATGTTCGGTACCGGGATAAAGCATTGCGGCTTTTTAATGGTTCCTAAGTTTGGTACTGGTTATATCAAATAGTGTATCTACGGGATGACACATTTAGGAATCACCTATATAAGTGTGAAGTGTAAGCCGCTTCAAGGAGAATTATGTAAGGCCAATTCTCTACGCACTTATGAACCGGGCAAAGGTGTTCATGGTCGAAACGAACAAAACAATGAGAACCAAAGACGGTTAAAGGGTTAATTGTGTGACATGTGGTTGTCTAGGTATACACCAAAGCTCGACGGTTCAAGGATATCACATCTACCGATTGACCGAGTATATCCGACATATGTTCACTACGGAAAGTTCAAAGAGAAATCTACTTATCCGGATGCGATTAATCCTTGCTTACGAATCACACGCTTTTTGTCATGCATGTTTTTCATCATATAGCCATTCCCCATTCATGTGGGGGATTGTTAAAGCTAGTTAATGAATAAAACTAGCCAAGTTGGTGTGAATGAGAAATGGAAGGCAACCTTTCCGAACAATCACCAACCTATTCCGAAGAGGCACCTTAAGGCTATATAAACTAAGGCAATGCCTCATTTTAAAGATACCAAAACCAAAAATTTCTGCATCTCGAAATTCTGCATTCTTTTTCACAAATAAAACTATCGAGTCTTCTTGTGTTTCGTTGCCAACTTTGAGTTCGTCGAAGTTGAAGGCGTTTGACGTACCGCTACTCCCCGCGACAGTATATCCGTTTTATCCCGGGGAGGAAGTAATCCATAACCTCGGGTACAAAGGTGAGGGGATTAAATTCCTTAAGGACACACAAGTGAATTCTGTGGTCTCGGATATTTTCTTACTTCGTATTATTTTTCCGCTTTCTTTTTTTCGGTTTTTTGTCTTTCCGTTTGGTTTCTGTTTTTCCTGATTTTTTGAACACAGGCACAACAACAAGTAACCTGAGAGAAGGGAAGAACCTAAAGGGAAGTGAGACACTCTACCCTGGTCACTAATGCAAACATTATCGGCCGCTTGCACGGCTCATGCCTATGATACACAGACAATTTTATCGACGCTCTCTTCCCCGGAAAGAAGAAGAAAATTATTCCATTTCATGGTGCGACTCTCATTTTCCTAAAGATGACATTCTTTTATTTAGTAAAACAGTAAGTTTTCTGCGCACTGGCAATTTAATAATCTTTTACACTAGCACGCTAAGTTGAACCACTGAGCAACATATAGCTTTTCATATCATGTTTGAAATGACAAATTGAAATATGGAATATACCTACCATATTAAGTTAAATTGCACCAATAGTGCAAAATTTTCCTATACTTGTTACTAGTATATGTAACCTCACACACACAAGCCAAGAACGTGGCTTACCTAAAGGCTTCATTAACACAATTAGACACCCAATTTCAGCTCGTCGTGCTTAAAAATAATGTTTCGGGGTCCTAATGATTAAAAAGCACGAAATAACTCTTTCTTGCATTCTTTGGCAATTTAGAATTTTTTTCAATTATTGTCATTTTAAATAATTTTTTAGGAATCATTATTTTCTTGGCACATGTACAACGCAACGATTTTCGTGCAGTTAAAAATTATTTCTTAATTTTTATGGCAAATACATTTTTTGTACTGTTGGAAATAATAATTCAAAATTGTAGAAAATTAAATTTGATTAGGATTTATATTTTAATTCATGACTAATTAGAATTTATAGTCAAATTTATATAGGAATTGAATTTCCTGTTTAGAGCTAAATTAGGTTTCATATTATTATAAATGGAGATACTGCTAGCTATTTTCATAATAAGAGATATTGTGAAGAATAGTGAAAATTGTAGAGTGCATTTATAAATTTATAGAATTTATCAATAAAGTATTTTCATTCACATTGTTTATACATTAGTACTTAGGTTTTATTTATATTTTTTAACTCGTTTTTTTATGTTTATATGTTGGTTATGTTTAAGCACAGTCCATCGTCGAAGAAAATCCGAAACGATTAATTTTATACGCAGAGAAAGAATTCGATCAAGTAAAGGTCTTATCCAAAAGGTTATATTTTAGGTGATGGGTTGGAAGACCCATTGATTAAAGACCTAAGGACTAAATGTGATACTAAGGGTGGCCAGTGGGCCGGGACGGCCCGACCCCGTCCCGAGCCCGCCCCGGTCCCGAGTAAAAAAAAAAAAAGACGCAGCGGGACTCGAACTTGGGACTGGACAATGTCTCGTCCCGCCCGTCCCGACCCCGCCCCAGGTCCGCCAAACCCGACCCCGCGCCCGATCCCGCCCGAAAGCCCCCCTTTGCAAATATAAGTGTTGCACCAACGACCATTTTAGATTTTAGCCGTTGGACAACTGCCATTTTTGGCCTCCCCCCTCCCCAAACCCCCCTACCCCTTAATATTTATTTTTAACTCATAAGTTATTATATTTACACTTTAACCCAATTTTCCAACTATAAATAACTCATTTTCTCTTCATCTTTCTCACAAATCTTCCTACAATCTCTCTAATCTCTCAATATCTCTCTCTACATTGTTTACTAAATATTCAATTTTATTTATTCATTTGGGAATTGGGAGTGAAGTTGGCAACTAGCTTGAGGATCTTCCATCGAGCAAAGTTTCAATTTTCAACCTCTCGATTACATGTCGACGTTACGTCGGCGTTTGGTACATTCGTTCCTTCATTAAATTATTATTGTCTGTTTATTTTATTTAGCGCACTTAATTTTATTGTCTTTAATTATTTATTATCATAATTAAAATGAAAGGATTAAGAGGTATATTTAAGGGTAAGGGTGCTTCTTCTAGTAGGGGCGGCAACCAGGGCAAGGGTACTTCTTCTAGTCATCTTATTCCTACACATGATGATTTTGTTGATACTTAACATTTTCCTACAATACCATTAGATTTAGACGAGGAGCTATTTTCTGGAACTCAAGAAAACTTTAATTTAGACGATGATCTAGATGATACATCCACTAATGTTGATGACAACACACCCACTAGTGCACCTTCAACTGAAATGCCTCATATTCCCACTAGTATGAGACGAGGTCCAGCAAAACGACCATTAAAATCAGATGCATGGACATTTTTTGATAGGGACGTAGAGAATCAAGTAGATATATGTAAAATTTGTAAAAATATTTTAAAATTTAAAACTGGAAAAGGTCACGGTGGGACGGGGGGTTTAATTAGACACCTAGTAAGTGCTCATCCAGCAAGGTATGCCCAATACCAGGCTTCAAAACCGGGTGCGCAAACGCCCGCTCCATCGGGACAAGGTTCACATACTGATATTGTCCCGAATCAAGTACATGATCAAATTAACCCTATGACGGGGGGGGGGGGGGATTGTAGGCCCTAAATATAATAAACATAGAGATAGGGAAGCAATATCAAAATTAGTTGTTGTGGAAGGTTTGCCTTTTTCATTTTCTTCATCTCCCGATTTTATTCATTACATTAGAGAAATATATAATCCTGCTTTTAACGATTTTCCTAGATCAACTGTTAAGAGAGATGTATTTAAATTCGCGCATTAATATCAACAATATTTACGTTATTCATTATATCATTTTAATGGCAAAGTATCTATCACGTCTGATATAGGTCGTAGTACTAACGGCCATGATTATTTAATTGTAACTTGTCATTGGATAGATTATAAATGATCTATGCAAAAACGTATCTTAGCGTATAGATATATAGATGATAGGCACACTGGTACTTTTATTGCAGATAATATTTATCAAGTGTGCCATTATTACGGAATAACCGATAAAATTATGACTATTACATTAGATAACGCTTCTTCTAACAATTACGCAATTACAATTTTAAAAAATAGTTTAACTCCATCTTTTCCAGATCATTTTCATATAAAATGCGCGTGCCATATATATAACTTAATTGTAAAGGATGGTCTATCACATTTTGAAGACATTCTTAGTAAAATACAATTTGCTATAAACTTTATTTTTAAAAGTAATAAAGTACAACGAAGAAAAGAATATAAAAAAATTTGTCACGACTGTGGACTATCTTATAGAAAAATTCCACAAGAAGTATCCACTAGGTGAAATTCTTTATACGAGCAACTACTTGTTGCTTATGACTATAGAAAACCTATAACTTTATTTTTTAACTCTCATAATCAAAATTCAGCTGATGTGGTTGTAGATAGTGATTGGGTAAAAATTTCTGAACTTATTGTATTTTTAGAGAATTTTTTTCAAGCAACAAAAGAATTTTTCGGTATATATTATCCTACTATTTCAACTATGTTGTTTTATATAACTCTAATATTTTTATTACTTAGTGAATATATGGAAAAACCAGCTTATATGACAGCTATTAAAAAAATGTTTATCAAAATAAAAATATATTTTATTCCTATTCCCACTATTTATATTATTGGTGTTGTATTAAATTCGATTATTAAAATAGACGGTTCTAAATCACTAATTGAAACTATTTACGATTGTATAGAAGTACTACCACCTCTAAGTCCCAAAAATCTAAATCACCCACCACCTATTGAACAAACTAAAGAAGAAGTGTTGTCTAGCGTAGAAGACCAATGCAAAAAAATATATAGGTTTTATTAACAAGAAAATGCTAGTAACTTACCGGCTTCCATACCATCTTCTTCATCTTCAACACAACCTCACAAAAGACATGATGTTTCTGCGGCTAGTATTGAAAGCCTCAGAAATAGAATGTGCGGCCGTACCGCTACTAACTAAATTAGCGAGTTGAATATTTTTGTTTTGCAGGGTTCTGTACCGTACCAAGAAGTTATCAATGAAGATGGACATGAAGACTTGCTGAAATACTGGAGGAGGAATGAGAAGACCTTTCCGACACTTTCAGTGATGGCCCGAGATGTTTTGAACATTGAAGCGTCATCAACTGCGTCTGAAAGCGCTTTTTCTGCCGGCATATATCAAATAGGAGACCACAAACACTCATTAGCCGGAGACAGCTTGGAAATTGCAGTATTATTCAAAGATTGGATACGAGCGGAGCGAGAGAAGGTTCGGTCAACCGGAGATCAACGAAGAAGAAGACGAAAACTACAATGAAATCTTATCCGAAGGTAGCGGAAGCGACATGGATCAATTTGACCAACAAATACCAATTCCAACCGAAGAACCACAGGAAATTATCAAGCAATTAGAACATATTTTTTTGAGAATGTAATTTTTTTAATTGCAATTTTATTATGTAATTTGCAACTTTTGGACAACACCACAAAGTTGCAATTTAGATTTTAGACTATTGTATTTGTATTACAAAAAAAATCATATGTCTATTAAATAATATAAGAGGCACAAAAACAGCATTGGGATGTTTTTATTACACTATCTTGTCTTGTTTATTGAGTTTTTTTTATACATATGTTATTAAAAAAAAAAAAAAAAAAAACCACGGAACCCGCCCCGATCCCGACCCCGACCCCGACCCCTTCACCCGTCCCACCCCGACCCCGCCAGACCCGGTCCACCAGACCCGAGCCCGGCCCACTGGCCAGGCCTATGTGATACTAAGGGGACAAGAGGGGAAAATCTAATATTCTACAAGGAAACTAGAAATCAAAGAAAGAATTTTACACTTTTATTGGATATATCATTCTTGTTTTTTATGAAAAAACTTAAAGTAACATAAAAACAATGGTAGATATAACTAAGATATAATAAAACAGATGATAAAGTATTCAACATGGTATCAAGGAAAATGAAATTCATTGCATGATGTTGTATACAAGTAAATATCTAATACTTCATTCGTTTCAATATGTTTGTCTGACTTTTTTTATTTGGTTCGTTTCAAAATGTTTGTTTACTTATTCTTTTGGCAACTCTTTAATTTTATCTTTTCATATGATAAGTTTAAGATAACAAGATTAAAAGACATTTTGATATATTATTTATATCATTAATTTAATATTATAAAATTTAAAAGTCTTCTATATTTTCTTAAACGTTGTGTCAAATCAAAATCAGAAAAATATTTTGAAACAGAGGGAGTATGCTTTTATCTTAAAAAGAACAAGATGTGTGCTCTTTAGAAAAAAATTATTATGTATGAGTCACAATTATTAGGTGGCAGATAATACTTATATTAGATTTCTCCCATTCACAAGTAGAGGTCCCACCTTTTTAGGAAGATTGGCCAAAGTCCCAACTAAGGTTGGCTAGTGGGCCGGGTCGGCCCGCCCCGACACTGCCCTGACCCCGTCCCGATCCCCCTAAAAAAACGGTGTTGGGACTTGAAAACGGGACGGGATGGGATCTGGACTCGTCCCGCCCCGCCCCCGACCCCCCTTTGCAAAAATGACTGTTGCTCAACGACCAATTTATATTTTGGCCGTTGTGCAATAATCATTTTCCCCCACCCCATAAACCCCCTACCTCCTTAATATTTATTTTTAACCCCTAAGTTACTATATTTACACTTTAATCCAATTTTTCAACTATAAATACCTCATTTTCTCTTCATTTTATCTCACAAATCGTCCGACAATCTCTCAACTCAATATATCTCTCTCTATAAGTCTACAATTACATTGCCTACTAAATATTTTATTTTATTTGCTCATTTGTATAATTGTATCAAAGTTAAAAAATTAGGACTAATGTTGACAACTAGCTTGAGGATTATCCATCGAGCAACGTTTCAATTTTCAACCTCGATTACAAGTCGACGTTACGTAGGCGTTTGGTACCTTCGTTCCTTCTTTAAATTATTATTGTTACTTTATTTTAATTATTACATTTAATTTCATTATCTTTTATTATTTATTAGCATAATTAAAATGGAAGGATTAAGAGGTATGTTTAAGGGTAAGGGTGTTTCTTCTAGTATGGGTAACAAGGGCATGAGTACTTCTTCTAGTCATCATATTCCTATACATGATGATTTGATTGATTACGCTAATACAGATGAAACTAAATTTTTTAATGATATATCATTAGATGATGAGATATATTCTGCAACTCAACCAGACTTTAATTTAGAAGATAATCTAGATGACACACCCACTAATCTAGATGACACATCCACTAATCTAGATGACACACCTACTAGTGCACCTCAAATGCTCAAACTGAAACTGAAACGTCTCATATTCCCCCTAGCATGAGACGAGGCCAAACACAACGAAAATTAAAATCTGCTGCATGAGATTTTTTTTATAGGGACCAATAGAATCAAGTAGTTAGATGCATAATTTGTAAAAATGTTTATAAATTTAAAATGGGAAAAGGTCAGGGTGGGAATGGATGTTTATTGAGACATGTACAAAGCTTTCACAAAGCTAGGTGGGATGAATACGAGGCTACAAAGTTGGGTGCGCCAATGTACTCTCAATCGGGACAAGGTTCACATAGTGTCCTAGATCAAGTACATGGTCAAATTAACCCAACAACGGGGGAAATTGTAGGTCCTAAATACGATAAACATAGAGATAGGGAAGCAATAGCAAAATTAGTTGCAGTGGAGGGTTTGCCGTTTTTATTTTCTTCCTCTCATAGTTTTATTCATTACATAAGAGATATGTATAATTCTGCTTTTAACGGCTTTCCTAGATCAACTGTTAAGAGAGACGTTTTTAAATTTGCACACGAATATCAACAATATTTACGCTATGCATTATATCATTTTTCTGGCAAAATATCTATCAATTCTGATATAGGCCGTAGTACTAACGGTCATGATTATTTAACTGTAACATGTCATTGGATAGATCATAATTGGTCTATGCAAAAATGTATTTTAGCATATAGATATATTGATGATAGGTACACTGGAAATTTTATTGCAGGAAATATTTATCAAGTTTGCGATTATTATGGTATAACTGACAAAATAATGACTGTTACGTTAGATAATGTTTCTTCTAATAATTATGATGTGAGACTTTTAAAAAATCTATTAACTCCATCTTTTTCTAATAATTTTCATAAAAATGTGTGTGTCATAGTTATAACTTAGTTGTAAAGGATGATCTATCACCTTTTGAAGACATTCTTAATAAAGTAGAATTTGCTGTAAACATTATTTTTAAAAGTAATAGAATACAAAGAAAAAAATATAAAAAAAACTTGTCACGATTGTGGATTACCTTTTAGAAAAAATCCTGAAGAAGTAGCGACTAGGTGAAATTCTTTATATGAACAACTACTTGTTGCTTACGATTATAGAAGACCTATAACTTTATTTTTTAACGCCCATAATCGAAATCCAACTGATATGCTTATAGATAATGATTGAGAACAAATTTCAGAATTTATTGGATTTATTGGATTTTTAGAGAAATTTTTTAAGCAACTAAATAATTTCCTGGTATATATTATCATACTATTTCAACTATGTTATTTTATACATCTCTAATATTTTTATTACTTAATGAATATATGAAAAAACCATCTTATAAGACACCTATTAAAAAAATATTTATCAATTTTTTAATTTTTTTCCATATTCCCACTATTTATATTATTGGTGTTGTATTAAATCCGACTATTAAAATAGACGATTGTAAAGCACTTATTAAACTATTAGCGAATATTCTTTGTATATTTTATAATTATGATATATGTATATTTAAGGTAACTTAGGATTCGTACCATATTAGGAATCAACCTTTGTACATATATATATATTGTGAATAATGAAAGGAATCCCCAATGGAAATTATTCAATCTTTCATGGTATCAAGAGCCTAAAACCTAAACCCACTCTTCTCCCATCTCTTCCTCATTCTCGGCCACAACCAGAAATTTCTTTTCTCGGCCAAGGAAACCAGAATTTTCCCTTCAACAATGTCTTCCTCCACAAATTTCGGTTCATCCACTGGCATACTTGACAACCCCTCTCAACGTTCAGTATCTTCTTTTCATCCGGCATTCGCCGTTAACAACATCAAGAATTTTATCCCCATAATTCTTGATAAAGAAGACTGTCAATATTCCATGTTGATGGAACTATTCTACATTCATGCATGTGCATACAATGTGCTCGATCATATTGACGAATCTGTTCCTCGTCCCACCGATGTTACAGACTCAATCTGGCGTCGTCTTGACGCCATCGTCAAACAATGGATCTACGGCACCATCTCCAAAGACCTATTGTGCACTATCATGAAAACAGGTGCTACGGCACGTGAACTTTGGGTCCGGCTAGAAGAAATCTTTCAGGACAATAAAAATACTCGGGCCGTGTATTTAGAAGAGCAATTCAACAATACCCGCCTCGAGAATTTTAACAACATGTCCGAATATTGTAATCAACTGAAACTCATCACCGATCAACTATCCAACGTCGGGACTTAAGTTTCAGAAACTAAGATGGTGTTTCAACTTGTTGCGGGTTTACCGAAAGGTGAATATGACACACTCGCAACAATGATTCAACAAGCCGACCCTCTCCTAAGTTTCAACAAAACACGTTCACAACTATTGTTGAAAGAAACTAGACGTGCTAAACAAGAGGAACACAATCAAAAGGCCTTAGTCGTTGACGGGATGACAACACATGCGGCCAGCAGCAACAATAGCGAAGACGAGGTCCAGAAGCGGCGCGAGCGGCGAGGCTGTGGCGGAGGTCGTGGCGGCGAGAGGTCGCAACAACAAAGGCAAGGGCCGCGGAAAGGGCCAACGCAACCAGCAACAGCCAGGCCAACAGAATTGGAACCAGCAGCAGCAGTAGCCCAACCAGCAGAACTGGGCCTCGCCTGCATGCCCGTACCAGAATACAAGGGCTTAGTTCCAGCAGCCGTGGTCAATCGGCCTCTTGGGCCCTGCCCCTGCCACCGAGCAGTGAGCCAACCAACAGCGGCAGCGGCGAGCCACACTGGCGTAGTCCAAAGAAGCGAAGCAACAACTGCAGTAGCGAATAAAGACAACACGATGACCCCCCGATCGCTTTGGGTCAGGCCTACACCACCGTGAACCTTCAACAGTCCGATGACAATTGGTACATGGACACCGGAGCCACATCTCACCTCATCCGGTAATGATAATGGATGTGAATTTAATAACTCGGCATTTCACAATTTATGTTCTAAATAAGGCATGGTTTTCCATTTTTCTTGTCCATATACTTCTTCCCAAAACGGAAAGGCTGAAAGAATTATACGTACCATCAATAACATGGTCCGCACACTTCTGTTTCATGCCTACCTACCACCGCCTTTTTGGGTCTATGTTGTCAAAATGGTAGAATCTCTTCTTAATATTTTACCAACTAGCACTCTCCGAAATAAGACACCTACCGAAATCTTATACCGTAGGCTACCATCATATGATCACCTACGTATTTTTGGATGCTTATGCTACCCCAACATAGCCTCCACTGCACCTCACAAACTTAACCCTCGCACTCTTCCATGTGTCTTCCTTGGTCTATCTCCTAATCTTCGGGGCTACTTGTGCTATGACATTGCTACTCGCAAAATCATCGTCTCCCGTCACGTCACCTTTGACGAGACAACATTCCCTCTTTCAAATCTCCAGAAATTTCAAACCACCGATTACATCTTTTCGATGAACCAAGTCTGTCCTCGGTCATCCAAAATCTATACCAACAGCAGCCCACTGTTCCGACAGTCTCGCCACTGTCCGGCACCACCCCAACAACTCCCTTCTCACCCCTACATCCCCTAGTCGAGTCACCTGCACCACCAGCGACACTGCTGCCCAGCACTCCAGCAACCAGTCCCCCAGGTCTGCAGGTTTCCAGTCCAACACATAGTCCCGAAAATAGTCCATCTGAACTGCTGCCCACTGGTCCAGAACCAGTGGACCAGCAACCTCATAGCCCCGACCCACCACCACTACCCTCATATTGCATGGAGACTCGTGCACAACACGGGATCTTCAAACCCAAGGTTCAATTCAATCTCTCCACACAAACCTTATCACTCATTCCAAAAAATCCCAAACTAGCAAAACTGGACCCAAATTGGAATGCGGTCATGTGCGAGGAATTTAAAGCTTTAACCAAGCAGAACACTTGGAATTTGGTACCTAGACTAGAAGGTGTGAATGTTATCCGGTGTATGTGGCTATTTCGGCACAAGTTCAGAGACAGTGGTGACTTAGAGAGGTATAAGGCAAGACTAGTTGTCAATGGCACTAATCAGCATGAGGGTATTGATTGTGGTGAGACATTCTGTCCGGTTGTTAAACCGACCACTATTTGGATTGTTCTCAGTATTTCTATGGGCATGCATTGGCCGATTCATCAGCTTGATGTCAAAAATGCGTTTCTTCATGGGGATTTGAAAGAGACTGTGTACATGCATCAGCCTCCTGGCTTTGTTCATCCGGCAGCTCCGCAGTTTGTGTGTCGTCTCAGGAAGTCATTGTATGGATTGAAACAGGCACCCCGCACTTGGTATGATCGGTTCGCCAGGTATCTTCTGCAGATTGTTTTTGTATGTAGCAGGTGTGATACCTCTCTCTTCACTTTTCACCGAGGTAGCAACACTGCATATTTGCTATTATATGTCGATGGCATTGTTCTTACTGCCTCATCTGACTGGTTGAAGAATGAAATCATTGCTCTACTCAAAACTGAATTTGCTATGACTGACTTGGGCAAGCTAACTTATTTTTTGGGTATATCGGTGACCAGATCTGCAACCACTATGTTCATGTGTCAGCGTAAGTATGCCGAAAAGATAGTGTACAGGGCCAAGATGGAAAATTGTAAAATTATGCCAACTCCGGTGAACTCAAAATCCAAGCTTAGTCCCAATGACGGTGCGCCAGTTTCTGATCCCACTCTATATCGGAGTCTAGCAGGTGCTCTTCAGCATCTTACATTCACTAGGCCTGATATTACATATGTCATTCAGCAGATGTGTCTGCTCATGCATGACCCCCGAGAGTCCCATTTTTCCACCCTCAAACGTATTATCAGATACGTTAAGGGCACACTAGACTTTGGCTTACATCTATACCCTCTGCCCCAAACAAGCTACTTGCCTACACGGATGCAGATTGGGCAGGATGCCTCGACACACGTCGCTCCACCTCAGGGTACTGTGTATTTCTTGGGGATAATCTTATCTCATGGTCCGCCAAGCGCCAGGCCACACTTTCCCGTTCGAGTGCTGAAGTAGAATATCGCGGTGTTGCTAAAGTAGTTGCTAAGATCTGTTGGCTCCGAAATCTTCTTTTGGAACTCCAGTGTCCACTCCGCAAGGCGTCTATAGTCTATTGTGATAACATATCTGCCATCTATATGTCTCATAATCCAGTTCAACATCAGCGGACTAAGCATATTGAGATAGATATCCACTTTGTGCGAGAGAATGTTGCCTGTGGTCAGGTCAAAATATTACATGTGCCTTCCTCTTATCAGTATGCAGGCATCTTCACAAATGGACTACCGCGACAACTCTTCACAGACTTCCGATCCAGCCTTAGCGTTCGGCCTCCTCCCGCTCCGTCTGAGGGGGGAGTATTAGCGAATATTCTCTGAATATTCTCTGTATATTTTGTAATTATGATAGATGTATATTTAAGGTAACTTAGGATTCTAATTATATTAGGAATCAACCTTTGTAAGGTGAGTTAGGATTCGTACCATATTAGGAATCAACCTTTGTATAGCTATATATATTGTGAATAATGAAAGGAATCCCCAAGGGAAACTATTCTATCTTTCAGAAACTATTTATGATTGTATAACAGTACTTTCACCTCCAACTCCAAAAAACCCAAATGAACAACCACCTAAGGAACAAACTAAAGAAGAAGTTTTGTCTAGCATACAAAATGAAGGCAAAAAAATATATACGCATTACGAACAAGAAAGTGCTAGCAACCAGCCGGCTTCTATACCATCTTATTCTTCTACAATGCAACCTTATAAAAACATGATGTTTTTGCGGCTAGTATTGAAAGCCTTAGACATAGAATGTTTAGTGGTTCTATTACTAATCAAGTTAGTGAGTTTGATGTTTTTGTTTTGCAGGGTGTTGTACCGTACCAAGCAGTTCTCAATGAAGAAGGACGTGAAGAGCAACATATCTTTCAAATCCTTCAGACGGTGCAAAAATGGTCCGAATTCTATTCCGTTTACATAAATTTTTTGGAATGCTTTCCTCTGAAGGAGCATAATTGAAAAGTGTTACATGACGAACCTTCTCAGTTATAATATCTGTGTTGTTTTTTATGACACAACATTCAGCTTGTGTAACTAATACTACAAGGTCATGAACAAGATCATGCAATTTAAAATATATGAACGAGTCGTATGCTTCAACCTCTTCAAAGAGAGATCTTGAACACAACTCTTTCACATAGTGGACACAAACATCTTACAACTCTTGGCTTTCATTAGAAGAATGTATTAGCCCTTGAGCCAACCACAACTGAATTAGCATGATGCTCGCGATTTCTTGACCCTTGGGAAAAATTGAACAGTAAGCAAAGCATTGCGTCAAGTAATATGGCAACTGATTATAGCTTAACCTTTGTGCTGGTAAGATACCATCACCTTCCTGTTTTAGTTGCCATATCTCATCGCCTCTCACTTTTAACCATTCCAGTTCATCAGTTGTCGCATACAACATGTTTCCTAGAGTCTTTACTGCCAAAGGAACTCATTTGCATTTCTTCACAATATCTTCTCCAATATTAGTAAGGTTCGGAAAATGCCTGTCTTGTCTGTTCCTAAATGCCAATTTCAGAAACAAAGCGAAAAAATCCTCATGTGGAAGCTCTTTCAAGTTGTACGTAACTACGAATTCCATCATCGAGGCAATATAATCACCATGAGTAGTTACAACGATCTTGCTTCCACTCGCTCCAACCATCAACAAACTTCTCAATTCTACCCACTTTGAACGATCCCGATGTTGGTTACAAAGGTGCAGGAAAATGGAAATTACAAGTAATTGCTAAGTAATAGAATAACTGAAATTACAATTCAACAACAAACTGAAATTACAATTCAACAACAAACTGAAATTACTATAATGTTGAAGAAGAAACTGAAACTGTTTTTGTGTATGCTGAGTCGAGTATTTGCACTCTATCTTTAAGACAATACTGCCCCATATGTATCATTTATACGTCCTGGACAATTGTCTCCCAAGATAAAACAGCAAAGGAACAATTGAGCAAAGGAAACTCAAGTGCTACCGTAAAGAATTTTGAGTAATGAAATGATGCTTGGAAGATTGTAAAAAGATTGAAATCTGTTTCAGTTTATGTATTTTCGTGTACCTCAACAATGGTGACAAATGGGTCTTTATATAGGGTGAAGGAGAGGCTGATGAACTGCCTCCATAAGTGTCATTACTGACCAAGTAATGACAATTATGGAGGTAGTAATTCCTCCAAAATAAATTGTGAAGATGTGCAATGGATTGACCATTTAGGAAGAGTAATTCAGCCAAAATAAATGGTTGAATTGAGTGCTGTTGACGTTTCTGATCTCTCTGCCCAATTCTAACTTTCTTGAAACTTCAGGGACCAAACTGTACATATTGAAACTTCAGGGACCAAACTGTACATATGAAACTTCAGGGACCAAACTGTACATATGACAAAGTTCTCTGGTCCAAAAATATAATATCAGAAGAAGCACAACCCACAGCCGAGAACCCGGACGGGACGGGCGGGTGGCGCGCGTGTGGGCTATCCTCGAACCGAAGCACATCTAGGTCATCCCTCCTTTAAACACATGGGATACCCCTTGGGGTCCCAAACCCCAAGCCAACTTTGAGTCTTATAAACAAAACAATTCTTTCTTCCTCCACCGATGAGGGAGAATTGATCCCATACCACACTTTTCCATGCTTCAAACACCTCACTTCGTGGACCAATATCTCTTTCATTTCTCAACGAAATTTGACTATCCTTGGCCCTACGGTTATCTACGTACTTAGTAGATCATGCACGTGTGAAGAACCGGATTCTCCAACATGCGTAACACTAGTGTTTAAGCCGTTAAAGTTGGTCGGACGCAGCTCCCGCCAAAGGCAAATTTCCAACACCTGACTCCAAACATCATCAACGACGAGTAAAAGTCTCTTCCCCCTCAAAGCATCCTGAAGCGAAGCGTGGACTTGCTCCACATTAAAGTTATCACAAGGCACACCACTCGCCAAATTAACGATGTTCCTAGCCAATTTTGCAACGTCGAAATCCTGTGAGGCACATAACCAAATCCTCAAAGGAAAATGCTTCACTATCCTCTCATCTCTATACACTAATTTAGCAAGTGTGGTTTTCCAAACACCTCCAATCCCAACAATTGAAACCGCAGATAGACACTCATCAACACCCTCTTGCATTAGTACTTCAACAACCTCTTCACTCTCATTTCTCCTTCCAACAACATCAGATGGAAGGATAAATGAATATGTCAAATCCCTTTTCATTTCTAAGCCAATAGTTCTCTCAGACAAGTGAAATTTAGTTTTATCAGCTGCAATACTATCTAATCTCTCCCTAATTTCCTTCACCTTATGACTTATTTTGTATCTAAAATAAAGGAACTTAAAGGGTGTGAATAAAAAACAAACCTTTGGTTGAACCCTTTGGCTTTGTTGCACATAAGTCTGAATTTCATCAAGAAAATCATCAGCATCATAAAGAACATCTTTGAGTTCTTCAAGCCAATTGGTTAACTCATGGTTCTTGAATTGTTGCTCTTCAGCATCCAAGAGTGCATCTCTTATGGTGATTAAGGTTTTCTTGAGTTTGTTAAGCTCATTTTAAACACCCCAAATTAAGTAAAATTCTTGAAGCGCATGAGATCCTAATTTCCCTAAGATGGAGTTTGCAATGTTGAAGAGAAAAGATACTGCTGCCATTTTTTTTCTCAAGAATGTGTGAAATGGAAAGGGAAGAAAAATTTGGCTATGACTTTGTAACAACTGAAAAGCTACAAGGAAATTGAGTTGGATTGAGACATGGGAGTTGACTATTTGACTTTTGGGGTTTAAAATAACAAAAAATAATCAACAACAACATATCCGTATGGGGAGTACAAAGTGTATGCAGACTTTACCCCCGATTTGACAGTTCGAGAGGTTGTTTTCGAAAGACCATGGACTCAAGTAAAACATAAATTAGGATAGCAAAAAAAAATTAAAGCAGAAGAGACAACAAATAGTAATAGAAAACTAAGTATAAGAAATATGTCAATACTAAAGTAAAAATACAAGAAAATAACGGAAATAATATTGATCCAACAAGAAAGGAAAATAATACTAATCCTACTACTAGCATTCTATCATAATCTTCGATCTCCACACCCTCCTATCTAGGATCATGTGCTCGTTAAGCTCAAAGTTTGCCATATCGTATCTGATCACTTCTCCCTAATACTTCTTCAACCTACCTCTAACTCTATTCCAATCCTCCATTGACAGCCTCTCACACCTTCTCAATGGAGTGTGTGTGCCTCTCCTCTGTACTTGTCCAAACCATCTCAATCTCACATCCCTTATCTTGCCCGCCACAGAGGCCACTCCCACCTTGTCTGACCATATCTCTCCTAATCAGCCCACACATCCATCTCAACATTCTTATTTCCGCAACTTTCATCTTCTGGAATAAGTAATACAACCTTCGGCTTCTATTCACTTTTACTTGTCTATAATAGACTTTGCACTTCCTTTTAAGTAAATAATAAATGAAGTATTTATTTTACTATAATGCCCATAACCATTACCATATCAAAAAAAAAATTGGGAAATGATTTGGGTAATTAGTAGTTAATTTTAAGGGTAAAAAAGAAAAAAAGATTATTTTTCTCTTGATATACTAAATTAGATAAGTAAAATTTAAAATATACTTTTAATCCAGTGCACAAGTAAAAGTGAGCTGGAGGAGTATATGTATTATCAATACATGGATAAGAGCGTTAAAAACAAAATACACTTAAAATGTTACAGGGACTTGAATTATGTTTATCAAGTGTTTGGTTATCGGTATTAGTTAATATTAGTATAAAGGTGAAGCTCTCAACCTGTTTGTGAAATGTCCTCTGAGAGAGGAACTTGGCTATTTTGGAATTGTGGCAACTGGCAAGCATGTCAAGTTTTGCACCAAGTCTGCCATTGTAATAAGCATTAACAATTAGCAATATGGAAATGCTGCAGCACCTTCTATGACAGTGACATGTTAGTTAGTTCAAAGAAGTCAACACTGACGTGTAGCGGCTGCGGGTCCTTCGTCAAAAAAAAAAAAAAAAAAAAGAAGAAGTCAACACTAAAAAAATTGTTTTTTGTTCCCAAAGAAACTTCCTAGTTGTTAAAGTCAACTATAAAGTTTGAACTTTACTTTCTCTGTCAAAGGAAGTAGTAAACCAAGAACCAACCTTTCTTTATGGATCTTCTTCAAGAATCTGCAGCTTTCCCTTCCATCACCATGGATAAGAAGGTTCTACTAGATATGCTTCTAGTGAAATTGCACTCTGTTGTTAACATTGCAAGAACTTTGAATATGCATTCCCAACTCAGAAATCTAAAGCACTTTCTTAAATATTCGGGAGGTAATTGTTATTTTGATAATCAGGTAGCTGAGATGCTAAAGCTCGTTTCTTATGATGCTGAAAGTCTCATTGACGAGCATGAAGTTTGGTCTCTGCAAAACCAGTTGCTTCCCAGATCGACTCCATCAAAGGTGCATGGTTTTTCCTTCTGCAGATCAAACTCTCTTTCCTATCGAATTCGAATGTGTCTTGAAATTCGAAAGCTCGTTAAGAAACTGGATAAGATAGGTAGGTACATAGAGTTTCACCCGTTGGGTGGAGGATATTGTTTTTTAGTCCTTATAGAGCAAGAGGGCTTATGCATTCCCGTGCATCTGTGCATTATGCTGATGTCGTGGGAAGCGACTTTGACAGAGATATTGTTGTTGAAATGCTTTTAAAATCAGGAAATGAAGCAACCCTTTTTGTACTTCCGGTTGTTGGAGTTGGAGGCATTGGAAAGACTACTCTTGCAAAATTGGTGTATAATGATCCAAGGATAGTTAGTCATTTTCAACTGCGTTTGTGGGTTCATGTGTCTCATGCGTTTAAACTAAAGAATTGTTGGAACAAATTGTGAATTCAGTTAGAGAAGATTTTTGTGAGAATGTTGATATGAATGAACTGCAGAATCTAGTTCAGGAGATTTTGTATGAAAAGAATTATTTGATTGTCTTAGATGATGTGTGGAATGAGGACCAGTGAAGTGGGATGAATTGAAGAAGTTGTTGATGGTGGGTTCTTGTGGAAACAAGATTCTTGTAACTATGCGGAATGAGGCAGTAGCTTCGGTAATCGGAACGGTTCCTGCATACTGTTTGAAGGGTTTATTAAGTGAAGATTGTCTGACTTTGTTCTTGAGAAAGACCTTTGTACATGGTCTAGAAGTGCTATATCCAAATCTTGTCGGGATCGCATCAGATATAGTGCAGAAGTGTGAGGGAAATCCCTTACTCTTAATGATTTTAGGATCTTCATTGCAAATGAAAACTTATGAATGGGAGTGGAATGCAGTTAAAACTCATGATATGTGGAACTCAAATCAGAATGACAAAATCTCACCTGCACTAAGAGTGAGCTATGAGCGATTGCCATCTAATCTCAAAGTTTGTCTTGCTTACTGCTCAATATTTCCCAAAAACTATGTGATTGAAATTGATACAGTTGGGGTAGCAGAGGGTCTCATTAGTCCTTTTGATGAATCAGAAGATATTGAGCACATTGGCATTGAATATTTCCAAGAGTTATTGTCGAGATCCTTTTTTCAAGACGTTGAAGAATATCGTTCCATTTTTACCTCAATCTGTAAATTGCATGACCTTGTACATGATCTTGCACTGTCAGCAGCAGGGGTTGAATTCTGTACGGTAAATTCTCACATACAAAACATTTCTGATGAGGTCAGACATGTGGCATTTTCTGACTATGATTTTTCTGGCAAGGAACTGCCAGCATCCCTTGTCAGTAACCGGGCATTAAGGACCATATACTTCTCTGTTGATGGAGTAGGGCCGATGAGTACAATGTTCGTTGAGAACTGCATAGCAAGATTCCTGCAACTTAGGCTGCTAGATATCAGTGACATGTTTTGATGAGCTGCCTAGCTCTGTTGGCAAATTGAACTACTTAAGATATCTTGACATAAGTGCCAATGGCAGAATTAAAGAATTACCAAATTCGATTAACAAGTTGCTGAGCTTACAGACACTTCGAGTTTCTCATTGTGCACAACTTGAAGGGCTGCCTAATGATATTGGAAATTTGATCAGCCTAAGACACTTGTATATAACCACCAAGCAAGCATGTTTTCCTGATAAAGCAATTGGCTGCTTATCATCTCTTCGTTCTTTGTATATTTATAGCTGCAACAATCTCGTATCTTTGTCTGAAGGTAGCCTTCGCACATTGGCAATCATCGGCTGCCCAAGGTTGACCTTTTCCCCAAGTTCTATGAAATACCATACTGCTCTGGAGAATCTGTTGGTTGTTGACTGTGTAGAGCTTACATTGTTGGAGTGGCAAGACATTGAAGGACTTAGGATACTCCGGTCACTGGTTATTGGAGTCTTACCTGAATTGGAGTCAAAAGATGTTCAATGCCTGGGGAACCTTCAGATGTTGGTGCTTGCGGGGTTACCAGAGTTGGTTACTTTGCCCCGATGGCTGGAAGGTGCTAGTGCTACTCTACAATACCTGAGGGTGGAAAGGTGCCCGAATTTTGCAGCATTGCCAAAGTGGCTGGAAAATCTCACCTCACTTGAAAAACTTGAAATTTCCAAGTGCCGTGAATTATTTTCATTGACGGAGGGGATGAGTTGCCTCACGAACCTGAAGGTACTTAGGATCGACAGCTGACTGATCTTGAGTTCAGAATGCCAAGTCAGGACATCTCATATTTCTGAGGCTCAAATCAATGGAAACTGACTCAATGACCCAACAATCCTTAGTTGGTTATCATGTTTCATTTTTTTAATGTATTTTCCAGTTTCTTCAGTTTTTTTCTTCCTATCTGCTTGTTTCACAGTCTTGATTGTGTTATTTATACAAATTGTACTTGTCTTGACTGTTAAGTGGTACTCTAACTGCTTTGTTTTATGTGAAAATAAGCTACATTCTTGGATAATCATGTGCTGAATTAGTGTCATGCCTTAAATGGTATTTTTTTGTGCCTATTATTTAGCCTTTTGTGTCTGATAATCATGTAAAGCACATTGCACAATTATAGCCAGAGGTACTTTGGAGCTATGTTGCTCGGACTCTTCAAAATGCTGCCGCACCCGTGTTGGATCCTAAAAAAAAATGAACTATATTTTATGCATATGATACATACCCAATGACATTTTTGAAGAGTCCAAGAAACATAGCTTTGGAGAAGCCCGAGTTAAAATGTATCTATACATGATAGATATAGTATTACTAGTTCTTTTTGGATGTATTGGTAAAGGTGATTCAATCAGAGAACATTGAACTGATTCCTCCTCATTGCTAAGAACGATTGGTAGCTTCCTTATGGTCCATTTGTTAGCCCTTTTAAGAGTTCAAAGTCCATTCCACTTATTTGTCTATCTTGGTGTGCGAATAAAACTCAATAATTTATGTAAATCTTCTGATATGCATAAAAGCCCTTGCGCGACTGCGTTCTGCCCATGTGCGAGGCCTCCCTGCGTGACCGCGCGACTGCATGTACCAGACACCAGCATCTGAAAAATAAAGTCCCCGACAGTACGTTTTGTGGTTTTAGTCCTGAAACTCATCCGGACCCTCGGGAAGCAAACCAAACATGTAAACCACTCCAAAATCACCCTATGGACCTGTTGGAACCCTCAAATAATCATTCCGAGATAGTCTAGACACATATTTGACTGGTCTCTGTACAAAGAGAAATCACAATGTCATTGGGAATGGTTAAGGGATCATCATATTTGGGACTCAGGTTATAATGCTATCAGCATTTAAAATTAGCTATGAAAAGTTGTCCTGTTACTTAAAAGTCTGTCTAGCTTATAGCTCAGTTTTCCTGGATTCCGACATTCAGATAGATAAACTGATTCAACTGTGGATGGCACAAAGGATAATCCATCTCTCAACTAGATGCCACGAGCCTGAAGAAATTGGCATGCAGTATTTCGAAGAGTTAAATCTCAACTTGAAAGTGCGACCTATTGATAGCTGCCCGAAATTGAGTGAAGCGTGTCAAAGCATGGATAAATCTAAGATAAATCATATCCCAAAGATTATTATCGACAGAGTATTCATCAAATGATCTTATCTTATCCGTATATGGTATGCATCTAGCTTTCTGTATGAATAAAAATTATTTGCACACTGGTTGCCTTCTTCAATTCCTTTGTCACGTTAGGAACAAATGGAAATAATATTCATGACTCATATGTATTCTTCGTGAGAAATCACTTAGTGTCTGAGAAAATCTTTAGTATAGCCTCTGGCTTCTGATCATATGGAGAATTCGAGAGACAGATGTGATTTGAAATACCAATTAAAGCTGATGAACAATGGTAATGCTTATTTTATTTATTTGCATTTTTGAATTTTAGTGTGTATTCTCTTTTTAGTTCTACTGCTTTAAGTTACTCTACCTTCAAAAGTTTCTCTCCAAACTAGTAAATTTTCTGTTCAGAGGTCAAGTTATGTATGTTACTGTGTAAAAATTTTCTGAGTGTTCATTTCCTCTCTTTTCAACAGATGTGAATTAATCAAATCTCCAGTTTTTGATTCATTCAAATTGGTTATAATCAAATACCAATATACTACAACTACCAGTCCCAAACAAGTTGGATCGGCTGTATGAATCCTCCACTTCTTCTTTTGAGCTCATTTCATATTTTCGGATTCGGAACCAAGAAAATACATGATTATGCACTTTGTGACTTCTAGAAGGAAATAAGAGAGGGATTCTACTACTTTTATTGGATATATCATTCTTGTTCGGACTGAAAAACTTAAAGAAACATAAAAACAATGATCGATTTCACTACCCTTCTTCACACATGTGTTCGCCTGCTTGAAAAGAGAAAAATGTATTCCCATTAAAACTTGTCTTAAATTGACCTTTTCTGAGTATGCTCACTTCCGTCTTCTTATTTACGGACATGAACGAAACTAACATCATCGATGACAGGTCCGCACATGTGAGCAAAGTCGTATATCTTTGTGTGATAGAATGGATTATAGAAAACTATTGTTGTCCTAGTTTTATCTGCTTGGAACTCGAGACTTGCAGTCTTGAACCACCCCTTTCCTTGTCATACAAAGGAAACTTGTGTACTGGCCTTGCCAGCGAATGCTTGAACTGTCATTGATCCGTGACAGTCATTGTTTGCATCGCCAATGGTGAAAGTCAGGTTGTAGAATTGTTTGGGGACTGTCCTTACGGTCTGCGCAATGCCTGTTTCCCTTCCTCCTATCAATTCAACAGCTGCATTTCCTGAAGGCACTAAGAAATGCTTCAAGTCGATGTATTTCGCCTGGTTTCATGAACTGAACCATCCATCCTGGGATCGGAGAGTACTTGTCTTGTTTCACAGGCAGGACGAGCACCCCTGTCGAGAAGTTCTTGAATACATGAGGACCAACTTCAAATCCACCATTTTTCACCATCCTACTTAGTTGTTGTGTTGCTCGGACTCTCCAAAAATGTTTCCACACTCCTGTCAGATCCTCCCAAAATGCACTACTTTTGGAGGATTCGACATGCACCCGATGGCATTTATGATAGAATCTTCTTCTGAAGTGAAGGGACTAAACAGGAACAAGAGGGATACACCGAAGAAGATCCGTATCCTTCTCCTTCCCTTTTCAGAAGAGATTTGCGAAAAGGAAAATAGTAGATTATCTCTTTTTCTAACAGATAAAAGAATCTAAAAAGAGTTTGAGCAACATAGCTTAGCTGAGAATTTTGGCAATGTATTAGGGGGATTTTCACAAATGACCTTTCTTGAGGCCACTCTCGTTAGTCCACCGGGCTAAATTTGTCTGCAGAAAGGGAAATTGATCCGACGGCTTTTAAAGGCGAGATTTAGCCCACTGGAATAACGGGGACAGACTATGAAGAGTGATCTCAGAAAAGGTCATATGGTGCAAATAATCCAACACATTGTAGGATTGAGACTTACCTTTAGCAGCATATGTTGCCATAGGCATTTCCTTGATTGCAATATGGTCTATAAGTGGTCCACATGTTGGATCTTCTTGGATACCTGGGTTGTGAAATGTGACCTCGACAAAATCAGATGTTGATTCGAAATCCCACGCATAAGTGTCACCGCCATCGGCACTGTACAATGTTTGAATGGGAAATCACTGGACATGCCTCCAGCCGACACCCTAAGGACCTCATCTTGAGCACAAGTCCTAGTGGCTCCAAAAGTGAAGGAATATATTACCTTTGGCTTCACATGCACATACTGAGAGACGGAAGCCTCATTCCCTAACCGAACCACGTGGGCCCCACGAGGGATCGGGAAGTAGAAGCCGCCTGGATAGGGCCCACCAGGATACCCACTCCACTATACCACTGATTTCCCATTCTGGTAAGGAGTGTTTGCCAATGATCACTGTTTTGTTCAGATTTGATGGCTCTGGCCCGTGTTCAAAGTCTCCATTTTCCAGTAGATCTGTGGAATATTTGAAAGAGATCAGTATTACCTCACAGCTTAACCTATATTGAAGATAACATTTGCCCATATCTAAGTAATTAGTTATATACAACAACAACATACCCAGTGAAATCCCACAAAGTAGTGTATGGGGAGGGTAGAGTGTACACAGACTTTACCCCTACCTTGGGAGGTAGAGAGGCTGTTTTTGTCAGACCCTCGGCATAAGAATAAAGTAATTAGTTATATAAGGAAATAAAATATCTCAAGAATCTTTTGCTGTGACTTAAAGACCTACAGACTTGTTAAATCCATGCAAACAAATACAAAAATGCTCAAATGAAATCTTATTGAGCTGAAGTCTAAAAGTTGGCTGCAACCTCAACTCGGTTGATTTGCTATTCCAAAGTTATAAGTATAGTCTACATACCAATAACATCTTCCTTATACAATATAAAAAAAAAATCAAAGCAGTACTAATCTATATAGCAGCTAAAGAAGAATTCACATAAAAGTAGATCTTACCGTCAAGATATGGAACAGTTGCAGAAGCAAAGCTGTTGTACAAAGAAAAAATGAGTACGAAAGAAAGAGAGAAGAGGGAAGCCATTTTAGTGCAAAAACTTGGTTAAAAAGAAGTAAGTCTCAACTAGATTTGAAGAGAAAAGGCCAGGAATATGTCCTATTTAAAGAGTAATGTAAGTAAAAGAGTATAGAATATAGTACAGATTAGATTAAAATAAGAAGATGAAATTTATAGTCATTGCATGGTGCCACTAAATATGCCATGAAATGTGTCAGGTTGTCTCATTTTATATCTTTATTTGATTGAACTCTGGCATATCTTCATTAATAAAACAGTTAAAAATTCTCTGCACTGGTAGTTTATTTCACGCTATCAGGTTAAGTTGAACTAGAATAACAGATAACTTTTCATATCGAAGTTTGAAACAGAATTGACCTACTATACTAAGTTAAAATGCACGACAGTGAGAAATTTCCTTTTCTGTTTCTTAAACAAGTACAATACAAACCACGAACATGGCTTACCTAAAGTCTTCATTGGTTACCGTAATTTGCTCAGATTCACTTGGTATAGTTGAAATTGTAGATTTCAATGAAGCTTCCTTTTGTTTATTCTTCACTTCCTTTTGTTAGTTGAGGAAGAAATGAATATAATATTCATGTCTCATATGTATTCTTTACCTGAGAAATTACTTAGTGTTTGAGACAATCTTTAGTATAGCTTCTGGCTTCTGTTATTTCTAGGTCATTTTCGAGTAGAATGAGGACATGAGAATTAGAATGATCGCTTTCCTATAACGATATTTTGGTAAAATTGTACTGCATATGATATCGCTTAATGATGAGCTCCTCTGAGTACCTTCTGATGATCCGAAAAATTTGAGAGACGGATGTGATTTGAAATGCCCCAATGCTTTAAAGTTGATCGATGATAAAAAAAAGTTGATTTTGTCGCAACTGCTAATTCATGTTGTGAAATAACTCTAACCAAATAAGTTCAGCAGTACCATGACCAAGAGATCAGGAAAGTTGATGGTACCGTCGGTTTTGGAAACAAGAGAATACATAATGATCAAGAACTTTATGACTTCTACAAGGAAACAAGGGATTTTACACTTTTATTGGATATATCATTCTTGTGCGGAATGAAAACTTAAAGAAACATAAAAACTATGGTAGATATGACTACCCTTCTTCACACGTGTTCACTAGCTTGAGTATTAAAAATTTGATTTTTAAAAGAGAAAAATGTGTTCCTATTAAGATTGTCTTGAAATTGACCTTTTCTGAGTATGCTCACTTCATTCTGTTTATTTATGGACATGAACAAGACTAACATCATCGATGACAGGTCCACACATGTGTCCAAAGTCGTCTATCTTCGTGTGATAGAATGGATTGTAGAAAGCTATTGTTGTCCTAGTTGTATCTGCCTGGAACTTGAAGCTTGCGGTCTTGGACCAACCCTTTCCATTTGACACAAAGGAAACTTGTGTGCTGGCCTTGCCAGCGAATGCTTGAACTGTCATTGATCCGTGGCAATCGTTCTGTGCATCACCGATGGTGAAAGTCAGGTTGTAGAACTGTTTCGGGATTGTCCTTACGATCTGTGCAATGCCTGTTTCCCTTCCTCCTATCAGTTCAACAGCTCCACATCCTGAAGGCACTAAGAAATGCTTCGAGTCGATGTATTTCGCTGGTTTCATGAACTGAACCATCCATCCCGGGATTGGTGAATACTTGTCTTGTTTCAGAGGCAGGACGAGCACCCCTGTCGAGAAGTTCTTGAATACATGAGGACCGAGTTCAAATCCACCATTTTTCACCAAGTTACCTGCATATGTCCATCAACAAGGTATTTCATCAGGATCTGATTTTTAAGTTTACAAAATATGCAATGTATTAGGGGAATTTGCACAAATGACTCATTTGAGGCCACTGTTTAAATTTCCTCCTATTAGTCCAGTGGTTAAATTTGCCTAAGGAAAATTCATCCGACGACTTTTAAAGGTGAAATTTAACCCAATGGACTATAATGGGGATGGATTTCGAAGAGTGGCCTCAAAAAAGGCCAAACAGTGCAAATCATCCAACGTATTGTAGGATTATAGCTGAATTGCACGTGCGCTTCTGCTAAAGCAGAATCACATGTGTATAAACTCAGCAGTATCTTCCATCAGAACCCCAAATCGGCATGAAACCTACCTTTAGCAGCATATGTTGCCATAGGCATTTCCTTGATTGCAACATGGTCTATAAGTGGTCCACATGTTGGATCTTCTTGGATACCAGGGTTGTGAAATGTGACCTTAACAAGATCAGATGTTGCTTTGAAGGCCCAAGCATAAGTGTCACCACCATCAGCACTATACAATGTCTGAATGTTAAGATCACTCGACATGCCCGCGGCCGAGACCGTGAGGACCTCATCTTGAGCACAAGTCCTGGTGGCTCCAAATGTGAGGGAATATATTGTCTTTGGCTTCACCTTCACATACTGAGAGATGGTAGCCTCATTCCCGAGACGAACCGCGTGGGCCCCACGAGGGACCGGGAAATAGAAGCCTCCCGGTTGGGGCCCACCGGAAATCCACTCTACTATGCCCTTCTTTTCCCATTTGGGCAATGAGTATTTGCCTATGATCACTGTTTTCTTCATATTTGATGGTTTTGGCCCTTGCTCAAAGTTTCCATTTTCCAGTAGATCTGTGAAAATTGATCATCAAAAGATTCTGAGTGATTCATTATATCATGAAATAAAATAGTTCAAGAACTTTCTTTCTGTAACTTAAAGACTAGTTAAATTAACCATGCATACAATATAAAACTACTCAAGTAATCTTATTGGCTGAGGTCTAAAATCTTGGCTATAGCCTCAACTTGGTCGATTTGCTACGTACTCTTCTAGACTATGTTGCTTGAACTTTTCAAAAATGTCGTTGTGTGCATGTCAGATACTTCAACGGTAGTGCATTTTAGGAGGATCCGGCACGGGTGCGAACAACATTTTTGAAGAGTACGAGTAATATAGCTTTTAGAACAATCGATAAAGTCACAAATATCATTAAGGGTGCTCAAGATTAATATATAAGTATGTATAAGAGTTATATTTGACCTATATACACAACATAATTTTCCGGCGGATGGTTTTCAACTGACCACTCCTCGTCGGCTATAACTCCGCCGGTGCTCTACAGTACCAAAATGGAGTCTACATAACAATAGCATCCACATTAAACATTAAAAAGAACTTTTCTAAGAACCTATATTGCTCGGATTCTAAAAATGACTTTGAGGATCCGGCACAGGCATAACTATATTTTTGGAAAGTACGAGCAACATATATAGCTAACTAGGGGTATTTATAGTAGCTAGAGTTGCTGACTTAATAATACTCAAGAAAGTAAGGAAGAATTCACATAAAAGTATAGAACTTACCATCAAGATATGGAACAGTATTAGCAGAGGCAAAGCTATTGTACAAAGAGAAAATGAGTACAAGTGAAAGAGAAAATGAGGAAGCCATTTTTGTTCAAAATTCGGTGAAAAGAAGAGTGTCTCAATTTGAATGAAGAGAAAAAGTCAAGACAATGGTCCTATTTAAAGAGTAATGAAGTAAAAAGTATAAAAATTAGTAATATGATAAGATAAAAAAATTTAAAGAAAAAGAGAAGAGAATAGCTATTACATGGTGCCACTAAATTAGTCGTGAAATATGTCGGTTTGTCTCATTTTTCCTCTCTATTTAATTGCAAACTTGACATTCTTTTATTAACAAAGAGTTTGATTTTTTAGCACCGGTAATGGATATATTTTCTTTTAATAAATGTAGTGTTCGGGTCAACTTATACGCATTTCAATTGGTTTCACAGGGCATCTATTATTTCTCACCAGTCTAGGCAATGAGTAATTCTGCTCATCAATGCTTGGATAGATGGAAAACACTGTATAATATTTTACACTGTCACGTTAAATCGATCTACAATAGCATATAACTTTTCATAGTAAATTGAATATGACAACTTAAAAAGATGGAATAACAACATGCTATATTTAGTTAAATTGCACTTACATTTTTTCTTTACTCTATAGTAGACTATATTATTTACTTGAATTCTTATAGCTAAATTTTATGATGGATTGGAATGGTTGGATCCCTCCGGGCTTAATCAGAGGTTCCGAATTCGAGTTTGGAAGAATTTCTCGATAGGGATTACTAAGGGGTACGAAGAAATTATTGAGATTCCTCCACTCTTAATTAGAGTTTCGGTTTTATCTTCTTAGTAAGTCTACCAGGCACAAATAGAAATTACTCAGATTAATAGATTTCGAATACCAAATAATTAAAAAAAAAACTGAAATTCTTAAACAAGTCAAATACTAGCCAAGAACGTGGCTTACCTAAAAGTCTTCATGGGTTGGGTTGCATTAATTTGCTCTATTTCAATTGGAAATTGAATAGTTGAAAATTTGTAGATTTCAATGAAGCTTCCTTTTTGTTTATTCTTGTACTTCACATGAGTTCTAATTAAGCCTTTGACTTTAATCCAATAAATCTGTACATACAAGTACAAGCTGATTTTTTCACTACTAACCATTAATTTTCATTAATTGATGGAACATGTTTTTGTAATACCATTTGAATTTTATTAATTATAAAAATATGTTGGTGTCCCTTTAAGTTATGGTTTATATTTATGATTTGCATGTGAACTGATTAGCATCTGAAATGCATTTTTGCTTATCATGTGAAATTGCTCAATTTTGCCTTAAGTTACACTTTAAGCTTATTTATAGTTTTGTTGTTAATAAATTGTTTCGTATTTGTTTTTGTCATTAACGAAACTTCGACTTAATGAGTGGATTCCATGTTCCTAAATTTTTTGAGAAAAATGTCAAAATCCCTCATCTTTTATTGGTTTAAAATTGGCATAATACAACATGCCCTCAAATTAAACATCAGCAAGTAAGTACGTCCTCTAACTTTGGGTGTGCACAAGTAGACACCTCAAATTGTCTTCACTTTGTCAGTTGAACATTTCAACTTACAAAATGATCATCTTAGACATCTTCAAAATTTATATGTCACATTAGTATTTGTGTTTATGTGTTCAATATACAAATTGAGGTGACTATTTGTGCACTCAAAGTTAGAGGGCATACTTGTTAGAGGTCAAGTTTGAGGGTTTGTTTATGTATTACAACAACAACAACATACCGAGTGTGATCCCACAAGTGGGGTCTAGGGAGGGTAGAATATACGCAGATCTTAACTATGCCTTTGTGGGGTAGAGAGGTTGTTTCCGAAAGAACCTCGGCTCAAAGAAAAGAAAAAGAGAAGAAGAGAAGAAGAGAAGAGAAGAGAAGAAAATAAAAGGAATAAAAAATTAATTTAAAGCAGTTACAAAAAGTATAACAGTTAAATAACAAGATAAAACACAAATGATCAACACATGGTAATGTAGAGCGAAGAGTAAAAAACTACGCGAGTACTAAATAATGTTGCTAATAACAAAGGTAAAATACATGCAACAACAAATAGTAATACATGTCTAAGGATAGGAGTGCGACAACACTCCACTACCTACTAACATTTTACCCTAATCCTCGATCTCCTTACTTTCCTATCTAATGTCATGTCCTCGGTCAGCTGAAGTTATGCCATATCATGGCTAATCACCTCCTCTCAATTTTTCTTCGGCCTACCTCTACCTTTCCTAATTTCTGCTACCGCTAACCTCTCGCACCTCCTTACTGGTGCATCCACACATCTCCGCTTCACATGACCAAACCACATCAGTCTCGCTTCCCTCATCTTGTTCGCCACTGATATGCCCACATATCCATATGAGCATCTTTATCTCCGCTACCTCCATTTTTTGAACGTGAGCGTTCTTGACTAGCTAGCACTCTATCCCATACAATAATGCTGGTCTAATCACCACTTTATAAAATTTAACTTTAAGCCTATGCGATACGTTCTTATCGTATAGTGTCCCTGAAGCGAGCTTCCATTTTACCCATCCCGCTCTAATACAATGTGCGACATCATCATCAATCTCCCCATCTCCTTGGATTATGGACTCAGGATAAGCTCACTCTTTTAGTTATAGCTAGTTCCTCGATCTTCACTTCCACTTCCACCTCATGCGTTACATCGCTGAACTTGCACTCCAGATACTTTGTTTTAGTCCTGCTTAACCTGAAACCCTTAGGTCTCTCGCCAAACTTTCAGTCTATCATTCACTCAACTGCGTGTCTCCTCAATTAAACTACGTCATCCGTGAATAACATATACCACAGAAGATGTCCTTGAATATGTCTAGTCAATTCGTCCATCACTAGAGCAAATAGGAACAAACTAAGAGCTGATCCCTGGTGCAACCCTTAGGACCGAAAATGATCTAAGTCACCTTCCATTGTCCTAATCCGGGTCTTGGCTCCATAATACATGTCCTTAATCACCCTAATATAAGCCATATGTACACTCTTAGACTCCAAACATCTCCAAAGGACCCCCATCGAGACTTTATCATACGCCTTTTCTAAGTCGATGAACACCATGTGTAAGTCTCTCTTCTTGTCCCTATACTGTACCAACAATCTCCTAACAAGATAGATGGCTTTCATAGTCGACCTCCCCGACATGAAACCGAATTGGTTCTCAATGATAAACACACATCTCCTCATACTCATCTCTAACACCCTTTCCTAGACTTTCATAATATGACTTAGTAGCTTGATACCTCTATAATTATTGCAGTTCTAAATATCGTCCTTGTTCTTGTATAACAGAACCATTGTACTCCACGTCTATTCCTATGGAATTTTAGCCATCCTAAATATAACATTAAACAACTCAGTCAACCACTCCATACCCGCCTAGCATGAGTTCTTCCGAAAATCCAACGGGATCTCGTTTTGCCATGTCGCTCTTCTCCGTCTCATCTTTCGAATAACACCCTTAACCTCTGCCAATTTTATGCACCTACAATACCCAAAAGGTTTGTTTATATATTATGCCTTTAAAATTCCCTTCAGGTTGGAGCTCCATTAATGGTCAAGGCAAAATTAAGACTTTTTCTTAATGACGGGGTAATATTAGATCAAAAGCTTAATGGAGCACAAATTACTCAGTTTCAAATAATACAAGGACAAATTTGACACTTTTTTTTGTTCTTTTTTCCGTTGTTAGATTTAGAGATAAGTAGGTTTCAAAGAATGTTTTTGACTTTCTAAATTATAACTAGGTTTTGTTTTTTAATTTTTGGGGTTTTATTCTTTAACCATGTCACATAGTAGCGGACCCACCAATTAGGACCAGTAGAAAAAAATTGGTTAAATTGTAACAAGTGTTTACTGAATAATCGAGAGATTGTTATCGAGTATAATTAAATTGTAGTGGTATGTACTGACATTATATAGAAATTTTATACCACGGGTTATATTAACCCATATACAAAATAACTTTATATAGCAGTCAGATACGAACCTGAAAAATAAGTTACTCCAACAACTTGTAATATTCAGTTAATTTTCTTGGTATGTAATTTTTTTTATATTATCAATGTATATAACTTTAACTCCTTATCTTAAACATACAATTCTTAAAAATTATTGAGAACACTAGTTTTGTTCTAGTACCTAATTATTATTAAAGTGTGTGACGATCTTATTTAAACTAAAGTTGTTAATTAGAGGGAATATGTTTTTTTTTTTTTAATTAGTATGTTTTCAACACGGCCCTCCACGTGTTGGGTAGCTTGATCCTTTCATGAGTCAATCACATGGATATTGTTTTTATAATGAATGGGGATGAGCTCGAATCCAGTCAATTGTCTGATCGATAATACGTTATTGAATTTACGTGTGATCATCTTGTCTAAAATGTTAATCTGTTAAATAAATCACACCGTTTTTTCTTACTTAATTATGTTTTCAGCTGCGGAAAATAGTCACCGAAGAGGGAACAACCGGTATTTCTTCACAGCAAGGGAAAGAAAGCACAAAAAAGGAAGTAAACCAAATAGACAAGCGAAAGACAAAGGCCATTGGAAAGCTACTGGAGTTGATGCAAAAATTACACTAACTGGCCAAATTATTGGCTATAAAATGACACTTGATTTCTATGAAGAAAATAAAATAAAATCTCAGTGAAAAATGCATGAATATCGTATTGATCGAAAAATTCTCCACCTGATGCAAATTGCTCAAGTGAAAACCATATGGAGGTTAGTAATATGTTCATTTATTTTCATATGCTATAAAGATAACATGCCGATGTAACAAATTTCTTAATGCTGTATAACTTAAATTCGTTTTGGTCAATTGATTTTTTTTACGATGAGTTTAAGTTATATACATCAATATCAGTCAGTATACAAAATTATTACACCAATATGTCATCTTTATCTGTTGTAGCATGTAATCAATTTTATTTTCAAGATTACATATCTAACATTTTAATAAAATCACATATAGGTTTCCTTTAGGAGATTTGAGAGTGTCATTTCGGTGAATTTAATAGTGTAAATTATTTTTGTGCAGACAATATATATAATTTAAACTATTTAATTATATTTTTTTAATTGTTTCTACTATTTTTAGTGATTGAAATATGTTTTACTAGTTTTAGACCGTAGACCAATATGCACATTTTAATAAAATTACATATGGGTTTCCTTTAGGAGAGTTGAGAGTGAATTTAATAGTGTAAATTATTTTTGTGCAGATAATATATATAATTTAAACTATTTAATTATATTTTTGAAATTTTTTCTACTACTTTTAGTGATTGAAATATGTTTTACTAGTTTTAGACCGTAGACCAATATGCTCACTTAGTGATAAATGATATACTTGCTCCCTTTATGTGCCTATGTTTCTTTTTTAGTATGTTTTTAAAAAAGTGTTATTTTTTTATATTTAAAAATAATTTGAATTTAAATTTTTCATTTTTTCTTAATTAATGACATATTTTTACATATTTTTATAAACATAAATATTACTAGTACTATACTAGTACTATATTTAGGACTGTAATAATACCAAAAACCTATATTTTTTTTGTTAAATTTCGTGTTCAATCATACACCACCTCATAAAACGCAACAGAGGTACGTAGTTGTATATACATTGAAGCTTCTTATTCTAGTTTTTTAAAAGTATTTCTTAATGTTTTTTCCTCCTTTTCTTTGAAGAAGAATTTGAAAGAAATAATCCCTTGATTATTTTCATTAATTGAAAGAGTATATATATAATTTATATATTTTCATAATAGGAGAATCTTATTCCTATTCTACTCCTAAAACCTTATTTTACTTGGATACTAATTATACAATTATGGTAATACAAATATTATGGTAAATGTACAATACTAATTACACTACAACATTACCTAAACTAGGAGACTAAAACCTTACCTAAACTATACACCATATACACGGTCAACTCAACTAATCCGAGAGCCAATATACATAATATACACATGTATATTGTGTGTATATTATGTATATTTAACACACACCACAATCATAGTGGGCGGTCTTCGAAAGATGAAATTGTCCCTAAAATCTTCAAAAAGGACCGAGGGAAGACCCTTCGTAAAGATGTCGACTATTTGATATCTGGACGGGACATGACAGACGAGGATCTGACCAAGAGCAACCTTTTCGCGAACAAAATGAATGTCCATCTCGATATGTTTAGTGCGCTGGTGCTGATCCGGATTACCCGACATATAGATGACACTAATATTATCACAATAAACCAAGGTCACTTTCTGGATAGGATAATGAAGCTCTAACAACAAATTACGTAACCAACATGACTGGCACCGGGTCTTGTGTCCCACAACCACTCCAATCAGCATCTGTATACGAGACAAGTGTGGACGTCGAGGAAGGATATAGATGCAAGCCATAGTCAAGTGTATCTTGAATATACCGAATGATGCGTTTGAGTGCATTCATGTGCTCAACCTTGGGATCATGCATAAACAAATACACCTGCTGTACGGCATAAGTAATATCTGATTTCGTGAATGTGAGATACTGAAGACCCATTAATGTTTTTTCTTATTCTGCATTTTTTAACCCCTTAAAATGTGTGTAGTTGGACAAATATGTGTTGTGTGAGATATATATCAGCACCACAGCTAAGATCGACAATAACGACGAGGCTACGAATTCTCCCAACAATGACATTATTATTCAAGCCAAGAGTGACAATATTGACGAAGCTAGGAATTCACGCAATAATGACAATATTATTGATCAACACGATTCGAGTCCTAAAACAATCAACATGTATCCTTATGAAGAAAAAATGGAGAATGAACAAAATTTTGTAGGTGTCAAGAAGAGTTTAGAGTTTGGTGATCAACAACTTGTCCAAGAAATTACTACTACAAATTTCTTGTCATCATCAAGTAATTATGTTGATCATCTTCCAAATTATGGTGAGCATACCAACGTTCGTGGTTGCAGTGATCAGAGGTGGAGCAAGAATTTAAAATTTATAAATTCAGAATTTGACATAAAAGTTATAGCTTGTACTATTTTTTTTGTTCTCCCTCAATTTCTTGTCTGTGCTAAGAAGAAGAACAAGTGCAGAAAAAGCAGTATAAGTGAATGTCTTCCGTTTTGTTAAGTTCTGAATATGTTTTTAGTTTTATTACTTCGCAAATAATGGTTATTAATTTTTTTCCATCCGTAGCTAGTTAATGTTGATTACTCTCCTTTTCTCATTTTTTGGGGGGTTTTAAATCTTTTTTTTTCCTATAAGATGCCAAAGTGTGTTTGTTTTAAATTATTGCGTTGTCTTTAAGCAATATCACAATGACTGAAAAAATTCACGCATCACTTAGAAGTTTAACATCAAGTGAGTTCAGTCAGTCATGACATGAACTTCATGTAAAAATGGTTGAAGTTGTTTGCTTCCAAATTGTTCAAAATTAGGCTTTGACAAGTCAAACTTCATTCGTGTATGTTTATACTTCAGACTCATGTGCTTGAAGTTTATTTGGTTACACTGGTAAAAATTTAGAAACTTCGGCTCTGGCTTAAATGGGGTCTTAAAATCGACTATCTATGCACTTCGCCCAAAAATTGATGGATTTACAGCCTTTTGTTAATGGGCTCTAGTACTCCTGGCATAATTCTTTCTTGGCCCAATCTGTTGGTTTGAGCTCATATCTGAAGTGCTTATTTGGGCTTAAGAATTGATGGATTTACAGCCTTTTGTTAATGGGCTCTAGTACTCCTAGCATAATTCTTTCTTGGCCCAATCTGTTGGTTTGAGCTCATATCTGAAGTGCTTATTTGGGCCTCAAGGTTTGGGCTTCAACCTTTATTTAATTTTTGGCCCTCCTTTTCATCCTCGTTGATATGGAGAGGATAGTGAAGAAAGTCTTCAAAATCAACCTCTTTAGATGAATATCCATTGGACAAGCTTTATGGTTATAGGGATTGATTAGGCAGTGACTGAATGTGGCCACCAATTGTTCCAAAAATTAACCTACTTTTTTATTTTACAAATCTTTAATTATTATGCTATTAACGACATTCAACAGAAATGTATCTATTAACTTAATTTCTACATAATTATGCCAAATAAGGCATATGTTCTACATAATTTTGTCCGAATAAACATAGTTTTTATGAAACCTAACATTGTAAAATAGTTATTACACAACTTATGCTTGTTAACTTAATTTCTACAGAACTATGCCTGATAAGGCATAGGTTCTATGCGACTTTGCCCGAATAGGATTAGTTTCTATGAAACCTTGCATTGCGAAAAATTTATCATACAACTTATTCTTGTTAATTTGATTTCTACAAAACTATGCCGGATAATGCATAGATTCTATGTAACTTTGCCCAAATAGGCAAAGCTTCCATGAAACCTTGCCTTGTAGAATAGTTATTACACAACTTATGCATGTTAACGTTGCTTCTAACTGAACCAACCAAGAGGGACTCCACTACCTAAGGAAGAGCAACAGTTAGTCAGTTAGTAGGCCGTTAAAAAAGATAAAGATTATTCCATTCATGTGTGGAGTAATTACTATAGGTGATGGATGATGAACAAAGGAATTTGGGAAGGTACTGCTACTACTAGGATAGCCCCCAATTTCCTTTCATTATTTTGCTCATTCACCATTGTTGATATTTAGAGCTCATGTGTTTGAAATCTGAAGGAGGAGAGAAGAATGAAATGAGAAACAATGGGGATGGGACGGATAGTTTCGTCTACTTATTATTAACTTAAAATGCTTGAGGTTAAAACTTAAAACAATCATATAGGAGGGACAAAAATTAAAGACCACCCCAAAATTAAGCATCTCTGCCAATGACCCTACAGATTTTTGTTAATGGGCCTAAATATTATAGTACTCCTAGCATAATTCTTTCTTGGCCCAATCTATTGGTTTAGGCTCATATCTGAAGTGCTTAATTGGGCTTGGGTTTTTCTATTGACATAGACTGCAAGTCTGCAACCAAAGGGCCTTTGATTAGCCCAAAATGTCTTTGATGTAATGTAGTGTACTTTCAACTTCAAGTACTTATTTTATATTCCATTCGTCTTAATTTATGTGATGCATTTTGATTAGACACAAAATTTAAGTATTTTTTTTTTTGAAACATACCATCTGAAATAAACCATATAAATATATAATTGTGTTACTATAAAATGAGAAGTTTAAAGGTAAATGTTCTAAATATAGGTAATTGAGATGGAGGGAGTAATATTTATTTTGAAGTTTTTCCTTTTCCCTTTTTCTTTTTGTTCAGTTGGTGAGTCATTTTACTAATAAATCTATAGATACAGAAAGAACTAGAATTTCTGGTATATTTTTTCTCTATATGGAAATTTAACTAGATTTTAATATTTCTTCTCTATTTCAAAAAAAAAAAACTAAACAACAATACACATATTCAATATGATTTCACAAATGGAGTTTGGAGAGAATAAGATGTATGCAAATCTTATCTCTGCCTTTATGGGGCAGATATGTTATTTCCAAAAGACCCTCGACTCAAATAAAGGAAACTACACTTTACGAATTCTAAATGCACTTAGAAAAAGGGGGAAAATGTGTGGGAAAATTTCAACTATGTCATTCTATCAGGGTGAGAAATTTTGACAAAAAAAGATTTAATTGGAAAAAAGAGAGTAGAAAGACAAATAGAAGTATAGAACAAAGAGAAAGAATAGTGGAATTTTTGGTTCTACTTTTTGTTTTTTAGGGGTGGGCCCCTAAGGTTTCATAGGTAGTGAGACAGTGCATGATACAAGGGTCACGATGCATGTCTAATAAAGAGAGTCCAATCTCAATCAATGTTAGATCCCACAGTCATCCCATTTGCTTTATGAGTAAACTTTTTGAATATTTGTGTCTTTTATTATTATTTTTTGATATCTAGCTCCCGGCTTACGTTAAATTATTCATGGAGATAGTAGTCCCGGTCCCTCAGCACTACTATCAATAAATCGCGGGATGTGTCTGAATGACAATGGTTTGAGAACAGAGCAACTGACATCACCTACAAGGTCCTACTCTAGAAGAAAATAAATTGCTCCCATCAAGATTCGAACCCACGTTGAAGGCCTCCAACAAGATTTTAAGTCTCCCTACTTTGCCATCCAGCTATGCCCCGGGGACTCGTCTTTTATTATTATTGTGCATGTGAGTGGAGATTGGTAAGTGATTTCTTTGAAGAAAAATAGGTAAAAGGAGTATTTAAGGATGTGATCTAGCCGTGGATGAAATAATCAAATAGTAATAATAACGGATGATCAAGGTTTAAATTCGAGCAAAGATATATAAGAAACCGTCAGAATTTGGCTCGTCGATAATGGATTTTTGATTGAAAATATGTCGTAAGTCTTACCAATGAGTCAATTTTCGATGGACTTCATCGAAAATTATAGATTTTCTTGTAGTGTTTGTCTAAGCTTTGGCGGGTAAATTCAGAGCCGAATTCAAAATTTTAAGTATATGAGTTCTAAATTCTAGAGCAGGATAACTTACTGGTGTCAGGATAAAATATTTGTACACATTAATTGATTTTTCAAAATAAATACACGTTTGGGATCTAAGATATTAGGTTCTGCCAAACTCGTAACTAAAAATGTAGAGGCTCCCTTAGACAAAATTGTCCTAGTACTTGTGCTGGCAGGAAATTGTAGCAACCATCAAATTTAGAATTTGGAGTTTATGAGTTCCTACAACGAGCTCAAGTTAGTATACAATAACTATTGGATTCACAATCAAATACTTATAGATATTTAGTAGCTTTCTTAATAACGTCTGAACAAAAGCTACTGGGGGTTCATGTGAACCCGTAGACGACACTCTAGATCCGCTTCCGATAGTAAACATCACTATTATATATAAGTATATAAAAAAAAGCAACAGTAGCCACACATACCATGACTACTTCACATGCTATTGGTGGGAAGAATTGAGAGTGGAGTCATGTCTTTAGTCTTTTTTTTTTTGGCCTTTGAAAAGTGTAGTAGTAAAAAAAGAGGGCAAGGTAATAAAAACATAGAACATGGGATTTGGTTGTTCTAGTGTATACATTGATTGTTCTTCTGTAGTACAGACGTGGTTTTGTTTTGGTATACTTGTTATTTCTACTTGGTTTGTTGTGGGACAATGAATTATATGAAATGATACTTAAATCTCCCCTTTAACATTAGCAACTAGGTAATGAAATGTGTTTTCATATTAATAGTACTAATTTCTTGCCTCCTTTCCCCTTCACACAAATAGTTAAATTTGAAGTTTAGCCATAACTCTAACAATGGGATAATGGCACTTTTGATCCCTCAATTGTTGATGAATTCTGATTTTATTACTCGTAACATTTGACTAATTTAATTAATAACGAAGAAGGTGCTGGTGGTAGAACACGAAGGGGAGGGAAGGGATAAAATGGATTAGGGCGGTGAGGTGACCGGCCATGTGGTGTCCATCTCACACAAAAAATTAGTGTCACATGGGATTGAACATCCACTAGCTTGGACAACCTAGCAAACAAGGGATATATTTGCGTCATTGGGTAACGTTAGAGGTAATTATTTTATACGAATAATATAATAGAGGGTGTGAATTCTTAAGCCGAGGGTCTATCGAAAACAGTCTCTCTACCTCACGAGGTAGAGATAAGGCATGCGTACACTCTACCCTCCTCAGACCCCACTTGTGGGATTACACTGGGCATATTATTGTTGTTGTAGGGTGTGAAAGTAATTCTTTTCACATAATAGAAAGGTAAATTTGACCATTTTTCCTTTACCTAATTATAAGGATAATATTAGATCAAAAGTTTAACGAATGATAAAATTGAGCAAATTCAAATACTACAAGAGAAAATTTTGACCATTTTCCCTCTTAAATGAGGAGATGAATTAACTTATTGAATTCATAGGGTTGCATGAGTTCAAATCCATAAACTTCAGATTAGTGCTCTTCCAATATATTAAAGTACATCAATTTTATTATAATATACGTAATCCATACATAAATCTAGTAATCAATTGTTTAGGAAGCTTGTAAAATTGGATTAATTTATTGATGCTTAATGCTGATCTTTAACCTAATAGGATGGAATAATTAATCAAAAGTCCCGGCATTTAAAATCTGAATGATTCTATTGACTAAATATAATTATCTAATTCATACACAGTTGTATATAAGGAAAAAGTATAAAGTAATTAATTAATTAATCCCAAAAAATATGCAACAAAAGTGATGGAATGGTTAAAGTCATTTGACAATGGTAAAAGAGATATCATCATTGTCAATGCAAATGCAAAGTGCCAATTCAATGATTCCTGTAAATTTTTCTGCTGCATGTATATGAAATATTATTTTTCCCCAACCTCATGATTATCAAAAACTTGAAAGAAATATTATTAGCAAAAAACTTACCCACATTGGAACTATACCATCTCCAAAAACTCTAAAATACTTATAAAAATGTAAAACCCGTAAAACTAACGCCAAGAGAGAGTATTTATACCCGCAAGGCTAGCCAAGTTGGTGTAGCAATAGAGCGCGGGACCACAAGGTCACTAGTTCGATCCCGTGCATAAATCTTTTTGGTTGAGCCTGTCACACATGACTTGCCAAGTGTGGTTAATCGGTGACGTGGTTTGCGGTATTGCGTCAGTCCGGGGTTTACCCTGTGCGCACTCGAGAGAGTAGCGGCTGCGGATTTCTTCGTCAACAAAAAAAAAAAAAGTATTTATAATATCGTATACAGTTACAAATTATATTTGTTGACTAAGATTATTATTATGTGCAAGTCACAATTCGAACTAAGTGTTTACGGAAGATTAACTAACACAATTTTATGAAAAAGTTAATTCAAAGACAATTTTTCCTCTTTGTACCAATAATATACCAATCCATCATGAGAAAAGAAAATAAGAAAAGAGAGCCTCTCTGTACCAATGATGTTGTCTTTGCCTTTTTAAAGCTATATAGGGAACGAATTTATAATAGTCAATTTGATTTTTCACCTTATTTATGTACATTTTCTCTTTATAAGACGGTGCTATTTTATTTTACTTTTTTGAACTTTTTTTTTTTTTTTTTGGAGGGAGGGCACCCCCCCTACTATCATAGAGACATGCTAAGGCCCTACTTGTATGTGAGAATATAATATGACCAAACACTTCTTTTACATTATTTTGTGTCCCACAAACCTCTTTTCCTAATTTGTAGGTCCATTGCACATTGTGAAATAATTCAATTCATCTTCAATAATTCAAATGTGTGAATGGAAATCAGTCATTCAATCATACATGTACAATGAGAAGGGCTTTTATTGGAGATTGTACATACTTATTACTTGTTCATTATAAATTTTGTGTATAATTTATTATAATATTTATATTGATAAGTGTATAGTTTTAATAGATTTGAAATATGATTTAAAATGAGTAATTAATGCAATGGGTAAAACAGAAAAAATATATATTCTCGATATACTAAAATGGACAAGTAAAAATAAAAATTTATTTTTAGTATAATTGACAAGTAAAAATGAACGGAGGAGGAAGTAGGAGCTAACAAGATCATCATTATACATTTCTGGAGGGCACAACAACATACTTATTATAACCCCACCAGTGGAGGATAAAGTGTACGCAGATATTACCTTTATCTTGTAAAGGTAGAGAGACTGTATCTGATAAACCCCTAGCTCAAGAAAAGATGAAAAGACAACAGTAATAAAAGACTAACAATAACACGATAATAAGATAATAGAAATGAAGGAAACAAGCAGGTAGCCCTAGAGAACTAACGACAAGCATGTGTAAAAAGCTATTGCTACTCCTAGTACAATAAAGACAAACGAAGGGCACAAACATGAAGACCATGTATCACATAATTTTTTTTAAAGGATTTTATACTTTTCATTGTATTAAAAAATTAATTAAGAATCACCATATAATAATATATTTGCCTTAAGTAACGATAAAGTTGTCTCCGCTTAACCTATAAGTCATAAGTTCAAGCGTGAAATCAGCCACTAATGTTTACATCAGGTTATGCCGTCTATATCACACCCTTTGAGTGCGACCTTTTCCCTTCTTGTGAATTTGAGATCATTTCATTCTTAATTAGAGGTTTGAATTCGAGCATGAATTGAGAATATTCGAGTCGAAATGAAGAATCTCTTGATAGGAAGCATTTTAACTCATAATAGTCTACCTTCGCGAAGCTAATATCCTTTTATTCTTAATTAGAGGTTCTAATTTGAGTCGAGATTGAGAACTTTCAAATTGAAATGGAGAATCTCTTGATAACGAGTGATTTAATATGTTGAAGTCGAAATGAGAACTTTCAAACGGAAATAGAGAATCTCGTGATAGCTAGCGCTTTAACGGTTTAACCCCATAATGAGTTCACGGGTCGCGAATTCCAAACCCTTTTTTTCTTAAATAGAGGTTTGAATTCGAGTCAGGCAAGAAGAATTTTTGATAAAGAACTTTTTAAATATAGTAATAACCCAAATACACTAATTAGTCAAGCAAGTGAGCTTTAAATACAAAGTGGTTGAAAAATTACTTGTCTGAGTTGATTACTCTATACTATAGTCCTACTCAGTACTCAAAGTTCCTCTTTTCACCCTTTTTCAGTAATCTCCAACACACTTTCCCTCCTTTTATGTCACTTTTTATCTCTAAATAGAAAAAACACACAACAGACATAAGAACACACACAAAAACAAAAATACATGGCCCCTTGAAATCAGTTACATAATCAACATTGTACCAATCCCCTTACACCCCCACCCCTCCAACCCACCCACAACCTGAAAATATGTATGTCATAGAGATAATCATTATTAGGGACAAATGTAATTGAACACATTCGTATTATTAATAAGATTAATATATTTATGGCATTTGCAATTATTGAATTGTTATTTGATTGTTTGTAATTATTCATTAATGTGCATCATTTGAGCTTACGTTGTCATTAATAGAGTGAGATATTAATGATAGAGCGTAACTCTTAAAAGTTCTCGACTAATGATCATCGAGAATGTGATATCGATGATATGCTATAAGTCGACATGTGGTCTGCATCACATTCTTAGAGACGCTACTAGTAATGGTTACTAGTGATGGACACATGAATACTTTTGAAAAGTATCGGTGTAATCTGCTGATAAACTATTTGTTATACATGTCTGAAGTGTTATCAGCGTGTGGGAGATAAAGGTCCTTTGACTTGAGGTCAATACACACCTTATTTACAAAGTAATGTACTTTGACCCTGTCCTAAGCTTAAACTCCTTATAGGATAAGATACGACTTGTGTTGGGTGCATTATGATGTAAACTAAGGCGGTAGTTGAGCCAATAATAAGATTCATTCCTCGATTAGATATTCGAGAGAGCACTCAACTTCTCAGTGATATTAGGTCGACCAAGTCATTGGCCAATGCAAGAGACATATTTAGAATATGGTCTAGTTGTCGACTAATATAGATGAGATAAAGTGATCAAGCTATTTGGATAGACACATGTCAAATCCTAAGCATGATCGAGTGTGTCGCGAATGAAAGGAATTTATCATCTGACATAAAGGTTATGTTTGTTGGATTCATGTAAACGTACTTCATATATTGAGTTCGTCGTACGACGCAGTCTAGGAGTTCTGTATGAACCTCAATTGGATTAGTATCGATATATGAAGACCTATAGGATCACACTATGTCAATTGTCTCTTCGATCTAAGGGTGTATTGAAAAAATATTAAATATTCGATTTGGAATCGAGATATTTAAATTGATAATAACTATGAGATAATTTCTATTAGATGAAAATTATTTAATTAAATCAAAATTGAATTTTGGATTTAATGTGCTGAATATATATATATATATAAACGAAAACCGGAAACATTATTTGACGTAAGGCGCCGCGGCGCCAATCCGGCCGTGGGCCCAGTCGGACTGACCCACTGCACCTCGATTTTGGGCCAGGCTTGGAGCCTAAACCTAATATGATTTGTGAACTAATTTTAACTATAAATACAACACAACCTCATTTGTGCAAAGTAATGAAAGAAACTAATTTAAACACACTTAATAAATAAAATAATTCTAGACTCAGAGTCTTGGATAAAACTCCATCTCAAACTTCTGCTAAGATTTTCTATTTTTCTTGACAGAGGAATACACCGTAGCAAGACTTTTGCAATCGAAGGGAGAATTGCGTATTCACCCTAAAGTAAAAGACTTCAGATTTTATAACTTGTAAGTTCTTGTTCAAGTTTTCTTTACAAGTTTTGATTGTCATATAACCATGTCAGAAGGAATTATTGGATAAATAAATAAAATTTTAAACTTCCGCTATTTTACTTATGTGTTTTGAACCCGACAAAAATCCTACACAATATTCTCTATGTTTTTCCTCTGCAACCTTATATCTAATCTAAGTTTTGTTTTCTGCAACTTTTAGTACGACTAACAAGTAACAACTAGTCCCTTGTTCTTTTATTTTTAATTTTTTTACTCCTTTTTCAGCTCAGCTAGTCTAGCACTCTAGTATAGTCCCAGGTTTTCTGTGTCCCTTCTGTTCTTTAGTGTTTTGTTTTCTTTTTATATACACATTGTTTTCTTCATTTCTTGACATGAGTTCAACTTGGACAGTACATTTTATTTCCTTAATTTAAGGGCTTCCCAGCTTTTTGGTTATGTTTCATTTTCAAGATTCATCAAACGGAACACTCCCCTTCAAGTAGTCACATTTGACTATCTTTTTCACTCTAAACCCTCTTTTTTCTCCCCACCCGCACCCCCCACCCCACCCCAGACCTCCAATTCTGCAGAAATTTGGTTGTTTTGGAGAGAAAAATTGAAGCAAAAAGGTGTATTCTTGAAAACAAACTCTTGAGCATTTCAAGACTAAATTTCTTTTTCTATCTAAAACACCTTTTCACCTCTCCCCCCCCCCCCCCCCCAAACACACAACAACAATTCTGCTGAAAAATTTGTGTGACATTTGGATTCTTGATTGTTCCATTTGGTTGTTTTGGAGGGAAAAGGAAGAAGAAAAGGTGCTTTCTTTGAAAACAGCCTCTTGAGCATTTCAAGACTCAAACCCCCTACCCCCACTGCAGTGTGACATTCATTTCACTAATGGATTCTTGATTTTCCCATTTGGTTGTTTTGGAGGAAGAAGAAGAAATTGAGGAAAAGGTGTTTTCTTGAAAAAAAATTCAAGAATGTCACTTTTGAGCTTATTATTAACTGTGTTTATTCTAATTGGTTTGTTATCAAGATTCCAACTTGGGAATTCCCAATTGGTTTTTGATGAACAAAATGTAGTGGAAGCAATTGGGAAAGAGCTATCAGTACCTGGGTGGGGTATGAACACTACTGATTTCTGCTCTTGGCATGGCATTATTTGCAGCTCAAACAGTTCAATGGTGGAAAGACTTGATCTTTCTGGTTTTAAATTACAAGGTAATTTAACTCTAATATCTGAGCTCAAAGCATTGACGTTTCTAGACCTTTCTAATAATAACTTCCAAGGTTCAATTCCAGTTGCATTTGGGAATTTGTCTGAGCTTCAGTATCTTGATTTGTCATTTAACAAATTTGGAAACTCAATTCCTAGTGAATTAGGTATGCTGAGAAACCTTAAGGCATTGAACCTTTCGAAAAATTGGCTTACTGGAGCTATACCTAATGAGCTTGAAGGGTTGGTGAATTTGCAAGATTTTCAAATATTTAGTAACAACTTGAATGGTACTATCCCAATGTGGATTGGTAATTTGACCAATCTTAAGGTTTTTGCAGCTTATGAGAATGAGTTTAGTGGTGATGTTCCTGTTAACTTAGGATTGTACTCTCAGCTTTCTTTGTTGAACCTTCATTCAAATCAGCTTGAAGGTACTATACCTGAGAGCATTTGTGCTAATGGGAATCTTGAATTTCTAGTTCTAACTCAGAATAAGTTGACCGGAACGATTCCCGATTCGATCGGGAATTGTAAAGGCCTTTCAGGTATTAGAATTGGGAATAACAAGTTGATTGGAGGTATCCCGAAATGGATCGGGAATATCAGTAGTTTAACTTATTTTGAAGCTGACAGCAATAGTTTGTCTGGTGAAATTGTACCAGAGTTTGCTAAGTGCTCTAATATGACCCTTCTTAATTTAGCTTCAAATGAGTTTAATGGAACTATTCCTAATGAGTTTGGCCAGCTAAACAATCTTCAAGAATTGATTGTTTCTGGTAATAACCTTTATGGAGAGATTCCAACTTCAGTTCTTAAGTGCAAGAATCTCAATAAACTCGACTTGAGCAACAACAAATTCAATGGCACCATACCCAGGGATATATGCAATACTTCCAGATTGCAATATTTGCTTTTGGGGGAGAATTTTATCAGAGGGGAAATACCTCATGAGATAGGGAACTGTGTAAAATTGCTTGAGTTGCAAATGGGGAATAATGAACTTACCGGAAATATCCCTCCCGAGATTGGTCATATGAAGAACTTGCAAATTTCATTGAATTTGAGTCATAATAATCTGCATGGAAAATTGCCTCAAGATTTAGGGAAACTTGACAAGTTGGTTTCTTTAGATGTATCTGATAATCAGCTTGTTGGGAATATTCCGCCCGCATTGAAGGGCATGCAGAGTTTGATAGAGGTTGATTTTTCGAGCAATCAATTCACCGGTCCAATACCTACTTTTGCTCCGTTTCAGAAGAGCCCTAATTCAAGTTTTCTTGGAAACAAAGGGATGTGTGGTGATCCTTTGAGTGATGGTTGTGGCGATTTAAACGGTTATTACAATCACAAGGTTTCTTATCGAATCGTTTTGGCTGTTATCGGTTCTGGTTTGGCTGTTTTCGTATCTGTTACGGTGGTTGTTTTGCTGTTCATGATGAGGGAGAAACAAGAGAAAGCTGCCATGGAAGCTGGAAAGCTTGGAAATATTGATGAAATTTCTAGCAAACCGGTGATACTAGTGGGGACTGTCTTTGTTGACAATCTAAAGCAAGCGGTCAATTTTGATGCAGTTGTAAAGGCAGTCATGAAAGACTCTAATAAGATTTACGTTGGTACTTTCAGCACTGTCTATAAAGCAGAAATGCCTTCCGGGATGATTTTGTCGGTGAAGAAGTTAAACTCAATGGACAAAACTATAATTCATCACCAGAGTAAGATGATCAGAGAGCTTGAAAAGCTTAGTAAGCTCGTTCATGATAATCTTGCTCGGCTTATCGGGTTTGGTATCTATGAAGATGTCGTTCTTCTGTTGCATGAATATTATGCTAACGGAACGTTGACTCAATATCTTCATAGCTCAAGCGAGAAAGCTGAATATAAACCCGACTGGCCAACAAGACTTGCCATTGCCACCGGAGTTGCAGAAGGATTGGCGTTCCTTCATCATGTGGCGATCATCCATCTGGACATTTCTTCCGGGAATGTGCTTCTCGATTCTAATTTCAGGCCTTTGGTTAGTGAAGTTGAAATATCTAGGCTTCTTGATCCGTCTAGAGGGACTGCAAGTATCAGTACTGTTGCTGGCTCGTTTGGATATATTCCTCCAGGTATTATTATTTGAACACATACTTATCTTTAACTTTTATGTTTGTAGAGATTATACCTCTGTTATTGACAAGGGCGGAGCTATAATTTTGCTTAAAGGTTCAGCATAATCCACTAGCTTTGACCCAGACTCTGTTTTTGTGTTAAAAAATGGGGAATTTTCATAAATAGTACATTTATGCCCCTAATAACAAATTATGGCGATATTATTGAGTTCTCAAAATATAGCAACAGTTTTTTTTATTTTTCAAAACATATCACACATAGACACATACACTAACAGACGTACGTACATACATACATACACTAGCCGTCGTACAGTCATACATTGGCCGTAATACATACATACACAATACATACAGTAAGAATCTGCTATAAAATGAAATCTAGCCATTTTTGTAGTACTTTAAAAGTATTGCTAAAACGGGTAATTAGTGGGCTTAAGTCTTTATATCACGTAATTTATCACTTAGTATGTATAAATAATTTATCTAGAATCCAATAAGCTGCCTTTTCTAGAATCAAGAACCCATAAACTCAAAATTTCTAGCTCTGCCTTCGTTTATTGACTATTTTTTTCTTCTTCTCAACAGAGTATGCATATACAATGCAAGTAACGGCTCCTGGAAACGTTTACAGCTACGGGGTTGTTTTGCTCGAGATCCTAACCACTCGACTACCTGTCGATGAAGCTTTTGGTGAAGGAATAGATTTGGTTAAATGGGTAAAAGGTGCACCTGCAAGAGGGGAAACACCAGAGCAGATACTCGACGCAAGGCTCAGCACCATTTCGTTTTCTTGGAGAAAAGAAATGTTAGCAGCGCTAAAGGTCGCGTTGCTGTGCACTGACGTGACACCAGCAAAACGACCAAAGATGAAGAAAGTGGTAGAAATGCTGCAAGAAGTCGCAAAAAGCTAAACAAAGTTCGTATCATCAAATCAAAGTATGTCTCGATCTCAGTCCTTCGTATGCTCCTGCAAAATACAAGTGCACAACATTCTTAGTCGAGTAGACAAAATGGTCGAACTCTTAAGGGTATGATGTGTCTTTACCATTTTGTTTTGGGGCTTTTCATATGATCAAGAGTTCTTTTTCTTCCAAACATGTAAATGGTGGTGATGGAGATTAATCTCTCACTAGGCTGATATATTTGCAAATAGCATTATCTTTCATTTTCTTGTCCTCTTTTCTGGTATATTGCTTCCAAATTAAAGTATAGATCCAATCATAGTTAAAGCATCTTCATCATAGCACAATTTTTCTGTTGGTGTTACTATTCAACATGCAACTTCCTCTTTCTATGTTATTCCTCTAACATTGAAGGGAGTCTTGGAGTAATTGTTAAAGTTGCCTCCATGTGACCAGGAGGTCACGGATTCACGTCGTGTAAATACATTCAATTCAAGATGGATTCTTTTCTCCGGGTATTCTTTGGTGGGTAAGACTGTGTACAATAGACCCTTGTGATCCGGCCCTTCCCCGGACCCCGCACATAGCGGGAGCTTAATTCACCGGTCTGGCCTTTTTTCTTTTTTTCTTTTTTTATTGAGGAATAAGAACTCAGTAGTTAAGGCCTTTGACTGTTTTTGCTTCTTAGCTTATATGTTAGAAGAACACTAGTTTGAGGGAAGGATAGATAAACCTGAATCAAATCTTTACATGACTTTCTGACCAGCAAACTTCTCTAATAGACATAGGAATATTATCACATTCTGAGTATAAAAAGGGCAGCCCCATGGACAAAGCATCTACGTTCAAATGCAGTTTTCTGATCGTTTACTGTATCAGTAGTAGTAGTCACTAGTCATAATGCTAGAATCTTTAATCACTTGGAGAACTTGGCAAAAAGCTTTAAACAACGCAGAAATGCGATACAGAATATGAAGAATAGTTTGACAGATGTGTTCATTAAGGGTAATTGTGACCCACATTTCTTGTAATGGATTTCTTTAGTGTAAAAAAAACATGAAGTTGAAAACAAAAAGTGCTGTGTTTTTACAGTTAGCAGCAGCACCTTTAACTACACAATGAAGAAAATTCACTCTTAACTTTTGAGAGTTGCATTATGCCTGAATACTGCAGCTTCTTCAGACCCTTCACTTCAAACTATCTTGATAAAGGAAGAAATACAATTCGGAAAAACTTGCCTGCACAAATCATACGATTAAATCGTAAAATTAAGGTGAAAATGTGTATTGATCAATTGTGATTTAGTAATAAAAGTGTATGTGAAAACATGTGTCATGCTTTCGTAAGATCGATGTAAACACAAGGTGCGGGCAAGCTTTTACCGTATGATTCTACTGCTTCATAGTTCATTCAACTTGACTAGCAAAATATTGTATAAACACCCTATTTACTACTCCCTCCGTTCTAGTTCTTTGGTATAGTTTGTGGTAATAAGACTTCTGAAACTGGTGTTTTATAAACCGTGTGTGGCTATAAAAGCTTCTCGTCAATGATAAAATGTTAAGTTTAAAGTTAATTATTTTGAAATATAAAAATGTGTGATTCTTTTTGGAACATAATAACAATGAAATAGTGTCAAACAAATTGAAATGGAAAGAGTAGAATATAGGGATGTTTGTATGTATTCTTTAGTATGTATCTAGTCAAGTACATGTATAGTCATTTATCCATACTTGTTCCTTACCCCATGAATCCTGTATCTTAATGTCCAAATTAATTCATGAACTAATAAAAAAACAGTCTGGTGCACTAAGTCCCGCTATGCGCGGGGTCCGGGGTAAAATCCATATTTTCACACTAATTTTTTCGCACTCGATACTTACATCAAATCAATAAATATACAACATGTGTGTTTGCAAATAAACTTTTATCACTTAACCATGGTTAATTAATATATATTTTATCCTCATTTTATCACTTAACCATGATAAATTCATATGATTTGTTGCCAACACTGGATGCGGGTGAATATATTTCACATATGAAAATTAAAAAGTTCCCATTAACCAGATGATGGTAGTTTGAGAACTCCAAGTTTCCTTGCACTGCTAATACTATCATCCAATAACTTCTTCATATCATATTTATACACAAAACCCTTCTCCATAAGCTTATTTGATCCCCACTTCACTTCTCTCTTTGGGTCATCCAAGTACCTGTTTATAGATGGGAAGATACGTAAAAAGATTTTTTTTTAAAAATTTAGCAAAATAATCTTTCAAATATATAAAAAGTGAACACTTTTAGTCTACTTAAACTTGAAGGACTACATTCTAAACTTATATACACCAACAGTTTTTTTACACTATCAATATAGTGCCGACTATTACAAATCAATTACCATGTGCCTTAGGTTACCTGTTCATGTTTGCTATATAAGTTACGAGTTTAATTTTAAAAACCGTCAGTGTAAAGATTTTTTTACACCGTCAGTCATTCAACAATATCTACGTGTAAGCTGGTCTCTTTAAAATATGGGATTTGTAATCTTGAAAATAAGACAAGTTACTTGCTACAATAGTTAAAAGTGACATGATATGTAAAAACTCCAACGGTGTATATAACTTAAACTTGTCACTTATCTGTAATTCGATTTTAAGTGACCTTATAATGTAAAACGTTTTAATTCTCATTATATATTAATTAAAAAAAACTCTTGTTTATAGCCTCAAATCCCAAGAAAATATGAAGAACTAAATCCAATATGAATTCAAACATATATAAAACAAGGTTTAAATGAAAGATAATTAAGGTACTTACTTTTGGTTGATATGAAACTCTGGATACTTTTCTTGATAATAACTTGCAGTTTCTGCAGTAGAAAGAAAGGAGCTAGCACACAAGAATCTACCCTCATAGAACTATTTTCCATTGAAAAAATGTGAGCTTCACAAACATCATCAATGTGTACAATTGGAACTTTACCAATTGTCTCTTCTAAGAACTTGATTTGTTTGTAATAAATTTCATTCACCAGTTACCAATGACAACATATTAGCCATGCTTGCTGAGACATATGACAAGAGTGTTGCACCTCCAACAAGATCACAACCTAAGCTCACAACCTCAAATCCATGTAATTTCCCAAAGTTCAAGATTTCTTTCTCACATGTTGTCTTTGCTTCCACATACTCCTATACCATTCAAAAAGAAAAAAATGTTATCTTTTTTTGTTGTTCAAGAATTCTTGTTTAGGCAGTTCATAGTGAGAAGATCTTCTTCTTAGACGAATAATCAAGGAATACTCAAATTTTAGCCCTTCCAAAGTGGTATCTCATTGATGGCTTGGCGTCGTGCCCAACTCCTGTCCCAGATAGCTAAGGTTAAATGATATTAATACTCCCTCCGTTTCATCTTATGTATCTTGTTAGAGTTGACACAAAGTTTAAGAGTGTAAAGAAGATTTTTGATTAATTTTGTGGTCTTAAACTATAAAGATGTGTATAATAAATTAGAAATATTATTTGAATATTATAATCTTAAACATATCATGTTATTCCTATAAGGAAGTATCATTATAAAGACCAATGTTGGAACTCAAAACTTATTGAATCTAATTTTTTTGAAATAAACTAAAAAGATAAGTAAGACTATAAATTGAAACAATTAGGGCATTCTTATTGTTTTGAGATAACATAATTTTGTTGTTAGGCACCACCCAAGGTGCGGCAATGATTAATGGAAGCATGTGCAAACCTTGGAACAAACAAAAAGTACTACTATATGATTTCTTTCATTTTATTTAAGTCTTAGCGGACAGAATTATCCAATACTCGTTTTGGTGGAGGCAACAAGTACCAAGAGAAATACTCGAGTTGGATGCAAACTGATCTGGGCACCATCATTATAAAAAAGAATTGTTGCTAACTATGATTTCTAAAACATATTTTTTAAGATATACTTAATCGTAATTACAATTGTGATTCACTACTAGAAACAAAAAAATTTCCCACCGACCTTCAGTGGGAGATTTGTGTTATAAAACAAAATTTTCCCACTACATTCCCACCTAACCAACTCCCCGGGTGGGAAATAGGTTCCCATTGGAACAAGTTACCATTGGAACGCTGAGAAACTTTTAATTTTTCTGTGTGAAAACACTACTATTTAAATTTTTTTCACCGACATTCGGTGGAAAATAGCCACCGAATATTTTCCACTGTAAAAATAGAGAGATCTTTTAGTAGTGATTACTGATGAGAAAGAAATCTTACCCCAACATAATCATCACCATAGGGGAAGTGGACATTGAGAGGGGTCCAACATGCTTCATCCATCAAGTTCTTGAAGCCATTGCCATCATCCTTTAATGGTGAAGCAGCAAGCACAGTGCCTGTATATATAAGCCTTTTCACAGTACCAATTCCAATATTCTTCACTGAAGTAACTGCTGCTTCCACCTTATTCTTGTAAGGTTATAATATTCATGTTGATAATATAATCAAATATTAAAAGTGTGTTCTATCTAATATTGAAGTGTGTGACCATCTGATCTAAAAGCTTAAGCTGTTAGATATAACACACTTTTAATATTTGATTATATTCTCAACACGCCCCCTCACGTGCTGGCCTGATTTTTTTTCATGGTCCAAGCACGTGGAAATTTTTTTTGATAATGGGTGACAGTGAGGTTCGATCCCAGGACCTTTAGCCTGCTCTGATACCATATTGAAGTGTGTGACCATCTGATCTAAAAACTTAAGCTGTTAAATAGAACACACTTTTAATATTTGATTATATTCTCAACAATTCAATCCCACAAAAATAAATAAATAAATAACTCATTCAAATTCCCATCACAATATCTTCATTTTAATAAAATGAAAATACCAATATCAATGGCGCAATCAGGAATTTTTCTAAGGTTGTTCAAGATTTGATACATACAACAACAACATATCCAGCGAAGTCACACAACGTGGGGTTGGGAGGGTAGAGTGTACGCAGACCTTACCTCTACCTTGATAGGTAGAGCGGCAGTTTCCGAGAGACCTCAGCTCAAGACAAAGCATAAGCACAAGCAAAATAAGAGATATATTTTGCTAGGTCCGGATGAACTCTAACCCTACCTGGCTTCGCTTCTGCTCACCCAGTCCCACCCATAGTAGTTTGCTATACTGCATAAAAATATTTTTGGGATAATATATTTTGCTTACTTATCAAACACTAGCTAAAAAATAAATAAAAAATCATTTATTTCTTATGGACATGTTACGGAAAATATTTTCTTTCGTACGAAAGGCACCCTAAATGGCTAAATTATCATCCTAAGAATATGAGTAGTTATATTCTGAAATTCCTCTCACATACTAGCCATCCTTCGCTTTAGTCCGCTCAGTTGTGTCTCAATTGAAAATACAACATGAGATAGTAAGAAAGATCTTACTTTATAATCTTATAGTAATTTTCTTTGGAGCCTTTTGACTTAATATATAGGTAGTGCTTTGAATTTATCAAGATATTTCATATAGATACTCGAATTAATTCTTGTTTCAATTGAGCACCTCAACTTCTAATTAAGTGTTTTACTTAAACGGTTCAAGTTTTTTAAAAAGATTATGTGTTTTCATTTGTCTATTAGGTAGTTAAGTTAATCACATAAAATATGACATCTCCTTTAATTACATGCATTTGCCTTAATAAATCGTAAAACCCCAGACATTTTTGGTGGGAAGCAATAAAAACTCGATCAATAGGTGAAATTACCGAGATACACACAAGTTGATCCAAACATCAACGTTATAAATAAAAGGGGGAAAACTCAAATATGTCATTGAACTATCGAAAATGACTCATTTATGCCACTCGTTAATAGCTTGGCTCATTTATGCCATTGTCGTTAACAAAATGGTCATCCATGCCATTTTTCATTAACGTCGATGTTCATGAGAAATGATATTGTAAAACCAACGTTAATGAAAAATGGCATGGATGAGCCATTTTGATAATGGTGATGACATAAATGAGTCAAACTATTGACGAGTGACATAAATTAGCCATTTTCGATAGATATGTGGCATATTTAAGCCTTTTCCCTAAATAAAACAAAAATATTTACCTGAAATCCGTAGTGTATATAAAGGAGTGGCCACATGGAAACAAATTCACAACCTTGGATTGTTTGTCAAATTTCCCTCTGCATTTGAACTCTTCAACAGGCCTACCTTTGATTTATCCTCTGCAAAATTATCACAACTTTTTAGTGTTTTTTTCTCTTTTTGTTCTATTTCAACAAACCTTTTCTTATATTTGGACAAATAAACTTAACAACCACTCAAACAAGCAAGTTTCCACCAATCACCATATATTGTGTTACTTCAAAGTTACAACTCTTTTTTTTTTGGTTTAATTAATCAATATTCAAAATTCAATGATCCGACTATGAGTTTGTGCCTTAAATGACTCAGTATAGGGGTGAGGTCTCTTTGCCAGATCTTCTCAGAAAAATTAAAAGTATCGCTTTTCAGCCCTTATAGTTGAGAAGTAGTCAATAACAATATACCCAGTGTAATCCTAAAAGTAGTCAATATCCTTAAATTTCAAATTTCACAAGTGAGACTCTACAACTTTCCAATGGTGACTATTGTTCAAAGAAATTGCCGAAAAATGGCCGGTGAATGCTATTTTTACATTATTTCTTCATTTTCAGAGCTCGAACTTGACACTTATGATTAATGAATGATCGCTCAGCTACATCACACCAAGAGTATAATTCATCCTTACCAGAATTTGTACGAAAATTTTCACAAATAGTCATTTTCAGCTCTTATAATTGAAAAATAATCATTTAACTATTAGTGTAAAGGAGAAAGGAGGCAAGAAATTAACATTAATATGAAAACTCAATATATTTTTTAGGTGCTAATGTTAAAGGGGAATTTAGAGGTCAAATTCATATTAACGACAAGTACCAAATGAAGATCATGTCTGTACTAGACAAGAACAATCACTAGACTAGAAGTCTAGAACAACCAAATCCCATGTTCCAAGATTTTATACCTTGCCCTCTTTTTTTTACTACTAAACTTTTCAAAGGCAAAAAAGGACTAAAGACATGACTCCACTCTCAATACTTCCCACCAATAGCATGTGTAGTAGGGGCGAATCTGTGTACTAAAATTGGGCAGTTTACGTATATATTTTTTAAAATTGATATAATATTAACGGCTAGACCCATGTTTGCTACAAAAGTTTAAATGACGCACTTGATTAAAGATTGAGTTATTTACGTGGAGGAATGAGATTAATTCCCATTTAATATAATTTTTTCTTCTATTTTTTAATGGTGCACAATGTTCTAAAAATTCTAGGTCCACCTTTAGTAGTAGTCATGGTGTGTGTGACAACTTTGCCTTTTTTTAAAAAAAATAATAATAAAATTCAAACTAGAAAATTCTAATTAAGGAATGATGAATTCCATCATGTCAAGAGTACAATTCATTGATTAGAAAAGCAAAATCAAGATTACATACCCAAGTTCCTGAGGGTGGCATGAACTGTATATCCTTTTTCAAGAAGTTTTTGACCAGAAAAGAAGCTATATATCCTGCACCACCTGTAACACATAACATTTTTGAACTTCTACTCTTCTTGTCCTCCATGGTTGGTTCCTTATTCAGCTTTTCTTTTTTTCAATGTTGTACTGTTATAAGATTTGCGAGATAAGATTGTGTACAATTAACCTTATGTGAACCGACTGCCCTTTTAGTGTCATGAGACTGACTTTAAAGGCACATGTTACTAGTACTTCATTTACTTTGATTGGACCTTCTTTGGAAATTTGCCTTTGGCGGGAGTACCTTTCTGGTCATACAAAGCCTCCGGGCGACCGAAGTGGGCCAAAATTCCTTTGATATGATGATATTGGACACTCGCATATAAAGCCTCCGGCGACTGGAGTGGTGCCGACATTTCATAGGAAAAGTAATGGACACCTAGTAAGGTGGGCCGTAGTTTCCGTGTCTTAATGATCGAAGGCCTAAAGAAAGGCAAGAAAGAAATTGGACACTCGATGCCAAAGCAACTGGAGTGGGCAGTATCTGGATCATATATGATCCGGTTACGCCCTAACCACGGTAAGAGGTTGTTCATGTGAAGCAACACCACCTCTAAAGTAGAAGGGGTTGGAGAGGTTGTCCTCAATAGGACTTCGGGGAATGAGATCACTCTAAGATGATGTGATACATATCCCTAACTTGGTTTAAGGGACGCTCGTTGGTCAAGTTTGGTTTGAGACTAGTCCAACAGTGCGTAATAACTAAGAATGGTACGGTATATGTCCGTAGCAAAATGAATGATATATTTGTAATCCGTGCATCTATGACATCATAGATTAAGACACGTTAAATAGCAAGTCATTCAAAAGCTAACGATGTTGAGATTGTTGCCTACTGTCGACATAAACCCTCAAAATGAATGTGAGGTAGACGAAGAGGCAAAATCACCTTTCCAAATTCCGTCAAGGGAATAGCGAAAGAAGCACCGCTCTCTAGAACTTAGTCACACCTACTTGGGTGATTTGAAGTTTATACAAAATAGAGGGGGGAGACAAGTACGTTGTGATCTTCATTGATGATGGTACAACGTATGGAATCCTTTGTTTGTTAAAAAGCAAAGATGAAGTTGTGAAGCGGATAAGCGCTACAAAGCAGAAGTTGAATATCAACTAAGCCTACGGATTGAGAAATTCGTAGTGATAGAGGGGAGAATGTGAAGCATCGTTCATTAAACGACCGCTCATTACTCACCCTCGCCCAACGGTGTTAGCCAAGCGCAAACCCGTACGCCTAAATTATGTAGGGCAAGGCGATCCTTACCGCTAATGCGATTCTCAACAGAACTCCGCATAAGGATAAGGATAAGAATAACTCTCCGTGTGAGACATGGAAATGATCTCACATACAAAAGTTGTGATGTGGGATGGCTTGGTAGAAGTTGTACTACCGAGACAGGTCAAGTTCGACCTAAGACTGTAGATTGCATATCCACTGGATCTGTAAATAACAGTAGTGCTGATCGCCTCTTGGCGTCAAAGAATGCAGAATTCTTTGGAGATAACTTTCCTTGGAAAAGGAAAAAGGAGTAATTGCTCAAGGTTAACAAGAACCCGCGAGGGCTCGACCGTCCGGAACTCGGACGTTCCGTATCTACAGACTCGAAAGTTGCTTTTATTCCGGATCTGCGAACTCGTGGATTCTAGATGTTGAACCGAGAAGGAGCAAAGAGGGGACAAAGACTTGTTCCATACCTTCTAGCTTGTATGGTTGAGAACGAACCATGGACAATTAATAAATAATTGTCATCTCCAAAAGCGCCGTTTGGAAAGAAGCTACAAAGAGAGAAATAGACTCTATCATATAGAACCATACTTGCGTAATGGTTGATCTTCCTCCTCCGGAAAAGAACCTTTGGGTTGTAAGATGTGCTTCCTTTTGTGAGTAGCTTCACATCTTATATAAGAATTTAAAGCCACCTATTTAAGTGCGAGGACGGCCGCCTCAAATAACGCACTTAAGAATCCAAGACGTTGTCCATGGCCAAAACGGACAAAACATTACGAAGAAGAGAGTAAGGGAATTTGTTGTGTTGGTACACATGTTTAATTGATATCTTGCACGATAGCACTTACATAGGGTGTGTTTGCTACTATGAAAAATATTTTCTAACTTTTTTATGTTTGATTGATCAAAGTATTTTATAAAATATTTTTTCTAAAAAATAAGTTTTCTAAAAATGACTTTTCTAATGAAAGTAAAAATAAGTTCATAAGTAATATTTCAAGTTTATTGTCTCATCCACCCACTCTCAATGCCTACAACTCCAACCAAGGCCGGACGAAGGATAAAGCGGCACAAGCCACCGCTTTAGGCCTCACGTATCGAAAGGCTCCCATAATTTTATTTTTCCTTATTATTTTTATAGATATTTTATACTCTCTTCTTTTATTTTTATTTGGCCTTATATTAATTTTTCTCTCTTTTATTTGTCCATTTTAGCAAATCAGGTATATTTTTTATTTTTTTACTAGTACCCTCCTTATCAGTAAGTAATTGTATAAAGTAATAGTAGTCAAATTTAGATTTCTAAAGTATAACTAATAAGGTTAATTTAGAAAAACAAATCCCTAATAAGTAGCTTCTTAAGGGGGTGTCAAGTCGACAAGGGTCAAGTTACATGGAACGAAGGGTAACATTATCTTTATTAAATCTAGATGAGCAGAATTAGTGAATACCTTCATTTGTGGAAGACTTAGGTAGTTAATGATGGTCAATGTATGTCCAAGATGGTTCGGATGCTTACGTTACAAATTTTGTATATACAATTTTTTTTAAAAATTAGGCCTCTTATTGATATTTGGCTTTAGGCCACATAATTAGTTGAGCCGCCCCTGACTCCCACTCCCTTGACCATCCCAAACAGTAGAAAATAAATAAGAAACTCAAGGGGGTTGCAGGCATGAGTGGAGCTAGGAGGATGCAAGGAGATTCATTCAAACCCCTTTAGTCGTAAAATTTCATAGAATATACAAGGTTAAAATCAAACTTTTATACTTCATCCGTCTCAAAAAAATTGACCTAATTTGATTTGACACAAAATTTAAGAAATAAAAGAAGACTTTTAAAATAGTGATCCAAAACTAATCTTAGATATTCGTGTGGCGGTAAATGATCTTATAAAGTTAAATTGTTTCAAAATATAGAAATGAGCCAATTTTTTTAGACAAACTAATAAGAAGAGTAGACCAATCTTTTTGGAATGGAGGGAGTATAATTCTATTAGTGAAAGTCCTGTATATTTTGAATCCCCTAGTGCGCTGCAACAAGTCACTAAAGGCTGACCACAAGTATGGAGTATTTTACTCAACATTTAGCTCTGAAAATGAACTGTTCCTAGTACTATACATGCAAATATTATACACAATAAAGCAGCAACTAAAAAAGATAAAAGTAAAGAGATCACAAGCATGTGGCAAATATATCAAAAAATCACAGTGCAGAGAGCCAAAAATTGACATACAATTTCCAGAACAAGTAACAGCTTGACCACAGTTGATCAAAACCGATAAACAAGTACACATGGGTGCGCAAACCGAACAAAAAATTTATTGTAACATATGTCAAAAATCTTCTTATAAGTGAAATAAATGACTTCAATATACTCTGAATCCAGCATAGGAGCAAAAATCTTTGCTCTAAAGTCTAAACTGAAGAATGGTTCAAGTTTCAAATGAAATCTTGGAGAACAAAAAAAGCATAACTCAAATTTCTCAATCAAGACTTAAATTAACAATATAATTCTGTCTGCTGATGGGATTCATGACGACCGGGGGACCAGCAGTGCGAGGCCATGCCTGGAGTTTCTTGTCTGTTTCTTTCCCCCAAGCAGTGTTGGTAACGGTGCTTGGAGTTGTGCCTGTTTTTGAGATGCCACAAGTGATTGTCAGCATAGCACAGGGAATTTCATGGTCAAAGAACTAACAAAAGGAGCCGGAACTTGCCTCCAAAAATTTTCCCGTCAGAAATAACAGTGTCACAAACATATGCAACGGCAAAAGATGCCACAACAGAACCAACGATGTACTTGGTAGACATCTTCGAGCTCCTAAAACTGGAAGATACCGTAAAACATAGCAAGAGACAATTTTTTTTATTCAATATCAAAGAATTCTATCATATAAAATAGTATCTCAAGATACAGCCATAGATGACCTTCTCAACACCATCACGTGACTTCCTATGCAATGAAGTATAATCTTTTTTTAGTCGGTAAATAGTTACTATTATACATAAAAAGAAATTGATAAATAAGAGTAATTTTTTATTTTTTTATGACATGAGAAACCGCAGCCGCTTTCACTCGGGTGCACACATCGTGGAGTAATATATTAAAAAGGGAACCAAATCATGACTGTTCCGACTTCCAAGAAGCATTTCCCAGCACCAATGAAAATATAAAATTTAGCTCAAAGGATCAACAAATATGAACCAAGCGGAGGATGACCCATTAATCCTAACCATTCAAATCCCATAGATAACTATAAAAAGAAATCAAACTAATCACACTGAGCTCTTCAGGAAACATTAACCTACACCATAAAATATACAATTCATGCCAAAGAATCAAATTTGGCTTCGATACAAACTAAACAAACATGACCCATTTAATCCTAACAATTCAACTCACACAGATCATGGTTAAAAATTAATCAAATCAATCATTTTATAAGCCCTCCAAGCAGCATAAACCAATACCTTAAAAGATAAAATTCATAACAAGATTCAACCCGTAGCTTCGAAATGAAGGAAACAGAAAATGACCCATTAACCCAAACAACATAGATCACACATAAAAATGTTATTTTGTCACTATGAAGCAAAAAAATCAAACACCCAACTGTAAAATTAACATGGCGGCACAATTTTTTATACAAATCTATACATGCAAGGAGGAAAAAGAAAACGACCCATCAATCCAAACAACATAGATCACACATAAACATGTTATTTCGTCACTAAGAAGCAAGAAAATCAAATACCCAACTGTAAAATTCATCTCAAGTAATAACAAACTGGTGGCCAAAGATTTTCTACAAATCTATACATGTAGAGAGGAAAAAGAAAACGACCCACCAATCCAAATAACATATATCACACATAAACATGTTATTTTGACTCTAAGAAGCAGTAAAATCAAATACCCAACTGTAAAATTCATCTCAAGTAACAAACATGGTATTATACAAATCTATACATGTAAAGAGAAAAAAATACAAGGGGGGGGGGGGTAGGGGGTAGGTGCTTACCGTGATGAAGAGCAGAGAGATGGGGGAATCGAGGAGACTTGCTGAGGTATGAAAATTTCTTCTTGGTTGAATGTTTTCGAGTAGTTGAAGGGTTTTTGGGCCTAGGCCCAGATTTGTGGATCAAAGAACGTGTGAAATGGAGTTGAAATCAGATATTTGGGCCTAGGCCCAGATTTGTTTTCTTATTTTTTATTTCCTTTTCTTTTTTGATCGTCCCACGCTTTTTTGTTTATTTTGTTCTTGCTCGTGTGGTCCGGATGTGTTCACGATACTTATTATAATCAAGTTGAGGTGTCTGAATGAAATTTCGTATAGTAGGGGTTACCGGGAACATAAATCATCGCTAATTTGAGTGTCTGATTGGATATTAGGTCTTTAAAGGCAGTGAATGTCATTATCTCTTAATATACAAGTTTTTGAAATCTTAGCTAATAATTTGATATACATACAAGAGATTCCTTCATTCCCAAGACTCGCAACTGATACCTCTAGTTATGTGATTCTGTTTTTTGGTTATTAGTAGTTAAGTGATATTGATTTGCCTCTAAAGTGCATGGAATATATCGGATGTGCATAAGCTATTTTGCTAGGACCCTTCAAAGATATAACCGCACCCATATCGGTTTCTCTAAAAATGTATAGCTTTTGGTGAATCCGACAATATCTTTGAAGAGTCCAAACAATATAGGGCATAAGTGGCAATCTTGTGCATATTGCAGGCCATGCACATAGTAAAGAAATAAAGCATGAAAAGACACATGTTATGTATTTGTTAGGTTGGTGTAAACACCTGCTACGAATAAATCCTTTTCCACCAATAGGCTTTTATCACCCGCGACGGACGTAAGTACACTATGACAGTTCATATGTCACAACATATATAAAGGGAAAAAGAACAGCAAAAGAATGCTTGTTTCTGTTTCAAATAAAAGTGTTTACATATACCAGAAGAAGAAGAGCATAGCTCCATCTGAAATCTCTAAAAAGAGTAAGAAAAGAAACATTTGATATTATACAACACTACAACAGTAAATGGCATTGGTTAAGCAGCAAAACCTAACATCTTAACCAATATGCCTCTTCTCTGGCTCCATTACAACAACATTTCACCTCATAATAGGAAGAAAAAAAAAGAAAAAAAATGAACAAACTTAATGTGTGTGAAATACAAACTATGTGTTATCTACAACTCTGGCGCCGACTTCCTCTTTCTGTGCGGGGACATTGCATGAAGTATCTTCCAATTCTCAGTTGCAGAAAATGCTCTGCAAACCAATAAGGCAAATGTTTTGGAGGGGAGTAATCCGAAACATTTCTGTTCGCAATGATTCCTAATGCAATCTACCATCTGGCAGCTTTCAAAAAATTGTCATATGGACTTGAAGCCGGTAGCCTGAAGGACTCCGGATTATTTTGATATTCTGCTCCACGATGCCAAGGATCAGTTTCGCGTGATGGTTTATGAGATACATTGGCTACTTTCTGATCCACGAGTTCGTTTTTGACCTGCCCCCATAAAGTTTAAGCGAACAGTAAGTTTAAGATCATGTTCTCTAAATCATGCAAAGCACGAAACTTATAGTGCTACATCTACTATAAGTTTGTTTTACATAAATAATATATACCCCAACTATCTGTTTTACCAAAGTCGGATAGAAACAGATAGGGGTAGCAAAGTTAGCCCATGAACACATGATCCGCCCAACCCGTTCAAGTTTGGGCAGGTCATTGACCCGTCCATTTGTTAGCTCAACCCATTTTGAACCCCCCCCCCCCCCCCAATTAAGCCCATCTAAATATGGGCTGATATGTAGCCCAAATTGACTTATGGGAAATTTTGTGAAAATAACTTTTTTTTGACATATGAACCCGCAGCCGCTACCCTTTTGGGTGCGCACAAGGTAAACTCAGCTCCTGTGCAATAGCTCGTAAACCACACAGGAGCAGTAACCCGCACTAGGCAAGCCCCGTGCGACGAGCTCGACCAAGAAGGCAAAATCCCCTGCTGTCGCAGGCAGGGGGTTTCGAACCTGAGACTTCCATTATGAAAGCCCCATGCTAAACCAACTGAACCACCCTTGCCGGTGACTTGTATTTTTGTGAAAATATTTTTAAATGACTTATTTTTTGTTTGATATGTGTCATACATAGCCTGATAGCCATAACAAAGAAAGAAAGTTATATTAGGTACTGAATCAAGTTATAGAAAACAAAGAAAGAAATTAAAACTTAGTAAGAATTGGGCGAGTTGGGTTATGACCCATTTCAGGCCAAGTAAGGTTTGGGCAGGTCAATGCCCCCCCCCCCCCCCCCAAATCCAGCCCCAACCCGCCCATTTGACACCCCTAGAAACAGATAAGCGAATGACTTAGGGAAAGACGGGGGTGTGGAGTGAAGGAGAAACACAAAATGGTTAGTTTATACAAATCAAAGAAAACCGAAAAAGGACTACTTTGGAGACCTGGTTATCGGAGGCACTTTCTTCATCCTGCTCACTGGAATTCTCTGATATTTCGATCAGAGCATTATCTTGTCTATGTTGACTATTCATCAAATTGTACATCTTTTGTTGTTTTCCCGTTAAAAGTGCATCACAATGATGAGCCATTTCTTTGTATGAAAATTCAGGTTCTGTGCTCACAGAGATTCTCCCTACTTGATGTGCCGTCTCCAAAACCTTCATTAGGTGTACATAAAGTTAATTTAGACAACACGTGCCAATGATCAGATCACAATAGAAAATCTAAAGAAAATCCATTTTCACATTTCTGATCTCAAAAAAATGTAAGTCACATAATTTTTATCATCTCATAGTATTTAAACTAAAATAGCAGCCAAATGATTAAGTGGTAGTGGTACTCCATATATATTTGTCAAGACGATGTGAACTAAAAGAGCCACCATGTGAGGTTTCTTTATCTCATAAGCACAAAATGGAGGCATGAGAATATGCAAGTCTGCTAGAGAAGAGAATTAGGGTAGCCAACATGCACACACTGAAAAGAAATCCATTTCGTGCAAGTACAACTAGATGTAAAGCTTTTGTCAGCAGAGGCGGAGCCAAGATATTTAGTTTATGGGTTCTGGACAATAATTCGATTTGCTTAATGGGTTCTGAATAGATTATTGGTACATATTAAATGAACTTATTAACACAAGTATAGGGTTTGAGCCAAATTTACTGGGTTCTACCGAACCCGTAACCACCACTAACTTAGACAAGTTATTTTTATTGTATAATATCGGTCTAACGATGAGGTTAAATGAAGCAGCATGGTTGGTGAGGATTTATATAGCCGACCCAACTTGCTTGGAATTGAGGCATAGTTGTTTTTTGTATAAATAATAAGTTAAACAAATATTATATTCAAAAGTCACTTACAGATTCTAAAAGTTGATTGACACTCAACAGATTGGGAATTTCCAGGGTGGATTGTTCATTCTGTTTGGAACTGCTTTGAAATAAATCTGGACCATCATCGTCAAATATCGAGGACAGCTGCACAACAGTAACAAAGAGTGATCAAACAGAGAAAGTGAGGATAGAAGAGTATACCGACATAAATCTCACCCTCTAGAGGCACCCAAGGGTGTGGCCTAGTGGTCAATAAAGTGGGAGGAGAACGATGATGTCTCAATTCAAATCCCAGCAAAGACAAAATCATTAGATGATTTTTGTTCCATCTGTCCAAGCCTTGGCGGACAGAGTTAGCTGATACCTGTTGTTGGTGGGAGGTAGCAGGTATCCCGTGGAATTAGTCAAGGTGCGTCAAGCTGAACCAGACACCACGGTTATTAAAAAAAATACAAACTTCTCCCTCTAGAGACTTACATCAACTGAATTAGACTGCTGAGCTCTCTGATGAGCATCAGTGAAAAACTGAGCTCCCAAGGAATCCGAATCATCTGGTGAAAATTTCTTAAGCAACTCCTCCCTTGTACCTGACAATTCAACCTACATACCCAAATAAATTATATTAGGGATCAATACTTAACCAGGGAACCACTATATGGTTGTAAAATTAGCAATGAAATATTTACATCTGATAGATTAGATAAGCTCTTTAGGATTAAGGAAATCATGGATTCCGTTGACTGATGCTCAGTGATATTTATTTGTGAGAGACATTTCTGAGCAGAACTATCATCTTCGTTGGATCCATATATAAATTTTCCGTTACCGGAACTTGAATCAGCAGCTTGTAGTTTGCTATCTTCAACCAAATGTAAAAATGGATCAACCTGAAAAGCAATGACAGATTCCCGTGTTATGACCTGAAAAGAAATCAATGTAATAGTACTGAAACAGAATAGCTAATTACATAAAAAGTTTTTTTTTAGCAATTGGTTACGAACCGTTTTATCTGAAAGTGTAGCTTTGACACAGGGAATGAGAGAAGGTATAGTATATGCCTTCGATGAGAAAACAATCATAGATGTCGCCAACACAAACAGAGATCTTTTACGTGATGGTGGTAGTGACCCTGAAAAAATAAGAGTCAAATGACCTGTGATCCAAAGATCCTCTTTGAAAGAAAAAAAATTGAAGGAAACATACAGGCGAACAGATAAGCTGAATTATTTACCCAATAAGGATCATAGTGTTTGCGAATTCTCACATAAATTATTGCCAAAAGTTTCAGGACACAGTGTGAATGCAGTAATTTTACAGTTATTGCCTATTTAAGGTATACTGTTGACAAGTCTTTGCCTTAAAGGTAAAAGCGAACACCAACAACAACATGAACTCCTTAATGCATTTGAACTAAACGTTTTCCTATTTTCAGGTGTTTGATTCTCTCATCTTGTTAATAACAATATCCTTGATGAGAATGTTATAAACCTAAAGGAAGGAGAGAACTTTAAGTGAAAGAAATAGCAGAGTAGGATTACTCAGCTAGGATTCCCGAACGAGACATACCTTCAATCAGTTCAAAACGGATAATCTTAACTTGAAAAAGATAATAGGGACAAGATATGTAGAGCATGTGATGCTGATCTTTCGTTCCTGGCACTCCGATGAAGCAACTACTTAACCTCCCCACCCCCCAAATATGAAGGAGGAATTATTAAGGGAAAGAAAAATCTTAAGCAGTTGCACATCACAGAGGGAAAATATGATGTGGCAGTTTTACCTCCTTCAGCAAGTGCAACATTTCTCAACGAAAACGCAAGCTGAAAACTTCGCACTAGAGCTTCACGGTATGAGTTCTGCACAAGTACGTGAAGCTAACTTTCACTAAGAAACTATAGGAAAGGATATATAATACATGCCAGCACATGTTTATTCACATATAGAAAATTACATCATTCAGGGTGATAAACGACCAAGATATCCTTGGATCATTTAGCTGCTTAAATGCCAAAAAAATTAATACCACAAATAAAATTCTCAATGATTTAGTGGTTTAGCATTTTCTTTTCTCATTCCCATATTCTTACTTTAATTGGTTACTAGCAATATAGAGCAACTCAAACTGTCTCCTTGTTCTCCATTGATTTGGAAGGTCTTTGTTTGCGCTAAAGTTTTAATTTTCAAAATAATAGCAGTACGAAAGACATTAAAAAAAAAACTTAAGCAATAAATTGTGATTGGCATTTAAAGTTTGCAATTAATCCTAGTACCATGGGATCCAAAGGTTATATTTAATCCTTATCATGTAAGAGGATATCTTTTCACACTATATTTTCATGGAGCATGCAGTCAAATACATAGAAGACAGGAAATATAATCCTGTAAGTGAACCATAAGTAAAAACAACATTGTTGATGTTGCCATATCAAAAAACAGAAAAGAACACGAAGGACTAAAAAGGGAGCTCAATTTCTAAAAAAAGGTACGTTATTATTTCCTTTGGTAAACAGGTAAATACTATCAGAAGCCTATTATCATTTAACTAATACTCCTCAGATACTATATTATAAAGCTATCGATTAAATTATCCTACTAGATAAAAATTCAACCATCTTTCATCAAAAAGAAAGTTCAAAATTTCCCTTGATAGGAGACATTAACCTTACTACATAAGCAAAAACAAAAGGGAAACAAAAATCTTAGGAACTCCAAATGAATATATTACCTAGATATAGTTAAGAAAATAAGAAAAAGTAACTATAATGGAAGGAACCACTAAAAGAATTTCTTTCATGTTGGTCTTTCGAGCTACATAGTTATGGATAACCTTGTTCATTAAAGTTTTTGGATAACAACAGAAACACTAATACTTCATTTAGTATCATGAGCAAAGAACATGCCTGGCAAGCAAGTGCTTAGAACAAATATAACACTCACAGAACCGAGCAATTACCTTTCCTCTAGAAAATAGCAAGACCAGGCTAAATGTGTGGGCAATGGCTTCATAATTCTCAGGCATATTTGCAGGAGAAATGGATTGTGCCCATAGTGAGGAGAGCAGGAGTAGGATTTGGTGGCTGCTGAGTCTTAGAGAAATAGGACCCTGAAAATCATGAGGAAAATAATTTTCACTACTTGGTTAAGTCAAATAAAACAGGGGGGGATCTTAGTAGCTCAGTTGGTTGGTTACTACCGAACTTTCACCTTGTTGGTGAGGGTTCGATTCCCCACCTTGTAATCCCCTCCCCCATTTCCCCTTCCCCTACCCCATTTAATAAAACAATTTTTTGAAAAAAAAAAGTCAAATAAAACAGACTCAAATAGAAAAAATCAGCCAGGTAAAGAAATAGTAAACATGGTATTACTACATTGTATAGCTACCCAAAGTGAAAGACACGTTCTATACAACAGTTGCGAAACCAGCAATTTTATTTCATAATGAATGGTTGAAGTCAAATACCAACACAGTATATATGTGTTGTAAATATACCGATATTAAGATAGATGCACAATCTAGAAAAGAGTAGAAACTTTTTCATGTAATCCAAATGAATGTTCGAACTCTAATGCCCAACATATCCACTATATGCTATGTTGCTCGGACTCTCCACAAATGTGGCCGCACTCGTCTCGGATCTTCCCAAAATGCACTATTTTTGGAGGATCCAACATGCACCCGGCCGGCATTTTTTATGAGTGCGAGCAACATGATACTGTAAGTGTCGTAAATATATGGATAGTAAGATGAATGCACAATTAGAAAAGATTACAAATGATTACTTCTGACAGAAGGTACAAGTAGCACAGATGGCGGATAAAATTACAGAAAGTTTCCTAAGATGATTTGTCCATGCATACATGCTCAAAATATAATGATATTTGGTGCAACACTTTGATAATAGAAGATGTTAACGGCGATGAGGTAGACCTAAAATCATATAAACAGAAATTGTTTCAAAAGACCTATAATTTCTCAAAATTCATGCAGATTTAGAAAAGAACATAATATGGTAGAAGCAAAAGATTCAGATAAAAGAAATCAACCAACTAGGATTAAGACTTTGTCCTGTTGGTACAGGTACATTAGGTCCAATCTTTTGACAAGGGTCTTTTTAGTTTGTTCCTAGATTTGCATGTTAGTGTAGGATAAGAGTGAGGCTTAGATAATCTCTAGTTTTATAGGAAACCCTAGTTGTATTAAAAGACAAATTACTGAGTATTGGAATGAAATGGATCCTAATAGAATAGAATGGATAGAGGATTTATATAAGCCCCAACTTGGTTTGGGATTAGAGGCATAATTATTGTTGTTTGTCCCTATTATTGTAGCAAGCTTTCAATCATTTTCACCAGAGGATGTTCAAAAGGGCAGGTTGGGCTGAATTTGTGCGGGTTAAAATTGGCTGAGTTAAGAAATGGGTGGGTCAATAGTTACTTGGGCCGGAATGGTTGGCTAAAATGGGCTAAAAAGCGGGCCATAACCCAAACCGCCCAATTCTTACTAAATTTAATTCTTTTATGTGTTCTTTTATAATTTTTCAGTACCTAATAGAACTATTTTTTTCTTTCTTATGGCTATATATAATATATCAAATAAAAAATATCTTTTTGAAAATATTTTGACAAGGTTTCTCATGGGTCAACTTGGGTTGCATATCAGCCCAATTTTTAGATGGACTTAAATGGGATGAACTAAAATGGGCGGGACTTGAAGGGGTTGGGCGGGTCATGTTTAATGTTTTCATGGGCTAGTAAAGTGGATCATGCCAAGGAATGTAGGAGTAACAATACTACAAAAATGGTGAAGATGGTTACAGCACCTACCACTTCGTTACTTGGTTTGTTTGTAGACTCTTCAACAAGTGCACGAGAGCCCCTCATGCTACGTGCCCCGCTATATGTTGACTTTATTCTGTTGAGCATCCCGCTATTGGTATCTTTCTGTTCCATTTCAAGAGTAACATTCTCCATTGAAGAAGACCTCTGGTCTCTCAGCTTTCCAAAAAGAGCAGCTGAAGAAGAGAAGACGGAAACAGTTCTAGAGAGTGCTCTTGAAAATTCCGTTGCCTTCCTTAGGTGGGTTGTTTCCTCCGATACCTTCTGAGGGGAAACAGAAGACGGAACAAGGACAACAGAAAAGATTCGATGAGCTCCGACTCGTGTTTCATGATCAGGGTGGACCATAGCAGGGAGTAACTGATGAAATAAAGCCTCTGGGAATGCCTAAATATAAAGAAAAGTCAGATTCTTAACTCAATACAAAGAAAAGTCTAATAAATTAAAATGTTAATCAGCCTTACTTTGTGTTGGTATGACAAATTTGGCATTGAAGCTATGATTTGAGAAGCACGGTAAACAGCAGCAATAGTAGTTCTTGATATCACTTTGATACTCGAGATGTTCTCTAACGTTACTGCCATCACATCAAGAATAGGGCCTGCATCTCCAACCTAATAGTCAAGAAAATGAAGAATCATGACTTCCAAACACACATCAATAACAAGAAGTTTGATTAATATTCAGAGCCCGTATGGATTAGCTGATTGTAAATAGTTGATAAATTTTAAGTGCTGAAACTGATTCTATAAATAAGCATAGTTATGTGTTTGGATAGAAGTGCTAAAACAATTAATAATCAGTTAATGTGTTTGGTAAAAAAGTGTTGATAAGTTGTTCTTTTGTTAGAATGACTAAAACACCCTTAATAGTTTTTGCAAAAATTATAAATTTAAAAGTATTAGTGTATAGAAAAGAAGGAACCACGGATACGGAGTGCAGAGTAAGTTAAGAGTTTTGTTTTGGGAAAGATATTTTGAGAATTAGAAAAAAATATTAAGGATAAAAAAGTAAAATACTTGGTCAAACCAAAAGTGGTTATAAGCTGAAAAACCATAAGTTAGGGATGACCAACTTATGGCTTTTGGATGATTTTGACTTATAAGCACTTTGGTGTTTACCAAACGCGTAGATAAGTTAAAAAGTGCTTATAAACCAGTTTGACCAGTTTATAAGCTTAGCCAAAATAGAGATTTTCAATTCTTGTTTCAATTTGTAACTAGGCAGCTTCCAACTAATTTACCTAGCATACAACTTATTTGATATTCAAATCCAATGACAGATTAACCGCACCTTATTTGCCAACTCCACAAGGCACTCGTCCACTGCTTCATGGAAAAGTCGGTTCCACTTTATTAACTCGGCTCCTAGCTTTGTGTCATCAAGAGTATAATGTATACTTTTCCGTAAGTGCCTCATGATATCAGTTATTGCACTGGCTAGAGCAATGGAATGATGGATCTTCGTGGTTTGAGCAAGCGAAGTCACCACCTGAACAATGTCGAGCTGCATTTCAGGTTGTTTAAGAACATTTTTGTGATCTAGGTGCTTGACTAATGTTGACAGCAGAAGGTGTGCATTCTCTCCTGCATAATTTAATCGGGGAAGGAGGAACAAAAAAGTGAGAGAAAAGGCCATTATGAAATTTTCCCTACAAGGAAAATATAATACTAGTAGAAGTAGGAAACTTTCGAAGAACTACAGGTAATAAAATATTTGATAAAAGAACAACAAAAAGTAAATGAGAGCGCCAAAGAATAAGAAGAAGATAAACTCTAGAGAAAATGACAAAAATGGTCCCTTATCTTTGATAGTAGGTTCAAAATAGTCTCTTAAGTATCACCTGAGCAGATTTGGTCCTTTCAGTTTGTCAAAAGAGAGCACTTTTGATATTTACCAAACTCTGATTGCTAAATTTAACTGGAACTGTCTGTATAACTGGAACTGTGAAAAAATATTAACCAGAAACACCAGAAATTTCCGTCAAAATCAAAGGAGCTGCATCATAAAAAGCTACACCATACACAAAAAGAATAGACAAAAACTAACAGAAATTACACCTCAAAAAGTTGCACTAAACTCCTGAAATAGACCAAAAATAACATAAACTGCAAAGAATATACTTCCAAATGTGAGTTCTCGTTAAAAAAAATTATTTTCACAAGATCCAGTAAAATTTTACAATCAGAGTTTGATAAGTGACCATTTTTTCATAAACTCTTACCACTAACGTCTCTCTCTTTTTTCCCATTGGATAGGTAAAGTTAAGAGTAGCTTTAAACCTGAAGCATCCATCGTGTACTGCATATCCTTTAGAATAGGCACAGCAATTCCATTTTCAGTAGGCCATAAACTATCATCATCAAAGTAGCGGAATAAAGATTCCAAAACCCGCCTTGTGGTTGTAGCCTCCTTTCCTAGTTTGGCCATGTTATGCAGGCAAACCCTGGACCAAAATGACGGGTTTTCTGCATCCTCCCTATCAAGGAAAAATTAAGATGCACTTTAGGACACCACACAGAAAAAGAAAAAGTCCACCTGACATTTAGTGTGAAGTATTAACTTTGAAATATTTAGTTCCCCTTTCTCATTCACAATGATTCTCCACGAGGGAACCTTCGCGATGACTTCTGGGGAAGGAGTAACATGGCCCTCAACTTTGAGCACTTCTTCCACCCACCTGTTCTGGTTTGAGTCTTGAGTTTCCTTTCTTGGCCTCGGATAATTTTCCAAGACTACTGAAACAATCTAATAGATAGGATAAATACATTAGTAGAAATAATAGAGACGTCTGGAAAAGTAAGATGGACACAGTTTAAGCTACTATGATAAGGTTGTGCCAAAATCAACACAGTTGAAGTGTGTGACCATCTCATCAAAAAGCTTAATCTGTTAGAGAGAACACACTTTTAATATTTGATTATATTCTCAACAAACACAAAGAAGAGAAAGAAACTTCTTATAAAGCCAACTTAACATGCTCTCCGTCGCAAAGTTTTACTCCATTTCACTAATTTGGTGTCCAGAAATTAGGCACATGCAAATAAAATCCTATCAAGCTTTTTACTTTCCACATTTCCCTCAATGTACACAAGAGCGGAGATATTTCAAACTTCTCTAGAGGGAGAACTGAAAATACTGATCTAGCCATTTATAGATCTGATAATAAGAAAATAAGGTGGAAAGAATCTGCTTACATTGTCAAACTCCGCTGAAACATGGGAATATTCACCCATGAACCAAACCTGCAACACAGTTAAGTTCTAGTAAGAGTATCAACTTAACATAGAACTCCAGATCTACATTTGGTTGCAGATAGGGCTGACAAAATAGTTAAAGAAAAACAAGTAACCATCCAATATCCACTGAAAAATGGTTGGATAACTGACTTTTTAAAAATGGATCAAATGGATATAATCCATATTATCAAATATTCATATTATCCACTAAAATGGGGATATCCAGATGGATAATATGGATATCCATATTATCAATACCCATTTGTCTGCTTATTATTTTCAATGAATTTTTGCTTTATGGGAGTCTAAGCTTATTCTTGGATATCCATATTATCCGTTGGTTAACCCATTTTTTATCTGTGTTAAAAATGGGCGGGTCGGATATTTTATCCGTTTTTGTTTAACCCATTTTGACCAGCGATCCGACCTGTCCATCTGCCACTCCTATGTGGATCCAACTTTGAGCCACAAGATATGAAAATGGGCGTGGCATGGTGAGCTGCATGCTACATTTACCTTCCATGAAAATAAATGTATTATCCCACATGCTTTATGAAACAGCCAATTACACTTTCTTCTAAAAAGAACGAAGCCAAACAGAATTAGATAATAAACTAAAAGAAGAGTATCTTGTTGAAAAATAGACCATGTATTATCCAAGAGCTAGCTCAAGTGGTGCAGACTGTCCAAACTATATAAGGAGAGTACAAACCATATACTTAACCAATATGGGATTCTGACTATTGGATTTAATTATTTAAGAGTTCAATGCTATAATTAGTTTTTTTCCCTTCACCAATATTGTTCAAATAAGAATGTGCATCCTTGGTAGGGAGCGCCTCCCCTGAATGGGCCCTACGCAATGCAAATCCGGATATAGTCGGGCTCCAATACGGGTACCGGACACCGGGTGGAAACAAAAAAAAAAAAAAGAATGTGCAGCCTATCCATGGTAATAACCATTAATCAGCAGAAAATGCTAAGAAGCAAACAAGAAAAGAAAAAAGTCCCTTCTTTTTTTTTTTGATAGGTAAAAAGTCCCTTAGAGTCTTAACATACTGTCTATCCTTATTGTAGTTTCAATTCTTTCAAGGGTGTTCCGACAGTCCAAGTTTCTTATAAATCAGTCTTAAGCGCCGACAACAGGAGATATTTTTGTGTTACAGAAAGTCATTTTTCCTAAATGTCTTGGTCTACATCATTAGTCATCCAATCATGCAAAAATGGAACTCCTATCATCCTAATTTGTATAACTTTTTTACATCTGCAGATGTTGATCATATGATTTTGACTTAATTCTCTTTTTAGAACTGAAGAAAAGCACACTTTTATATCGTTTGTATTTAATGGAAAACAACCACCTTGACAGTTTGCATCAAAAGCACAGAGTAAATAGACTAAATAGTTGGAAAAATCTACATGAAGTCTGTACCATTGCAGAAAGTGCTTTCAGGCCAACTGTGCGGAGATGTATAGCACTTTCTTCCTCTCCTATTTGTTGTGCCAATTGACACAGTTTTGGAATAAAACCATCTAAATGAAACATGTAAGTACCGTCTTTCTGCATAAAACAATAAAGTCAAGAAGGTATAAGACATTTCAAGTTTGTCGAGTAAAAAAAGTTTATCTATATACATGGTAGGGTCTGCCAAACTCCCATCACCATAGGAGATGAAAGTTTGGGTGAATGGATTTACTAATAAAAAATAAAAACATGAAAAACAAAATCTTGTAGTCAGAATGACCCAGTCTAAAGTTGAGGACAAAAAAAAGAACCCGAAGCACCAACCTGATTATTTACAAAATCAAATAATGATTCACATCCGACTATTAGCATGTCATTCTCACACGACTGATCTAGAAGAGTTTGTAAGACGCTGAGCAGACTATTTGCAAAAAGTGGCCTGACAGATCGATATAATATAATGACATGAAAATTAGAAATGCAACTCTTTGTGGCCATCACAAACAAAAAAATGAAAGAAGCTGAAAAGACCAATTCATACTTTGCTAAGCAACAGAAACTTACATGTGATCCTTGCATGAAACAACCAACTTTTTGTATATACACATAACAACCTTTGCTGACCGAAAATTCTCATTTCTCAATTCCTTATAACACTTCTCCTCAAGTGACTTTGTTATCTGTTCAGCAGATCCAAGAAAGGTTAATGAAAAAAATGTGATGAAAAATTCTGAGTTTAAGCATGAAGGAAAAAAGAAGAGTTCTGCTATATAAGGAACCATGAAAACATGATGAACAAACATTCAAAAACAAGCATATTGGCAAAAGTTATTCAATTGCTTAATTTGAATAAACATTGCTACACAGACTGGATTGATTTGAATAATTTGCATATAATGTCCCATGAAACTCCTTATACCTAGACCGTATTTGCTAAAGAGAATATAAAGGGAAAGATAAACTTTTATACGCACCAGCTGGCGCACCTCGACTAATTCCACGGGGTACCTGCTACCTCGCACCAACATAGGTACCGAGTAACTTTGTTTACCAAGGGTTAGACAGATGGGGAAAAAATCAACTAGGATGTTACTTTTAGTGGAGTAGAACATGATCTAATACATTAACGAAATACATCTAAGACAACTATTTGATGGTCGTAAAGTCAAGGTCATGTATGCTCATTTCTAATGCACAATCTATTACATTACACGGTTCTTATCTAGTAAGAGGTTTCTGCTAGAGTTTTATTTATAATTTCGGGAAACCTGGATAAATTCATGAGGTAGTTTCCTAGTCACTATCAGTTTACCAAATTTGGAATTTCATTACCAGATAAAGAAATTGCAAGTGATTAAAGTTATCCTGAAGATGAGCAAACAAGATAATATTTACGAACTTTCAGGTTTTTCATGGATTGTTTTGAAGGGATCATAATATACCTTGGGAATGCGGAAAGGATTTTTTGCAGCATATTCACAAAGTTTTCCAATCTTCCTATCATTTGGTTCTTCTTCCTGCACAGTGAATGCACAAATGACATATACATGTAAATGTAGCATAGAGAGACGGCAAGTTTATCATTTGTCAAATGGCCAAATAGCATTCTTTCTGGTTATTACCTCATATAAATGCACAGCTGAATGTAGCTTAAAATCATTTTGAAGTCAAAAATGTGATGTCAACCGTGTAAATAAAAGGAAAAATCAGCTTGCGAATTTTAAATTACATCAACTTCAGCCACAATAATTCTTCAAATCTTATGGGTGAAATATCCATATAAAGTAAAGACAACCAATGCCGCTTACTAACTGCCATCTAAATCTAACACAAAGCAAAAGATTAGAACTTCAAGAATCACTATTAAGTTAAATGTTCAAATGCTTCATTAACACTGAGAGAAACTTACATTAATTTCTAAAATGAGCACTTTTGGCTTCGTAGAAGCTTGGCCAAACAGGCTATTAGACTCCAAAAACTGATTTGGGGGATTTAACACATAAAGTTGAACCAAACAAAACATGGAGGTTACTTATATTCACCATACAATCCTTGACTAACCTGGGACCGAGGGAAAATGTCTGAGATCAACTTCTTATACCTCTTAACGGGCTGCCTTGATCTCGTCCTCATCGCCGGGCAGAAGAAACAAAGGTTACCACATGCTGGCAAGACTTGCCTCGACATCACACCAGAGACTCCGTTCATTTTTTACTAACACGAAATGTATATTTTCACCCAATTGAGTTATAGCTCACAAGGTAAATGCTTTCTTTCCCTCCCTTAGTTTCTAGTAACTCAAGAATTCCTAAAAAAAAAGATCAGAAAGGGAAAGAAAAGCACTCAGGAGCTTTCGGGTACTCCTCCTTTAGTCCTGTTTTTACGGCCTACAAATAGAGAATTCAAAAACCACTTTACATCATTATCTCATTAAACAATCACATATCAACAATCTACAAATGAGCAATTTGATCAAAAGGGTATCCCAATTTTCTCTCAACTAATCGAGGTCATGACCCAAACTAGAAAACTAAACAAATTAAACAAAAGGGTATCCCAATTGAGCCGGGGATCTATCGAAAACAGACTATCTGCCCCACAAAAGTAAAAGTAGAAGTAAGGTTTGAGTACATCCTACAACTCCCAAGACCCCACTTTGTGGGATTACACGGGTATGTTGTTGTTTTTGTTGGTATCCCAATTTTCTCTCAACTAATCAAGGTCATGAACCAAACTAGAAAGTAAACAAATTAAGCAAAAGGGTATTGGAAAAGATCAAACTTTTTCAAGAAAACTAGAAACTTAGACAATTTAAGCAAAAGGGTATATGGGAATTTGAAAAAGATTCAAACTTTTTCAAGAAAACTAGAAAACTAAACTAATTAAGCAAAAGGGTATATGGGAATTTTAAAAAGATCAATTTTTTCCAAATGAATTTGATGATATGCTTATCAAAAATGTACAAACTGGAAATGAGTCACATATGTGTGTGTGTGTGTATATATATATATACCTTTCAGATGAATGCCTGTATAGTACAGAGCTGATGAACCATCAAAGCTTTCCAACAATGCACCGGATCTCCTGCATTTCTTCCCCTCTTTTCAACAACCCTTCTTCAAAAATTTGACTCTCTCTCTCCTCCATGAACAAAAAAAAATGTTGAAAAATAGAAAAAATAAATGATGGGTTTGGCCGGACACTAATTACTAGTAATTAGGAAAAAGAATATTACTACAGAAAAAACCTGAATATTTTTGTAACTTGGAAATTATTATCTTATACGAGTTATTAATTTATAGAATAATTTTTATTTTGTACATTATATTTCTCAAATTAAATAATTAATTTTTTTTCAATAACTAAGAAAAGAAAATAAATAAACAATTAATTAATTATGGTGCATTGTATCTAAGTTTATTAATCTTGTCAAAAAGAAGTTTATTAATTTTGGGTTGACGTGATTCAAAATAGAATACATATATTAGAATATGAAGTGTTAGAATATGAAATGTTGTGAATTGTTTCAAGTACACAATATAGAGTTTATAAATAGACACATATACTTTAAATATATAAAATTCATATATTATATCTTCTCTTCTATGACTACTCATTTGAAAGTTGTAAAAAAGTCTATGATAACTGATGAGATGAGAAAAAGTATTATGTGAGCACAAAAATAAAAATCATCAAGTTATATAATTTTAGGAAAGTATAAAGTTTGAAATAAAAATTGTTTAGGAAGTGCTTTATTTTATGAATTATATATGTAATTTTTATACGTATTTAATGAATTATTATTTTATATTTTCAATGGGCCTCAAGAATTTTTTTTTAAAATTATTATTTTATGCATTTATCGAGGTTATTATTTTATCCTATTGACCCAAGTCGGGATTGAAGAAAATTATTATTTAATCAAGATTATTAATTTATGAAATATTCATTTATCGAGATTGTATTTGTAAAACGGTAATATGAATAAAGATTTATAGAAATGGGGAAACGCGGAATGATGGAATATTGACATACTGACATATGGGGGATTTTATTATGCTTCCAATTTGGCATATTGCAGGCTACAGCTTCACCTTTTGCAATTTAAGAAAGTTAAGGATGAATAGTTTTTTTAAATTTTGTATTTATAATTATAATTCTGAAAAGGTAATTCATATTTAATATTTGACTGTGGCAGTTATAAGACAGTTGACGGTTATTAGCTTCTTATAAATGGATGTAATGTCTTTTGAGCACCCAGTATTTTTTATTTTTTTTTGCTGAAGTTTTTTGCAGGGATTGTTCTTCAAATGCACTGGTCTTTAATTTTTTTCCATCATAGGTGTGATCTTTAATTTTTGGCCTTGCTGGTTACGATAACAATAACATATTCAGTAAAATCTTATAAAATGATCTGGTTATTTAATCAAATTTGCTTCGCTCATCATAAGTTTCGTAATATTTTTATCTTTGTAAATTAAATTTTTGTCTCGCTCGGCACAAGTTCTTAGAAATTAAGTTATGAGTCATAAGTTGTGTAGTATTTTTCAGATTATGTTGAGTGTTGAAAATTTTACCTTTTCGGACATAACTTGTGTGGATGTGATGATACATATATCGAAGCTAAACGTCTATGCTTCCTGAAATCTGAAGCTATGCCTTTTTTCAGATTATGTTAAATGTTGAAAGTTTTGTATTATCCGACATAACTTGCGGATGTTATGATATATATGGTGAAACTAAACGCTAACTATGCCGACCGAAATCTGAAGTTATATTGTGTTAAAAGTGTTGAAGTGCAAAAATTGAATATCACAAATTTGAGGGGGGGGGGGGGGGGATTAAAGACCAACCCGAAATAGGGGTATTTGTGCGAATGACACTTTTTGTTTCCTTCCATCCGATGTTTATATCCATTTTGGGCCTGACTAATCCAGATTCTCGTCAGAAGGTCCTATTTTGAGGTAAAACACTTTCTATTAAATGTAACTCTATTCTCAACGTTTGAATCGAAATCTTTAGTTAAGGATGAAAGGGTGCTTACCATCCAAATTTTTGGTGGTAAATTTCTTTTTATAACAGTACTCGTAAGAACACCGTGTACTTTCATCGTGATGATTTTTTTTTGGGACAGAGTGACTCTGTACCTGTGTTGATAGGAGATAGTAAGTATCCTATGTAATTAGTTCATATACGTACAAACTAGTCCGGACACCATGATTAAAAAAATATTGGTTGCTTGTGTAAACTACTTTTTATATTATCAATGTATTTTAATATATTGTAGCAGAAAACTCGCTATATTCTCTAAGTTATACTTATTTCTTATGTGATGATCTGATAGCGAATTTTATAATGTCGATGTATAAACAATGTTTAATACGTAAAACCTCTTCAAACTTAGCTAACTTAACTCTGTTTGTAACTTACACACAAATTGAGGTTTTTATTACCCTTGAAGGCTTGAACTACAATGTTTTGTATTTATTACAAACTGAGGCAAGTTGCAAATTGAGCCACCAAATGTGACCATTAACTGTCACATAATTACAATAATTCCAATGTTGACATATGCTTTTTTCTTATTTTGTTGACTAAGTCCCCCTAACCAAGTCATGATATGTCTCAACATTGGTCAGTAAGTGATCTATAATTAAAGTATCTTATGTTTGTATTTACAACCATTCATCTATGTCATTTGCTGATCTAATTACTAAATCTTGTTTAATCTTTAAAAAGATAATTATTTAAAAAGATTGTAATCATTATGCTCATTGGTATTTACTGGTTCTTTCACATTACTTTGCAACTCTTCTATGACTTAATTAAGCAGGTGTCATTATTATAAAAAATCTTCAGTAAATTGCTGTTAAATGAAAACATTGAGTTGTGTGTGTGTTTTGTCTTCTTAAAGTTGCTTGCTTTTAATTTGATATTCCCAAGGTTAATTGGTGTTATAGGCTAAATTTTCATCGAAATATTGGAATATTCGAACCTTCTATTATGTGCACATAATCTTAATCATAGCTGGTACAAATTAGTTTGGTAACTCATAAGTATATTATTTTATTTATTTACTTTTTTCCCCCACTTGAGTAGCTTTGTGGATTCGGTTAAACCTTATATATGGAGACGGACTCAACTTGGAAGTTATGGATTATGGATCAATTAACGTAAACTAAATGACTTTTATCTAAATCATATATACGTCTGTTGTTGGAATTTATAAACTTCAAATTATGGATCTGCTTTTACTTATGTATACATATATATATAAAAGACAAGTACATATAGAGTAAAATATACATTTCGAAAATACTTATTCAGCTAAAGTTTTTTCTCTTTCAACTCTAAACTCGCATCATTTAAATTCGGAATATGTAACTATTTCCGTGAGTTTTTTTTCTTTTATTTTTTTCGCAAAAGTTTTTATAGAAAGGAACGGGAAAACAAGGGACCATCATATAAGTACTAACTACTAACAATGATGATAGTAGTAGGAACAGAGATGATAATTGCTCATCATGAATATAAATTAATAGCTTGCCCGGTAAGAAAGAGCTGCACTAGCAAAAACATTATTACCATGATTATAAACTAAACTAATTAGTTTCTTTACAATAAAAAATGAACCAAATCGCGTTGTAAAAAACTCTAGTTTTGCACATCCTGGTGGTGAAACAATTTAAGTTTCCAACTAAACCAAAACTTTAAGGCGATGGGTAGAATAATCCGAGACCATTTAAATACCTTTAAAAATCTTTCTACAACCAATGAGGGGTAGTGTTTTCTAACACTCTCCCACACGTGTAATTCAATACTTGGGTTTACATGTGGACCGGACTTGTGTGTTGAAGAGTGTGTCTGGAGCTAAGAAGAGAGTAGGCTCAACGAGTGAGCCTGGATAAAAGTTTGTGCTCGATGGGCCGAATTGAGAAAGATGGATAAAAGAACTTCCTATGTTATACTATTCAATTCTCGACGACGAATTGATTTGATAGGCTGAACAGAAAAGAGAAGCTTAGAGCATTACAGTGGGTAGAGAGAATACAGATTGTGCAGACACGTCTACCAAAATTTGGCTCTGATACCACGTGAAACAATTCGAACGTTTAACGCAAAACCTTAAGGCAGTGAGTAGAGTAGCTCATGACAATTCAACCCCTTTGAAAACCTGTACACAACCAATGAGGGATAGATGTTATCTAATAGTGTAGAAAAAATGATTATTAGATTCTAAATGCTTAGAATCAAAGCCATTAATCTATAAATTGTTTCTCAATCCCAAATCAATTGGAACTGACTACATGAATCTTTATGATTTTGACTCTTAAGGCAAATTAAGTCTGAATCTCATATACTTATACCAAAATTAGTTTAATCACCAACTAGTTCTGGTCCCCCCTCCTGACCCCAGAAGAATAAATAATTAAAACCAAGAAAAAATATATTGTATCACTAAGATAAAATGCTTGCTTTATATTTCAATTGGATATGTATAATGAAACAGAATATAGTGAAAGACAACAGACAAACAAAAGGAAATCCACTTTGGTGAAAAATCAATCTCATGTTCACAAGAAAACATTGATGACTAAAGTCATTTTGATCTCCTATAAGAATAAATAAACTTCTTGTTTCTGAAAAATAATTAACAAGACAAAAGATATTTATGTACTTTTTGCTTCTTTACATAGACCTCCAAAATTTAAGCCTTAGAAGTTCCTTTATGTTCCCTTTCAACATGTTCCACAAGGGCCACAGGATCTCGAAAACCTTTACTACACCTCGGGCAGACATCGACTGTCAAGTTCATAACACCGTTCTTCTCGTGGACTTTCTGCACATGGTCGATGAGAGCTTTGACCGTAGAAAATCTTACATGACATTGCGGGCATTGCTCTACTTGACTGCTAGTGTTTGCGCTGTGGCCGGTGATGCGGCTGCTTTGCCCCGTCTGTGGTGTTTGATTAAATTCACTGTTGAACTTTTCCTTCACGGATTCTACTACCTTGAATAGGCTCGTGGTCCACCTTGAGGATGACGTGGACTGAGCTTTCTTGGGCGGCTCGTCTTTACTTCCATTCAGAAAGTTCATGAACTGGAAAGCGGATTCCGGTTTCTTAGGTCCGGGGCAATTGTGATCGGGTCCGAACCGGTGCTTCAAGCAATGATCGATAGTACAATCCCGACATTTGATCGTGTTGGAGAAAGTCAAGAGCTCTTTGCAACGAGGCACCGTACATTTTTTCTTCTCTGTGGCTTTTTCATAGTTTGACGGATCACACTCCGTGTTCACGTGCGATTCCCAAGTTATATTCGGATCTTCATTAGGGTTAAGGCGGACGCCTTTTGCACAGAGCGGGCAAATGACCACTGTGACGTTGTTCTTGTTAGCTGTTGGACACTGGTGTCTAATATAGCTCCGATGATCTAGACAATACACCTGCAAGGAGTTATTGTATGTTCAACGTATTCAGCATAGGATATTGTTCCAAATAATCAACAACCAAATTATGTTAATTTTAAAAGTCATAAAGTTCCAAATGAACCAAAAGAAAAAAGAGAAAATACCGCAACTGAGCAATAGGTACCCTGAAGAAAATTGTGCAACGCAAAACAAGACTAGAACAAATTCAAATGAAACCCAAAGGCAAAATTTACAAGCCCGACTAGAGAGGACAGACTTTCTTTTTGATCCCATCAATGATGGTTATCTTTCCAAAGTTGCACTCAATATGGGTATCCATATTTTATTGTGCTAAGTAGAAAATTATAAATAAAAATCAAAGGAAGATATAAATGAAAAAACAGGATAAGGAAGCAGGACATCACATACTTTGCAATGTGGAAATGGCCCTCACATAGACATAGTTGAGTCGATCATACTGAATATAATCAACTGGCAGTTAGTTCCTAAAAGAATTGAACTTATGATAGTCAACCGCAAGCCACCACAAAACAAACCATATAGACAAGTTTCATTCTAAGCCTTAGTACAACAGGAAGAGTATCAGACAAGGAAACACCTCAAACTTTATACGAGTGTCTCTTATGAGACAGTGATAAAGATATCTGGGAGTAGAACCAGTACAATACATTTCAAAACTGAATCCTATTTCAAATTTACGTCTTAAGAAGACAGCAACTCCTATTTTGATCCACTTCTTTAGACCAACAGTTCGATATTCAAAACCTTGTCTTTTGTTGTATCATACGAACAATTGATCACAACCTTATATGCAAAGTAGCTGCTTTTTAAACTTCTTTTTTCCTTTTTGATATGGTAAACTCCAACCCCCTAACTCTCCTACCCAGGAGTCCAAGAGTGGTCCTTTCCCACTTTGCTACTCGAAATCTCAACCTTATATGGTTGGAGGTGGAGGGTCGTAAGTTGTAAACCACTAGACTATTCCTCCCTTGTCACCGCTGTCATATTTTTAGATCTCGATACATCATCAAAAAGGTTGTTTACCTTTCATTGTTTCTCTTCTGCCTATAAAATATTACAACATAAGCCCTCATCAGAATAGCACACTTGCTGCTGGCCATTCATTTATATGGCATTTAGATAAAAAGGAAATAAGGAAAAGCATAAAATGCTCAAGAAATGAAAAAAATGTGTCATAGCACTTCAGCTCAACTTAATCATGTTCTTGATTACTCAATCCTTCACATTTCCTTCAACCAAATTTCTCCCACAAAACAAATCTTCAACAAAAATATCAAAATATTATCTTTCTCCTCCCACCACACCACAACCAAACAACTATACGAAAAGAGGGTTCTTTTTCCTATGGACCAAAAAGGAAAATGGCACAAATGGTGCTTTCTGTTGGAAATTTGCCTTTGGCGGGAGTTGCGACCGACCAACTTTAACGGCTTAAACACTAGTGTAACGTATGTTGGAGAATCTGGTTCTTCACACATGCATGATCTACTAAGTACGTAGATAACCGTAGGGCCAAGAATCGTCAAATTTCATTGAGAAATGAAAGAGATATTGGTTCACGAAGTAAGGTGTTTGAAGCATGGAAAGTGTGGTATTGTGTGTAATTCTCCCTCATCGGTAGAGGAAGAAAGAATTGTTGTGTATATAAGATTCGAAATTGGTTTGGGGTTTGGGACCCCAAGGGGTATCCCATGTGTTTAAAGGAGGGAGGACCTAGATGTGCTTCGGTTCGAGGAAAGACCACACGCGCGCCGCCGCCGCCCGCCCGTCCCGTCCGGTTCCGAGTTCCGAGTTCACGGGCCGTGGGGCCGTGGGCCGTGGGCCTTCGATATTATCTTTTTGGGCCGAGAAAACTTTGCCAAAAGTACGGTTTGATCCCGAAGTTTCGGATATACAGTTTGGACCAGAATTCTTTCGATGTGCAGTTTGGTCCCTGAAGTTTCAAGATGTACAGTTTGGTCCCGAAGTTTCTAGAAAATCGAGAATTTCGACGGTCAAAAACAGAAATGCCAAGCACTCAATTCAGCCATTTATTTTGGCTGAATTACTCCTCCTATAATGGCCAAAACAGTTGGTCTTTCTCCCATTTATGTTGGTGACTTTACTACCTCCATAATGGCCATTATTTGGCTATTATGGAGGCAGTTTTCAGGCAGTAAACAGCCCCTCCCTCTCCTATATAAACACCCCATTACACCATTGTTGAGCACTAAGACATGCACGAAAATACAGAAACAGATGCAGAAAAAACGAAGCACGAAAATACACAACCGAAATAGTTTTCTTCCTACAACTTCCAAGCATCATTTCGTTACTCAATATTCTTCACGGTAGCTCTTGAGTTTCCTTTGCTCAAGGGTTCCATTGCTTTTTTATCTTGGGAGACAAATTGTCCAGGACGTATAAAGGATACATACGGGGCAATATTGTCTTAAGGACGAGTGCTACACTCGACTCGGCAAAAAAACCAATTTATATTTTTCCGTCTTCTATAAAGCTGGAATTTCCGGTTTTTTACTTGTGTAACTATTGTAATTTTCGATTCCATGTTGAATTATTGAATCTTTATTTATCCTTTCGAATACTTGTAATAGTTAAATACTTCCCGTCTTGCTTTATAAAGTACCATAGAGCAAAACTCCCAACAACTTAAGACAATATTGTATAGTATTACTATTAGTGTTCGAAAGATGTCGGTCAAAAATTGTGTGACCAAATCAATATGGAAATGGTTTTCCGGTAGAAGAGAGTGATGATGATGAACGTGTTCATGGTGTCACCGCTACCAAGATCGGTGGGAACAAGCGCTCACGAGAGCACGAGGATGTCAACGGGACAAGAGGAGAAGAGTGAAGATGTTATTCTATCTTGTAGCAGAAGGCCTATATCTGTCCCGGACAAAGGATCCGAATAATGGTGAGAAGGAAATGGACACTCAGTCTGATGAAGTGACTGAAGTGAGCCAGAATCCGAAATTGGGATAAGTATTTTTCTCACTTGTCAAGAATAAGGATTAAATGATAAGTAGTTTTTCTTACTTGTCAAGAATAAAGATTAAATTATGTCGATTAAAAATGGATTAAAGTAAGGAGGAATATGAAAATAATTTATATTCCTTATGCTTTAACAAATCAGAAGTTTAATCTCATCTTCTTTTCCGTTTAAAGATTGAATTTTGTAAACGACTTAAGAAGATCCGTTCTTTTAAGTGTAATTACTAAAGTGTGTAAAGTATGGTCGCACATACTATGGAGAAAGATCCACTAACTGTTGGAAATTAGCCTTTGGCGGGGAGATGCGTCCACCCATCTTTGATGAATTAAACACTTGTGTTCCGCATGTTGGAGACCTTGTCTCTTCGCACATGCATGATCTACGAAGTGAGTAGATGACCGTAGGGCCAAGATTCGTCTAATTTCGTTGAGAAATGAAAGAGATATTGGTCCACGAAGTAAGGTGTTTGAGACATGGAAATGTGGTGTGGGACAAATCTCCCACATCGGTGGGAATAGGAAGAATTGCTCTCTATATAAGTCTCTAATTGGTAAAGGGTTTGGGACCCCAAGGGGTATCCCATGTGTTTAAAGGAGGGAAGACCTAGATGTGCTTGGGTTCAAAGCTAAGCCCACACGCGCGCCGCCGCCGCCCGCCCGTCCGGTCCGGTCTCGGGCTCGGGCTCGGGTCACGGGTCGTGGTTCGTGGGCTGTGGGCCTTTCTGATATTATCTTTTTGGACCAGAGAACTCTGCCAGATGTACGGTTTGATCCCCGAAGTTTCATATGTACGGTTTGGACCGAATTCTTTTATATGTACGATTTGGTCCCCGAAGTTTCAATATTTACGAGTTTGGTCCCCATACTTTCTGGGAAGGTGACGGAAGGCCGTTGGACTGCATTTTTGGAGCATTAATCAGCCATTACTTGGCTGATTAATTCTCCATTAACAGCCATTACTTGGGGCATTTGGGCAGCCTTCTTCAAGGCCTTAATAGCCATTACTTGGCTGTTTTAATGACCTCCTTTAAGGGCCATTACAGCCTTGTTTGTGGCTGTTGGATAGCCCCTCCTCATACTATATATTGAGCTTCATTTGGCTGAAAACAGTACTAGAAAACGGGAAGAAAATTGAGCAGCAAACAGGCAGAAAATAGCACTTTGGAAAGATACGAGAAAAATAGCTTATTTCGACACGAAATTATGCAAACCATGGTGGCATTTGTAATTCTGCAAAAACGATGGCGGAAAAACAAGGTGACCAAACCCTCACGTATACACAATATATACACTACCGAGACACACTATATACACGAGAGACAAAAGAGAAGAGTAAAGAGAAACTCTTCCTTCCTATTCCATATCTTGACAAGTCGAGTCATATTTGTTTTCTTCGACGGGCTCAACCTATTGGCTTTGTAGTGTTGAGATTATAGTGTTGTTTTATCTTGGGAGACTATTGCCCGCTAACGTAAAAGCATATATACGGGGCAATCTTGTCTTAAGGATAGAGGGCTATCCTCGACTCAACACACAACGTTGTAACCGTCCGTATTTAGTTGTTTCTTGATTTCGGGTTATCAAGATTCAAGGCACAACAAACTTGCGGCGGTTCTCAAGATTGGCTTTGCAAGGTGATTAAGATTCAAGACACAACACATATGCGGTTTGTTTTTGAAGATTGACAATTTATTTATCCTTTCGAACATTTGTAATAGTTATTACTTCCCGTACTGCTCTATAAAGTACCATAGAAATACCAAGACTAACTGTGCGAAAACTTTTACCACTCTTAAGTAAGCGCCAAGAATTATCTGGGCACCAATCATAACGGAAGAAGACTAAAAGCTAAAGACGTTGAGCTCATCATACTATTTGACGAAAGATCCTTCATAGGATGATATTGGACACTCGGTCACATAAAGCCTCCAAGGCGGCCGGGTGGGCCAAAATTCCTTTGATAGGATGATATTGGACACTCGGTCATACAAAGCCTCCGGGCGGCGGAGTGGGCCAAAATTCCTTTGATATGATGATATTGGACACTCGGTCATAGAAAGCCTCCGGGCGGCGGTGGTGCCGGAATTCATTTCATAGGAAAAGTAATGGACACCTAGTAAGGTGGGCCGAGTTTCCGGTCCTAAATGATCGAAGGCCTAAATAAAGGCGAAAAGAAATTGGACACTCGGTCGCCAAAGCAAGCCGGAGTGGGCGAATATCTGGATCACATATGATCCGGTTACGCCACAACCACGGGCAAAAGGTTGTTCATGTGAAGCAACGCCACCTCTAAAATCAAAGGGGTGGAGAGGTTGTCCTCAATAGGACTTCAAGGAATGAGATCACTCTAAAAGAGGTGGTACATGTTCCTAACTTGGTTAAAGGACGTTGTTGGTCAAATCGATTTGAGACTAGTCCAACAGTCCGTAATAACTAACGATGGTACAATATGTCTATAGCCAAATGAATGATATATTGTAATCCGTGCATCTATGACATCATAGATTAAGACACGTTAAATAGCAAGTCATTCAAAAGCTAATGATGTTGAGATTGTTGCCTCATCGTCGACATAAACCCTCAAAATGAATGTGAGGTAGACGAAGAGGCAAAATCACCTTTCCAAATTCCGTCAAGGGAATAGCGAAAGAAGCACCGCTCCTCAGAACTTAGTCACACCTACTTGGGTGATTTGAAGTTTATACAAAATAGAGGGGGAGAAAAGTACGTTGTGATCTTCATTGATGATGGTACAACATATGGAATCCTTTGTTTATTGAAAAGCAAAGATGAAGTTGTTGAAGCCTACAAAGCGAGAAGTTGAAAATCAACTAAGCCTACGGATTGAGAAATTCGTAGTGATAGAGGGGAGAATGTGAAGCATCGTTCATTAAACGAATGTTCATTTCTCACCTCGGTCTAATGGTGTTAGCCAAGCGCAAAGTCGTACGCCCAAATTATGAGGGGTAGCTTGGTAAAAGATGGGCTACGAAACAGTCAAGTTCGACCTAAGATCGTAGATTGCATATCCACCGGATCCGCAAATAACGATAGTGTTGATCGCCTCTTGGCGTCAAAGAATCTTCGAATTCTTTGGAGATAACTTTCCTTGGAAAAGGAAAAAGGAGTAATTGCTCAAGGTTAACAAGAACCCGTGAGGGCTCGATCGTCCGAACTAGACGTTCCGTATCTTCATGACTCGAAAGTTGCTTGTCTATCCGGAACTTAATATTCCGGTCTGCGAACTCGGGGATTCTAGATGTTGAACCAAGACGGAGCAAAGAGGGGACAAAGACTTGTTCCGGTCCTTCTAGCTTGTATGGTTGAGAACGAACCATGGACAATTGACAAAGAATTGTCATCTCCAAAAGCACTTTGGAAAGAAGCTAAAGAGAGAAATAGATTCCATCATATGGAACCATACGTGTGTAATGGTTGATCTTCCTCCGGAAAAGAACCTTTGGGTTATAAAAAGTGCTCCCCCAGAGTAGCTTCACATCCGGGGCCATTGTAATCTTACATGGCATGGGTGTTGAAACAACCTTCCAAACCGAGAGTTGGAAGAAGAGGATCGAATGGTTTATCGAATCGGTTGGGCTTCTTCCCGAACTTTCATTTGGTCCACCGAAATGTTAACATTTTGGTCCCGAAAGTCTCGGATAAAACAGAAACAATGAATCGATCACGAAACATTGACTCGAAGTTAGAAAGCCAACGGTTGGAAAACCAACGGTCTTAGAGTGAAAATCATATTGAAACAAAGTCTCGATATGAAAGATATGAGTATCACGAGATGACATCTTAGGAATTGGATTTCTAAGACATCTAACGGACGGTCGATAGTTGACGATCTCGTTGAAGCCACCAATAGATATGAATCATAGAACCGATTGGAATCGGTGCACCCATAGACAAGGAGCGATATGCTCGGGTCACGTGTGGTTCAATGTATTGTACACACTACAACCGACCCGGTATCGTCCAACAAACGATCGGTTGAACTAAGGTTCATCGATGATCTTAATACATGATCAATAGAAGGCGTTAAGTCGGATATGACGATATCGAATTATTCGCTTATCTACGGATTATAGTATTCTCGGATGTCCGGCGGTTACGAGAGAACACGGTGATGCAACCGGACATCGGATCGAAGAACACCAAAGCCACAAGTAAATGTGTATGGTGGTTCTTGGAAAATCCTCTAAGCAAACTCGCATCGGCCGATTCATGATGGAATCGGAGTTTATCGCTTTATACAAAGCATGAAAGAAGTTGAGTAACTTCACGACTCCTTAGAGGACGTCCCTTATTGGGAGAAACCCGTGCCTTCGGCGGTTATACATCGTGGCTAGCCGGTCGGCTTCGGGAAGGACACGGATGACGGCGTCGGGCATATCTGTCGGGATATGTCGGGAAACATAAGACCGTATGGCGCTGATCATCACGGGTGTCACTTCCTTATTTACTAACTAAGGGACTACCCGGAGATCAAGTTTTCTCGCTGTCTGGGGAATGGGCTTAAAACCCAAAATATACGGACCAATACGGTGGAAACCCAACCTTACGAACTGGAGATCCCGGTAATTTGGTTCAATGGGAAAACTAAGTTGTAAAGGTTCGGTTAATCGCTTCGGTGGAAGCATGAGCACTTCGGATAGTGATTTCGAAAAGAAACACCAAATCCAAAGCCGTTCCCGCGATAGACGTTAAGTGCTATCTGCAGTATGGGTAAAGGTTAAGTTTTCAAAACTCCGTAATGATCCTCAACGAGTTGAGGTTAGGTCTTTGGGAAACTTTTAATGGTTCCTAACACTTGTGAAGTGGGGTATAGCAGATACCTTGTAGGAGACCACCTATTTAAGTGCGAGGACGGGCCGCCTCAAATTGAACGCACTTAAGAATCCAAGACGTTGTCCATGGCCAAAACGGACAAAACATTACGAAGAAGAGAGTAAGGGAATTTGTTGTGTTGGTACCGTTGTCTTGGCTTACACTAAACACCGACGGTTCAAGACATCACGTTCACCGCGCAAGGTAAGTAAGTCCGATGGTATTCAACTATGGAAGGTTCAAAGCCGAGGCTACCTCTCCTTATGCAACATCGGTCCGCATTTGAAATATTGTCGGAAATGAAAAGACACCATGTGAGTGCGCCAAAATCTCTTTCAAGGGGATTGTTGGAAATTTGCCTTTGGCGGGAGTTGCGACCGACCAACTTTAACGGCTTAAACACTAGTGTAACGTATGTTGGAGAATCGGTTCTTCACACATGCATGATCTACTAAGTACGTAGATAACCGTAGGGCCAAGAATCGTCAAATTTCATTGAGAAATGAAAGAGATATTGGTTCACGAAGTAAGGTGTTTGAAGCATGGAAAGTGTGGTATTGTGTGTAATTCTCCCTCATCGGTAGAGGAAGAAAGAATTGTTGTGTATATAAGATTCGAAATTGGTTTGGGGTTTGGGACCCCAAGGGGTATCCCATGTGTTTAAAGGAGGGAGGACCTAGATGTGCTTCGGTTCGAGGAAAGACCACACGCGCGCCGCCGCCGCCCGCCCGTCCCGTCCGGTCCGGTTCCGGTTCCGGTTTCGGTTCCGAGTTCCGAGTTCTCGGGTTCACGGGTCGTGGGCTGTGGGCTGTGGGTCTTCTGATATTATCTTTTTGGGCCAGAAAACTTTGCCAAAAGTACGGTTTGATCCCGAAGTTTCGGATATACGCTTTGGACCGTAATTCTTTCGGATGTGCGCTTTGGTCCCCGAAGTTTCAAGATGTACGAGCTTTGGTCCCCGAAGTTTCTAGAAAATCGAATTTCGACGGTCAAAAACGAAATGCCAAGCACTCAATTCACCATTTATTTTGGCTGAATTACTCCTCCTATAATGGCCAAAACAGTTGGTCTTTCTCCCATTTATGTTGGTGACTTTACTACCTCCATAATGGCCATTATTTGGCTATTATGGAGGCAGTTTTCAGGCAGTAAACAGCCCCTCCCTCTCCTATATAAACACCCCATTACACCATTGTTGAGCACTAAGACATATGCACGAAAATACATAAACAGATGCAGAAAAACAGTGCACGAAAATACACAACCGAAATAGTTTTCTTCCTACAACTTCCAAGCATCATTTCGTTACTCAATATTCTTCACGGTAGCTCTTGAGTTTCCTTTGCTCAAGGGTTCCATTCTTTGTTTTATCTTGGGAGACAAATTGTCCGGGACGTATAAAGGATACATACGGGGCAATATTGTCTTAAGGACAGAGTGCTACACTCGACTCAAAGAAAAACCAATTTATATTTTTCCGTCTTCTATAAAACTGGAATTTCCGCTTTTACTTGTGTAACTATTGTAATTTTCAGATTCCATGTTGAATTATTGAATCTTTATTTATCCTTTCGAATACTTGTAATAGTTAAATACTTCCCGTACTGCTTTATAAAGTACCATAGAGCAAAACTCCCAACACTTTCCGCATTGCTACTTGATCTCAACCTTATGGTTGGAGGTGGACGGTGGTAACTACTAGACTTAACCTCCTCCATTGTCACTGCTGTTCAAATTTCATTATTTTATTACCTCATTGAAAAGCATAAAATGTTCAACATTAAACATAATGTGTCATAGCTTGGCTCCTAGGCTTCAACTCAACTTTGTCATGTTCTTGATTAATCAATCCTTCACATTTCCTTGAATCCAATTTCTCCCACAAAGCAAAATCTTCAGAAAACATCAAGATCATAACTTTTTTCCTCCCACTCCCTGACATACCAAAAAACAAGTTCTTTTTCCTATGGACCAAAAAGATTTAAGCTTTTATATAAACCCAGACCATCAAAAACTCAAAAACAAAAATCAACTTTTTTTCCTCCCACGCCCTGACACTCCCACCCCCACAACAACCAAACAACTAAACCAAAAAAAGCTTCTTTTCTCCTGTGGACCAAAAAGATTGAAACTTTCCCACTTTGCTACTTGAATCTCAACCTTATTATTGGAGGTGGACAGCGGTAACTACTAGACTTGACCTCCATTGTAACTTCTGTTCAAATTTCAAATATGCGATTACCTCATGGAAAAGCATAAAATGTTGTACATTAAACAAAATGTGTCATAGCTTGGCTCCTATATACGCTTCAGCTCAACTTTCTCATGTTCTCGATTGCTCAACCCATCACATTTCCTAAAACCCAATTTCTCCCACCAAGCAAAATCTTCAAAAAAACATCAAGATTATAATTTTCCCCTCCCACCAGCCACCACCCACCACAATCAAGCAACTATAAGAAAAAAGAAGTTTTCTTTTTCCTGTGGAGCAAAAAGATTTCAACTTTGATATAAACCCAGACCAAAAATTCAAAAAACAAAAAATAACTTTTTCTACTCCCACCCCAACAAATCTTTTTTCATATGGACCAAAAAGATTTAAGCATTGATATAAACTCAGATCATCAAAAACTGAAACAAAAAATAACTTTTTTTACTCCCACCCCCACCCCCACAACAACCAAACAACTAAACCAACAAAAAACTCTTTTATTCCTGTGGACCAAAAAGATTTACTCCCTCTGTCCCCATTTATATGATCCTTTTTTGTCAGTCCCAAAAAAGAAGACACATTTACTTATTTGTCAATAATATAACTTTAAACTTTAACGTTTATACTTAACGAGACATCTATAACCACACAAATATCTTTTGATTTGTTTTAGATCATAAGATTTAAATTTTTTCATTTATTTCTTAAACTCTGTAACTAATCAAACTAATTGTATAAATTGGTACGGAGGGAGTAAAATTTAACATAAACCCAGATCAGAAAACTCAAAAACAAAGAAGATTTCAGCACAAAATTGACAAAAAGACATTGAATCATGCATAAAAAAAAAATTGGCACAAATTGTAAAGAGAGAAAGAAGGGAACCTTGTTACAGCAATCGCAGGTGAAAGGCAAGAAATCGATCTGCCGGCAATCCTCAACAGAGCAATGCTTTCCAAGATTTGGGAATGCTGGCGTTCCCATTGAATTCTAAAACTTTTATGCCAAAATAAAATAAAATATTGGAGCTGATGAATTGGAAACTGGGGAATGGGGTTTCTTTGAAGATTCTATGGAGACAACGTTGGAATTGGAGAGTTTGAGAATAATTCAACGTTGTCTGTCCTAAGTTAAATGGCTGACTTTTCTTATAGGAGTATTGAAGAGGACACACGGTCTTCAAGTGCATTTTACAAAGTAGCTAGTAAAGACCCTTAAATTTGCCTTCACCTGACATCGTATACTCTCTTATTTTAGTTATGCACAAGTAGAAATTCAATTTACATAAAATCGAACACGTAAACTAAAATGTGACGTGTCATTAATGTGACGTGTAAATTTTGCAGAGTTTGGTAAGTTGAAGTGTTTAACCGATAAAATGAAAACAAGTTGAGGTGTACACTCAAAGTTGGAGGGCATACTTGTTAACTGAGGCAGAGTTTGAGAATCTATTTATGTATTATGTGATACAATATTGAATGTGGAAGATAAACAAAAAAATAAGAAATTAAAGGATAAAGAGGTAGACACAAGAAATGAAATCAACAGCAACCAAAAGTTATATTAAAGCTAATGACCTCAATTAAATTAACGAAGACAATCTCCTAAACCTATTGAAAAGACCTCAAGGAAATTGAATTAAGGGTCATTGGCAAAGATGCCTTATTTTGGGGGTGGTCTTCAATTTTCCCCCTCATATATGATTGTTTTAAGTTTTACCCTTCAACATTTTAAATTAATAATGGGGTATATATACAAGTTATAATCTCTAAATATGATTTTTTTATTCATATTATACTTCTAAATCCTAATCATGCTTGTACAAGAATTCTACAACTATGATAAATTTGTACACTAGTTTAATTACAATCCTAATCTTATTTGAGCACTGTACCATGCTATATTCTATCACACCCCCGCAATCATAGCGGGCGGTTGTCGTACGCTGAGACTGCCCCTAAAATCTTCAAATAGAACTGAGGGAAGGCTCTTCGTAAAGATGTTAGCAATTTGGTATCTAGAGGGCACATGTAAAACGCGTACTTGTCCACGAGCTACATTTTCGCGAACAAAGTGAATATCCATCTAGATATGTTTAGTGTGTTGATGTTGCATCGGATAACCAGAAAGATAGACTACACTAACATTATCACAATAGATCAAAGTATCTTTCTGAATAGGAAAGTGTAATTCTAATAAAAGATTACGCAACCAACATGATTCAGATACCACATTAGTCATGCCTCGATACTCAGCCTCTGCATTATTTTCTAGAGCTAGCCAGTGGGTCGGGTTTGGTGGGGGCGGGACGGGTGAAGGGAGCGGGATTGGGGCTGGCGGGTCAGGCGGGATCGAGTTTGGCGGGATTTGCCGAAGTCCCGTCCCGATCCCGTCGGAATCGGGGCGGGGCGGGATCGGGTCGGGGGCGGGTTCGGGTTCCGGCATAGTTATGTAGAAATTAAGTTAACAGACACATTTTTGTTGAATGTCGTTAATAGCATAATAATTAAAGATTTGTAAAATAAAAAAAGTAGGTTAATTTTTGGAACAATTGGTGGCCACATTCAGTCACCGCTTAATCAATCCTTATAACCATAAAGCTTGTCCAATGGATATTCATCTAAAGAGGTTGATTTTGAAGACTTTCTTCACAATCATCTCCAGATCAACGAGGATGAGTAAAAAGGTTGGAGGCCACTTTCGTCAGAAAAGATGGAAAGGAAGGCCAAAAATTAAAGACCAGCCCATTTGAAGCCCAAACCTTGCAATTTTTTTAAATCTGTAAATCCATCAATTCTTAAGCCCAAACCTTGCAATTTTATTTTTATTTATTTTTTATTCATATATAAGTTCACTTTAGGAAAATGGAGATAGAGATATCAAAAGAAGTGTGAAATTTTTATCCGTTACCACTATTAATTTAATTATTGATTGTAACAATAATTTTGCTATTTTATATATTTATCAAAGTTCTTAAATTCAAGTCAAAAATGAAATAAAGATGGTATTAAACAACCAATATTTATATTCAGCTCTTAATTTCTTTAGAAAAACATCTAGTTATGCTGTTGTGCTTTACATGTTACAATAGCTGTCGATATGCTTCTAAGTGTAGCAAAATGTACCAACTTTTCTTCCCTTTACTTGAAGAATTGATTTCTTTAATTTATCAATTGTCATGATGACCATGTCATTTTACTTTTCTTTTTTTGGTTTTTGAGCGATTGATACTCGATTTGGGGCTCGATTAATTGATTATCAGGAAGTCCCACTTTGAAAGTAAAAGCTTCCTATCAAAGATGATTTCATTCTCAAGGCTTGAATCAGAAACGTTTGACCAAGGATGGAGCGTATTTATCACCCAATTGCAATGTTTTGTGATGATGTTCTTATCTAGTTACTTGATAAATTTGAGGGTTATCTATAGTTTGCAAAAACTGAAATTAAAAGAATATATGCAAGGATCACTTTTTCGAGTGAGTATGCAGGGGAAATGGAGACCAGGAGGTGAGGATTTAAGTTGCGAAAATAATTTCTTGCAAATGCACAGTAAGAGTGTATAAAATACGCCCAATGTGATTTAATTCTTCTCTAGATAATGTGAGAACTTAGTGAACCGCACTTCCTTTTTGTGAGGGGAAAGGATAGCAAGGGAGTTTGTTATTAAGATTATGAAAAAGATGCTTCATTAGAATTTTGAATTGTTATATACTACTATCACTTTCAATTTCTCATACTTGTATTTCTAATGTATGGAAATTTGCCGCTTATTAACACTTTCTAGTCCTGTTATCATTAGCAACTTACAGTTGGATTTACCGTGGCTTCGAGTATCTGCTACCATCTACGAACACATATACCAAGCACCCATACAATATATTTATTTTTCATTCAGTACTGTAAGGACTAATTTGTGAAGAATTTGCATATGGCTATTGGATATTTGTGATCAGTGCTGAAAATCTAATTTATTAAGATCTATGGACAAGCAATGTGATAATCCACTCATGAGGAAATACCACATACAAAATACATAAGAAATCCTATCATAAAGATATGTACAACCTAAAAGCTTCAACTCTTGTCTACTTCCTGTTACTTGGTCAGCCTCTGGACAACAATGACAAACACAATGAGATAGAAAACAAAAATGACATTTCTGTATGACTATTCCCCACTGGGGCTCCCTCTCTCAATTACGTCAAAGGCGTTCAAAATTTAATATATGTGTAAAATGTAATATTTGACCGATATTAATACTCCTTCTGTCCCAATTTACTCATCATACTTTTCTTTTTAATTAGTCTAAAAAAGAATATCATAGTACTTATTGAGACGATTTATAGTTACATAGGTGTTTATGACTTGTTTTAGACCACAAGTACAACAACAACAATATACCCAGTGAAATCCCACAACGTGGAGTCTGGGAGGGTAGAGTGTACGCAGACCTTACCTCTACCAAGGTAGGGAGGCTGTTTCCGAAAGACCTTCGGCTCAAGAGAAAGCATAGAAAGAGGTCAGATAAGGACAAAAAATTCAAAACAGTATGAAAATGGAAATAACGAAAGCGACTAAGCCATGATAAAGCCATTTGAAAAGGGACATTAGCTACCACATATAAAATAGGATAATCGAAGTACAAGAAATACTAGATAGTAGCAGAAATCAAAGCACACGAAACTATAGACCACAAGTATAAAAAATGATTTCTTTCTTAAACTTTGTGTCCAGTCTGATAGAGAATATATTAATATTCTCCATATATTCTGTAATTATTATTCTAATGTAATTATATAAAGTAGAGATCCTTCTCCAATTAGGTTTGTAAATTGTAAACACCTATAAATATTGCATTAATGAGAAGCCTCCAACCAAGGAGAATTACACTATTCTACATGGTATCAAGAGTCAAACCCTAACACCCTAAAATTCTTTCTTTTTTCGCCCCCCTCTCTCTTTCTGGCGGCAACCCCCCCCCCCCCCCCAAACCCTAAAGAATTTTCGCCGCCTCTCCCCACTCTTCCCAAATTTTCGGCGGCAACATGAGATGCAATAGTGTGGGGGACCTCTATCCATTCTCATCCAATTCCACTCTCAGTGTCAATCTACATACCTCTCTAGCTGCAATCTCTTCATCAACTTGGCACGATAGACTTGGGCACCCGGGAGCACCCGTTTTTAATTTTCTTAGGAGTCACAATTTAATTCATTGTAATAAAGAGAAATTTTCCCACAATTGCTACTCTTGTCTATTAGGGAAGCATGTTAGACTTCCTTTTCAGTCATCACTAAGTGTAACGTTCTCTCCTTTGATATTATTCATGCGAATTTATGGACCTCTACAATTACTAGTAAACTAGGTCATAAATATTATTTGATGTTTTTGAATGATTTCTCTCACTTTCTTTGGGTTTATCCTCTAAAATATAAGTCCCAAAATTTACCAAAATTTTCTTGAATTTCAAGCATATGTTAAAACCCAGTTTGAGAAAAACATCAAAACATTTCAATGTGACAACGGTCGTGAGTTTGACAATTCCCTTTTTCATAAATTTTGTGCGGATAATGGCACGCACCATCAATAATAAGATCCGCACTATGCTCTTCCAAGCTTCCATCCCCCCTTATTTTTGGGTATACGCATTGCATATGGCGGCATACCTTCTTAATATATTACCAACACGAACTCTTCAAAATAAAACTCCAACCGAAATTCTCTTCAGTCAGATACCCTCTTATAATCACCTTCGAATTTTTGGTTGTCTATGCTACCCGAATCTCGCCTCCACGGCCCCTCACAAATTATCTCCTAGAACTACCCCTTCCATTTTCTTAGGTTTCCCGTCAAACCATATGGGGTACTTATGCTATGACTTGTCCACAAATAAAATTCAAGTCTCTCGCCATGTCACATTCAACGAGAACGTTTTCCTATTTGCAAACGTCCAAAATTTTCAAGTCACTGATTACGACTTTCTTGATGATTTGGACACTTCCCCCTCATTAGAACCGCAATACATCATGGCACCTATCCCCCCCGTCACTTCCCTAGCCCCCGTCGACTACCCACCCCATCCCGTCGACCACCAGCCGACCCACTACTCCTGTCTCGGCCGCATCGGTCCCGTCACTGAGCCCACTGCTCTTGTCTCGGTCCCTTCTTCATATCAGTACGCAGATATATTTACTAAGGGACTTCCTCGGCAGTTGTTCCTTGACTTCAGATCCAGTCTCAGCGTCCGGCCTCCCCCGCTCCGACTGAGGGGGTGTGATAGAAATATATTAATATTCTTCATATATTCTGTAATTATTATTCTAGTATAATTATGTAAAGTAGAGATCCTTCTCAAATTATGTTTGTAAATCATTAATGAGAAGTCTCCAAACAAGGAGAATTACACTATTCTACACAGTCAAATACCGTCACATAAATTGGGGAAGGAGGGGTATAATTTTCAGGCGAAGGATGTTCAACTGACCACCCTTTGACAACTATAGCCCCCCTCATATGATTGTATTATTGAAGATACAAAAATGACAAGAACACATTGAGACAAAACAAAAGAAGTTCCATTTCCATTACTCAGCTTGTCAAAGTTTCTGACATTGCCTCTGTTACATGTTTAATCTTTGCACTAAACTCAAATCATAAGGTAGTAAATATATAGCTGTGTATGTTTGGACCTCTTGTTGTGTGTGTGTGTGTGTGAAAAAAACAGTTGTTTTCATTTGTAGGCCTTGGTAGGTTCTGTGGTAAGTCCATATCCAAATGGAAATAGAGGATCATAATGTGGATCACCAATATTCATAGGGAGTTGATCAACAATCTTGAACCAAGTCCTTGCTAGTTTTCCAGTAAAACCATAGTCACCAAATAGGACATCAGCTACACCTTGGCCTTCTGTACCTGGTAACCAAGCTGCTACAAGTGCATCCATTTGAGCTAGGTATGGCTGGATCACGACCGGCCGGCCCGTGACGAGCACGACCACGCATTTAACCGAGGCACAGACCGTGGTCATGATGTCCGGACCGGGAGAAGGGATTGTTAGGTTTAGGCTATCACCAGAGCCTTCTGCGTAGGGCGTCTCGCCTACCACGACGATGGCGTAGGAGAAGTTGTTGGACTTGACAAATTCGGAATCGGGATTTTCCTTGTACACAACCTTTGTTTCTGGATCAACTGTGTTCTCTATGGCTGAGAGGATTGTGGTACCTGTCCAAAACAAAGTTGCTAATTGATCAGTGTACAATAGAGTTAAGACTTCATTTTATTGCTACTCTCATTTTATGTATTTTTTTCAAACTTCATGCCATATTAAGTTTTGAGGAGTTACAACAACAAAAATTACGCCTCGGTCCCAACCAAGTTCTAGTCGGCTTTATAAGAGTTAAATATGGTTAAATAAATAAAGATAGATTGTGTACATCAAGAGAGGTTAAATTAAGGTGGATTAAGTAATGGATTATAACTCAACCCGTCCAAACTTGAGTTAGGGCTAATTCAATGAGTTTTACTCATATGAGTCAGAATAGATGCACTTAGGGCTACGTTGTTTGGACTCTTCAAAAACGTTGCTAGGTGCGTGTCGGATCCTCTAAAAGTAGTACATTTTTGGAGGGTCCGACACGGTGCGACATTATTTTTGGAAAGTCTAAACAACATAGACGCAAGTTGTCGAATGGGAGGGTTAAATCAAGTTTGAGTTGGTTAAGATGCACTGAGTGACAAACCATTTTACCACCAAAAGTGTGGTTAAACAATAAGTCATAGCCCGACTCGTCCAACTCAAATTCAGACATATAAGTTGAGACTTGAGGGATAATAAATGTACCAATTGTTGTGTTTCCACTAAGTCCTTGCCATGTAATGGTCCATCCACCACATTGGTAGCCCATATTGTTAGCATGGGCTCCTGCAACTAATATGCTTGATGCTTTCTTTGGAAGTGGCAAAACTGGTTCATCTGCATTTGCACCATTCTTTAACAAAACAAGTGACTTTCTCACTGCTTCTCTTGCCAATTCTCTATGCTCCTGCAATATTGTAACGCAACATGATGAATAAAACTTTTATTTTTCTAATTTCATGTAAGGGAAAATGATTAAATTTGCTCCTGTACTGTCCGAAATCGAGCAGCTTAGCTTTTCCCTTCCTTTGACTTCTGGTCTAATGTTACCCCTAACGTTAGAAAAAAGCCTCGTTTTTTCCCTTGACCCCTAAAGGAGCTCCAACGTAAGGTTAAAAGTCCACGAACTTGGACATGTGGAGTCCGTCATCTTACGTTGGAGCTCCGTTAATGGAAATGACAAATATGAGGCGATTGGTAACATCAAGAGTATGAACAGACAAAAAATGTAAGGATGGAAAAATTGAGCGATTTCAGATAGTATAAGGGCAATTTTGACCGTTTCCCTCTCATTTATCTCTAATTGAACTCACCGGGCTTCCGAGATATTTCGTCAAACTATAATCAGCAAGAGGGTTCTCAAAAAGTCCCATTTGGAACTTCACTCTGAGAATCCTCTTAACTGCATCGTCGATTCGGGTCATTGGAATATAGCTGTTGTTCACTAAATATGTTAAACCATCAATGAATTCTGTATAGTTGTAAGGCAACATAACCTACAAATATACAACAAGGAAAAAAGCAAGAATTAGCTCTTTATCGGTCATATAGATTGAGTCGAAACTCGTTCTTGAGGTCTTAGAATCGAGTGATAGTACGAGGCAGATTCAGAATTTAATCATCTATTGCAGAATGGTTGATTCGCCCCACAACGTGTGTTAATTATCAAGTAAAAGAGAACAAAATGTCTATGCATTTTCAGATAAATTCATGATTAGGAACTAACCATATCAATGCCAGCATTAACACCTTCGAGAATGGAATATGTATAGTTTGTATGCCAAGGATAAGTAAGCTTGTCAATTCCTGCCCAGTCTGAAATAACAAATCCCTGGAAAAAAAAATTGCATAACATTCACAATGTCAATTTCAAATCCCCATCATGTTGCATCCTTTGTTGCTCAAATCCTCCAAAATATCACCGCACTAGTGTCAGATCCTTAAGTTTTTTTTGAAGGATCCGACACGAGTGCGACAACATTTTTAGAGGATCTGAGCAACACAGTTTGCATCTATTCAGCATTACAATTCACATATTAATTGAAATCCCAATTTTGTTGTATCCTATGTTGCTCCGGATCCTCCAAAAATGTTGTCGCAGCCGTATCGAATTTTCCAAATTAGATGTATTTTTTGGAGGATACAAGCAACGTAGGTTGCATGTACTGAACACTACAATTCACATAATAATTGAAATCCCCATCAAGTTGCACCCTATGTTTGCTCCAGATCCTCCTTAAATGTCGTCGCACCAGTGTCGAATTTTCCAAAATAATTAACTTTTTGGAGGATCCGAGCAACATAGGTTTCACCTACACAACACTACATTCATCCTATGTTGCTCAGATCATCCAAACTTCCATTGCACTCATGTCGGATCCTCCAAAAATATTGAGGATCCGACACGAGTGCAACAACATTTTTAGAGGATACGACATGGGCATGACAACATTATTGGAGGATCTTAGCTGTTATGTTGCATCTAGTGACCACTACAAAGCCAGGAAAAAAAAAGTGAATTGACAAAGAGAAGAGAAAATTGGGAATTTACTCTGAATCTAAGTGTGCCTTTAAGAAAACCAGTGACCAATTCTTTATTTCCATGCATTCTGAGCCCATTCCAACTTGAATAGGAAACCATAACAGTAGAAACACCTTTGATGATTGAACTATAGTAACCTGCCATATGTATACTAAGCAAACCATGTCTATCAATAATTGTGTTGTTCTCATTGATGCCCTTTACTGTCCCACCATCTCCCACATAATGCTTAGCACAAGCAGCCACCTTTTGCCTGTACCAAAAATAGTTGTAAGTCCACATGACATGATTTATGCATAGGGACAACGACGAAGCCAGAAATTTCGTTAAAAATTTTCAAGGTTTAGTATGTGTATAAAACGTAAGTTTTGACTCATATACGATATAATTTTTCTGATGAAGGTTGTTCAACTGACCGTCCACTCCATGTAGCTATGTCACTGCATATGAATAATACATAAATACTCCTTATATCCCTTGAGCCTCAACTTTGTTCTGAAGTTTCATTCATACACTAAAATTTTACCGCTGATTAAAAATGAATCTAAAATTTAAAATTGAAGGATCTAATCTTTAAGGTTCTTACTTCTAACGATTGAGCCAGTAGTACTTCTTCCTAGGAAGTGCATGACACATGCCACTCACAATGCAACACGTGACGTAACGTAAAAAGACACTTAAAAACACCATGTGGACACCATACACATATTCTATATCTAAATTTGTTACCTTCCGACATTATATATATAAATTTTAAATTGAAGAATAATGTATTAGGTAGAAATCTTGTGATTTTGATATTACACATCACCAAATTAAATGTGTGTGTTCCTTTTACCAAGAATAAAGAGATATCGTTTATACCTAAAAAAGATTGATATTTTCATAAGGAAGCCATCGAAGGCTTTTTTACCTCTGCTAGAATTCGAACCCAATTAAAGACCAGTGATTTAAAAGGCAAAAATTAAATACCAGTCCATCAGAAGGAAATCCGCGCAAAAAAAAAAGGAAAAGGTAGTCCACGTGACTAAGTCCATGTCATGCTACAGAAGCTCATACAAATAAGATACAATAAACATGCTCATAATACAAATGGACCAAAACTTGAATTTCTGTACCTTGTTTGTTTCACAAATCTTGTCTTTTTCTTTCTGGCTATATTATCATAATCACATGGATCACGAAAACCCTATCTATCCAAACAAATAATTCTAAAACACATGCCTAACTTATAAATTAATTATTATCCCACTTTTTTCCAACTTCTAAAACAAATCATGCACTCCCACAGGATATTTTTTTTTTAAAGAAAAGGCACTAAAAAGTAGGGATAACCGATTGACCAATTCTGTTGTTAAACCACAAAAATCTATCGCTAATTCTATTTTGACGATCGATTAATAATAAATTATCAAAAAAGTCATGCTAACTATAAATTATTTAGCAATAGATTAATATTGATTTTCGTAACTAGATTCTGTTTATTTCTTATGGTGGGGTTATTTTTAACGATGTCGATGGGCCTCAAAACTAGAATAACTGAGGGGAGTCGGGTAGGGTGTCCTTCGCCAGAAGTTACATTATATATAAAATTAAATTCTTTGATGAACATTCTGACTCCGCCATTAATGACGACCAAAATTAAGTTATAATGAATTCTCACCTTACGAATATCAGAAAACATGACAATGACATTCATATAGTCAACCGTAATTGATTTGGGACTGAAGCGGTGCTATTATATAAAAAAGGGGTTCTTCTTGTATGTTGCCAAAATCTAAAAAATATCAAAATAAAATCCCCACATCCTTTCCACTATAGGAAAAAATAATGACAAGATCAAATCCAATAAAGTCAAAAGAAAGAGCGCGTTTTAATTAATCATTATTGTGTGCATGTGAGTTTCAGGAAAATCATTGAATTCAAGGTTATGTACTTTTATGAAAATCCATGTGAATTAGGCCAAAATATCTTTCTGAAATCAAATCAACATCATGATTTATAAACTCAATAATTAAATAGTACACACTACCTGACCAAAAGTGAAGTAGCTATTATTGTGTGCTTTAATGACATAAAATAGCAGCATATTGATTAAATTAAACACAGATAGAGCAACAAACCTATATTATAGTCAATAGTGATCCAATTTAAGGGATTTTTGCACTAAACAACAACAAATAAAGCTTACAGTAAAAAATAACTAATTAATTTTATAATTGTAGTCAATATACCGTGTATAATCACTATATAACATGTGTATACACTGATATATATAAATATGTATACACCGATGATAACTACCGGATGCGGAGTCAAGATTTAAAACTTATGGGTAAGAAATATTAGTCATTTTGAATTACTGAGTTTTAAATTAATAATTTGTACATATTAAATAATTTTTTTAAAATAAATATAATATTTGAACTATAACTAATAGATTCTACCGAACTCACCTACTACACTCTAGCTCCACCCCTCACGGCTACAAATTTTTATGGTTAGGCGGGTAAACAAATCTTGTTAGTCGACTAGCTAAAAATGTTGAAGTCCCTTAACTTAATTCTCTATACTTACAACATATTCAATTGCACTAACACAATATAAATTTTTTATACCGTCAGTGTATATAAATTAAATTCAGAAGGGAATACAAAAGAACTTACTTGTCAGCAACAAAAGGAACTCCTAATCTACCATTAGCAGGAACATCTCCCTGTAATCCAGGAACCATCTCACTCATTGCCCTAACAATTTTAGGATCTTCACTATAACTCTCATAACATCTGCCCCATCTTGGATCTCTGCAAACCTGATCAATAATTTAAAATTAATACTATATAAAATGATTTAAATTATACACATGGGACAATGTTAAAACAACACTTCATATTATTCGAACTCTTTAAAATACCACTAGATATGTATCGGACCCTTCAAAAATAATATATTTTGGAGGATCTGACACAAGTTTAATAATACTTTCGAGGGTCCGAGGTTGGTTTTTACCAAGTTAATTACCAGTTAATGTTTATTAATAAGATCTACCTATTACTTTATAAGTGACTTGGTTGTGTAAATATTTATTTACGCGGTAAATGCATAAAACTTAAATTCATAAAAAAAAATCTCAATTCAAGGGAATTAGTTCAATTTAGCAAAAAATATAGAAGATTTTTTTTTTGTTTGCCATCCAGGTCCGATACTCGTGTCGGAACCCATTCATGTCAGAAAATCCCATTTTAGGGGGTACCAAAGGCGACTTCATTCACATGATCATGGCTCATACTCTAGATGTCTGGTTAAAGATGGAGTGGTATTTATCAGCTCACAACAACTTGAAGTGGTAAAAACTGGAGTATTGTTTTTTTAAAATAAAAAGAAAATTTGTTGAAGAAAACTAGTTGATAGAACATTACCGCAAGACAAGGTGCAAAAACATAAGGAATTCCAGTTGCTCTAGCTTCTAGTGCTGTTGCAGATCCAATCTTCTTGATCAGTTGAGGATCCCTATTAACCAAAAAACAATTAAGTATATCCAAGATAGAAAAAACTCAACTAAAGTTACTAGATTTTGAAATTATGGGTCTTAGACTATATAATAATAATAATAAACAGTTTATTAGGTTCTGGATAATTTTTTCTATACATATTAAGTGGAAATTTAACATAAATTCAGAGTTGGGCCAAAGTTAGTGAATTCTGCCAAATCTGTAAGCAGAAATGCACCTTTACCCTAGTGTTCACGACAATTTCAGGGAAAGGCTGCATCCCAAGAGGGTATAACAAAGACAGCCTACCCTGACACAAGCATAAGTGACTAATTCCATGATTCAAAGCCGTGACCTATAACTCACGTGACGGAAACAATTTTACTATTACTCCCAAGATAATTTATGATTGAAATTATTGTTCTTAATTTACCTCGTTACTCCAAGAGCAACATTGTGAGGGAAAATAGTAGCATTATAGGCATTGTTGTTGCCATGAACAGCATCGATCCCATAAATCATAGGTATCCCAAGACGAGTTGATAATGAACCCTTTTGAAAACCATTTATCATATCAATCCAATCTTCTGGTGTTGCTTCTTTCTTAGGTACACTTCCACCACCACTCAACACACTCCCTGCTCATCATAAAAAAAATTAAAGTCTTAAAGTCACATATACAAACAAAAAAAAAAAAAAAAAAAAGGGCACTTTTGTATACACTGACGGATTCAGAATTTAAAATTAATAAATTCAGTAGGCCATATTTATTGGGTATATAGGTGAACCTACGGAGAGAAACATTGAGAAATTGTCACTTTTGTATCAAGTGACAAATTCAGAATTTAGAATAAGTGGATTATGTTCTTTATGACTAGTTACATCCAATGTCGAAGTGACATTTATTCAGAAAGGGGTTTAACTGAATCCGCTTTGCTGGAAAATCGTTAATCTCACGTAACAAAATATCGAAAAATCGACTCTTTCGTATGTTTACAGCTGGGTTGAACTACAATATTAGGTACAGATTCAAACGAACTCAATAGCTTTGGCTTATACGTTGTATTATTATTAGGAAATATATTCAATATGTAAAAATAGTCAAATGTGAACCATGTACTAACTAAAACAAGTTGTGGATTCGATGAAAAGTTCAGAATGCATAAATTTCAAATACTAGCTCGCTTCTAGTTTATAGTGGCAGATTTAAAATTTAAAATCAGTGGATCCGACCTAACCACTGAATCCCTTTTGTCAGAAAATCATATTGCACATATAAGTAAACTCACGGAACCAACATATTGAGAAACAGACATTTCTGTCTGTTTACAGTAGTGGCGGATTCAGATTTTAGAACGAGTGATCCAGTCGGATCCACTATTACGTCTAATCTAAATCCGTCACTATCTATTTAATTTTACCTATGTAGTACTTCTTCATGACCTGAGGAGTTGCAACAGTACGATCAATTTGTATCATTTGGCCAATTTTTTCCTCCAAAGTCATCCTGATCATTAAATCTTTAATTCTTCCACCTAAGGGCTTGTTTGGATCTTTGTATGTAATGTACTCTTCTGCTTTTGCAGCTAAAATCATCCAACAACATAAAACTAGAAAATTTCTCATCAACAACCCCATTTTTCTCCTCTGCATTTCCTTCAAGAAAACAAAACCAAAATTAGAAAAAAGAAGGAAAATTCAGATACATAGAACCGAAAACAGAGCAAAACTTCAGTAATATTTTTTTTGGGTGGGGTGGGTGGGTGGATGGGGGTGTTCTATTTTTAGCAGAAGAAATGCTAATAATGGAAATATAGATTGAATCTTGATTGAGTTATGGAGCTTACACATATGAATGTAGTAGAGTCGAAAGTTAGTATTTTGAGTTTATTGGTTCTGAATTTAAGAAAAGACAGCTTACTGGATTCTGAATAAATTATTTATAAACACAAATATAATGTCAAGGTAAAAATTATTGACTTCTGCCGAACTTGTATACAGACTTGTAGCTAGCTCTGTCCTGAAGATAGTTTTTTATTTTTTATTTTTTATTTTTTGAAAATTTAGAGTAAAAAAAATGGAAAAAATAAAAATCCAGAGGAACCAAAAAAACAGAGCAAAACTTCACTAAATTTCTCTGTTCTTTTTTTGGTCTAGTTTTAGAAGAACAAATGCTAATAATGGAAAAATAGAATAAAAAAATGAATTTTGATTGAGTTATGGAACTTACAGATATGAATGCAGACTCCAGAATTATTATTTTTCTGGTTGATTTTATGAAGATAGATTTTTTTTTGGACTTTAAATAAAATGGAAGGTTTAGGGAGAGAAGCTATGGATATATAGCACACTACTTTATAAGTTTATAGTTATACCTTTTTTTCGCCATTTGTATCCTGGATCCATTGGCCCCACGGGCGGATGCACGTTATGTTATGTCATAAGGTATTGATTCGTCGGAAAATTTTATTTATATATATAAAATATAAATAAAAAAAGATTATAAAATGAAACCTCTATTTAGTGGATTAAGCCTCAACGTAACCTATATTTAGTAATATTTTTAATAAAGCTATCGTTGATTCATTTAAAAAATGAAAAAATATTGAGAAGAGATGTTGTAATGTACTTAAATTGCGTTTTATTAATATGATTTTCATTTTTTATCAAATAAAATGTTATGCAGATTGGGTCTTTCTTCACTTCTTTAGATGAGGGCATCACTTCTTGAAAATCCTTGTGCATATGCTATTGATTGTCTTATTAATATAAATTTACGCCGGGTAAGTCCACTAAGAGATAAAATATTTTCTAATAGGTTTACTTATTTTTAAAATTGAAATTTGAGGCCTCTGATTTTTTTAGAATTCCAACTATTATACCGCACTCATTGAGGGTATATGAGGTTAGGATTTTACCAAAGAAACTACTTACTTGAGTAAAGCTCAAACAACAAGCAACTTTTTGCTACATTCTCATATTACTCAAAGTTTTAGGAGAATATTTGATATTTAATTGATCTCAGTTTTATTTTTATATCAAAGTACAATTGCACCGTATCATTGACACTATTGGCAGACACATAATACACTTTATACTACTCTTTTTCTAAGTTTCTTTTATACAAATTGTGATCATGTGATGGACATATGTATACAAACTTTTATTATAATTAAAGGGGAAGGAGCTAATGTACTAATTTAAGAACACTGAGTTGTGTTATGCACTAAGGGGTCGTTTGATAGATGGTTAGAGTTATGCATGTATTAATATTATACTGATTAGTTATGAGAAAATTTATGTATTATTTTATGCAGATATTAGTTATGCAAAGTTTAGTTATTCCACATTTTGGCCTGCATAAAATAATATATAGATTCCCTCATAACTTATACATGTATCAGTTATGCAGGTTTCTAAATTGCACACCAAATATCGTACTAGTTTTATATATGAATAACTCACCTCATAACTAACTAATAAATACAGTATTACTTATGTATGATTTTAATACATGAATAACTTACTCATAACCAGCTACCTAGTGGGATAACATGTAATAATGCAAAATTAATTTTGGATAATTTTATGTCACGTTTGCTAGGAATTTTAAATTCGAAATTGTTTATACCACGATTATGGTGTTATATTTATTCCACACTCTTATCTGAGATAATAAACATGTGATTACTAACCAAATGTCGCATTTTTCTTTCTCCAAAGCTCTCTCAAACTCAGTTTAAAAAGTAACTTAAGAATAAAAGGTTATCTTTATCTAGTTTAAACCAAACACGTTTTATATTATACATCAAATATCTCATTTTTGGTCCAATATTGAAACAAACATCTGTCGATAAAATTAAGGGAAAACATCACTAATTGCTTGGCCAATCCAATCTAATTACGAGTTCGTACCCCCTCCCAAAATAATTATCCGACTTGCCCCCTTCAAGTCGGCCCAACTAATTGTTTTTATCCTTTATTACCTCCCCTTTCTTTGTTTTCTTTTCTTTATTTTTTTTGTATTTTTTTATTTTTTAAGATTTAAATACTAGTTAATTATTTTTAGATTAATAAATTAAGTAATTTAACTAAAATAAGAAGTAATTAAAAATATAAAATTCACTAGCTTTCTAATTAAAATCTAATTTAATACAAACAAATTTTCTAATTTCTTTTTTTCATATTCAAACAAAATTTATATCTAAAATATAAGATTATTTTTTATAATTTTTTCACAAGTAAAATTAGGACATACATATATCTTGTCAGTATATGATATATACCATGTGAACATCATAGTGACTGAGTTTTGTTGAAATGAATCTGTCATCTATGATACTTTGTCAGTATATGACATATACCATGTAAGAATCATAAAGGACTAATGAGTTTTTGCTTGTAGAAATGAATCAGTCTTTTCTTTTATGATACCTTTGTACCACGGAAGCAGCCATAAGCCCACAAGTCGTGGCCTTCTTTGCAATAGAGTATCCCTTTTTACATCACTTTTATATTTTCTAGAATCTTAATAGATCTCATTCTTCATCCACGCAAGGATGAATTACTGTTTATTTGACCGGTCCTAACCCAACTTATTAGGATAGGACCTTCTTTTATCCCGGATGACTTAAGCTTGTCTTGGCTCTCTTCATTCACTACTAGAAACAAATATTTTTTCCACCGACAATCAATGAGAAATTTGTGTTATAAAACATGATTTCTCCACCTCATTCCCACCGAATCAGCTCACTAAAAAAATGCATGGTAGGAAACATGTTCCCATTAAAACGATTGGAAACTTCCTAATATTTCCGTGTGAAAACACTACTATTTTTTATTTTCTCACTATATCAATCAAATATCTGCGAGAATAACCACTGAACATTTTCTGTGAGAAAATAGTGATATTTTATAAATAAGACTTTGCTTAGATGGTTTGGCACACTTAGCTTTCGATTGAGAAAGATGGGAGTGAGAGGAGGTATAGCTTTCGACAAAATACTTGCTTGCGTACCTTCTCCGAGATATGTAAAGAAGGTTCATATACATGCTGATATTAAAGAAAGTGCTTTCAGCACACATATAAACAATTGTGTACTTGAGAACCTCGAGACTTTCTTATAGATACAAAACTTTCCGTACTGAAAAGGAAGGAATACACTTAACACCGTTTCATAAGTGGAAGAATAAACTTAACATCACTACCCTCTATTCTCCCCGCCCTTATTCTTCCTTCTCATTCTTCATCTTTATTGCATAAACAATGGCCTCAACTAGGGTTATTTGAGAAAATCAGCACTTTGATAGAGGCCCAAACTCAAGATGGTTTGAGCTCCCGATATATAATGGGCTTGATAACTAATGGGCCTTAAAGTAACCAACGTTTGAAGATGTATGTCTACCTCAAAAACCACCCAAAAATAACAGAAAAATACAGTCAAATCTCTCTATAACAGTATCGTTGGGTTAGAATTTTTTTGACTACTATAGCGAAATGATGTTATACACCTATAACAATATTGACATTTAAATATTTCGCTGTTATAGACCAAAAAGATGCACAAAATCTAATTTTTTATTTTTAATTGTAAAATCTTATGCTTAATCACACTTTGTATAATGAAGGCAGATCTTTTAATGATGAATATATATTTATATAATATTCTATGTCAAAAAAAGTGTATTAAAGTATCAAAATTTAAGATGGTTTGAGCTTATGATATTTAATGGGCTTGATAACTAATGGGCCTTAAAGTGACCTAAGTTTGAAAATGTTTGTCTACCACAAAAACCACCCAAAAAGAAAAGAAAAATACAAACAGATACTCATTTTATAGAAAAGTTATCAACAGTCCACTGTTTTCTTGAAAGTATTTTTTTTGTTAAAGAATACATAAATAGTCACGCAAAGCTAGAGGCATAAATTCTGGCGGATTTCAGTCTAAAAAGGAATATTTAGGAGTCAAAAGCCAGATATTACTTGCTTTTATTTGACGGAAAGTACATAATCCTTTGTAATTTCTTGCTTACAATAGAAAAAATTAATAATTTACTTAGATAAATAAGAAATTTCTACCCTATAATTACTATATAATCTCGATTCATGAACTCTAGATCCAGCGCTACTGCACCAAGGCACCGCGATTGGGCTGAAAAAAAATATTTAGAAACATTTAACTTTAAATTTCTCTTTTTAATCGTAATAAAATAATTTAGAGCAACACAATAATTCATGACTTGTTTAAGGCCACACGTTTCAAAAGTTTTTCTTTCTTTCTAAAATTAGAATTGCGACATTACTTATTTTTCGCCCGCCTAGGTAAATTGAACTGTAAATGAGGAGCGAGACCTTCTCCACACAGTAGAAATAGCACAAGGTGGCTGCTTTGTTATATGTTATTTAAACTTTAGCCAGATTTGACAAATCTCATACTGCCTCTTCCTCCCTCTCCTTCTCCTCCTTTATACCTTCGAGTATGAAGTTAGGTTTTTGTTGAAAGTGAAATTTGCAATTTCAGATACGAGTTTGATACTTCATACTCGAAGATTGAAGTTTTAATTTTGAAATCATCAATCAATCAAATCTCCCACGTAGGATTCGAACCTATGGCCAATCGGTTAGCAACCGATCGTTCTACCACTGAGCTACTGAGTCAACTAAAAGATATATAAAAAATTTTAATTTTCAAAACAAGATAAAACATAAAACATAAAACAAAAGCAACATATTCTAAAGTTTGAGAATAAAAAAAGGTCATTTTTTGTTCAGAATTTTATACTTTTTGTGTGTATAAGCTTTTCAACCAATCTGTTCCAAGACAAATGTTATACTGAAATCCAGCAATGTTGCAGATTACTTTATGGAAATGTCACTATATGTATATCTCATAGTGTTAAATAGGATCGGATCAGGTGAAAATAATGTTACATCACATCAAATTTATGTACTAGTTGTCAAAATTGCCAACTGGGATGAGAAAGACATTTAACCTCTATATGTATATCGCTACTAATATTTCTCAACAAAAAAAAGACTTGGAAAATTACCAAGGACAGTAAATTGGAAAAAGTTCAACAAAAGAAAAAAAATGTTTTATACGTACTATAAAGAATGAAATTATCCAACAAAATTCTTGGGGGTCTCACTTCATATTAGGAATAAATTCAACTTGTTCAACCGTTTTGTATCTATTTTTGTCATTAACGGAATTCCAGTGTGAAATGAGTGAATTCACGTATTCAAATTCTTCGAAAAAGTATTCAAACTTACCCATCAACTTTTGATTGTATTTTATAATTACCCTCGGATTTGAGTTGTGTTAGGGGCCAACAACGAGAATGCGACTTATTTTCCTAACGGGAGAGTATATTAAACAAAAGTCTAATCGATGACAAAGTTTCTCAATATCGGATATTGAAGGAGAAAAATTGACCCTTTTCCGGAAAGATAATTGAAGAATTACTAAATAACAAATCGTCTCGTATTGTTCTTTATCATTAACAGAACTTCAACGTGAAATAGGTGAAATTCAAGTGTCCAAAGTTACCACTAGGCCATAGGAGTACTACGGGATATCAACCAGGGCAATAAAAGTGGAGCATACAATGATGCCTCCCTTTTTTTTTTTTATGATTTAAAATTAACCTGGGGTTGAAACTGCGCTAGGGGCTAACCGCTAAAATAGCTTTTTTCTCTAACAACAAGCTTTAATATTAGACGAAATGTCTAACCGAGGACAAAATTGCTCAATCTAACTATTACAAGAGTATATTTAACCCTTTTTTCGAAAGATAATAGAAAATTACTAAAGACAGGAAGTGGGAAATTTTCTACAAAAACAAAAACTAAAAACAAATATATTTAAGAGCGAAATTATTCAATCAAAATCTGGGGGGCCTCACTACATATTTAAAGGCAAACATGTGAACCGATGAAGACAAAAATTCTACTACCCCCAACACCCCCCCTCCCACCCCAAGAACTTTTGGGAGTAGCCACATAAAAAAAGAAATATATACTCTTCTTGGGCAGGATCTCGTAGGTGATATCAATTACTCTATTTTTAAATTTTGGTCATTAAGACACATCCCGCGATTTACTGTCAGTAGTGCTTAGTGACCGAGACTACTATCTCCAGAAATAGTCTGACGTAAGCCTAGAAGTTAGATATCAAAAAAAATATATATATATATACTTAAGTAATAGTATTACTGTTACATATTCACTTGTGTTAAAATAAATGCTCCTTCAGTCTATTTATTGGACTGTAATGACGTTTTGGACATTAAAGTATGTACTGTATTTTATTTTTTCCACCTAAAAAACCGACCTTAAATTAATTAACAAAGTGAAACAAAAAGTTAATTAACAGACAAAAAAGTTAAGAAATTATAGCATAAAAGATGATCACAAAGTCCTCAACCCAAGGTTAGAAGTGGTGACGTTTTAAAATAGGCACTTGGATATATGCCATAATAAAAGCCAATTATATTATAAATTCAGAATTACTTTTGGTTTAGACTGTTAAATAGTTTAAGATTCTCTAATTAACATTTAATCAGTGTAGAAAAAATAATATCACTATGAGAAGTTAAACTTAAAAGAAAATAGCTTTTGAAGTATGATTGTGATGGGAGACTCCGTCTCAATTTATGTGATGGACTTTTATTTGACACATACTTTAAGAAATAAATGAAGAATTTTAAATCTTATGGTCTAAAATAAGCCAAAGATATTTGTGTGGTTATTGATCATCTCATTTTTTGTAAAAGCTAAATTTTAAAATTAAATTATTATCAAATAAAAAAATTGGGATAGATTAAAAAGAAAAGTAAGTCATTCTATTTGAGACAGATGAAGTAGTAAAAATTTGTGTGTGAAAACTGAGACTAAAAAAAAAGAATTAGTACTCTTCCAAATAATGCAAAAAGGAAAAAATATGAGGATTTTTTTTATAAAACAAAAGAAAAGGAGAAGGATTTAGATTCTATACACGGTAAAAATTAGTCTATTTTAGGGTTTTATAGCATGTAACTTTGTTCTAACTTTTAGGTTATTAATCACATTTTTTATGAGTGATTACTTTTATAGTTATTTTTTAAGTGATATAATGGTATAAAAAATATATAACAACTAAAGACAAAAAAAAAGTTTTGAAGAACCAGTAAAATTAGTATAGAACCAGTAAAACTAGCACACTAAATTATGCAAGTATATAAATGGCCCCTACATGGGACAAAAACAATAATGAAGAGGGGACTTGTTGTGTTTGTTGTTAAAAAAGCTGATGAAAGATCAGAAATTAGGATTCATCTTTGAAAATATGTTGCTCTTAAAAGCACAGTGGGCCCTTTAATTTCTAAAGACTATTTTTATTTTATTTTTGTCTTTTTAAAAGTTATGATTAGGATATTATCTTTGTTTTCCTTGTTTAAGTACAATTATAATGTATGAAATGAAATATATATAATTCTGCTTAATGTCCAAAACAGTTGAATACTGTTGGATATGTAAAGCAGTACGGAAAGTAAATAAATATTACAAGTGTTCGAAAGATAAACAAATAGTCAATATTCGAACTGCTGCAAGCTTGTTGAATGTTGAATCTTGATAACTTTGAAATCAAGAAACACTAAATCGGATTGTTACAATCCGTGGCCGAGTCGAGAGATGACTCTCTGTCTTTAAGACAAGATTGCCCCGTATATATGTTTTTACGTTAACGGGCAATAGTCTCCCAAGATAAAACATCAACTAATCAACACTACAAAGCAAATAGGTTGATTCTGATGAAGAAAACAAACACGAAACGACTTGGTGAAGAATGGAAAATGAAGGAAGAGTTTCTGTTTTTGACATTGTTTCTGCTCATGTTTTTGGACAGAATGTGTTTGTTTCTCTCTTCTGTTTGTCTCTGTGTTTATATGTTGTTGCCTCGTTTTTCAGTCACCCACAATTGAGCCAAAAGGCTCCATTATATAGCATAAGGGGAGGGACTCCTCAACTGCCAAGTAATGGCAGTTTATGGCCAAGTAATGGCCATTAGTGAGGGAATTAATCAGCCAAGTAATGGTTGATTTAATGTGCATCTTGAAGGAGCTTTTAGGGTGGTGATTAAGTGCAAATTAATGGTTTTAACGTTCCAAAAACCAATCCAAACGGTAGGCAAAAACTTTCTACCTTCCGTCGTTTCCAATTTCAGCTTTTCAGAAACTCCAGGGACCAAACTGTAAATATTAAACAATTTGGGGGTCTATCAGAAGAAGCCCAAGACCCAAGAAGCCCAAGAAGCAAGACCCGAGCCCGGATCGGAGGGGCGGCGGCGCGCGCGTGTGGGCTTAGCCTCGAACCAAAGCATATCTAAGTCCTCCCTCATTCAAATTTGAAATGTGCGTATTATCGCAGTTAACTCTCATTCATGGTCTGAAATGAATCTTTTTTTTTATACTTTCTCACTACTCTTAATTATAAACAACTTCCTTTCCTTACTTCTTTTGACACTTGTTCACTAATTTTCTTACTTGTCGTACTCTTCTTAATTCTAAAATATTCTAGTATACATACGTACTCTCAAACATTCCTCCTGATTCCAATCTTTAGCGTTACTATCCCTTAAATGATGAGTTGTTAACTTATTCCCTCATTCAGTATGTGGAAGATTCTGAAGAATTTGCATTACATGACATTGGCCTACTCTATCCAAACCTGGTCATTATACTTAGATTCAAATTCCTTTACTTGCCTCATGGCTAAGGCTTTCTATCAATGGCGCTTTGGGAAATTTTTTCCTTGATCTTGTTAAACTATACATCCATTACTTTATCTATCTCGTAGAACCTTTGGTCAATTCAATAATGCTCATAGACATCTGTATTTGCTTGACATTTTATCTTCATTATAATGTCATTATCTCTTTACATATATCTTTAATTTCTATCTTGTATCCATAGGCATTATTGGTCCCTTTTCACCGCTTTAGGTGCTAATCTCGGTCTTACTCGCTATTACTTCCGTTTACATACTTTTTGAGAGGTATGACTGCATATGTTGTGGAACCGATGCTTCGTATGTTTAGACCCAATTCACGATGTTAGATGATCCAATGACTTGTCAAGCTTTCTTGTTTTATCATTATTAGATCTCCCATCGTCCTGGTCCGTATTCGTCACCCCTTGGGTCCCAAACCCTTAGCCAATTTTGAGACTTATAAAGAGAACAATTCTTTTTTTTTTCCACCGATGTGGTAGATTTGTCCCACACCATATTTCCATGCCTCAAACACCTTACTTCGTGGATCAATATCTCTTTCATTTCTCAACGAAATTTAACGATTCTTGGCCCTACGGTCATCTACTCACTTAGTAGATTATGCACGTGTGAAGAGACAAAGCCTCCAACATGCGAAACCCTAGTGTTTAATTCATTAAATATGGGTGGACGTACCTTCCCATCAAAGACAAATTTCCAACAAATACTTTACAATTTGAAGTACAGATTTGAGATGCATGACACGGAGGAGATATCCTTACTTTAATTATGTTTATATGTGGATTTTGATTTACACTTTCCAAATAGTAAATAATAATTATAGATAACTATGCCCACAAAAATTAAAATCTATATCCTATAAACAGTAACGTAAATTATCTACTATAAAATGCGCTGACAGTATAAAATTCTTTTCACTTGTATATAGGTCAGTATCCTTTTCTTTTTCCAACTCAAAACTCTTTTCTCTATCTCAATTTTTAGTTTTTACTGACAAACTTACGCTATCTCCCATCACCAAACCATACTTGAAAAACTACATATTTAGTTGGTCTCAATTTACGTAAACACTTTATAAATTTTGAGATTTAAATAATTTTTTATTATAATTTTTTCATTATGTTAAATATTTTAATTATCAATTATTATGATTTATAGTTTTAAAATATACAAATTTAAAAAATTTAAAGATTTCATGCTCGAATTCATAGTAAAGCTAAATTATATGACTCTTAAAATTTGAAATGTGTCACATAAATTGAAATACAAGGAATAATATATTCTTTTGAGTTTTAATTTTTTATATTAATAGTGTCAATTTTCTACACGTTAGCTAAAAGATAATTAAAAGTAACAATATCTATAAAGGTGAAATGGATTATAATACTCTAAGAAAATAATACTTATAAGTTATCTGCTATGCTATAGCAAGTTAAAATACTTTTAATAATATAACATTCTTCAAATCCTTTTCTTCTTTCTATCTCAACTTTCACCCACAAATTCTCACTATCTCCATTCACCAAACATAATTCAAAAAATTCTTTTTTTTACACTCTTATAAACTCTCTAAGTACTATCCAAGAGTACCCTTTTTCCACAAACTTTTTTCCACCATTTTTTTCACACTTTCAAGAACTCCAAAACCCCAAAAATAAAACAAAAAAATAAGAAAACAATATGGAGAATGAGAAAGAGCTACCACCACTAGTAGTACAACAAAGTCATTCTTCATCATCATCATCATCAAATTCAAGTAGTACACATGGATCAATAGAAACATTGCTAGTAGTATTAGCAGTGATAACAATACTTGGTGTTATTGCTGGTATTATTGCTAGGCTTTGTGGTGGTAGACATTTTAGTGGTAATGGTGAAGATGATATTGAAGGTTGGGTTGAAAGAAAATGTAGAAGTTGTATTGATGGTGGTGTCCCTAATACTGTTCCACCACCACTAACACCACAACAAGAAGAAGCTAAAACAACCGCAACAACAACAACAGCAACAACAACAACAACGGAAGAAGCAAAGAAGTAAGAGAGAAATAGAAATAGTGAGGCTTCTCTCTTTATTTTTTTTGTTTATACGTGTTCAGGCCAGATTACGTGCATTTTCATTTCTTAAACATACACCTACTATAGTGGAAGAAAACATCATTTAATTAGTAAGAGGCTTTTCTTTATTTTTTTTTCCTTTTCTATATTTCCTTATTTTCTTGTTTGGGGATGGGTGGGGTTGGAGCTAGGTTCTGACCAAGTAGTAATTGTTGAGTATAAATTTCTAATTTTCTTCCCTTAGTGTGAAGTGAAAAAAATAGTTTTCGGTCAGATTACACGCATTTTGATTGATCTAACAAATATTTACTACGCTATACTAATTATCGACTATAAATTTCTATTTTCTTTCCTTAGTGTTAAGTGTAAAGAGTTTTTGGGATTACACGCATTTCGACTGTTTTAACAGATTATTTACTACCATGAAAACAAATTACTCCCCCCCCACCCCATCTCATATTATTCAAAATATTTTTCTAAATTATTTGTCAATTTACAAAATCAAGATATAATTAATTAAATCTTTCTCATCTTATCCATAATATTAAGTATTTTTGAAAATAATCAAATTGACTGGAGTGTAATTTGTTGGAGAGAGATAAGAATAACGTAGTAAATATATACTTTTTATTTATTATTTTTTAAGAGGGATATAAAAAGAAAAGTGAACAAATAATAGGAGAATGAAGGAGTAGTTATTTAGAGGATTCTTTGTCTATATTTCCTATTTTTATTATTTTGTTATTTGGGGATGGTGGGACTGGGAGCTAGGTATCTAACCAGGTATATATAAATTCTATTTTCTTCCCCCGATGTGAAGTGAAACAAAGCTCTGAGTGTTCTATTTTAGGGTAGTTGAAACTTGTGACTAGTGAGGCTTCTCTTTTTTCTTTTGTATAATAATTTAATTTTATGATGGTGGTGTTTGAAAATTTGTACGCCTATTTTCTACCCATACAAATACCCTGTAGCTCCATCTATCAAGATTTAAGCAAATATGGAAAAATTACTTAGCGAGAAAATTTTCTTTCTTTCTACCTTTCATATTTTTTATTTTGCTTGGATTGTGGGTTTTATTTTTCTTGGGGGTGTTGTTGGGGGGGGGGGGGTCAGTAGTGGTTGTTGACTATAAGTTCCTATTTTCTTCCCCCAATGTAAAGTGAAAAAAGTTTTTTTTTAATTGTGTATTGTCTACTAAAGGGTATATGAATATTTTGTGGTAGTAATAATATTCATCTAGTGAGAAATAGTTTTTTTTACTTTTTTTTGGCTTGTTAATTTGTATGGTAATGATTTTGAAGTAAAGAATCAAGGGAAATATAGAAAACGTTGTAGTTGATTATTCCATTTTAGGATAGCTAGTAATTAGTGAGACTTACATTTTTTTTTAATAATAATGACGGTATGAATTAATTTGCACATGCCACACAATGACCCTTTTTTGTCTTATAGTAATCATTGTCTTTGCATACAAATTTTGCTACTTTAACCCTTTTTTGTCTCTCATAATGAAAGGTTCTTGTGACAAAAATAACCGTTTGCATGTAATATGAGCTTTTTCAACAAAAAATTAAATTTGGAAGATAAAGCATAAAGATAGAAATGGCAATTTATTACTTCAGATATCAAGTCTTCAATTCATTATTGAAATCATTACCCCAAATCTTGAACGGATAGAAAAAGACCAAATGGAGCAACATAGACAGTACAAGTTCAAATAGCAAAACTCAACTTAGCAAAGAATTGAAATGTAATTATTGTTGAATCGAACTTAAAATCACAAAGCATGGACATGTTAGGTGACTGCAAGAAGTGCTACAGCTGGATTGTAACGTCAAATATGATACACGGCCAATGAAGTTTGCAAAAGCTTGCAGCTTTCTAACTCGCTATAAGCTCGGAAACCTTATTGGTGTATCTCTGATCCTTCAAAAATGTCGTCGGATGGAAACTGGAATCACTTGTAGGTCAATTTCAACATATATGAATATGAAATCAGTTTCATAAGTCTATCCTTTCCTTCAACTGAACTTGTTAATTAAGTTGGATTAGAGTACAACAATACTTTCATGATATTAAAGAGTTCGACAAAGCAAAAAGTTCAAAACTTTAGGAAGTCGGTCTATATATGCAACCTATGATCACCAGAATGAAGGCAGGATATGAGAATTAAATTAACACAATGGGCTATTAGCTCAATGGTAGAGCGCCCCTAATAAGTGCGTTGCTGTGCCACAAGAATAGTTTAATGTGACCCAAAGTCCCTGAATATTAGGATGACTTACTCCTCCGGTTCAAACCGATGTTTGAAACTAAACTCAGCAGGATAGATGGGGTGATTTGGGTGAGATACAATGTAGATCGGAGTTAATAAGATTTTAAAATCTGCACAAACCCACTTAAAAACCTGAAACTAGAAAACAAACAGACCAAAAAAATAAGAATTAATTCGAAGGGGTAATTCAATATAGGGTTTTGATTTAAAGAAAAGAATAAAATGTGATAAAACATATTCTTTTAAAAAAATTAAAAAGTTATTTACAGCTTGTAATCCTCCTTTTACAACAATAACAACAACAAACCCATCGTAATCCCACAAGTGGGGTAATCCTCCTTTGACATAACACGAAAATTGTACCAGTCGATGAAAGAGACCACCATTTCTAGCATCTGAGTAGGAAAAAAGAATTGAGATTGATTGATTCAAAAAATAAAATCAACTTCATTTCACATGAATTAGACCTTGAATTGATAAATGCTTGTGACTTACCTCTAGACCAATGGCTTTGTAATTGTGAACATGTAAGGGATTTATCTCTTCTTCATTCATGTAAGGAATTCCGAAGACATTAAATGCTGAAGGCAACTCTCTCGAGGTAAAGTTTTCAAACTCAAAAAATTCAAAGTTTAGAATAGCAATTTGGTGCCTCAGCTCTTGCAATCTTCTTCCGGTGGGAAATGCTCTTGATGAAGGCACACAGTGATGGAGTTCATCACAATAATTCAAGTGTGGTTAACGGATGTACTCCTTGTACACTTAGAGTGAAGATGCATATCTGAAAATTGCTAGAAAATATCTTCAATGTCAGAAGCCACAATGAAGTGCAGCATCGAGGAATCCAAAGTATATATATCAATGTTTGTCAGTTATTTTACACTGTTCCGTTTGTCGATTCATTGCCTTAAGGCTTCTTTTGCATGAAACCTAGCTTTTTTGCTGGAATTCGAGCATTGGTGTTCCCTAATATTGGTAATCCACATCCTTGACTGTACAAAGCCTCGATATTATTCTGGAACTTATCACTTAAACCTACAAGCTTCGAGATAAAGCTAGGTTCATGCAAAAGAAGCCTTAAGGCAGTGAATTCGACAAACAGAACAGTGTAAAACATCGATATATGTATATACTTTGGGTTCCACGATGGTGCATTTCATTGTTGCTGTGCTTTTCAGACATCTTTACTCTAGGTGGATGTGAGGAGTCTCACCGTAAAGCTTTTCCGAAGCCTCGACGGATCTTGACCATTTTAAACAGTTGTATGCAACAAAAATTATGTCGACCATGCATAAAATTTGTACAACGCCAACAAAACTGTCCAGCGTTGTTACGGCTATCTGAGTTGTTTTCCTGTACAATTTAAGCCCCTCTATGACACGATTATTTTATTGGCTCTGTTTGCATACATGTTTGTTCTAAAACGTCAAATTCGAGGCAGAACAAGAAGTGCATCCGTTAACCACTTGAATTGTTGTGTTAAACTCCATTATTACAATGTGCCTTTATCAGAAGCACTTCCCACAAGAAAAAAATTGCATGAGCGGGACTCCAAATTGCTCTACTAAACCGTGAAATTTATGAGTTTGGCAACTGCGCGGTGAACGTGATGTCTTGACCCGTCAGTGTTTAATGTAAGCCAAGACAACGGTACCAACACAATACCTCCCCTTTATTCGTTTCTTCTTTTGTTCTGTCCGTTGTGGCCGTGGACACACTTGGTTCTTAAGTGCGTTCATTTGAGGTGGCCTGTCCTCACACTTAAATATGTGATCTCCTACAAGGTATCCTGCTATACCCCACTTCACAAGTGTTAGGAATCATTAAAAGTTTCTCTAACCTTAACCTCAACCGTTTGAGGATCGTTAAAGGTTTGGAAGCTTAACATTTACCCACCATGCAGGTAGCACTTTAATGTATATCGCGGGAACGACTTTGGATTCATGTTTCTTAAACAGAAATCATAATCCGAAGTGCTCTTGCTTCCACCGAAGCGCTCAACTGAACCTTTTCCAGCTTAGTTTTCCCATTGAGCCAAATTCCTGGGATCTCTAGTCAGTATGGTTGGGTTACCACCGCAAAGGTCCATATTGGTTGGGTTTTTAAGCCTATTCCCCTAGACAGGCAGAACTCTTGATCTTCGGGTAGTCCCTTAGTTAAATGGTCTGCTATATCCCTTTGATTAGTAATCAAGGAAGTGACACCCGTGATGATCAACTGCCATACGGTCTCATGTCTCTGATAGATCCGACAAATATGTCCAGACGCCGTCATCCGTTCCCTTCTTGAAGCCAACCGGCTAGCCACAATGTATAACTGCTGAAGACACGGGTTTCTCCCAATAAGGGACGTCCTCTAAGGAGTCGTGAAGTTACTCAACTTCCTTCATGCTTTGTTTAAAGTAATAAACTCCGATGAATCGGCCGATGCAAGTTGCTTAGAGGATTTTTCAAGACCCACTATACACATTTAGTTGTGGCTTTGGTGTTCTTCACATCTGATGTCCATTTTGCATCACTGTGTTTCCCCCAGAACCGTTGGACATCCAGAATATCATAATCCGTAGATAAGCGAATATTTCAGATATCGTCATATCCGACTTAACACCTTCTATCGATCATTTCCAATATGACTTCCACTTTCAGACTGTTGGTATTCCCAACTATTGGCTTTCTAACTTCAGAGTCAATGTTTCTGTTGTCAGATTCATTATTTCTGTTTAATTTGAAACTTTCAGGACCTTAATGTAAACATTTCAGGGACCAAAATGAAAGTTCAAGAAGAAGTCCAACAGTCCAGCAAACCAACTCTGATCCTCCCCTTCCAACTCTCCGATTAGGAAGGCTATTTCAACATACATGTCACGCAAGACTGCAGATGTTAAGCTATTCATAGGGGAGCACATGTACAAGTAGTCGATGCCTTATACTCGTCAGTAGATCCATCTACTTTGTACTCAATTTTGAGTATCCACTTTTACAACCCAAATGTTCTTTTCCTAAAGGAAGATCAACTATTACACAAGTATGGTTCTATATGATGGAATCTATTTCTCTCTTTGTAGCTTCTTTCCAAAGCAGCGCTTCTGGAGATGACAATTATTCGTTAATTGTCCATGGTTTGTTCTCAACCATACAAGCTAGAAAGCCTGGAACAAGTCTTTGTCCCCTCTTTGCTCCGTCTCGGTTCAACATCTAGAATCCCTGAGTTCTGTAGATCTGGAATATTAAGTTCTGGATAGTCAGCAACTTCCGAGTCATGTAGATACGAAATGTCTAGTTCCTAACAGTCAGGCCCTCGCGGGTTCTTGTTAACCTCGAGCAATTACTTATTTTTCCTTCTCAAGGAAAGTTATCTTTAAAGAATTCAACATTCTTTGACACCAAGAGGCGATAAACACTACTGTTATTTGCAGATCCAGTGGATATGCAATTTACAGTCTTAGGTCCAACTTGACCTGGTTTTGGTATTCCAACTTCTACCAAGCCATCCTACATCACAACATTTGTATGTGAGATCCTTTCCATATTTCACATGGAGGGTTATCCTTATTCTTATGCGTATTTCTGTTGAGAATTACATTAGCGGTAAGGATCGCCTTGCCCCATATAATTTGGGCGTACGACTTTGCGCTTAGCTAACATCGTTAGACTGAGGTGAGTAATGAGCAGTCGTTTAATGAACGATGCTTCACATTCTCCCCCTCTATCACTACGAATTCCTCAATCCGTAGGCTTAGTTGATTTTCAACTTCTGCTTTGTAGCGCTTATCCGCTTCAACAACTTCATCTTTGCTTTTCTACAAATAAAGGATGCAATACATTGTACCATCATCAATGAAGGTTACAAAGTATTTGTCTCCCCCCTCTATTTTGTACAAACTTCAAATCACCTATGTAGGTGTGATTAAGTTCTAGAGAAGCGGTGCTTCTTTCGCTATTCCTTTGAAGGACTGGAAAGGTGATTTTGCCTCTTCGCCTACCTCACATTCATTTTGAGGGTTTATGTCGACAGAAGGCAACAATCTCAACTTCGTTAGCTTTTGAATGACTTTCTATTTGACGTGTCTTAATCTATGATGGCATAGATGCACGAATTACAAATATATCATTCATTTAGCTAGAGACATACTGTACCATTCTTAGTTATTACAGACCTATTGGACTAGTCTCAAACCAGCTTGACCAACAACGTCCCTTAAACTAAGTTTGAGACATGTATCACCTCATTTTAGAGTGATCCCATTCCCTGAAGTCCTATTGAGGACAACCTCTCCATCCCTTTCTACTTTAGAGGTGGCGTTGCTTCACATGAACAACATCTTGCCCGTGGTTAGGGCGTAACCGGATCATATGTGATCTGGATACTCTGGCCCACTCCAGTTGCTTTGGCAGACTAGGTGTCCAATTACTTTTCTGCCTTTCTTTTGGCCTTCAGATCATTTAAGACCTGGAAAACTCTGGCCCACCTCACTAGGTGTCCATTACTTTTCTGTCAACTGAATTCTGGCCTACTCCAGTCGGCCGTAGGCTTTGTACGACTGAATGTCCAATATCATCTTATCAAATGTATTCTGGCCCACTCCAGTCGCCCGTAGGCTTTGTACGACTGAGTGTCCAATATTATTATATCAAATGAATGATCTTCTGTCAGATAGTGTGACAGGTTCAACGTCTTAAGATAAGCCATTATCTTTTAGTCTTCTTTTCTTGTGATTGGTGCCCAGGGAATTCCCTGGCGCTTACTTAAGAGTGGTAACAGTTTTCGCACAATCAGTGGATCTCTCTCCTTCGTATGTGCGAACATACTTTACACACTTTTAATAATTACACCCAAAAGAACGGATCTTTTAAGTTTTGTTTACAAATAGTCCAATCTTTAACCGGGAAGGAAGGAGATTCAATATCTGATTTTAGAGTGTAGGGAATATAAGTTTTAATGAAAACCACTTTCATATTCCCAGCCTCGCTTTACACACTTTTATTCAGACATTAACTAAACATTTTCTTAATAAGGAAGGATTAACTTAGACCTTTTGGATTCTGGCCCACTTCATTTAGACTGAGTGTCCAAATTCTCCTTACCATAATTCAAATTCTTTATCTGGGACAGATATATATGATAGAACATCATCTTCAGCCTTCTCATCTTGTCCTAGTTGACATCATCAGCCTCTCGTGGGCGCTTGTTTCCACCACCCTCGGGAGCGGTGACACTAACTCGTCTTTGATCTTTAGCCTTACTAGCATGACTATCAGCAGTATCTTGAAGCTCAGAATCAGATTCAGAGATCTCTCTTTTGACAGAAATAGATTTGTAACTGTCGTCAAAGAGAGAACCATAAATAGGCCCAATCTTGAAAGCACAATTGTGGTTTGAACTTTTAGCAAAACTCTCAACAGAACTGTTTTCAAGAAGAAAACCACAGCCAGATTTGGTCACACACTTGTCGACCAACATCTTTCGAATCACGAATACACTCTTGTCTTAAAATTATTCGAATATGTAAAGCAACAACGGGAATAGTAAATAACTATTACAGTGATTGAAAGGATAAACAACAATTAGGACAACAAGTTGTCAATATCTTGATCTTGAATGAAACTTCAAATATAGAACTTGTATTCGAAAATACAAGAACATGAACTGCTACACTTGTGGCTTGTAGATCCGCTGAGAATATGAACGGTTAGAGTCTTTCGTATGTTAAGTTAGCACCTGAAACACTTAGCAACCAATAAGATAAACCACAACACCACTGACTGAGTCGAGAGATGACTCTCTGTCTTTAAGACAAGATTGCCCCCGTATATAGGCTTTACGGAAGTGTGGACAATAGTTTCCCAAGATGAAACAACAAACTATCAAGTGTGCAATGCCTACACAAATGATCACATCGAAGAACACGAATAATGAAGATTGCTAAGGGAATGATTGCTATCAGGAAAATATGATCTTATTGTGATGTTGTGAACTTGTTTTTTTGTTCATATGTTCATATATATTCATCTCTTGTTCTATAGAATTGAGCCAAGGCTTCAATTTATAGGTGTGCAAGATGACCTCTTCAAATGCCCCACAATGTCAATCAATTATCATGTAATGGATGACATTTAACCCCCAAGTAATGCAATAACATAATGGTCCAAGTAATGATCATTATTGGGTGGGTTCAATGCCATTGAAACCCCTTCAACAACCAAGACTTTTGGGATTCCGTCGAGCAGTCACTGCCCATGAAGCGTCGCGGCTCTGCCACGTTAGCGCCGTGACGCTAATTCAACCAGAAAGCCGACAAACTTACTTCCAGTCACGCGCCACGGCGCTGCTAGGGGGCGCCACGGCGCTCCGGCGTCACAACCCAGTCCAGGAGGCGCCGCAGCCCTTCTCGGCTCCGCGGCCCTTTTTCGACCCGTTCCATCTTACACTTCGCACAATCCTTCCTGCGTTTACCAACGTGGAACACTTGTCATTTAGCAAATAACCATCCATCATTCTATGTCTCAAACATTTCACCTACGTACCAATATCTCTTTCATTAATGAAATTTATGATATTTGGCACTAAGATTGCACGTGTGTGAAAATGATATTTCCGATGTGCGGGGCCCAATTGTTCGAGTCATAAATAATGGAATAAACTTAATCCACATTAGTAAATTTCCAACAGCTTTTTACTGGATAAATAGTTCATTCTCTTCTAAACCCTAGATTGATTGAACTCAGTTGTTTTTCGTGGTGATTTGACTTTTCCCTTCTTGGACGAAAAAATTATGAATTCCTGTGAACCCCTTGTCACTTGGCAAGATCTACTCAATGGATTTTTAGAGTTGGATTATTACGTAGATTTCATAAATATTAGTCAGTAGGCAACTTCTAAAGAATTGTAATTAGACCCACTATGTTGTATGAGACGGAGTGCTAGGCTGTTAAGAACTCTCACGTTCAGAAGATGAATGTTGAGGAAATGAGGATGCTATGATGGATTTGTGGACATACTAGGAGAGATAAGATTAGAAATGAAGAAATTCGGGATAAAGGGGGAGTGACTTCGATGGAAGATAAGATGCGGGAAGCGAGACTAAGATGATTCGGGCATGTGCAGAGGAGATGCACAGATGCTCCAGTGCAGAGGTATGAGAGGCTGACTATGGACGGTTTCAGGAAAGGCAGAGGTATGCCGAAGAAGTATTGGGGAGAGGTAATTAGACAGGACATGGCGCAGGTCCAGCTTACCGAGGACATGACCTTAGATAGGAGGTTATGGAGGACACATATTAGAGTAGAAGGTTAAGAAGTAAGTGAGTGTTGTCCTACTTATTCTTCCATGTTAATAGTCGTAATATAATTCTGGTAGTTCCTTGTCTTTCGATTTCTATTACCATTTATTATTTTTTGTACTTTGATTATCATCTTACCTGGTTATTTCTTTCACTTCGTTATCTTATTCTTTTGCTACTATTACTGCTTATTATTACTGTTGCTTTCGTTTCTACTTGAGCCGGGGGTCTATCAGAAATAACCTTCCTATCCCTCAAAAGGTAGGGAGATAAGGTATGCTTACAATCTACCCTCTCCAGACCCCACCTGATGAAATTATACTGAATATGTTATTGTTGTTGTTGTAGTATTAGTCAGCCTGATTTATTAAGAACCATCAAATAATATATAATAACGATATATGTAATATAGTCTCATTATTGTCTTGAAATATTTCACCTTGTGAACCACCTTTTGCGATTAAGTTACGACGATAATTATTTCTTTTTTTAACATGATACCGGAGCAACATTTAACACGGGATCAATTTTAATCGTAACCAATTTAAGGGTTTAAAGATTGTTGTCTCTTAACTTTTATTGAGATGTCATCCCATGTGAAGATAAAAATTTAGCGCGTAAGATTTAGATAGTTAATCTAGTGGAATTTTTGTGCAGGAGACGCAGATTCAACTTGATGACATTTATGTAAATACGGTGAAATAAATTTATTTTGTTAGAAAATTAAAGCCAAATGGGGGATTAATTAGTTTTTTGCACTAATTTTCTAATCATAGCTGAGATTTTGTTTTACCTTGAAAGAAGAGTTACACATTAATCACTATTGGTTTTCAATTTTCTTAATTTAGAGGTATAAAATTTTGTTTAACTTTACCCTTCTTCGATAAAAAGATTATTGACTACTAAAATAAGGACTCGTTTCTTCTCACTTGGTAGCATCTATTTTATAAGTATTGGAATTAGAGAGTTCAGTTTAACATAAGAATTTGCTGATACACAAGTTTAAGATGCCACTTATGTACACTTCTTTAAGAGTTAGTTTAATTCAGTGTTCTTTTTTATATTTTTATATTTTTTTGAAATTAAAAAAAAAAAATCTTTCTTAGAGACGAGAGTTGTCATGGAAGACGAATTTATCAAGTTTGAAATTTTCTTCTAACATAAACGAAAATCTAATTACTTGATAAGACGAACCACCATTTTTAATATATAAGTGGAACAAAATTTATTAATCTATATTTTCTTAATTTCAGTATATAAAGATTGGGGTTTATATTTAGGTGATTGAAATGTAATTTTACTCCACAAGACATAACTAATCAATGAAGAATTTCTAATTATGCTTAGTGATTCTATCATTAAATATTAGTCACTCATATTCATTAAATACAACAAGTCATATAATGCTAATAGGATAAATTTATAAGTATATTTTTGTATTTCATTACATGATTTTGGGAGATCCTCGCCTCATAAACTAGTTTTTGAGGTGAAGTTAGACTCATGATTTACCTTTTAACATGATATCAGAGCAACATATAAGATCGATTGAATTCTATTTGCAACAAATTTGACAGTAATAAAGATTTTTTTGTCTAAAAAGCTTGAATGGAGTGCTGCTAAACATATCAAATGATTGAGTTGAGCTGAATTTGACGAGTCAAAATGAGTGAAATTATTAAATAGGTGAATCATTAACTCGCTCAAAAATCACTTGGGATTGACTGAATCAAAATAGATTAAAGAATAAACTATAAACCCAATACATTCAATTCTTATCAAATTTTAATTTTCTCATCAAAACTGAGAAAAACTGAAACTATTTTATTCATTAGACATACTAAAAAGAAATGCCATATCATTACCAAACGACCAAATTTTTATTTCACGTGTACAAAGAATATCATTTATCACAAATCATCTGCTAAATGTATTCTAACACTTAATTTGTCCTAATACCTATCCATTTTTATTCTGTTGAAACTACGTACATGACCTACTAATTACTATCCATTTACCCTATACCAAATTAATACCATCAACCTAATTAATTATCACAAACTAAATCTTGAAAATCAGCTTATTTGGGACATTCTGGTGAGACATTGTGGCACGTAAGCTTGTCAATATTGTTCCAATTAGCATTTGGAGTTTCACTATTTTCCCCTAATAATTTTACATTCTCCAACAAAATTCCTTGACATGGAAAGTTCTTGCTGCAATTGAAATTTATGGCTTCTTTTGGTGCACTTGTGCCTTTGATGTTTTCGTAAATCACATTTTTCACTTGAACTGCTGAATCCTGTAAATGCATCATCAAAATAATTAATAATATAACAAACAAAAAAATTGTTTCCAACAATGTAATAAAAACAAACAATCTTTGTGACGGAAGAATAAAATCATGACAAATGCATCACTGACCGAATTCCGTCATAGAATGATCATAAATCTATCACAAGTTTGTCATCATAAATATTTCGTCACAACTTTGTGTTTTTCATGTAGTATATTACATTTTCAGAGTGGGGTAAATTTGACCATCTTAAAATTCGAGTGGATTACTATTGGATTTTAAGAAAGTTGAAGGGGTGAGATTGGTTTTTGGCATAGTTTGATATTGGAAATACAATTTTGACTCTGTCTGGTCATCGTTGTCCAAATGATATAGCAAATTGTACTAATAGTATAAAAATATATTATACTGCCAATAGATATATATGTTAAATCCATTTTTAATTTGAGTTTAACTTCTATAGAATCTATTCACCGACATACAACAGTTTAGTAGAATTTTTACCTATTCAATAATTATCTAAAGATAATCATAACTAATCGACCATAATAAGATGGATTAGTAATCTAAAAATAAGAAAATCTGTAATAACAAGTTAGAATATGCCGATAGTGTAATTTTTTGTTTTGTTTTTGCATTGTTAATTTATATAAGTTAATTTTCTTGAAGTACCTGTTCTTTGCATGGAGACTCTTGATCACAATAATTTTGGTCTATAATTATGGGGTTCTTGACATCATTCATAACCACATTTTGAAATTTGATATTGCTTGCACTTCCACATCCTCCCTGCATATATAATTCAAGAATATTATTACATGCATATAAAGAAAAAGCAAAGAATTTTCATAATAAAGAAAAATAAAGGATAAAAAATGTACTGGTAAATTAGTAATATGGTTAATTCATTAATTTACCTGATAAGTCTTAATCCTTAGTCCATTTGTAGTTCCAGAAAGCTTAGCTCCATCCACAGTAATATCAGACACATGAGCTTCTGCATTTCCAGCTCCCAAGCTTCCAATACTAATCACAACAAAAGAAAAGAAGTAAAAATATAATTAAATTACACAATTAAATTATAATTTTTGATAAACAATTTGAATATTAAAGAAAAAAGTTGGTGATTGTAAAACGAAGAAGTCTGAAGTTTTCTTTTTGGTACCTTATTCCATGACCTGGTCCACAAGTAATGCCAGTGGCTACGACCTTTTGAGATCCACTCACTATTGAGATGCAATCATCACCTATCCACCAAATTAATTTTCAAAATAATTAGTTGTAGATAAGAAAATCTAGTGTCATATTCCTTTTTTACTCTTATCACTAAATTTTTTACACTATCAATATAATTTAATCTTTATAATTGTTATTGAAATTGCTCAGATTTCTGACAGTCGCGCCACACCCATTGGCAATTTGTCGAAAATCCCAAAGAGTTCAATGATCTACTACCAGCGGAAAATCATCAATCAGAAAAATGACAAAAATACTCTACGCTAATCTGTAATAGCCCAACTCACTAATAGTATATTGATTACTTGGGACTTTAGCCTACGAATGTAATGGGGAGATTCTGAATGAGGACCACATGGCTTTAAAATGTGTTATTAGGATCTAAAATTTATTTCCTTTTATACTTAGTATTTTCCCCATTTGTTTTGTCTTGCCTAGGGTATCACAAACACCCTTTCTCAAGGACTCAACATACTTCTGAGGTTTATCCCACCATCGCTCAAGGTTTCACGCAGAGTGATTCTGATATCATTTGTAATAGTCCTACTCCACTAGAAATATTGTCTGCTTTGAACTAGACGCACAAGACTCTAAAACGGGTCACTAAGGTAAAGTGTGTTTCCTTGTATATCCAACATATCTCTCTTATTTTATCTTTGTGGAATTTACCTAAATTTTCTCATGACCGTTGCTCATTTCGACGGATATTTGTACCCGGAATGAATACAACGTTAAATTAGGAATTAGGGAAATTTCGATAAAAACTAAGTAGCCGATGGCCAACCGTTGAAAATACTCATCCATCTTGTTTTCAAGTTATTAGTTAGTTTCACTTATTACGGGCATGCATGCAGTTACCTTTTAGACGACTTGATAATATAGAAAAGTTTTTACACTATTAGTTTATTAAAGTTTAAATCATAGTAATAATGATACCTGTGCCAATGGTAGTATCAGAAATTTGGATGTTTTGAGTGTTTGTTATATGGATGCCATCAGTGTTAGGGCTAGTTGCTGGAGCACTCACTACCAAACTTGAAACAACAACACTAGAGCATCTCTCAAATGCCAAATGCATTTGTTGTGCATCTTCTATCTTAAGGTCCTTCACTTTCAAGTTGTTGCAGTTGTAAAATGTTAGGGCCTGTGAAATTTAGTTTCAACAATAAATTTAAAAAATCATACCCACAAAAATAAGGACAAAAATCAAAGGAAAATAAGAGAAAGTTAAATTTTCTTTTAGTTAGTGCTAAATTAAAATTGTTATTGTGAAGTTACAATCAACGTACTATGCGTGTCCTTAAGAATTTACTTATGGAAGGAAAATTAATGTGGAATTGAATTAGAAATTATTCCAATTTGGCATAAACTTATGATAAAGGCCGCACAGGTATTTAAATTACGAGATTCATTTTAAGGTGCATGTGTTTGGCATGAAGGAAATTGTTTTTCTATAAAATATTTTTCTGGAAAATAAATGAATTTCTTAGAGTACTTATTATTTCAGAAGCACACGTATATAATCTAGGCAAACATCACGAGGAATAGGGGTGGGGTGGGGGTGAGATGTGTTGAAAGGTGTATAGGAGACAATCAATTTAAAATGCCACTATGAAACATTAAAAATTGGAAAAAAATTCTAAAAAATGTTCTCCTCCGTACCAAACACACGCTGAGTTGCTCAAAATAACCAAATGATACCATCAACCTACCGTCAATTAACATTAAAGTTTAACTTCTATATATTGATATTATGAATGTTTCTTTCATTATTAGGTCGTTATCAAAGGTAATTACAAGTAATTAAAAGTGCGTAACTTTTTTATTATAACGTATTAAAAAGTCTCTTATAAATAATTTCTTATGACATATTAAATTACACCGATAATGCGAAAAATTGTTATTATGTTGTCGGAGGATATAAGTTAAGTAAATATATCCCTAATGCTAAGTTGGTTGGTTTCTATAAATAACAAGGTACCAAAGCGATAAGGTCTCATTAAGATATATTAGGTAATATATAATATAACTATATGTAATTAATTGTTAGTATATTTTGGAAAAAAAATGAAAAAATCAAAATGAACGTACCGTAGGTGCATGCTTGCACGGCTGCAAGATAGAAAATAGACGTTCAAATAAAAAGAAAACAAAGTTAGTTATATCATCAAATAATTAAAGATGTCTATCAAAATAAAACAAAAGAAATTAAATTAGATATGAAAACTATATATTAATTTAAGCAAAATTAAGCATGTGTTGTACCAATTTTTTATTGATCTTGCAAGAATTTTGCCACCAAATTTTGCCATTGCCATTGATAACTCCTGCTCCTCCAACAACAAAATTTTTCACACTATCAATAAGAAGCCAATGCCTAGTATCCTTGCTGTAATCTGAAGAATCATCAGATGCTAACAGGGTTCCATAAATCTGCATAAAATTTCACCCAAAAAAAATAATTCAAAATATAAGTGAACATATAGAGCTAATTAAGGTGTTCAAGATTTGATATACATATAAAAATAATATTTGACACACATATATATGATATTATTTTTCGACAAACAACTGATTTTTTTGTGTTGGTTGTAGCTCGTCCCTATAGAGCCTATTTATTTCTGGTATAGAAGCAGTGGCTAAATCATTTATTTTGCTAAGGGTGTTTAAGATTTGATAAATAGTATAAATAAAAAGTTATATTTAACCTATATATACAGTGTAAGTACGTTCCCGGCCAACAAAGGATGTTCAACTGATCACCTTTCGTCAGTGGTAGCTCCACCTCCGTATAGAATTGACTGATTTAAATTATGTATAATAAATATAGGAATGCAATTTAACCTGGTATAATATGTTACTACTCTATTTTTAAAATTAAGCTCTGCCTCATTACAAAGTTGACAAACTTAAGTTATATATAATGGCAATATAAGTGCAATTTAACCTTTTATAATATGATACTACTCTAATTTTTCAGATTAAGATATTAGGCTTGCCATGAACTATAAAGAATTACTCTCACCGTCCTATTTATGCGACGGTGTTTGCTCGGACATGAAGTTTGAAAAAGAAGAAAGTTGTTTGAAATTTGTGATATAAAATAAGTCATAGACATTTGTACCATGACTACAAATCATCTCGTTGTAAGGGTAAATTAAATAGAAAATTTATAGTTAAATTACTTTTAAATATATAAATATTTCATTTTTTGGAATAAATTAAAAGAATATCGTACCACATAAAATAGTACAAATTGGAGCATTACTTAAACTACAATACTAATAATTAACCCAATCTAACCTGCATTGTAATGGAAGATTTGCATGGCCCAGAAAATTTGATTGGTTTGAGAAGATATTTCTTGTTTTGGGACACCACAAAGTTCACAGTAGTTGAAGATGAACAAGCCTCTTTCCATGCTTTTTGAAATGCCTGAAAAAGATCATTTAATACGTTAATTAAGAACCAAAACACAAAACTAATTAAATTGCTTATGATGGTTCTAAAATTAGTTGTACAAGTTACCCCAATATCTATACATTTGTCATCCACAATTCCACATATATATTCACCATAACATAACAAGCTTTGAAGTACAACATAATCTTTCCACCAAAGAAAGAAATATTTTAATTTATATACAGTGACAACGTAAAGAACTGTCACTATTAGAAATAAATGAGTTTTCTATCGGTATTCAGTGGAAAATTTATGTTATAAAATATGATTATTCCACCTCATTCCCACCAAATTAGCTCACTGGGAACTCACCGGGAAAATGCATGGTGGGAAACATGTTTCCATTTAAACAATTTTTTCGTGTGTTCACACTACTATTTAATTTTTTCCTACCGACATTCAATGGAAATAGTCACTGAACATTTTTCAGTGGGAAATTCAATGAAAAAATAATAATTTTTTAGTAGTCTATTATAATATCAGCAAAATTAAAAATTTACTTGTTGTAGCATGTTTGCCTGCCTTATTTGTCAAATAACTAGTTCCACTTATTATTGACAATTACTTGTATAGTCATCTTATAAGTAATGTATCGCTATTATTAGTATATAAAAACTAAACAATCTTAGAGAAAATATTTATCCAAAAACCCTTATATCTAATACCACTTTCCCTGTTTTATTTTATATGACATTCTTTTTTTATTAATCTATTTTAAAAAGAATGTTTACTTCCAATATTTTAAAAAAAAGTTATCTTTAAATTAAAATCATAATTAATTTCAAAATTTAGTCTTTGTTTCTTAAAATCCCAGTGATTGTATGTGACATTCTTTCTTTATTAATTAGTCCGTAAAAAAAGGTCATTAGTTTATATATTTAAAAATAATTTAACTTTAAATTTCTTATTTTATTCCTAATGACATACATTTACATCCGCATAAATAATTTAAGATCATAAATTTCAAAAACCATCATTTTTTTCTTACTCTGAAATTAATCAGATACAGTCACATAATTCAAACAGTCAAAGAAATTTTGACTGTTTGAAAGAATATTTTCTAAAGAAAAGATCCAATTTCTTCTATGGAATTATGAGAAGAAAATTAAACTTACATTTGTATCATCTGTACTTCCATCACCTTTAGCTCCAAAGCTATCCACATTGATTGTTGTAATCTTAGCTTCTTCTTCATCATTTTCCTCCAAATTCTTAAATCTATGAAATCTACTACTTTGAAGATTATTGTTGTCTTCAAGAATGGTGTTGAAATAATTTGAAGGGTAAGCTTGAAAATCATAACCAAATTCCCTTTCAATATTCATGTTGTGATGATCACGATGAGTTTCTCTTAATATATGATCATCATCATCATCATTATCAAGGAATTTAATGCTATTGCAAGATGAAAGTGATATAGTAATAATCACAAAAATGGTGAATAAAATGAAGAGATTCCTTAGAAGGATCATGGTATGTTTGTTTGTTTGTTGTGTAATATAATAGTATGATGTTGTCTTTTTTGTTGAAAAAAAGTTATAAGAATTATGGAGGAAAGTATGGGGGTATAACTTGTTAGTTTAAGAGAAAAGGAGGGTACGGAAATAATTATATGACAAAGTGAGGTGGGAGATTTGACTATTTATAGAATTTTGGGGTATGGTTTTTTGGATGAGAGAGAATTTTAGACGAAAGTATATTTCTTGGACATTCTGCTGACCTTTTGCCTCCATACTTGGGAAACAAGAATTGCAACAAAAATATTTTAAAAAAGAACACGTAGTTTAAAGTTTAAACCTTCTTTTTTATTATAGCATTATATTAGACAATAATTCTTTGAGGTAATTGTACAATTGAGGAAAATCAAGACAGACCGGTGGTAAGCAATTAATCCTTTATGAAGCATAATTAAACAAGTTTAACCAGCTGATCAGTGTGAAAGAATCTGAGCATTTAATTTAAACCTTAAGGTAATATTAGATGTAATAGGTCATGATCATTTAGACTCATTTGAAAACTTTACGTAATCGATGAGAGACAAGTGTAACATTCTCTAACAATTAAGGTGACATACTCAATCCTAATGCTACACTTGTAATTCATACATGCATGTACACCCCTAATTTAGGTGTAATAAAAAGCAATCAACCTATTAATTACGAGTTTACGACATATCAAATTTCGTGGATAGGAACTTTTGATTAGTCCTACATAAATTCCCTACTTAATCTTAATTAGATCATGTCACAATCTAGAGGCTACAAGCATCAAGAAGGAACAAGAAGTTATGGAGCTGCAGAAAAAGGGAAATTTGAATGAATAACAACCTTAACTTATTTGACTTTGGCTAGTTAATTAAGTGAAAGTAATTATAATAACTTGATTTAAGATTAGTAGTTTGCATTTATCTTCAATCAATTATAGCCATGTAACTAAACGTGATTTTATTCAATTAATCACATTTTGTACTTTTATTGATTCATAATTTTATGACTTTGGACGGAGGTTTTTGTGTTAGATAAATGTTGACGCAGATCTAGCTGGTAAGTTGTCACATACAAGTTCACGTAATTACTCAAAAGCTTTAATTCAGACCTTGTATCTATGTAAAAAAATAGATATTGTACATAATCTTTAAAACAAAGTAAATTACCAACCATACAAATAAATCTAACTTGATAGGCTTAAGAAACTATACACTATCAATGACTATTAATTAAACTCTAGTTCTTTTAGTACTAAATGGTGGTAATTAAGCAGTAAATGCTTTATGAAGCATAAATAAACAAGTTTAAACCAGTTGATCCGTGCGAAAGAAATTGAGCATTAAATTTAAACCTTAAGGTAATATTAGATGAAATAACTCATGATCATTTAGACTCATTTGAAAACGTTTACATAATCGATGAGAGACAAGTGTAACATTCTCTAACAACTAAGGTTACGTACTCGATTCTAATGCTACACTTGTAATTTATATATGAAAGAATGATCTTGGGCTTAACTCAACCCAAAAGCTATCTTGTAGGGTGAGAATTGTCCAAGTCCATTTAAGGAGTACATGTTCCCATTCCATATCCGTTGTGGGACTCTTAACACTCCCCACACACTCATACCTTGTTAACTAGAGCGTGAATAATATAATTTGGGGGCCCAATATCAGTGAAGAAATAATTGGAATGAGTCTGGCTTTGATACCATGAAAGAATGGATATTGGGCCTAACTCAACCCCAAAAGCTAGCTTGTAGGGTGAGAATTGTCAAGTCCATATAAGGAGTCCATGTTCCCATTCCATATCTGATGTGGGACTCTTAACAATATATACTTTTATTTTCTTTATTCAGTGTTATATATATATGGATTTAGAGGGTGCCCAGGGTGTTCACCCGAACACTCTCGGTAAAAAGTTATAGTGTATTTATAGGGTATATTTTCTGTATTTATGTACATATATTAACCTTTGAACACCCTGAACAAATGCAAAAGGTAAGTTCAAGTGATTCATGATGTTCAAAATTGTCTCTATTGTCCCAAGTTCGATTTCTAGGGACAACATTATTTTTTATGTTTAACTTTTATTATATTTTGTTCGAACACTCTGAGTGAAAATTCTGGATCCGCCACTATATATATATATATATATATATTGCTTTTACAATAGTTCATTTCATGGATTGCAAAAAATTAAGATGTGTCACCTACTTGATGTACTATTAAAAAAAAGTCACATGTTACTTGTAGAATAAATCAGTAGATGGTCCAATTTTTTATTCCAAAAAATGGCTAAAATGTCAGGCAAAATAATCATATATATATTAGTTAAGCTTAATATCCAATATTGAAATGTATTATAGTTTTTATCTTCGAATTTAGAACAAAGCAATGATACCCAAAAATTAAAGAATAAAAGATAAGTGAAAAGCCCTTTTTAAAGTAATTACTTAAGCAAAAAAGAAGGCGGGGAAAAGAAAAATTAAAAGCAATGTTGATTAATTTGTCTAAATTGGAAATCATTATTGCTTGTTTGCTAAAAGAACATGCATGAAGCTTCCATCTACACCAGCAATGATTGTGGTGTAGTGGCCGGTACTTCATCCTTAATCAAGGTCTCGAATTCAAGCTGTCTTGGGTATAAAACCACCATTATTAGGGAGTGCTTTGCCCTTAATATGGGACTACCCGGCACGAATTCAGATTAGTCGGGCCCCAATGAGGATACCAGACACCGGATAGAAAATTAAAAAAGAACTTCCATCTACAATGGCTGATAAAGTTGTTGCAGGGTTCGAACTGTGAAAACAGTCAATGTAAGATAAAATTGCATATAGTAAACTCTTATAGTACGGCTTTTCACCGTACATAAAGATTAGTGTACCAGACTATTTTTTTTTTTTTTTTAATTTTAAGAAAGTTTCTTAGTTATGGGCTTTGGAGTAAACCGTTTAGATTTCACTGTCTACCTTATAAATACCATTTAAAATTCAACATTATTTTGTCCTATACTAACTGCATGGATATCTTTTGTTATTTATCTCTTTCTTATCGACACGTAAGAACTACCATTTAAGTCAAACTCGTTGTTTGTAAGAATTTGCCGGTTTATTTGTTTCATATTCAGGTATCTGATTTCTGAAGTTAATTTGATTTGACAGAATCTAATTTTAGACAAATCTGAATATATATGGCTAACGTTCGGCCATTTTACCTGGATTTCAGCCATATGTAGTTGCGCATTTTTAATCATTTTGTTTGAACTTTAGTCACGTGAAGCTACATTCAATCATTTTTACCTGAATTTCAACCGTATTTAGTTGCATTTACTAATTTTTGCATGAACTTAACGCACATATGACTGAAGTTCAACCATTTTTTTAAGAAACACCTTAGATAGTTGTATCTTAGTAGGACTAAAGAAATATTTAAAGTACAAGTTATATATTTTGTATGAAGACTTTACCCGGAAAAAAAACTCAAAAAACTCGAGAAAATTAGAGGTTGAAAAATGCGACTTTTGTTGGTTTGGTTTATAAATTTAAAAACCCGACGTAATTGATTTGGTTTGATATTTAAAAAGTTAGAACCAACTCTGTCCATGTACACCCCTAATTATATGGTTTAGGTGTAATGAAAAGCAATCAACCTATTAATTACGATTACGACATATCAAATTTCGTGGATAGGAACTTTTGATTAGTCCTACATAAATTCCCTACTTAATCTTAATTAGATCATGTCAGAATCTAGAGGTTACACGCATCAAGAAGGAACAAGAAGTTATGGAGCTGCAAAAAAAGGAAATCTGAGTGAGTAACAACCTTAACTTGTTTGACTTTGGCTACTTAATTATGTGACAATAATTAGTAACTTGTAGAAAGTTAACTTGGTTTAAGATTAGTAGTTTGCATTTATCTTCAATCAATTATAGCCATGTAACTAAACGTGATTTTATTCAATTAATCACATTTTGTACTTTTATTGATTCATAATTTTGTCTTTGGACAGAGGTTTTTGTGGTACATAAATTCTGATGCAGATCTAGCAGGTAGGTTGTAACATACATGTTCACGTAATTACTCAAAAGCTTTAATCAAGACCTTATATAAATATTTAGAGATACACTAAATATGTATATATATTTGACTATTACTTTTTTTTTTAAAATGATTTCGCGACAGAGACAAACCCTTTTCCGTTGCTAAATAGCAATGGATTGGCTACAGAATTATGATTCTACCGCAAATAAGAGAATAAAAAATAAGTATGTATTATAGCGGCAGAAATGAAATTCATTATTATAATATATTAACCTAAGAGTATCGTAAAATTTAAATTCACCTCTCAGTAATTGTTTATCAAATTATGTTACTACTTCAAGTTAACCAGAACCCTAATTCATTTCTCTGCATAATATTGGGATGAAGAGGGAAAATGTGTAATACCCGTACATTCAGATTAAAAATTGAACCACTCAATGCATGTTATGAAACCAGATCCTAAAGAGTTTTGGATGTACTTAAGTATATTCATGAGAATTTTACTATACGAAGAAGTCGAAATTATTGGGCTATAGTACTTTACTTAAGATGAATCTTATTGATATAGCCGTTCTAAATCATTCATGAGAGTAAGATCATTCAGGTAATATGGTTGAACTTTCATAAGATCTTGTTATACTTCGGATTACGGATGGGCATCCAGATTCCACATACTAATAATAGTACCTTTTTTTGAGTTGCCGTCAATATGTATACATGGTTGAAACCTTACTCTAAGCTTTACGCTCCTAAACGAGCTTCATATAAATCATGTGTTTTCCTAGGCACCCTATTCTTTCAAAACTATTTTCTTTAAACAATTAGCACACATACTTTACTATTTTCAGCCTTAAACCTAAACACACCCTCGTTTGGAGAGACACCTTTCCTTTTCCCCTTAAATCTCTGATGCTCCTTCACCAATACCAGTTAATTTTTCCTAACTCTTCCTTGATTGGACCATTTTTTTTAGCAAAATCAAATTGATTGGTGATGTTTCTCACTAGATCTATGGCAAGTTGTTACGGCAACCTTTTTTACGTCTGCTTGCTCGATGTTTGTATGAGGCTGGGAACACTAATTCATTAATATATAATTTTTATATACACTGATTATGCATTGTAAAATATACTATAATCAATATATAATTGATATATAGTTAAAATAAAATATTTATACACTGGTTATGTGTTGATTATAGAGAATATACAGTAAAATTATCTTGAACGAACACTGTAAAATCAGTGTATAATCAATGTTATACTAAATATACATGAATTATTCTTCATCTTTTCAATTTTTTATACAACAATGACCCACTTAAATAAAGAAACTGAATAGCAGTGCTGCATTTTTTTCAACAAAATGCAGAAAATAGTCAAATGATAATTGGGTGTGATGCTGGAAAAAAAAGATAATCGAAAATTCTTGAATGGCTAGTGGCTGTAGAAAAAAAGGGCCGACTGGCTATAAAAAGTTGTCTGACGCTAATGGGCTGCTACATGCGTTTTTCCCCTTAATTTATGGTACGTTTTCTCATTTAATTGCACGGTTTTCCTTCAAATGGGTTGGTCTTTAATTTTTGCCTCTCAAATGAAATTTATGCCTATTGGAGCATAAAATTTTTAAAGAATTTGGCACACGCTATGTCGGATTCCTTAAAGAACTTATACCCCAATAGACATAAATTTCATTTGAGAACAAAAAAAAAAAGACCACTACAAATACGGAGAAAGTGCAAATGACCCTATTTTCTTATACTGGAGCTGGACTGAGTGAGAATATTTGAGAATGAAACAAGTAGGATTTGCGAGTGGACCTACTAGGCCAGTAATTGGGTCACCATGATTCCAGCCCATTCATTTCACTTCGATTGGGGCCAGTTGGGCCATTTTGGGCTGGACCGTTACCTTTAATTGGGGGAGATTTGTACAAAAATGATGATTTTAGGCACCATTTATATTTTGTCTCTTATTTAAAGAAATTTTGGTGCTACACACGGGAAAAAATGAAAAGATTGAGCTTGTCCAATTTCTTACAAGTTTTGTCGGGCTGGGACAAAATTTGTTATTACATTCGTTCGAACGTGTTAAATGGGAAAAACTTGCCTTGTTCATAAGTTTTGTTGGATGGGGCAAAATTTTTGATGGTATCTTTATTCTACTTAGGGAAAGGTACAATATACTTTCAACTTTGGGATATATAGCATATATATCTTTCGTTAAAAATAGTGCATATATACCTCTGTCATTTCAACTTTGCGATATATAGCTGACGAAAATTTTTTTAAAAAAAATTATTTAGCATTTAAAAAATATCACGTGGATTTAAAAAAATGTCTACCCAAATTTTTGAGTATATGTAGTTTTGTAAAGCCACGTGGTAATTTTTTTTCCTGGTGAGTTGGATCTGGTTCGTTTTAAAAAATGGGTAGATTTATTTGTTTTAAAGCCACAAATATATTTCTTTTAAACGAATCAGACTCGACACAACACAAAAAAGTTACCACTTGGTCTTAAAAAATAAGTCTACTAAGAAAATAGGTATACTTATTTTTCTAAAGCCTCATGATATTTTTTTAATTAAGAAAATAAGCTAAATGATTCTTTCTAAAAAAAATATGTCAGTGAAAATGATATATTTGCACTATTTGTGTAATGACATGGATATATTTGCACCATTTGTGTAATAGAGGATGTATTTATGCACCACTTTTTAACGAGGGATAAATCTACTCTGAATCACAAAATTAAGAAGTATATTTACACATTTGCCCTTCTACTTATCTTGTTAGGATCAGCTTATGACGTTGTAATTTTTCTTAGTACAAACAATACATTACCTTTGAGCAATTAAATTTTTGGCATTATTATAGTAGCCATGACCCAAAGAGAAATTGCATATATGTATATATTTCCTATATATTGTCTGTATTCTTGTAGTGGAGTACTTATGGGGCATTGTCTGCTGCATCATCTTTTTTATTTCATTTTCTTGTTATTAACAACTTAAGTAAATCATTAGTGGGATTATTTAAAATTTACAAATTCCCCTTTGTGTGTTCTCTCATTAAGTGTAACAGATTAAGGCATTAGTGGGATTAATTTAATATTTCCAAAATTCCCATTATGTTACTTTACACCCCTTTCTTTTCTTTTATGTGGATACTGATAACTCTCTATGTATTAACAAATGAAGTAAAGCATTAGTGGGACTAATTCAAATTTCAAAAATTCTCCTTGTGTTAAATTACACATTTGCTTTTTCTGCTTGTTCTCAATTATGACTTCTCATTATGTTATTCAAGATAATGAATACCAAATTAAGAACAAGGTACATAGTCCATTTTGCATGTGTTTGATCGTATGGAGACGCTCGGACCATCACGATGTGTTTGATGCTTTCACTTTCATGTTGGGATTAAAGGTTCTATCAGAGGGTTCGGAATTCGCTAGGTGGCTCTCTAAGTTTGGATCGTGACAATAATTATAGACTTTATAATTTTGTTATATCGTCAAGATCGAACAAAATAAAAGTATTTAGGGGAAGACATATTATAGTAAATAGTAGAATTACATGTCCCAAAACCAAAGTTCATAAGCTCATAGAACTATATATTAATGTAACACCCAAAAAACTGTACAAAGTGTTTCAACACTACCATTCACTCACTCACCATACTCTTAGAGTGCTCAATTACACTTGGACAAATGTAACTCCAAATGCCAAAGTGAAATTTTGCAGAAAAATCATAACATGATGTTCTAAGAGACCAGTGGGTGATCCAACCATAGGTCTTCTTCCACCTATAATAAAGGTGATTTATCGATAGAACCATAATGAACCGACTGGAGAGCTATATATACATTTCAAACACATTCTTTCAACTCAGAATTCACAATATTTAAATTCTGAATCCGTAGCAGAAGCTAGATATAACAAAGCACAAAGTAGCAATTATCTAGCGCACACTTTTGTTGTTTTATTACTATTATTATTTAAAAGAAGGAACGTTTTGCTGGAGCTCTGCCAACAGCTCTCATCAAGTTGGCCAATTCACGAACTCTAGCTATTTTTGTTCCTCTCTTTGCTTCTGCTGATGCTCTTCTTTCCACTGCTCTTCTTCTTGCATTTGCTATATCATTTTGCATCTTTTCTAGTGATTTTGCTCTTTTCTCCTCTAGCTTCCTCTGGAGAAGAAAAAACATGTTACTACAAAGTAAAAATAGTGTTTATAATTTGATTTATTTTATACGACGGTGTTTGACTGCTCACTTACTTAAGAAAGAGAGAAAGACTTCTAATGCATATTGAAAAATCTTTAAAATTTGTGGTCTTAAACATGTCATGATATTTTTATGATATATATATATATATATATATATATATATATATATATATATGAGTATTTCCCCTGCCGGATTTATTCCAATTTCAAGAGCTCGGGTCAAATCGGTAGGCTACCACATCAAGGTGGGAAGGATTCGAACATATTGCTCTCTGTACCCAAAATATATGCAATACACCTCATCTCACCACCCGAAGCATATAGTCCACCCCGATGAACATGTAAACCGACTTATGTGCCATAGTGGTCAATAAAATGGGTGTAACCTTTGAAGATCAAGGTTCAAATCTCAGCTGAAATAAAAAAACACTGCCTAAGTTTTGATGAATAAGATTACCCGATACATATACTGATGAAAGATATGAAGTATCACGTAAATTAATCGAGATAACACGAGTCGATCCAGATACCGCTATTATTAATAAAAAGAAAAATTAACATTCTGGTCCCAAACACTAACCTCAGAATACGGGCAAGGGAACCAAAAAAATCTTTTTCTTCTCTTTACTTTTTTTTTTGGCAGGTGGGGTTTGGAGTTGGGGGGGGGGGGTGGAGTGGGCAGGGGAGATGGGGGGAAAGGAAAAAGTGAAGTCCAATTTGGAGTTGTGCATTGATGATCCATTGAAGGATTTCATTCACCACTTTTTCCACTTTGGGTGATTACTTGAGCAAATAAATCATTTATAGTTGCATAACTAACTCACTAAAGCAAGAAAAGTTTCACTTTTTGAAGTGACCTTATCCCACTATGTTTATCCCACATGGTAGGTTAGGCACTATTTATGATATTTTCACTCTTTTTTACTTGTGTGAGAAGAAGTTAATTATTGGAATTATTTATTATTCATGAAATTTCCTTTGATATAACTATTTGTGTTATAGACCCTCCAAATAGTAGTGTGATGAATAAGTAGTGGCAATCATGTTATCTAAGAAGACAAATTATGATTAGAAGAAAAAACTTGAAATACTCATCATCTCAATATATTAAAATATAATATATAGAGTGGCATAAACCCTTTGTAGAAAACATCAAAACAACGTGAAAATTTAATAATAATAATAATAACAATAACAATAACAATAACAATAACAATAACAATAACAATAACAATAACAATAACAATAACAATAACAATAACAACAATAATAATAATAATAAACAGATTGGGGATGAAAAACAATAGATAAATTAAAATTTTGTACAAGCACATATGCAGATATTTCATAAATACAACCGTGCTAATGATATACTCCCCGACCTCTTGATTCCAATATTATTCTTTTTTGTCCAACTAATTTTGGTTCAAAATATTTTGATGCTTTTAAAAAAAATAAGAAGTCATCATTTATTATTCTTTTCAGAATATAACTTTACTATATTCAAATTAGTAGAGTGTCAATTAAGTAAGACGTTTAAGGGTCAATTATTGGAAGTTTAAACAGATACTTTTAGAAGCTCGGGCGGATGTACAATAGAACTCAGTTTTTGCCTAAACATTGTATTTTTCCTTATTCCATTTAGTATATACAAATTATTAAGATTAGAATGCAGTAACTCAAAATGATTAAAAACTCAAATCACAAACTTCAAATTTTGAATTTATTTTTGTTAAAGAGTATTAAAATCTTAAAATACAGATAATATAGAGATACATACCTCAAATTTCTTCATCCAAGAGGTAGCCTTTTGGACCTCTTCATTTTCCCAGCCATTAATCACAGCATCTTCACGCTTAAACCTATTATTAATCTTTGCAATTTTTGCAGTTTGCCATGCACTAATCTTTGATTCAACTTCCTCTTTCTTCACTCTATGTACTATCAGTTCTCCTTGTTGGCTAATTCCACTCATATTATTATTAGAACTCCCACTAGGAGAAGGACTAGGATCCAAATGAACATTATTATTATTAGTATTATCTGCTACAATAGCTAAAGGATTATTTTCCTCGACTATAGTTTCCTCTTCGAAAATCCTTCCCAAATTATTATTGGTTATACCTTCAGCTTCATGACTTGTACCATTATTGTTGTTGTTGTTGTTGTTAGTGGTACTTGAAGACCCAGCTAGTACCAAAGCATTGAACTCTCTACTCATGGTTGTGAAATTCTCACTTGGAGCTCCTCCTAACTCTGAGGACAAAGATGATGATCTATGGCTACTTGTTTCCCAAGCTTCCCTTCTCCGGCCTGCATGATTAATATTCGTCGTGAATGGTGATGGTGGTGGTTGTGATGGTGTCAGAGCGTGCATGTCTCTGATATGATCATCTCGATAATCTTGATCTTGATCCTCATGTTGATGATCGTCATGATCGTATTCTCTATTATTATTGTTGTTATTGTTGTTGCTGGTGTTGGGTATGACTAGAGCTCTTTGATCATTCAACATATCAAGATTCTTATTAATTTGTTTCTATATATATTTTGCTAGTTTTTAGTGTATATTTGGTAGAATATTACTAGTGGATGAAGAAGAAGATAGGAGAAAAGGAGAATAGAAGAGTGAAAAAGTAAAGGGAGTAAAGAGCAACATAATCTTTTTGGGTTTTGGCTATAGTTAATCAATGAATGGTCAAAGTGATATGGACCACACAAACATTTTGGAGTAATAATTGAGGAATTATAAGGAGAGTTTAAGAGTAGTACTATGGTTTGAAGTACAGCTAAATAAAGTAAGAAATATACAGCTAGAAAAAGAAAATGTGGTATTATTGCTGATTATGATCAGTTGTGGATTTTCTTTTTTGGCTCAAATTTTCTAGTTGACTCCCTCATCTCTTGATAAATGAAGTTTTTTCCTTTAGAGAGTATTGGCGAAGCCAGAAAGTTATACAAGGGATTCAAAAAAATATTAAGAATGTCACAGTTGGAATCTAGACTTATGGCCTAAAACTTTTTTGAGTCTCTTTTAGCACTTTACTATAATTTCGCATTTTATTAAAGAGATTCAATAGTGTAATATATTAATAGAAATTCATTTTGTTGTATCTCCTAAGAATAATTTTACGACTAAAGGAATTCAATTGAACCTTCTTTAATTCCTTCAGCATAACTTCGCCCCTATTGGATTGTATGCAAATATCTCATTTTCCTCTTCCTTAACCATCGGTGGGATCATCAACTAGAATATAACCTTAGGTTATCCTAATGAGTTCAAGTTCTAGATAGACATTGATAGGGTTAGAATTAGAGTTTTAATTACGAGTTCGGTATAATTCAGCAGTTTCAGCTAAATTTATATTTATGTTAAGAAATTCACTTAATATGTATAATTTTTTTATCCTAAAATCAGTAAACTGTCTTTTTTAGACTTCAGAACCCATAAATTCAAAATTTTGAATCTATCTAAACATTGATAGAGTATAAGATTTATAAATTATTAGATCAAAACGATCTATACGACAAATAACTTTTGATAGTAAAACTGATATGATAATTTCACAAAAAAAATAATAAACTATACAACTAATTAAATTGGATTTGCAAGTGTTATGTATGACAAGATGAAGGACCAAATCTATAGATACTCTAAACCATGGGCACTTAATTGCAAAAGATCACTTTCTAGCTTTTGTCTCAAATTAGTGTCGGCCAAAGAAGATTCTATTTGGTGTGGGACCCACAAATATTAGATAAAATAGTGGTGTACCATATAAAATCTACACCGCGTCGCATTCGCACATCTCATTGGTTATCATTAAACTCAATGATTTAAGTCATTTTTGCTCATGCATGATGACCTGGCAACCGACAGATCATCGATACGTGTACGACAAATTATGAATAAGATAATTAAGGTTTTCAAGATGCCCACGTCTCACGTCATAATTATCAAGCTCTATATTAGTGTAGTAAAATATTGATTATCTAATGATTAAGACATCAACGGTCGCGGTGGTGCGATGGATGAGATTTTTTATCAAGTTCGAATCTTATGAATTTAGAATCTCCTTCTAATAGGTCCTACATGATGTGAATTCAGATTAGTCGGGCTCAGTGTGTCACCATTAATGGTTGTCAGAGTCGGAGTTAGGACATTAAATTTACGGATCCAATATTTTAAAAATAAAATTCTTGATAAATTATTTATATATATTAATTGAATCTTTTAAATACAATGCAGAATTTGCTTTTGGTTATTAAAAAAAGCAAATTACTTTTGGATACCGAATGGGTATTAAAAAAAAAGAGACATTCATGAAGAAAAAGAAAACTAAAGAAGATTACTTTTGCTTTTGGTTTTCTTACTCTAAACTTTGTTTTTTTCTTTTCCAATCAAAATTAAGAAGTAAATGTGAGTGGGAAATGAGGAGTTGGAATATGACATGTCTCCATTGTGTTTTTTTTTTTTCTTAATGTTTGCAATGGTAATGTAGTGATTAGTACTAGTAAGGAAGAAAAAGCGAGACAATATTCTATTACCTACTAACCTTCTACCCTAATTTGTGTCCTCTACAACCTCATATTTAAGATCATGTCCTCGATAAGCTGCGACTGCGTCATGTCATGTCTAATCATATCTCCCCAATACTTCTTCGATCTACCTCAACCTCTCCTAAAGCCATACATAGCCAATCGCTCGCATCTCCGTACTGGGGACACACACATTATCTTCACATACCCGAACCATTTAAGTCTTGTTTCCCGCATTTTGTCCTTCATTCAGGCCACTCCCACCTTATTCTGGATATCTTCATTCCTAATTCGATCTCACCTAGTATGCCCACACATCCATCGCAACATTGTCATCTCCGCAACTTTTATTTTTTGAACATGAGAATTCTTGACTGGCCAACACTCCGCCCCATACAACATAGTTTGTCTCACCACCACTCTGTAGAACTTACCTTTGAGTTTTAGCGGCACCTTTTTATCACACAACACTCCGGATGCGAGCCTCCATTTCATCCACCCCGTAACAATACGATGTGTGACGTCCTCGTCAATCTCTCCATTTCTTTAGAGAATAGACCCAAGATGCTTGAAACATCCTTTCTTTTGGATGACATGTGTATCAAGCCACACTTCCACGTTAGCATCATGCGTCACGTCACTGAATTTGCACTCCAAGTATTTTATCTTGGTCATACTTAACCTGAACTCTTTAGACTAGGGTTTATCCTCAAGCCTCTAGCTTAGCGTTAACTCCCCCCACGAATCTCGTCAATTAGCACTATATCATTTGTAAATAACAGACATTGTGGTACCTCTTCTTGGATATGCCGTATCAAAACATCCATCACTAAGGCAAATAAAAATGGGCTAAGAGCTGATACCTGGTGCAATCCCATCAAAATGAGAAAGTGCTTTGAATCACCTTCAATCATCCTTACCCGGGTCTTGACTCCATCGTATGTCCTTGATCGCTTTAGCATACGCACAGGTACTCCTCTAACCTCCAAGCACCTCCATAGAACCTCCCTATGGACTTTATCATAATCCTTTTCTAGATCGATGAAACACCATGTACAAGTATTTCTTCCTCCCCCTGTACTGCTCTACTAACCTCCTCACAAGATGAACGGCTTTTATTGTTGAGCGCCCCGGCATGAATCCAAACTGGTTTTCTGAAATATCCACGCATCTTCTCACTCACATCTCTACACTTTCTCCAAAACTTTTATAGTGTGGCTTAGTAACTTGATACCTCTATAGTTATTGCAACTATGAATGTCACATTTGTTCTTGCACAACAGAATTATCGTACTCCACATTCATTCTTCGGGCATTTTTGTCATCTTAAAAATAACATTGAACAGCCTAGTCAGCCACTCCAATATCCATAATGGTGACTCTTTTTTAAGTGCTCCAAATCCCCCATCTCAATGTCTTTGTCCCCCTCTTTGTTCAAGGTTTATGGAAGTATGACTGTTTGCCTCCTCCATCAGTACTTTATCGTCTTCGTCCTTTATGCACTTCACTTGATCCAGATCACAGGACATCCTCTCTCTCGCCTTGGCAAGCCTGTATAAGTTCTTATCCTCGCATTTTCCTTCTAGTTCTAAATACAAGCATTTAAGGGCTGTCGTTTTTACCGCCGTAACCGCTAACTTATCTTCCTTCTTCGCCATCTTGTATCATTTTCTATTTGTCCGTCTTTCCTCATCGTCCTTACTTTCCACCAGTTTCGAAAAAGCCACCTTTTTCTCATCCACCTTCCCTTGAACTTCTCCATCAACTTAAATGAACCAAGTGTATATGCTTCCGCTACCTATAAGCGGTTTTTTCAAATCAAAGAAAAATATAAGAAGTTTGGCACATTCAGCTATTACTGAGACTCTTTTTCTTGAGAAAGTTTTTTGATTCTCTTATTCTCCTTCCTTTCCTTTTAGATCTGAGGTAGTACTAATTAATGCTTGAATTGCTCCTATTCGAAATAGGGCTACTCTTGGGTACGAAAGGTCCACCACCAGTCCCATCTATGCTCACCAAATCTACCTCTCGAGACCCCTAGCACCTCTCTTACTGCTTCCCTAATGCAATTAGCAGTCCTATCCCACATAATGTTCACATCTCCACTACTCCCCGAAGCCTCCATAGCCACCAACTTCTCCCCCATCTCCTGCGAACTGGCCGCCATCAAGCTACCCCATTTAAAGATCTTTACACACTTAATAAAAACATTCACTAACCTTGATTACAAGAATATTTGTATAAATTACACCTAGTAACTGATTAGCGCAGTAAGGGTGTACTATGATATGTGAAAAGTCCACTATGAAACATGACAAGTATTCACTCTCATTGAAAGAAATAATCCCCTTGATTATTTTCATTAATTGAAAGGTATATATACAAGTTACATATTTCCATAATACGAGAATCCTATTCCTAAAACCTTATTCTACCATAATTCTAACTATACAATTATGGTAAGTGTACAAGACTAATTAAGGTAACCTTTACACTACAATATTACATCAATATACATTCCTAATATACAAGTTACCGTGATGGGCTGAAGGGCTGGAACCGAGAGGGCCACTGCCGAGATGGGCTGAAGCTAGTGATGGGCTGAACAGTTCCTACAGTACCCGTGATAGACACTATGTATACCAAGTGTATATCACGGGTATATACCTTGTCTAACACTCATAATGAAACAGCAAACGTATATCTATAGATGTTTTCAAACTTACCTATACCTTGAATCATGATGATTAAAACAATAAATAAGTCACTCACAAGTAAGAGCTTTTAAATTCTATGCACTGATAATGTAAAAGATATTTACATAACCAGGAGGCGTATAAATTAATCGCAAGTAAATCTCTTTAATATGTAATAATTAGTAATCTAGTAAAAATGGTAACTAACTTGCTACATAGATTAGAACTAACCGATCATATACCAAAATATTACACTGTCATGTACTTAAATCCTAAAAAATAAAAATAAGTGTTGCATTGTGCAGCTCTGAAAGTAAGAGAAAAATTAGCCTTGAATATAGACATTTGGCCCTGATGCCATGGATGCTAACTCCTCCATGGTGTAAATACCGGGTGGGGGTAAGTTTATACCGTTTTCCTCGGGTGGCTCATACACAACACATATATTCTCTGGTGTGATATCTTCATTTGCCTCAGACCCCACTTGTGAGACCACACCGGGTATGTTGTTGCTGATATCTTCATTTGGGCTAGGAGGATATTCAATCTCAGAAGCACTTAAATCAATTATAAACACACAGAAATGAGAATTCCCATTAAATCTGAAGAGTGAGAAGTAACCACAACCAATTGAATAATACTCCTTGAATTTGTTCCAGCCCTCCTTTAACCATGTCATGCCACTAGAGTTTTGTAGTTTTGCTTTCCATATTGCGCCATTAGGGACCTCAAGCAACACGAGATCCCCCAGATTGGCACCATACTCTGTTACGAATTCATCAGGGATGCTCTGTAGAATATCAAAATTATGAAAGAGATGAACAAAATATAAGAGAAGAGAAGTGGAAAAAAAAAAGGAAAGAAAAGAGAACCTTCAGACAAGTTGGTGTTAGACAAGATTATAATCACATTGCTTTTTTTTTTTTTTTGATAACCGAGAAATCCTTGAGCCCCAGCAGGCACAGTTCGAAACTCGGTAGATAATGGGTCTGCCCCTCTACCATTCTCCACTTAAATACCAGACTTTTGTCTATGGAAGGGTTCAAACCTGTGACATGCGTCTGCCTAACACACATTGCACTCTTACCACTGGACCAGAACCCCAGGGGCTTCCAATCGCAAATTGATACTGGAAAAGGAGAAAGAAGAACTGGCAGCAAGATACTAAGTAGGAAAAACCCTAATACAGACAAACATCAAATACTGAAGGTGAGGGTCTAGTATTATCAGTCAAATTTGCACGACTGAGCTTTCATTTATTTCCTAAAGCTGGGTATTTCTTTTCCATTGTAGACTGTTAATCTTGGTGCTGGCTTCTTATCACATATATTGGTGCGTGATGATGGAGTGATGAGTGTTTATTAGTAATATCCGAACTCAATAAAGTTACAAACACTTAAGTTTCCTCAGCGAATAATTGTTTGCAGCAGTGCTGCATTGCCCAGTGTTGATTCAACTTCAATGAGTTCTATACGAATGAGAATACAAATTCCGTAAGAACAATTATGCATGAGAATATAAAGATTTATATTAGACTTCGTCTTTCTTTTCTTTTTCTTTCCTTATGGAAAATATTTTGGTCAATCAGACCTGATCAAATATGAAAGACATAACTAGTTTTGGTCAACCAAAAGAGAGAACGAAAGCAAAAAAATGCTTGTCCATATCCGTTTCCTAGTACAGCTGATCAGAGGTTTTATATAATCAAATGCTTTGCTAATTCATAATTTCTTCAATTCAAAGTATTCATGTAATTCATTCTTGTTACTGCTCAAAAACAGGGAACTTGGTTGAGACTGGTATATATTTAAATTAAAGGTTTGCCAAATACCTTCTGATCCTCAAGCTTACCATACCCTCCAGAACCCTCTTGTATTTATGTTGGGAGATTTGCTCTATGGTACTTTATGAAGCAGTACGGGAAGTATTTAACTATTACAAGTATTCGAAAGGATAAATAAAGATTTCAATAATTCAACATGGAATCTGAAATTACAATCGTTACACAAGTAAAACTGGAAATTCCAGTTTTGTAGAAGACGGAAAAATGTAAAATGTTTTTGCTGAGTCGAGTGTAGCACTCTGTCCTTAAGACAATATTGCCCCGTATGTATCCTTTATACGTCCTGGACAATTTGTCTCCCAAGATAAAACAGCAATGGAACCCTTGAGCAAAGGAAACTCAAGAGCTACCGTGAAGAATATTGAGTAACGAAATGATGCTTGGAAGTTGTAGGAAGAAAACTGTTTTTGTTGTGTATTTTCGTGAGCTTTATGAACTGTTATTTTTCTGTTCTTTTGTGGTGTTCAACAATGGTGTAAGGGAGTGTTTATATAGGTGAGGGAGGGGCTGAAAACTGCCTCCATAATAGCCAAATAATGGCCATTATGGAGGTAGTAAAGTCACCAACATAAATGGTGAAAGAACCAACGGATTTGGCCATTATAGGAGGAGTAATTCAGCCAAAATAAATGGCTGAATTGAGTGCTTGACGTTTCTGTTTTGACCATCGAAATTCGAACTTCGGGGACCAAACCGTACATCTTGAAACTTCGGGGACCAAACTGTACATCTTGAAACTTCGGGACCAAACAAGACATCCGAAAGAATTCTCGGTTCAAACGTACGTCGAAACTTCGGGATCAAACTGTACTTCGGCAAAGTTTTCGGCCCAAAAAGATAATATCAGAAGGCCCACGGCCCACAGCCCACGGCCCGTGACCCGTGAACCCGAGAACCCGGAACCGGACCGGACGGGCGGGCGGCGGCGGCGCGCGTGTGGTCTTTCCTTGAACCGAAGCACATCTAGGTCCTCCCTCCTTTAAACACATGGGATACCCCTGGGGTCCCAAACCCCTAACCAATTTCGAATCTTATATACACAACAATTCTTTCTTCCTCTACCGATGAGGGAGAATTACACACAATACCACACTTTCCATGCTTCAAACACCTTACTTCGTGAACCAATATCTCTTTCATTTCTCAATGAAATTTGACGATTCTTGGCCCTACGGTTATCTACGTACTTAGTAGATCATGTATGTGTGAAGAACCGGATTCTCCAACATACGTTACACTAGTGTTTAAGCCGTTAAAGTTGGTCGGTCGCAACTCCCGCCAAAGGCAAATTTCCAACAATCCCCTCTTGAAAGAGATTTTGGCGCACTCACATGGTGTCTTTTCATTTCCAAAGCAATATTTCGGCGGACCGATGTTGCATAAGGAGAGGTAGCCTCGGCTTTGAACCTTCCATAGTTGAATACCATCGGACTTACTTACTCGCGGTGAACGTGATGTCTTGAACCGTCGGTGTTTAGTGTAAGCCAAGACAACGGTACCAACACAACAAATTCCCTTACTCTCTTCTTCGTAATGTTTTGTCCGTTTTGGCCATGGACAACGTCTTGGATTCTTAAGTGCGTTCAATTTGAGGCGGCCCGTCCTCGCACTTAAATAGGTGGTCTCCTACAAGGTATCTGCTATACCCCACTTCACAAATGTTAGGAACCATTAAAAGTTTCTCAAAGACCTAACCTCAACTGTTGAGGATCATTACAGTTTTGAAAACTTAACCTTTACCCATACCGCAGATAGCACTTAACGTCTATCGCGGGAACGGCTTTGGATTTGGTGTTTCTTTTCGAAATCACTATCCGAAGTGCTCATGCTTCGACCGAAGCGATCAACCGAACCTTTACAACTTAGTTTTCCCATTGAACCAAATTACCGGGATCTCCAGGTTCGTAAGGTTGGGTTTCCACCGTATTGGTTCGTATATTTTGGGTTTTAAGCCCATTCCCCTAGACAGGCGAACACTTGATCTCCGGGGTAGTCCCTTAGTTTGTAAACAAGGAAGTGACACCCGTGATGATCAACTCGCCATACGGTCTTATGTCTCCGACGGATCCCGACAGATATGTCCGTACGCCGTCATCCGTGTCCTTCCTAAAGCCGACCGGCTAGCCACGATGTATAACTGCGCCGAAGGCATGGGTTTCTCCCAATAAGGGACGTCCTCTAATGAGTCGTGAAGTTACTCAACTTCTTTCATGCTTTGTATAAAGCGATAAACTCCGATACCATCATGAATCGGTCGATGCAAGTTTGCTTAGAGGATTTTCTAAGAACCACCATACACATTTACTTGTGGCTTTGGTGTTCTTCGATCGATGTCCGCTTGCATCACCGTGTTCTCTCGTAACCGCCGGACATCCGAATACTATAATCCGTAGATAAGCGAATAATTCGATATCGTCATATCCGACTTAACGCCTTCTATTGATCATGTATTAAGATCATCGATGAACCTTAGTTCAATCGATCTGTTTGTTGGACGATACCGGGTGGTTGTAGTGTGTACAATACATTGAACTACACGTGACCTGAGCATATCGCTCCTTGTCTATGGGTGCACCATGATTCCAATCGCTCTATGATTCATATCTATTGGTGGCTTCAACGAGACTCGTCAACTATCGACCAGTCCGTTAGATGTCTTAGAAATCCAATTCCTAAGATGTCATCTCGTGATACTCATATCTTTCATATCGAGACTTTGTTTCAATATGATTTTCACTCTAAGACCGTTGGTTTTCCCAACTCGTTGGCTTTCTAACTTCGAGTCAATGTTTCGTGATCGATTCATTGTTTCTTTTATCCGAGACTTTCAGGACCAAAATGTTAACATTTCAAATGACCAAAATGAAAGTTCGGGAAGAAGCCCAACAGTTCACAAACCAATTCGATCCTCTTCTTCCAACTCTCCGATTGGGAAGGTCGTTTCAACACCCATGCCATGTAAGATTACAATGGCCCTGGATGTGAAGCTACTCACAGGGGAGCACTTTTTATAACCCAAAGGTTCTTTTCCGGAGGAAGATTAACTATTACACACGTATGGTTCTATATATGGAATCTATTTCTCCCTTTAGCTTCTTTCCAAAGCAGCGCTTTTGGAGATAACAATTATTTGTTAATTGTCCATGGTTCGTTCTCAACCATACAAGCTAGAAGGACTGGAACAAGTCTTTGTCCCCTCTTTGCTCCATCTTGGTTCAACATCTAGAATCCCTAAGTTCTGCAGATCCGGAATATTAAGTTCCGGATAGACAAGAACTTTCGAGTCCTGAAGATACGGAACGTCTAGTTCCGGACAGTCAGGCCCTCGCGGTTTCTTATTAACCTTGAGCAATTACTCCTTTTTCCTTTTCCAAGGAAAGTTATCTCCAAAGAATTCAGCATTCTTTGACGCCAAGAGGCGATCAACACTAATGTTATTTGCAGATCCAGTGGATATGCAATCTACAGTCTTAGGTCGAACTTGACCTGTTTCGGTAGCCCATCTTTTACCAAGCTACCCCTCATAATTTGGGCATACGACTTCGCGCTTGGCTAACACCATTAGACTGAGGTGAGAAATGAACATTCGTTTAATGAACGATGCTTCACATTCTCCTCTATCACTACGAATTTTTCAATCCGTAGGCTTAGTTGATTTTCAACTTCTGCTTTGTAGCGCTTATCCGCTTCAACAACTTCATCTTTGCTTTTCAACAAACAAAGGATTCCATACGTTGTACTATCATCAAATGACGATCACAACGTACTTGTCTCCCACCTCTATTTTGTATAAACTTCAAATCACCCAATTAGGTGTGACTAAGTTCTAGAGGAGCGGTGCTTCTTTCGCTATTCCCTTGACGGAATTTGGAAAGGTGATTTTGCCTCTTCATCTACCTCACATTTATTTTGAGGGTTTATTTCGACGGTAGGCAACAATCTCAACATCGTTAGCTTTTGAATGACTTGCTATTTAACGTGTCTTAATCTATGATGGCATAGATGCACGGATTACAAATATATCATTCATTTGGATACAGACATACTGTACCATTCTTAGTTATTACAGACCTGTTGGACTAATTTCAAACTAGCTTGACCAACAGCGTCCCTTAAACCAAGTTAGGAACATGTATCACCTCTTTTAGAGTGATCTCATTCCTTGAAGTCCTATTGAGGACAACCTCTCCAGCCCCTTCTACTTTAGAGGTGGCGTTGCTTCACATGAACAACCTCTTGCCCGTGGTTAGGGCGTAACCGGATCATTTGTGATCTAGATACTCTGGCCTACTCCAGTTGCTTTGGCAGACTGAGTGTCCAATTTCTTTACTGCCTTTCTTTAGGCCTTCAGATCATTCAGGACCTGGAAACTCTGGCCCACCTTACTAGGTGTCCATTACTTTTCCTATGAAATAAATTTTGGCCCCACTCCAGTCGCCCAGAGGCTTTATATGACTAAGTGTCCAATATCATCATATCAAAGGAATTTTGGCCCACTCCAGGTCACCCGGAGGCTTTGTATGACTGAGTGTCCAATATCATCCTATCAAAGGAATTTTGGCCCACTCTAGTCGCCGGAGGCTTTGTATGACCGAGTGTCCAATATCATCCTATGAAGGATCTTCTCGTCAAATAATATGACAGGCTCAACGTCATTAACTTTTAGACTTCTTCCGTTATGATTGGTGCCCAGATAATTCTTGGCGCTTACTTAAGAGTGGTAACGAGTTTTCGCACGATCGTGGATCTTACTCCCTCGTATGTGCGAACATACTTTACACACTTTAGTAATTACACTTAAAAGAACGGATCTTCTTAAGTCGTTTACAAAATCCAATCTTTAAACGGAAAAGAAGATGAGATTAAACTTCGATTTGTTAAAGCATAAGGAATATAAATTATTTTCATATTCCTCCTTACTTTAATCCATTTTTAATCGGACATAATTTAATCTTTATTCTTGACAAGTAAGAAAAACTACTTATCCCAATTTCGGATTCTCGGCTCACTTCGGTCACTTCATCGACCGAGTGTTCATTTCCTTCTCACCATTATTCGGATCCTTTGTCCGGGACGATATAGGCCTTCTGCTACAAGATAGAATAGCATCTTCAGTCTTCTCCTCTTGTCCCAGTTGACATCCTCAGGCTCTCGAGAGCGCTTCTTCCCACCAGTCTTGGTAGCGGTGACACCATGAACACGTTCATCATCGTCACTCTCTTCTACCAGAAAACCATTGCCATATCCAGATTTGGTCACACAATTTTTGACCGACATCTTTCGAACACTAATAGTAATACTATACAAATATTGTCTTAAGTTGTTGGGAGATTTGCTCTATGGTACTTTATGAAGCAGTACGGGAAGTATTTAACTATTACAAGTATTCGAAAGGATAAATAAAGATTTCAATAATTCAACATGGAATCTGAAATTACAATCGTTACACAAGTAAAACTGGAAATTCCAGTTTTGTAGAAGACGGAAAAATGTAAAATGTTTTTGCTGAGTCGAGTGTAGCACTCTGTCCTTAAGACAATATTGCCCCGTATGTATCCTTTATACGTCCCGGACAATTTGTCTCCCAAGATAAAACAACAATGGAACCCTTGAGCAAAGGAAACTCAAGAGCTACCGTGAAGAATATTGAGTAACGAAATGATGCTTGGAAGTTGTAGGAAGAAAACTGTTTTTGTTGTGTATTTTCGTGAGCTTTATGAACTGTTATTTTTCTGTTCTTTTGTGGTGTTCAACAATGGTGTAAGGGAGTGTTTATATAGGTGAGGGAGGGGCTGAAAACTGCCTCCATAATAGCCAAATAATGGCCATTATGGAGGTAGTAAAGTCACCAACATAAATGGTGAAAGAACCAACGGATTTGGCCATTATAGGAGGAGTAATTCAGCCAAAATAAATGGCTGAATTGAGTGCTTGACGTTTCTGTTTTGACCATCGAAATTCTGAACTTCAGGGACCAAACTGTACATCTTGAAACTTCTGGGACCAAACAGTACATCTGAAAGAATTCTGGTTCAAACTGTACTTCTGGCAAAGTTTTCTGGCCCAAAAAGATAATATCAGAAGGCCCACAGCCCACAGCCCGTGACCCGTGACCCGTGACCGGACGAGCGGCGGCGGCGCGCGTGTGGTCTTTCCTTGAACCGAAGCACATCTAGGTCCTCCCTCCTTTAAACACATGGGATACCCCTTGGGGTCCCAAACCCCTTACCAATTTCGAATCTTATATACACAACAATTCTTTCTTCCTCTACCGATGAGGGAGAATTACACACAATACCACACTTTCCATGCTTCAAACACCTTACTTCGTGAACCAATATCTCTTTCATTTCTCAATGAAATTTGACGATTCTTGGCCCTACGGTTATCTACGTACTTAGTAGATCATGCATGTGTGAAGAACCGGATTCTCCAACATACGTTACACTAGTGTTTAAGCCGTTAAAGTTGGTCGGTCGCAACTCCCGCCAAAGGCAAATTTCCAACAATTTAATCCCATTACAGTACATAAATCCTATAAAGACAATTTCATTATGCTAAAATGCTCGGCACACGGAGAATCCACCCATGCACATTAAAAACCCTACTTGAAAGGCATGGCAACCATAGATGCATTACATGATTTGATTTTAACTATTGCAGCATCAACAATGAGTTGGAGTTTTGGAAGTTTGATACCATTCCTTTGGCAACATATTCAAGTAGACACCCTGGTCTCCTTTGATAACTATGTAGACCACATATATTATCAGTTTCTGCAAGTGATCTTGCACGAAGAACAACTTCTGAAATCAGCTAAATTTCAAACTATATGAGTTTGAGAGGAGTTCCCCTAATATCGAAAGGTGGCTAATTATTTAGCTTTACCTTTCAAATGTGCCAAAACAAACTCATGATCAAAGAAATCTCCCTACTACATCTCCCTCCTGTGCTATTTGAAATTGCATTTTTCACTTCCTACGTTTGGTGTCATTTCATTACAGAAAAGCACACACATTTCAGTAGTACACTTGTTAATCAATGGCTTGGTCGTGGTCCGATTATAGTTTCCGAAAATGTATTAAAATTGTCAAATTAGCATCATCAACAGAAGATGTAGGCCAGGACTAACTGCACACAATCTCCCACCACCTTCCTTATTGTCGGCATTGCACACGAAATGCTCCTATTTATGGCAAGAAACATTTTTTTACAAACCAAAAAGGGAATTGAAAAACTTACTCAACATTTTTTAGTGGAGTTGAGTCGAGGAATGAAGATTGTAGAGCTTCCATTGATTAATTCGGAAAATTGGAAGTTTGGTGATAGAGAAGAAAAACTTTTCCTCACAGTCTTCATTTTTTCTTCAATAATTCTGTCGGTGTAAATAGTGTATAATAATTGTACCATTTGTCTCTATTAGGGGCGGCAAAATTAGCCCAAACCCAAATGACCCCCAAAGTTTTATGAATTTTGGCAAGATTGATTTTGATGATGGGTTAGTTTGGGCTAGCCCAAGTTAACTCATCATAAATAAACAACTCAAATGAACACATGATGATGCCCAAACTTTATCCACGAATATGCTCAATTTTAACGATTAGAGCTCCACTCTAGATTAAGATTTTTATTTATAAATAATTATTTAAAAAATTCCTTTATTATTTCGGAACAATAAAAATACATCAACGCACTCCAACCACCCACCACACTATCCATCCATCATACCCCCTCCCCTACACCAACCCCCACCCAACACTGAACCACTATCACATCTTTGCCCCTACCTTGCCTACTCCACCCCACCCCCTACCCACTTCTACCCCACCTACCCCCACCTCCCGCCCTACCCCCCTCCCCCGCACTACCACATTCTTAAATTTCTATTTTATATTTTTTAAAATTTTTTAAAAATATAAACGTTTTCTATAACATTTTATACATATTCTATACACATAGTAATGCAGTTTTTATATGTTTTCTATAAGTATGGTACATTTTCTATACATATGCTGAAATTAGTTAAAAATGGCTACAAAATAGAATTATTTTGAAAAGACTAAAAAATGACTTTTAAGATTCTTGAGTCATTGATTGTCGGTAATTTCATCCGATGGTTAATTATGTCCTTTTCCCTTAATATAATACCAAACTACCCAAATACGAAAAAAGCAAAGATTAAATAAAAAAAAAGAGCTTGAGGTTCAATTTGCAATCCAGCCAAGTCCTATGGAGAAAAAAGATCCACCGTAAAATGACCATAACTTTATATAACTGAGTCAAAATGTCAAAATGTTTGAATTGATGGAAACTAAATTGCAACGATTGCAATTTTAAATCTCTTTAAGTGACCAATGACTCCACAATGCTGAAGACGAGGCATTAATAACAGGTATATGTAGACAAGTAGAAGATTTACATAATCATCCATATATCCCTACTGATGTAACGCAAGTTGTTATCAACAATCGTGTCTTCATAGAGGATTCTAAAGACAAAGAAACCCACGACTTGTACGCTATTTGTGATAGCGGCTATGGATTCTTGATAACCGAGCTCCAAGATTCTACTCAATCATTAACTAAAAAGATTATAATTCCTTGCAAAATGCACTTTTCAAGTGTCCCAAATTTGTGAGTGATTGTCAGAATGCACTTGGTAGCAAGACAACACCTGAAATGTTAGATAGGAGTAGGAAACAGTTCGATCTTGTATTGATGTCGAAAATTGTTGAAGGCCTTATTAAGAAATAAGGGTAGCAAGTGGTACGGGATTTGGGGGATGGGAAGAGATCTCATCCCGTCCCACATCCCGCCGGAAGAAGAGGGGACGGTTTTTTTTTTTTTTTTTTGGGGGGGGGGGGGGGGGATGGGACGGGTCGGGTAGGGTTGGGGGATTTTAATTTTTTTTAGATACTTAATTTTAAAAATATATATATATAAAAACTTAAATAATTGAACAAGATAATGAATAAAAATATCACAAGACTGTTTTTGTGTCTCTTATATTATTTAATAGAAATATGATTTTTTGTAATACAATTTCAAAATTGCAACTTTGTTTCGTAGTTTAAAAGTTGCAAATCACATGGTAAAATTGACATTAAAAAATTACATATTCAACCATACTCTTTCTAATTTCCTCACAATCTCTTGAGGATCTTCTGTTGGAATTTGAAGTTGTTGGTCAAAGTTGTTCGACGTCGCTTCCTGCTCCCTCGGATAAGATTTCGTTGTAGTTGTAGTCGTCTTCTTCATTGATATCTAGTTGACCGCACCTTCTACGCTCCGCTCTAATCCAATCTTTGAATAAAACTGCAATCTCCAAGATGTCCCCCGCCAATGAGTGTCTGTGCTCTCTTATTTAAAACCTTCCAACAGAAAAAGCGCTTTTAGAAGTTGTTGATGACGCTTGAATATTCAACACATCTCGGGCCATCTTTGATAGTGCCGGAAATGTCTTCTCATTCTCCCTCCAGTATTTCAGCAATTCTTCACGTCTATCTTCATTGACAATTGATTCGTACGGTACAACATCCTGCAAAACATAAACATCAAAGTCGCTAATTTGTGAAGAACTTGAACCGCTATACATTCTATTTCTAAGGCCTTAAATACTAGAAGCAGAACAACATGTCTTTTATTAGGTTGCAATGAATTAGAAGAAGATGGTACAGAAGTCGGTTGATTATTTGCAATTTTCTCTTGATAATACATGTATATATTTTTGCATTCAGTGTGTATGCTAGACATAACTTCTTATTTAGTTGGTTCTTCAGTTGGGTCTGTTGGAAGTATTTATAAGCTTTCATAAATCGTTTTAACAAGTGTTTTACAACCGTCTACTTTAATAGTAGGATTTAATACAGCACCAATAAAATAAATCGTGGGAATAGGAAAAAAGTATTTTTTAAATTTTATAAATATTTTTTAATAGCTGGCGCGTAAGTTGATTTTTGCATATATATTCATTAAGTAACAAAAATATTAGAGTTATACAAAATAACATAGATGAAATAGTAGGATAATAAATTCCATAAAATTTCTTAATAGCTAGAAAAGATTTCTCTACAAATACAATAAGTTCCAAAATTTTATCACAATCATCATCTGCAAGCATATCCGTTGGATTTTGATTATGGGCATTAAATAATAAAGTTATAGGTCTTTTATACTCGTGAGCAACAAGTAATTGTTCATACAAAGAATTTCACCTAGTCGCAACTTGTTCTGGAATTTTTCTATAAGGTAATCCATTATCATGACAAGTTTTTTTTATACTCTTTGCGTTTTTGTACTTTATTACCTTTAAAAATAAAGTTTATAGCAAATTATATTTTATCAAGGATGTCTTTAAAAAGTTTTAGGTCATCCTTTACAACTAAGTTATAAATATGACATGTACATCTAATATGAAAAATATGGAGGGAAAATGGAGTAAATCGAGTTTTTAAAAGGTTTACAGCATAATCATTAGAAGAAACATTATCTAATGTAATAGTCATAATTTTATCAGTAATTTCATAATATTCCCTAATTTCATGAATATTTTTTTGAAATAAAAACTCTTGTGTGTCTTTCATCAATATATCTATATGTTAATATACGTTTTTGCATAGATCAATTCTAATCTATCCAATGACATGTAAAAGTTAAATAATCATTACCATTAGTACTACGACCTATGTCAGAAGTGATAGTCACTTTGCCATTAAAATGATACAATGCATAACGTAAATATTGTTGATATTCATGCACAAATTTAAAAATATCTCTTCTAACAGTTGATCTAGGAAAACCGTTAAAACCAGAATTATATGTTTCTCAAATGTAATGAATAAAACCAGGAGAGGAAGGAAATGAAAAAGGCAAACCCTCCACATCAACTAATCTTGCTATATTTTTCCTATCTCTATGTTTATCATATTTAGGACCTTTAACTTCCCCCGTCATCGGGTTAATTCGGCCATGTACTTGATCGAAGACACTATGTGAACCTTGTCCCAACTCAAAAGGCATTTGCACACCCAATTTTTCAGCCAAGTATTGGTTATACCTTGCTTTGTGAGAGTTTTCTACATGTCTCATTAAACCTCCCGTCCCACCTTGACCTTTTCCAGTTTTAAATTTATAAACTTTGCGACAAATTTTACAAATAGCTAGTTGATTAGGAATGTCCCTATCAAAAAAATCTCATGCATGTAATTTTAATTTTCGTTGTCTTTGTCCTCGACTCATACTAGGGGGAATAGGAGGCATTCCGGTTTCAGTTTCGGTCTGAGACTCAGTCTGAGCCTGAGGTGGAGGTGCACTAGTAGGTGTGTTATCTAAATTATCTTCTAATTCATTTTCTAAATTAAAGTCTGGTTCAGATGCAAGATTATACCTCATGATCTATTGGTATATTAATATTAACATTAAAAAAATCAGTTTCATCTACATGAGTGAAATCATCGTAATTAGGATTACTAAAAGATGCACCCTTACCCATGTTACCCCTAATACCTCTACCAGAAAAATGTCCACTTCGTTCCATTATAATTATGTTAATAAATAATTAAAGTTAATGAAATTAAGTACGATAATTAAAATTACGTAACAATAATAATTTAAAGAAGGAACGAAGGTATCAAACGCCGATGTAACGTTGACGTGTAATCGAGGTTGAAAATTGAAACTTTGCTCGATGATCCTCAAGCTAGTTGTCAACTTCACTCCCAATTTTTGAACTTTGATAAAATTAGCAGATAAACTATAATATTTAGTGTGCAATGTAGACTCATATAGAGAGAGAGAGAGAGATTAGAGAGATAGTAGGAAGATTTGTGAGAAAAATGAAGAGGAAAATGAGGTATTTATAGTTGAGAAATATGGTTAAAGTGTAAATATACTAACTTATGAGTTAAAAATAAATATAAAGGGGGTAGGGGGGCAAAATAGCCGATATTAGCCGTTGCCAGCGGCTAAAATCAAAATTTGTCCGTTGTGCAACGACTATTTCTGCAAAAGGGGAGGGGGGCAGGTCGGGATCGGGACGGGCGGAACGAGCCCTAGTCCCGTCCCGAGTTTGATCCCCTATACCGACGGTGGATATCCCGATTTTTTTTGGAGGACGGGCCGGAGCGAGATCGGGTCATCCCGGCTCACTCGACACTCTTATTAAGAAATAGATAGATTAAATGATGGTTGTAAATTAACTTGCCTTTGATGAAATTTGGTTTATAAAGGAGAAATTGCAATTCCAATAAATCGTTCTTATTTCTCAATTGACTTATTACATCATGTCTAAGTTTATCATTTTCGTTTCAACTTAGGCATATTCTTTTGTGGGATTGGCTCTGCTCCATTAGTTTTTGCTCAAGAAGATGTCAATATATTTTAAAATGGCTAACATGTGTCCTAAAAAATTATGAAGGGTTGAGATGTTCTTTTACTCCATTCCCAATTAGTTGTATTTAAATTCTATTGAAGTCTCCAGAAAGTTACAATTGTTAAATACAATTTCAGAAAAAGACAATAGTCTGCCATGTGTTTTAATTTATTTTACACATTTAAATGTAATTTAAAATTGTCATTGAGCGAAAATTAATTACAGTAATATGTTCTCCTATAGAAATTAATATGAGTTTAATACAATTAGTATAAAAGTATTTAGAAATAAAACAAACCTGTAATTGTTTTTCTTTAACAATTGTAGATTTGCTGGTTTTTTTGGGAATTGTGCAAGTAAGAGTAATAACGATACCTTTGCCATAATGTAATTTAAATAACTAATTGGGAATGAAGTAAAAGAACATTTCAGTCCTTCATAATTTCTAGAACACGTGTGTAAGCAAAAAACTAATGTAGCATAGCCAAACCCTTTATATAATGTACTTTTAAGAGTGTTTTTCAATTACTCATTTGTTGCATTTACTATCTTATAGGCAAGGTGTAAGTTAAATATGAGCCTCAAGATATATCGGTAGAATAATAACAGCCCACGTTCACCCCTTTTTTACCATTAACAAGAACTTGTTTCAATTTATCATATTATTAATAAAAGAACGTACCTCAAAATGTTAGTCTCAAGTTGTTATTTAAACTCATGTAAATAAGGAAAGACGCTGGGAGAATTGATCATGACCCTTCATTCTTCTTTTCAAGACCTTTGATCAATGGCGCACACAAAATTTCTGATAAGCAGATTCGAACAAAGATTGAGAATAAATTTTAATAGTGATCGTTTTTGTGTAATAAAGTGAATCGGGACGCAAACCATGAGTATCCTTAACGAAATTCCTAGCTTTGCCACTAATGACACCAGATATAATGAGAGGGTTTTGCCCGCTTTTGTTCTTTTATTTTTCTTCTCCAAAGGGCAACTTCAAAACAACGTCGTTTTGAGGTGGCCTTCTGAAAAATGGATGCACAAAACGAGGCTATTTGTTGTTAGTGTAAAGAATGAATCTTGGGTCTAACTCAACCCCAAAAGGTAGCTTGTAGGGTGAGGATTGTCCAAGTCCATATAAGGAGTATATGTTCTCATTTCATTTCCGATGTGTGACTCTTAACACTCCCCCGCACACCCAGACCTCGTTAACTGGAGCGTGGACAATATAATTTGGGGGCCCAACATTGGTGAACAAATAATTGGAATGAGTCTGGCTCTGATACCATGTAAAGAATGGATCTTGGGTCTAACTCAACCCCAAAAGATAGCTTGTAGGGTGAGGATTGTACAAGTCCATATAAGGAGTCCATGTTCTCATTCCATATCCGATGCGGGACTCTTAACACTCCCCGCACGCCCAAACCTAGTTAACTGAAGCGTGGACAATATAATTTGGGGGCCCAACATCGACGAACGAAGAATTGAAATGTGTCTGGCTCTGATACCATGTAAAAAATGGATCTTGAACCTAATTCAACCCCAAAAGCTAGCTTGTAGGATCAGAATTGTCCAAGTCCGAGTCCATGTTTCCATTTCATTTATCAGTTATCACTTCAAACGTTTTCTTTATAAAATTCTAAATCTACCTAAACACAAACACTCCAGCTTTGATATAAAACTATTTAATATTGTAATACCACCAAGTCCCAAATGAGTTACTACAATGTTTTACAAATCTACCTAAACACAAATATTCCAGTTTTGATATAAAACTGTTTAATATTGTAATACCACCGCAAGTCCCAAATGAGTTATACTACAACGTTGGGGCTTAGGCCTATTTTCTAAGATCCCTATGAATACTACTTATTATGTAATTAATACTAGTTTGGAAGATTAAATATTTCAACCCTTGAGAGGTGCTTCCTAGTTCTACTTATAAACTCTAGTTCATATAATTAATTAAGGTATGTTTTTAGTGGTGATTTCTCCTGCATAGTTTAATGATTGAATTTAAGTTATATACACAATCAATATAGCATTTTCTTTATACTATCAAGTTATCCAAAATATATCTATGGGTAAATCTCCTTAACATGTGAGATTTTAATCTTTTATGACATGTGGGGTTTGTAACTTTGAATATAAGATAAGTTACCAGCTACAACATGATGTGAAGGTGATCTCGTTGTTACATTAGATTATTTCCAAGGGTTTGGGATTTTACTTTGGCTATATACCTAGACAACCTCTTAAAGCTGGCACAATTTGTCAGTTTGACACCTAAAGTGACGAGTTGTTCCCAAAAAAATAAAAATAGTGAGAAGTTGTTCCTTTGAAACCAAAATTGAAGCCCAAAAAAGAATCTTCTTTATCCTGATTGCAATTTTTTTTTTTTTTAAAAGTTCAATTAGTACGACAAAATATGAGAATTTTCAAGCATGCTCATATATCCTCTCAATACTCTATTCTCAAAAACAACATTTACAATTAATTTTGATAAAGTTTCAAGTCAAGATTCTTTTAATGTTGATAATGCATCCTTTGTTGCTGCAGATATCACAGCATCTGAAGCATTTGGCAAATAATAGTACTTCCCTGGGAAATCAACAGTTCAGAAGACAATTTGTCAGATATAGTAGCATTTGGAAGAAGTGTATGAAACAAAACTAGTAGATGACAAACCTTGAGCTACTCTCGCGATTTCTTTGGCAAAACCTGTAGAAACAAACTTATTTTCTGTATCTATGACGAGTAGAGACATTCCTGCTTTGTATATTTTACCAGCCACCTCGAGAATTTCATCCTACAAAAGCATTGCGATAAACCTTCAAAAATATTGATGTTCTAGAAAGTGTGACGACATGTTCCTCTTAAAGAAAGGGGGATGGAGCATAGGTTCAATGGGTTCAACCGGACCCAACATTACAAAGCATCAATATAACAACTACGTCTCAGTCCCAAACAAGGGGCCAGTTATATAATCCATATTGGCCATGTGATACTACAAAGCAACGATATATATATGAAAAATCACTAAAATTTTAACAAATATTAAACTCGAAACCTATAATTCTAAGAGCACTATAAATTCAGTGACAAAGGTCGAACTGATCAAGCTTAAATTCTGGATCCGCCTCTGTTCCGCTATATGCAGTGATAATGCATGCGGGAATGGTAAAGGGAGTTTTCTGAAGATATGCCTTTATACACAGGTAAAGACGATACTTTATGTCCATTTAATATAAATTAGGAGGAAATGGTTCTTAGTTCATTAACATGAAAATTCAAGTATGTACGAAGACACTATAGCCAAGGCGATCTGTTTCTGCCAGCACGTCACCTTGACGTAAACACGAGGCAAGTCCTGTAGCCTTTAGAAGTTAGAACCATGAAAAGTCATTTATCTTGTGTGGTATACGTGTAACTTGAAGTAGGTTTTTCTAATTTCAAGTCAAAATAAGCAATATTAATTCAAGAAGGGTACCAAGGAATTTAAAGAATGTCTATTGGATTATTTACTGTTAAACAGTCCATCATCACAGCCCATCACGGGCAGAATTCAGTCCATCACGGGAAAAGATATATATGGTATATTAGGAATGTATATGGTAGTATATTGTAAAGAAAAGGATACCTTAATTAGTGTTATACTATTACCATAATTGTATAGTTAGAATTATGGTAGAATAAGGATTTAGAAGTAGAATAGGAAAAGGATTTTCCTATTATGGAAATATGTAACTTGTATATATATCTATTCAATCAATGAAAATAATCAAGGGGATTATTTCTTTCATGGTATCAAGAGACTAGGTCTAAACAAAAGTTTTCTTCTCTCAAACTTTTGCCTCCTCTTTGGCCGAGAACCCCCCCCCCTCCCTCGGGTTTTTCTCTCCAAATATCTCGTCTTCCGCTCTCAAAAACCTCTCTTAAATTTATCCTCCTTCTTTGTTCTTTCAAATATGTCTAAGAACAATTTTCACCCTGCCCTCACGGTTTCCAATATCAAGCTCAGTGTCCCTATTGTCCTTGAGATGGAAAACGTTCAATATGCAACGTGGGCGGAGTTGTTTAAAATTCACGCTATCTCTTATCAAGTTCTTCATCACATAATTCCTCCCGCTAGACCCCTTCCCGGGAGGATCCCGAGGTGTGGATTACACTTGATGCTACCGTTCTTCGGTGGATATACGCCACTATTTCGGTGGACCTTCTACGACGATTATGGAGCCCGATACCACGGCTATGGCCGCATGGAATAGATTGCGTGACATATTCCAAGACAACCAACATTCCCGTATCGTCACACTCGAGCAGAATTCTCTCTCGTTCGAATGGACGTATTTCCAAACGTTTCGCATATTGCAAGAAACTAAAGGAATTGGCGGATCAACTCCGTAATGTTGGCGCACCGGTGACAAATAATCGTCTAGTTCTACGGTTGGTTGCCGGTCTTTCGGAGGCCTATAATGGTGTTGGCACTCTCCTTCGCCAAAGCAACCCTCTTCCCGACTTCCATCAAGCCCGCTCCATGCTTACGTTGGAAGAAGCCGGTTTGGCTAAAAAGGCGGCTACGGAGCAAGTCCCGTTGTCATGATGGCATCCTCTCCTAATCCTTCGGGTTTTGTTAATAATTCGGGCCAAAACCATAATCATGGTGGCGGCAAGAATAATCGCAAAAATAATAACAAAAACCGCGGGGGCAAACGCGGTGGTAATGGTGGAGGTTCCGGTAGTCGGCAAAACGTCGGTGGGTCCCATCCAATGAACAAGGGCCCACCACCCCCATGGGCCCGGCAGTGGGGCCCATGGCAAGGTGGAGCGGGCGGTGGACCGTGGGCCGCCAGGCCCATACCAAGAGGCAGAGGAAATTCCCGGCGGCCGGTGGGGCGGCCAACGGTCCGTGCCCAATGCCCAAGCGGTGGCGGCCCACCGGCGGCCGGTGGCCCGGCGGCGGCGGTGGTAGTAGTTACGGGCCGGGACCAGCACGGCCGGGAGTTCTTGGGCCCCGACCTCCGCAAGCCCATCATGCACAGGCCCTACTCGGACCGATATCGAGGCCGCGATGCACACGTTGGGATTGACTCAACCGGATCAAAATTGGTACATGGACACCGGGCCACTACTCAATGACTTCCGACTCGGGTACTCTCTCATCTTATTCCAATTTGAGCACCCCTCGGGGTATAATTATTGGTAATGGCAGTTCTATTCCAATTCTAGGGTATGGTCAGAAAACGTTGTCTCCCCCCAATCCACCACTCCTCTTGAAAAATACTTTACATGCTCCTAAATTGATTAAAAATTTAGTGTCTGTCCGAAAGTTCACAAATGACAATTACCGTTTCGTTGAATTTGATCCTTTCGGTTTCTCTCGTGAAGGATTTCAAGACGGGGAGTCATCTCATGAGGTGTGATAGTAGGGGGGATCTATATCCTATCATGCCCGGTGTCAGTCCATCGAGTCCAGCCTTGCCATCAACTTTTGCAGCCATCTCTCCTTCCATGTGGCATGCTCGTTTGGGTCATCCGGGATCTTCTATTTTATCAGTTTTAGATAAAAATAGCTTTATTTCTTGTAAGGGTACGAGTCGTACTCCAATTTGTCAGTCTTGCTCATTAGGAAAAATTGTTAAGTTACCATTTGTAGACTCCAATTCTCATACTTCTATGCCATTTGACATTATTCATAGCGACTTATGGACATCTCCTGTTCTTAGTTCAATGGGTCATCGATATTATGTTCTCTTCTTAGATGATTATTCTAGATTTTTGTGGACGTTCCCAATTACGAATAAATCACAAGTGTTTTCCGTCTTCATAAAATTTAGAGCGTTCATTCGTACTCAATTCGAAAGAGAAATAAAAAATATTCAATGTGATAATGGGAAGGAGTATGACAATAGGGAGTTTCGAGAATTTTGTGCTACTCATGGGATAAATTTTCGGTTTTCATGTCCTCATACATCTTCACAAAATGGAAAAGCCGAACGCAAAATTCGTTCCATAAATAACATTGTCCGAACTCTCCTAATCCATGCCTCCATACCTCCGTATTTTTGGCATCATGCTCTACAAATGGCCACTTACCTTCTTAACATAATTCCGTCTAAAGGTCTGACATATTCTTCCCCTCTCAAAATCTTATATAATAAAAACCCGTCTTATTCTCATCTTCGAATTTTTGGGTGCTTGTGTTATCCGTTATTCCCATCCACCACAATTAACAAACTTCGTGCTCGGTCTACTCCGTGTGTATTTTTGGGTTATCCGTCGAATCATCGTGGTTATAAGTGTTTTGATTTATCCTCCAAGAAAATCATTATAAATCGTCATGTCATTTTTGATGAAACCCAATTCCCTTTTACGAAAGTTCATACTCCCGAGCCTAAGTCGTATAATTTTTTGGATGACCAAATATCCCCGTATATTATTCGGAATTTTTCGGACAACTCCCGTGCCCAAAATCCTCTAGCGGGCCCACTGCCCGCTGGTCCCACAGTTCCGTCACCCCCTGCTGTTCCAGCCACTGGAACAATTCCAGCTATTGGGCCAGTCCAGCCCAATTCTGGAACTGGTCCAGCTCCAGAATCAGATTCCAGCTTGTACCGATTTGGGCCGGCGAGCCCACCGCCTTGCCGCCGTCCGTCCCGAGCCCGAAAAATTCCCAAAATTCCATCACTTCTTCCTCGAGTCATAGACCGGTCACTCGTAGTCGGCGGGGTATTTTTACACCTAAACGACATTTTAATTTACATTCGATGTCTCTAAATCCCCTTGCCCCGCAATCCCGTGTCCGCATTAAATGACCCTAATTGGAAAATTGCTATGACCGATGAATATAATGCTCTTATTGATAATAAGACGTGGGAGTTGGTGCCCCGTCCATATGGTATTAATATTATCGGTCTATGTGGATTTTTGCTCATAAGGAGAATTCGGATGGGTCATTTGCTCGACATAAGGCGCGACTTGTTGGTGATGGTAAGACTCGGCAGGTTGGAATTGATTGTGGTGAGACGTTTAGTCCGGTGGTCAAACCGGCTACCATTCGCACCGTGCTTAGCTTGGCTCTTTCAAAGACTTGGCCAATCCATCGGTTGGATGTCAAGAATGCCTTTCTACATGGTGACCTCAAGGAAACAGTCTATATGCATCGGCCGTTGGGTTTCGGGGATCCCAACCGCCCTCATCATGTCCGTTTGTTGAAGAAGTCATTATATGGGCTTAAGCGGTCTCCACGTGCCTGGTATACACGATTTGCTTGATTTTGTTTCGACTATTGGGTTCACACACAGCAGTCGAGATAATTCTTTGTTCATCTACCGTCGTGGTTCGTCATTGGCCTATATTCTCGTTATATGTGGATGATATCATCTTGACCGCCTCCTCCGATGCTTTGCGTCGGTCTATCATGGCCATGCTCGGTTCGAATTTGCTATGAAGGACTTAGGGCCGTTGAGTTATTTTTTGGGGATTGCCGTCAAACGTCATTCGGTGGCTTGTTTCTGTCTCAACGGAAGTATGCTTTGCGAGATCATAGAGAGGGTCGGGATGTCATCCCGTAAGTCCACTTCCACACCGGTTGATGCAAACCCAAAGTTGAGTGCCGCAACAGTGCACCATACGAGGACCCGACCCGGTATCGCGATCTTGCAGAGCCCTCCAAGATGTCGACCTTTACCGGACCCGATATTACATATGCGATTCGGCGGGTGTGTTTATTCATGCATGATCCCGAGTTGAGCACATGAATGCAATCAAACGCATCATTCGGTATATTCGGGGGACACTAGACTATGGGTTGCACTTATATCCGTCATCTACATCCACACTTGTTTCCTACACGGATGCGATTGGGGTGGTTGTCCCGACACCGGACGGTCGACTTCGCTCTTGTATGTTCCTTGGCAACAACTTGGTCTCCTGGTCGGCAAAGCGTCGGGCAACGCTATCACGCTCAAGTGCCGAGGCGAGAATATCGAGGGGTAGCAAATGTGGTCTCCGAATCATGTTGGCTACGTAATTTGCTTTTGGAACTTCATTGTCCCATTCGAAGGCAACCTTGGTATATTGCGATAACATTAGTGCCATCTACCTTTCGTGCAACCCAGCTTCAACACCAACGGACCAAGCATATCGAAATGGACATTCACTTTGTCCGTGAAAAGGTTGCAAAGGGTCAAGTTCGCGTATGCCATGTCCCGTCTCGTTATCAAATTGCGACATCTTTACAAAGGGTCTACCAATTCTCTTTTGAAGATTTTAGGGACAAGCCTCAACGTTCGAAGACCGCCCGCTATGATCGGGGGGTGTGTTAAACGATCCATCATCACACGACCCATCACGGGCGAATTCGATCCATCACGGGAAAAGATATATATGGTATATTAGGAATGTATATGGTAGTATATTGTAAAGAAAAGGATACCTTAATTAGTGTTATACTATTACCATAATTGTATAGTTAGAATTATGGTAGAATAAGGATTTAGAAGTAGAATAGGAAAAGGATTTTCCTATTATGGAAATATGTAACTTGTATATATATCTATTCAATCAATGAAAATAATCAAGGGGATTTTTTTTTTAAAAGTTCAATTAGTACGACAAAATATGAGAATTTTCAAGCATGCTCATATATCCTCTCAATACTCTATTCTCAAAAACAACATTTACAATTAATTTTGATAAAGTTTCAAGTCAAGATTCTTTTAATGTTGATAATGCATCCTTTGTTGCTGCAGATATCACAGCATCTGAAGCATTTGGCAAATAATAGTACTTCCCTGGGAAATCAACAGTTCAGAAGACAATTTGTCAGATATAGTAGCATTTGGAAGAAGTGTATGAAACAAAACTAGTAGATGACAAACCTTGAGCTACTCTCGCGATTTCTTTGGCAAAACCTGTAGAAACAAACTTATTTTCTGTATCTATGACGAGTAGAGACATTCCTGCTTTGTATATTTTACCAGCCACCTCGAGAATTTCATCCTACAAAAGCATTGCGATAAACCTTCAAAAATATTGATGTTCTAGAAAGTGTGACGACATGTTCCTCTTAAAGAAAGGGGGATGGAGCATAGGTTCAATGGGTTCAACCGGACCCAACATTACAAAGCATCAATATAACAACTACGTCTCGATCCCAAACAAGGGGCCGGTTATATAATCCATATTGGCCATGTGATACTACAAAGCAACGATATATATATGAAAAATCACTAAAATTTTAACAAATATTAAACTCGAAACCTATAATTCTAAGAGCACTATAAATTCAGTGACAAAGGTCGAACCGATCAAGCTTAAATTCTCGGATCCGCCTCTGTTCCGCTATATGCAAAGGATAATGCATGCGGGAATGGTAAAGGGAGTTTTCTGAAGATATGCCTTTATACACAGGTAAAGACGATACTTTATGTCCATTTAATATAAATTAGGAGGAAATGGTTCTTAGTTCATTAACATGAAAATTCAAGTATGTACGAAGACACTATAGCCAAGGCGATCTGTTTCTGCCAGCACGTCACCTTGACGTAAACACGAGGCAAGTCCTGTAGCCTTTAGAAGTTAGAACCATGAAAAGTCATTTATCTTGTGTGGTATACGTGTAACTTGAAGTAGGTTTTTCTAATTTCAAGTCAAAATAAGCAATATTAATTCAAGAAGGGTACCAAGGAATTTAAAGAATGTCTATTGGATTATTTACCTTTAGCTCTTGAGCAGATGGCCTGGGTACATCAGCTTCAGCTTCAGGATCATTGGATCTTTTAAGAGATATGTTAGCTCTACCATCCGTAATTGCAACAATCATGATACGTCCAACATCGCCACTCTTTTCTGCATTCATCCCAACTCTAACTGCCTGAAAAAGTTGGCTAAAGCAATCACATAACAGAAATCATCAAAAGTAGAAAATTCCTTTAGCCAAAGCTGCAGCAATCTGGATGTTAATTAGAAACAAAAGGTCAAATGCAAGAATGTGAAGCTTCTGTTTCAGACGAGTAAAAGTTGATTGTTTGACCCGGAGGTCATGTAACCAAGTTTTAAAAGAGTGTTTTGCCAGTCATGTACGAGGCTATGTATGTTGACGCCTCAATACACCAAGCAATTCGGAAGCCTTGTGCATTGTCTGTTACAGGAGTTACTTTCCACAACATACAATGGACTCTCTAGAATTGATAGTCCCAAGAGAGGAAAAGGCTAGAGGAAATTAAACATTATTTACGAGGTTTTTATTGTATTAGCAACGAAACTTTAAGATCTTTAATAAGAACTTGGTATGTAAGATTTCAGCAGACCAATATTTTAGCTATTCTTAGTCCTCATTATCTAGTGCAGTATAATAACACAAGTCTAGAAGAAAGTTCATAGATGAAAAACCTCAAGCAACAAAGAGAACACATGATACCATATATTAATTACGGAACGTGGAAATAAAACAGGGAAATACATTCTCATTTCTCCAGAGTAATTATACTCGCACTTTTCACTTATACTGATTATTAGGTAGAGAAAGTTCGTTATTTTTGGAATATGCCATGATATTGGTCATGGTGAAATCCTATTACTTATGGGTAGAGATGGCAGTGGATCCTGGATCCGGTCCAGATCCGGTGGATCCAGATCCGTTTTATAGGATATGGATTTTCAAAATTTAGACCCGACGGATCCGGATTGGACCCGGATCCGTTTCTGACGGATCGGATCTGGATCTGGATCTTGTATTTGAGATCCGTATCCGGTCCAGATCCGACCCATGGATCCGTTTTTTATTAAATATATTCATAACCTAGAATATAATTTTATATGTATTTTCTTAAAATTGCTAAGCACATCCTTGCAAGTTTAATTCTCAAAACAAGTTTAATTTATCCCCGCGTTAACTCAAAAACCCAAAAATAAAGAGGTAACTTCGCAAGATTCCAAGCACATGGAAGTTCTGCATTGTGGAAATAATAGTCAGCATTTTCCACAACTATTGTCATTGTCCAACATTTTCAATTAATAGCTCACAATCAAAACGAGACAACGAACAAAATATCTCATATGAACATTTTAAAATTGAAACACAGTAAACTGTTAGCTAAGTAAAAATCGTTTGTCAGTTCAAAAAAAATTCTCAGCAAGGCAAATTTTTTTACATGTGGATCCAGATCCGATCCGTGGACCCGGTGGATCCAATGGATCCGGATTTGGATCTGATTTTTATGGACCCGACGGATCTGGATCCGGATTTGGATTCAGGTATGAAAAACGGATCTGGATCTGGATCTAGTAGGATCCGGTCCAGATCCGATCCGTTGCCATCCCTACTTATGGGAAGTGATTTTACTTTGTGAATTGTTAACCTTACATGTCTTAGAAAGGTTAGAGAGCTTATGTAGAGAGGCTATATTTTGAATAAGATGTTTCCGTAATTAATTACACCTAGGGCAGTGTCCTCATAGCCTTTCTTGCATCTTCTTGATGCCTTTTTAATACAACCTCTTACTTCATTTTTAGAAAAAAAGACACTGTCCTCATAGCATTGGCAAGAGAAGCACTTCATTTTTACATTAGAATTTAGAGGTCAAATTGAAGGTAGAGATGCTTCAATATTTTCTATATAAGAAAAACTGAAATGAAACTTTAAAAAATTTAAACTTTCGGAGCATTCATTAGAGATTGCTATGAATGATGGAATGATAGCTTGAGGTTTCAAGAGATACTGATATTTTGGTTTGAAGCTACTTTTATGTGCATAGAAAAAGTTTCTGCAACCTTTAGATTTCTTTTTCTTTTCTTGATAATGGTGGTGTCCGAGCCATCTTGTGTGCACCTCTCCTGATTCCATTGGTTACCTACTACCTCCCACCAGCACAGGTTGGGTAATTCTTCCACCAAGTCTTGGGCAGATGGAGAGAAATCACCTGGTGTTTTTTGCTTCCTCTGAGATTTGAACCTGAGAGAGCATGGTTCTCCCCCACTTCATTGACCACTAGCCCATGTTCCCTTTCTTTTTAATGTCTGGCTTCATACTTGTAAGCTTTTCCAGACAACTAATATGAATCTTCTTTCTTTTCTTTTTTTTTGAGGGGACAACTAATATGACTCTATGAACAACTCATCTAAAGTGAACTATAGACCAAGATTCTAAGACATCTTTGCATGTTCAATTTTTACTTTGTGCACTAATCTTTTTTTTTCTTTTTCTTTTGGTGGGGTTGAGGTGACGTAGTCATATTATTTACTACCAAGACTAACAAAATAAGCAAGGGACTGAGCGACGAAGCGAGGTTTGGAACCCTTCAATTACAAAGTGGAAGATGCCTCTTTTATAGAACCTACAGGGAAGGTCATCATTTGAGAAACTACAAGGAATATTAATCCAATTCTAAATGCAATTTTCTTCTTAAGTTTTCAAATTTTACTTCAAGCGTACTTAATTTAAGCTTATTTGTTTGTCTATTCAACCAAGATCATCTGAATGGGGCCAATTCTTCTAAATAATGGAAATAAACATGTGTGTGTTCTGTCAATATAAACCAAAGAAATTACAATCACATTCACCAGGCTAATAAAATTGGAAAGAAGTCTGATATCATCTGCAGCACTAGAAATTGATCCAATTCACATACCGTTGTAAGTCCATGAGCAAGGGGAGAACCCCCGCCACAGGGAAGTTTTTCAAGACGATTTCTTGCCATTGATATTGACCTAGAAGGTGGCAACAAAACTTCAGCAGCATCTCCTCGGAATGGAATGATACAGACCTGTTCAAAGTTTATCATTACAAAAATAAGAAATTTTCTATGGTCTCCAAAAATAATCCATGCTGAGGAGACGAGCTCATAGTTAGATACCATCAGCTGGAAATTAACCACTATGGAAAAGAAAGAGATAGAAAAAGGATGAAATCAATGAACTCTTCAACTCTGCTTTGCTTCTCCTCTTGCTAATCAGTAGCCTGGGCTAGGCTAATTTCCACTGTTAACCAAAGCGCTAATCTCTGTAGTCATAAAGAATCTAAAAAGGAGAATGGCTGACAAGTAGTTGACTAAAGGAACTTTTACTTAGTTTACAAAACTAAAGCAACTGCTTCAGGTATATGCAGCAAGTGCATATCTGAAAAAATCACTACATGGCAAGAGCATGAGATTTACTTTAGTGCTATAGTCTTTTACAAGCTGGCTATTTTAGATAACCCACTAGCTGTTTTCCATCTTAATAACATTCTTTTACTCTTTTGATTTGCAAGTGAAATAGAACACCAAGGACGTATCTACTGACTAAATTATTCAGGGCCCAGACCTGTTATGAAGCTAGAAAGAAATGAGTAACCCTCTTGTATGGGATTTTATCTAAGCTTAATGAGGTGATTAGCTTATAAAACATGAATCCTATGTTATGCAGTTCCAACTGACTCAGGTCAGACCCAGAAAGAGTACTCCTGTTCAAATATAATAAACACCTACATGATATTTCTAATCCGTGCTATATCATTTGAAACAGATTCTGTTGTGGTTCCAGGTTGTGTCAGGCCTTAAGATCAATCTCAGAAAATGTGTGGGAATGGTGGATAATATCGAGGAGATGGCGCGGGTGCTGAATTACAAGGCGGGTTCTCTACCTACTACCCATCTGGAATTACCATTAGGTGCGTCAAACAAAGATCTTGCAGTGTGGAATCCGGTGATCGAGATAATAGAGAAGCGGCTAGCGGGTTGGCAAAAGAGATACTTGTCAAAAGGGGGCAAGGAAGTATTGATCAAAAGCACTCTTTCCAGCATTCCTACATATTTCATGTCACTCTTGCAGGCTCCTGGCAAAGTTACGGAAAGGATAGAAAGACTTCAACGTAACTTTTTATGGGACACAGCGGAAGGAGTTAGGAAGTATCATTTAGTGAATTGGAGAGTTGTCACATCTTCATAGGAATGGGGAGGTCTCAGAGTAAAAGATCTCAAGGTGTTCAATAATGCTCTACTAGGGAAGTGGATATGGAGGTTTGGGGTGGAGGAGAATGCATTATGGAGGGGGGTGGTAGCAGAAAAGTATGGTATCTTGGAAGGTGGATGGAGGACCAAAAACATTATAACTCCGTTTAGGTGTGGATTATGGAGGAGTATTATGAAGGGGTGAGAAGACTTCAGTGGTCATATCTCGTTTAAGGTTGGGAATGGGAGCATGATTAACTTTTGGACAGATAAGTGGTGTGGGGAGAGCGAGTTGAAGGAAGCCTTCCCTAACATATATCGAGTGTCTTGCCAAAGAGAGATGATGGTCCAGCAGATCCATAGGTCACACGAGGGGGTAATTCATTTGGATTTGAGATTCAGGAGGAACCTCCAGGACTGAGAGATGGAAGAATTTCACAATTGGACTGAGATATTGTATGGGATGGATAATCCAACCAACATCTCAGATGTATGGAGTTGGCGGCGAGTGGAGAAGGTGTGTTCAGTGTCAAATCTTATTACAATTGTTTATTGGTGAGAGAGGAATGTACTTTCCCTTTTGATTCCATTTGGATACCTAGAGCACCGAGGAAGGTGTGCTTCTTTGTGTGGCTGGCGGCAAGGGGTGTGATCTTAACCGCGGAAAATCTGAGAAAGAAGAGGATCACCTATGTAAGTTGGTGCTTTATGTGCAAGAGCTCGGGCGAAACTGTAGATCATCTTCTATTGCCCTGCAAAGTGGCTACTAGTTTATGGAGGGTGGCTCTTAATGTGTTTGAGATGCAATGGGTGAGTGTCGGGCACAGTGAAGGAGGCTTTGCAAAGTTGGACTCACAAGCGGGGGAAGAGAAATCTAAGGGCATGGAGTGTTGCCCCCTTAGCAATCATGTGGGTTATTTGGAAAGAAAGAAATAGGAGGACTTTTGAAGGGGTAGAACAAGATTTTGTAAAAATGTAAAGTAGTATGTTGTCTCTAGTTTCGTTTTGGTGCACTTATGAGGTCCCTATTTGTATAGAGAATAGGATCTCTTGTTTTAGAACCATATTTTAGTGTAGGTTCTCTTCTTTTGGTATATGTCTTGTACACGGAATTTCCACAATTGTCAATAAAATTATTTACCTTATCAAAAAAAAAACTCCTATAGGATAATTCTAAGGATAAAAGCTGAAGTTGAGTGTGGAAATGAGCATGGTTCATCTGTTTTTTCTTCAAGGGATCTAATTTTTCCATCCATACAACTAAGATCCTATCTCTCTCTCTCTCAAAGTATGTTAGTTTTCTCTATTTCTTTCCTTTTCACCCTTAATGATTAGTTGATTAACTGTATTAGGACCCAAGGCTAAGTTAATAATTTAACATATAACGAAGCAAAATATATTTTGCTGCCGAAGGACAGAGAAAGACTAATTTTAAAAAGGAATATAGTAGTAAAATTTGGGCCAAATATCATATTCAGTGTTAACAGCATACAATACTTTTATGACTGGAAGTTCACCTGATCTCTGCTTGTATAACTCTCTGCAAGTAGTTTAAGTGCTGCTCCTTTGGCATTCTGCATTCTATTCAATGCCATACACCCACTAGCATCAACTATGAATATCACCTGAAAGACACAGATTCACGGAGAGCAGGATTAAGTCACTTGTGTTATTTCCATCAGTAGAAATCTCAAATATCATAACCATGGCTCTCGATATACCATTTTCTCATTAACCACAAAATTGTTATCAAATATTGAAATTTATATAACAGCTAAGGTAACAAAGGCTAGCTTTAAGTAGTCTAGTAAGAATTGAAGCTTCTATCCATACTGTGATCAAATTTCAAGATCTGCAAAGTCTGAATGAACAATATCAAATTCATAATCATGATTCTCAATGCATCATTTGTTCAGTCACCACAAATTTTCTATCAAAAATAGTAAAATTTAGATATCTATTAGGATAGCAAAGGCCAGATTTAAGAAGCTAGTTTGAATAGATGCTTCTATCCAGTGTGATTGAAGTTTTCAAGATCTGCAAGTTTCAATGAACAATATCAAGTGTGAAGTTAGTATATGTTCCATCATGCCAGTCTCTTGCTTTTTTTTTTCATGGTATCAGATGTTGTGCATTGAGGAATAATAAGAATTATAAAGAAATGTTTATTGTATTCGTTCTTTATCAAAAAATAATTATAAGGAACGTTGACATATAAGTACCTTAACAAGAACATAGCTTCAAAAGAACAGTTGTATACTTCAAGGAGGTAATCAGAATAAACAGAAAATTAACTTTACCAGAGCTCCTGCTTTGCGTGCCATTCTTTTGGCTCTCATGTCAGTTTTCTCTACATAAACCTTCCGAGTTTTTTGGATGTCCTGTGCTCTTCGTAACTTCTGATATGGCGCAGCTGCTCTTAGAGTTGCATCAACTGCCAATCTCTTCACTGGACCCTGTCTATGTCAAACATCTTTGTTAGAAAAGACAACCAAACACTAGTTTGATAAATGATAAATCGTTTGTTGTTTACTATTAAACATTAATTTGATCAATTCTGCAAGGGGAATCAATAACCCAACGAGACTAATGGAATATTAAAGGGAAAGAACCAGTAACCTTTGGAAGCATTGGCTTTATATATCGACCTCTATCTTCAGAGAAGATGACATTCTTTGCTCGTCCAGCTTTTCCGTTGCGCCTTTGTGCTTGTTGTGCAAAGAAGAGAAGTTTTTCATTCACTAATCCACCTTCCGCATCGAAAATAAACTCGTCAGGTATTTGCGGTTGCTGCTCATTTTCCTCATCTTTCTCATCTGTTAACAAATTAAAAGGTCTGGTCAAAGAGATCACTCATTCCCCTTTCCTCACTCCAGCATCTGGTTGGTCGGGGCAGAAAGGAGCAAGTAGGTAATGAACCCCCCCCCCCCCCCATCCCTCAAAAGAGAGAGAGAGAGATGAGAAAAAAACATTCCTTGTCAACAGACCTCTTGATCTTCTTCTTTTTCTTCTTCATTCTGCTCTTCTGAAGAATCTTGATTTTGGGGAGGGGGAGGGGGAGGAGGTGGCTGCTGGTTTTGCTGGTCTGGAGGGGTTTCCATTATACTTGAACGAGGGAGGATGACCAGCTCTACCTGCATCACTGGATTTGTTAGCATATATGCTGAATCACTTGCCAAGGAAAAAGTCCTCTGGATTGATGAGCAAAGCCAAAAAACAGACTAACAGATGCACCTTACTGAGATGCATGATGTGGAAGGGAAGCTGCCTTAGGGTAAGGAGTATTAGTTTACATATCGAAATGAGATGGGATGCTTATTGCCAATAGCAATTTTCAGCCAAGAAACATGTTAGAACATTGGTTCTACTATGTCGTGCATTCAGCTACCTTAACTCAACACTAATTATGATGTGTTTTCAGTATTTGGGAAGGAGTTGTATTGTTGTAAAAGGGAGAGGGTCTCATCCGGTGGTCTCAGATGACACGAGGTTATGAAATAAATAAAGTAACAAAAAAGTTATTACAACAATACAACTCATTTCCAAATACTGAAATTCAACACATCATATTAAATTGTGCACTGTTGATGAAGAAATTTGAATGTAGCACAGAACTTTATACTTTGAACCCTTTCAAAACTACAAGAAGGCCATAGTGAACACAAGGAAAATCATCTTACTAACCTCCTCATAATTTTATATGCAGAAATTTAAATTCAGCAAGGAACTTCTTTTTCCAAAAGAATCTTGTATCTCTACCAGAATCAACGCTATGAGCCCCATCGACTAAATAGTTCAGCAACAATAAGGGCACTACTCATGAAATAAGGATATGGATAATTTATGCAACAAAGAGTAAGATCATCAACTGAAGCCCTCAAAATCAAAGTAACAAACCAAGATATCCAACTACAACAACATACCCAGTGAAATCCCACAAAGTGGTGGGGTCGGGGGTACAAACCAAGATATCCAGAAGGGAGAAATTAACAAGGTCAACTGCTGCTCCTTTCTTAATTTCAAAAAAGGAAATTAATTAATATTTATGCCTCAAGTTGCTGATAAAAATTATGTTATGCTCTCCAAGTAGCATCGATTTAAGAACAAGAAACACCAAGAGACTGACAAGCATGTCTGCAAATTTTTTGCCGAGGATTGGTGTGCGAAGCCAGATATACGATATCACAATTCAGAACAAAGAATTGAACAAAACAATACTGTATCATGATACTGCATTCGATGAATAAAACGAATAATTGTTATTTACTTATCTAACAATTTGAGAATACGGTTAATGCAACATCAAACCAGCAAATACTTACAGCTTTTTTCAGGTCATCAACAGATACTCTCTCACGTCCATCTATGGCAGCTAAGCATTTGGCTACACGAGCAGCATATAGTTCAGCTCGGTGCCCCTGTTATTCGAATAATGGATAACGGAATATGTATTTACATTAGAATCAACGTAAAGAAAGCATTGAATCAGCACCAGTATTAAATGAATAGCCCTATCATCTTGTTTTCTAACTTCAAGTCAATAAAGTTTTTTGTCAAATATAAGGTGGCACCTTTAGTCAGTGTTGAGATGGTGTGAATCAAGATCAGATTGCACTTGAAAGACTTAAAGGGCAGCCTGGTGCACTAAGCTCCCGCTATGCGCGGGGTCCGGGGAAGGGCCGGACCACAAGTGTCTATTGTACGCAGCCTTACCTGTAGTATTTTCTTTAAATTACATTTTATGCTCTATTCTACCGGGACTTTGAAGGACCCTCTCACTTAAGATGTCAATAATAGAAGTCTTTCTGTGTTGGACTGATTACTTTGATCTAATGAAAGCTATTCCCAAGACTTAAGCTTCAGTATAGAGCACTTAAACAGCAATTGAGGAGGATTTCCATAATAAATACCTGACAACCACCACGGATGGCTTCCATGACTAGGTATTTTAGTTGATCTCCACTGATTGTGACATCCTTTAGATACTCCCTTGCCAAAATTATCTGCAGAAGAGCGATCAGAACATTGGTTGACTAATAGAAACAGGGAAAGTTTTCTAATAGAAGTTTTCTAATATAAACCATGTGAGCAATAATATTAATACATCACTTGAGCAAAATGGCGCCTAATAGAAGTTTTCCAACGCTTATAGGAATTTATGCATAGATAAACTGTTTCACCCCAAAAGGTTACATAGTGTAATCAAATAATTCCCTCGATAAAGCATGATGTATAGAATACAGAGTAATCAATGAACACTTGGCATCAATTGAGATGCTTGCATTAATTGCAGCAAGCTAGCAATGGTTTTTGGCCTCCAAGATCCTGTTCAAGGGCTGAGACAATGGAAAAAGGTATTCCAAGTGGTAAGACTGACAATAAGGAGCAGAAGAAAAGTACATCAGGATAGAGAAAGACAGGTGTTTAAAGAAAGCCTTTTCACATTCTACAAAGTACTTATATCATGATAATCTTCTTTTTTGGATGAAGTATATCATGATAATCTTCTGGAGCCACTTAATGATCAATGACCTAGAGTATATGTTCTCTTTTCAGCAGACAATACCTGTGTTTTTCCACTGTCTGTTTCTTCATCCACCATTTTAAAAACTTCGTTGCTACACTCCTGAAAACGTGTTGCTATGTCAACAGCTGCAACACGATCTTCAAAACTCATTGGAAGATCTGCACTGCAGTAGGATTCTATGATTATTAATTGAAGAAGACAACTGAACCTCACAGGCTTGCTAAAGCTAAAAACGGAACTTAGCTTCCCACTGACTACATCAGAGCCGAAATCTCCAGAAATAAGAGTTCATGAGGTTGAAACAAAAGGGTAAAAGCTAAGAAGATCAGGTTCAAGTATATTTAGACCTAGCCATTGGATTATTCACCTAACATAGACATGTCCTGAAAATGTTTTTGCATAGTTATTTGAAAGGAAACTTTGTACCTTAAATTAATGGCAATACGGTCCAGTAGATGTTCACAAACCGCACCCTCTTCAGGGTTATATGTAGCAATTAGTAGTGGTTTGCATGGATGGCGAAAGCTAATTCCCTCTCTTTCTACAGTATTGACTCCCTCAGTCAATACATTAAGAAGTAGGTTACTAATACCTTCATCTAATAGATTGATCTCGTCAACATACAGAACTCCTCGATGAGCTTCTGCAAGGAGGCCTGGTTGAAAGACAGTGGTTCCAGATTTCACAGACTCCTCAACATCAACAGAGCCAATCAATCTATCTTCTGTGACACCAAGCGGAATCTACAATACAAATGCATGTATGAAAATGTAAGAGACAAAAGAACCATCTCTACCTTGGAAAGTATTTAGTGCAAAATTACCTGAACAAATGGAGATTTCACTATCTGGGTCTTGATATTGCCATCAGTGTCATATTCTACTCTGTCAGCTAGCCCGTCTTCCCACCTGAAGGCTATCAACAATATTTACTGTTCGCCAAGCAAATAAAAGCAAAGACAATTACTAAGCCTAAAAAAATTGAAATAATCTGGACATCTGAAGTTTTTCCATAGGAATTGCAATGTCTAGACAAACATTAAATGAGCTAAGGTGCAAGAACTAACCACTAATGAACAGCAGGTTTCAACTTAAATGATATCAAACAAAAACAAATGATTCCTATGTTAAGGTTGAGTATAGATGCAAGCCACAAAGGCTAATGCAATCCTGCTCCAAAAACACAAACTCGCCACCTCCTCTTCATGTAAGAACATTCCTTCAGAAACAGCAACTTTTGAGAAAGCAAAGCAGCTAGGTATATAAGCTAATAGAAGATGCGATAAAACCTCAGCGTGAACTAGAAGAACATAAATTTGTAATAACTAACTTTCAAGAGTCGCGTCTTGAAGTTCTCTTGATATCTCTTTTACTTCTAATGTCGTTTCAAGAGTTCTATGTCATGGCATTTCAAATGCTATCTACAATACATAATTAATTAAAATTCAGTAAGCTTACTCTTCAGGACAGTTCGGATCAGCATTTGACGTTGCACCAACAACTACTTCAATTGGTGGCAGAATAGCATGCAACCCACGTGCCATTACCGTTTTCGCTGTTCCACGCTTCCCAGATATTGCAATTCCTCCTATCTCACGGTCAATGGCCCCAAGTAAAAGAGCAGTTTTAATAGCATCCTGCATAAAGTTGGTCCCAGAATAGATATGTTGATGAAAAACTAAGTATCCAAACATGTACAAGGGAACTATTATGCATTTACACATCAAGAGAGCATTGAATACAAAGTCAACGAGTATTGCATAGTCCAAAGCACAAAAAGTGTACGCCTTCCACAGGCTATATAACATGTCTGGAGAACATAAAAGCTGACCATACAAAAGCGAATTCTGGTTGAGAGCTGATGATAGTCATGATTAATTTTGGTTCTTAGCACCAGAGCTGTTCCATTCAACTGCTTCCTCCCTACTTCTGCATAAGCAAACCTCATTCTCCCCCTACATTTTGCCTTGTCAAAGGAAACTGACAAACTCTGTCATATCTACCCCTAGCGAGTAGCCACTTCCAAGAAACTCATTTTAATGTCAATCAACTATGCCTCAATCCCATACTAGTTGAGCCGTCTACATGAATCCTCTATATTGATTCCCCTCTATTCAGGCACATTTCCTTCCAATACTATATAAAAAAAATTATAAGTAATCAGAGATAAGCACTATATAATTTTTCTTTTAACAAATTCGGAATTTCTCTAGATTCACATTATTCCTCATACTGATACACAACTCTCTTACCGCACTAATGAAACAAAATTACTCCAGTGTCACTTGAATGTTCAATCCCAAAATTCTCCGTGTTTCATTTCACAAATTTAGACAAACTCATTTAATTAACCAACTCAGTAACAAAATTCACCAAGGCAAAAGTCACCTTAACTGAATATATGAGAGCTTCAAAGGTTAAAGCAATAACTTTAGGAAGGTTATAACTTACAAACAAGGGACTGATCCTTTAAAGAGATCCTTTTGAGGCAAATTGGTATTTATGTGGCTTCAAAACAAGCCCCACACTTGTAAATTTCTATACAACAGTATGAGATTTTAGGTTCTTGAAGCAACATTAGCACTAACTAGCAAGTTTGATGGGAGATGTAGATAAACAATTACTAGAAGTCACTACAAAGGATTAGAAGCTTATGGAATAACGCATTTGCTTAGTATTTACAGGAATAACACCAAAGGCAAATCCAATATTTATACTTGATAGGTTTAACCTTAAGATTCTTAGCTGAACCCGTCGTACTTCTAGGATTATGGGTACAAAATTCAGTATTTGTTAAATTTTAGTAGTGTTTCACGTATTCTCTTAAACGCGTAGCCAATAACTACATCTTGCACTGCATATATTTTATTAACAAGTTGAGGGCACCTAGATGTTAATCTTTGACGTTCATTAATCAACATTTGCACCAGTTAGTTCTGATGGGAGATTTAGATAAACAATTACTACTAGAAGTCGCTACAAAGCATTAGAAACTTATAGAATAGCAGATTTGCTTAATATTTACCCTGAATAACACCAAAAGCGAATCCAAGATTTAAACTTGATAGGTTCAGCCTTGCAGTTCTCTAATTGTACTTTTATTATTATGGTCAGAATTCAATAAACTTTAGAAGCTTTTCATGTATTCTGTTGAACCTGTAGATAATACACTACAACAACAACTACAACTACTACTACTACTACTACTACTACTACTACTACCACACATCAGACCCAAACAAGTTGGGTCAGTACATGAATCCCCACTTCTTCATTTAAGCTATTGTACTTTTACTATTATGGGCCAGAATTCGATATTTGTTAAACTTTAGAAGCTTTTCACGTATTTTGTTGAACCCATATCTAATACACTACAAGAACGACTATTACTACTACTACTACACCTCAGTCCCAAACAAGTTGGGATCGGCTATATGAATCCCCACTTCTTCATTTAAGCTCATTGCATATCATCTTGCACTAAATTTACTCTATTAACACGTCAACGGAACTGCAAACTATTCATAGAAATAAGTATCAAACAGTTGCAACTAAAGCAAATGTATACACTACAACAAAAGAAAACTACTACTACTGCACTATTCTGTTGAACCCGTAGCTAATACACTATAACAACTACTACCACACCTCAGTCCCAAACAAGTTGAGTGGGCTATATAAAATTATGAATCCACACTTCTTCATTTAAGCTCATTACATATCATCTTGCAATAAATTTATTCTATTAACACGCATTTGCTTAGCATTTACACGGACAAAACCAGAGGTGAATCCAAGATTTAAACTTTGATGGGTTCAACCACTAAAACTCATTGTACTTTTCACAAATATGGGTTCAGAATTCAATATTTATTGAAACTTTAGTAGCTTTTTCGTTGAATCCGTAGCCAGTACACTACAACAACAACAACAAAATCAACAACTACTACGCCTTAGTCCCAAACAAGTTGGGTCGGCTATATGAATCCCCAACAACAACAACATACCCAGTTTAGTCCCACACAGTGGGGTCTGGGGAGGGTAAGATATACGCAGGCCTTACCTCTACCTTTGTGGGGTAGAGGCTGTTTCTGTTAGACCCTTGGCTCAAAAGAACATAGTCAATGCAGAAATTCAACGAAAATAAGACAGCAAGTTATCACAATAACAAAACAAATAAAGCAACACATAATAATACACACAAAAGAGTATCGATCTATGCGAACCTAAATAATATTACAAAGAAAGGGAGAAGAGAAGATAGAGAGGCTAGTCCCCTCCACCTCTCACACACAGTGCGACAAAACTCAACTAACTACTAACCTTCTATCCTAATCCTCGACCTCCAAATCTTCCTATCTAGGGTTATGTTTTCAGACAGTTGGAGTTGTACCATGTCTTGTCTAATCACATCTCCCCAGTTCTTCTTCGGCCTACCTCTAGCCCCAGTCTCTCGCACCTCCTAACTGGCGCATCCCCACACCTCCTCTTCACATGCTCGAACCACCTCAATCTTGCTCCTCTCATTTTGTCCGCCACGGAGACCACTCCGACCTTGTCCCGTATAACTTCGTTTCTAATCATGTCTCTCCTAGTATGACCACACATCTATTTGAGCATCTTCATCTTCGCTACATGCATCTTCTGCACGTGGGCGTTCTTAACTTGTCATCATTCTGCCTCATACAACAATGCTGGTCTAACCACCACTCTGTAGAACTTACCTTTCAGTCTAGGCGACAACTTCTTATCACAAAGCACCTCGGAGGTGAGCCTCCATTTCATCCACCCTGCTCCAATATGGTGTGTGACATCATCGTCAATCTACCCGTCACCTTGTATTATGGACTCAAAATACTTGAAACTTCCTCTTTTGGGTATAGCTTGTGCCTTAATCTTCATTTCTACATGTCTCCTCCTGTGACACGTCACTAAACTTGCATTCCATATACTCCGTCTTAGTCCTGCTTAACCTAAAATCTTTAGACTATAAGGTCGATCTCCAAACTTCCAACTTATCATTAATCCTATTTCTTCATTTAAGCTCATTTCATATCATCTTGCACTAAATTTATTCTATTAATACATCGTAAGTAATACTCCCACCGTCCCAATTTAAGTGTCCTATTTTCTTTTTGGTTTATCCCAAAAGAGTGTCTCTTTCTCTATTTAATAAATTGACAATTCAAACATATTACTCCCTCCGTCTCAAATTATTTGTCGTGGTTACTAAAAGTAGTTGTGTCAGATTATTTGTCGTCTTAGAAGTTCAAAGCACAATTAATTATTGTTTTCCCGTTTTACCCTTAGTAAAATTTTATCATTAATGGATAGAGTAAATATTTAATGGAGATAGATTATAACTTAGACATAAATAAGGGTAAAAGTAATCAAATACTCCCTCCTAATTAATATTTATTAAGGGCCTGTAAAACAAAAAAGCGACAAATAATTTGAGACGGAGGGAGTACACGGCAAGTTTTAAACTACAAGATTCAAAGGACATTTTAGTACATTAATCTATTTTTATTACTTTAACTTCATGGCCCGTCAAACTAAGATACTTAAATTGGTATGGAGGGAATAAACAGTTAAAAATTGGAGCAAATGTATCATAAATCATACCTGTCCAACAACAGCAGCTAGAGGAAAATAATGTCTACCAAAAGAAACATTCTGCGGTTTCTTTTCGGGTGCATCTACAGCAATTGCTCCATTAGGTGAATCAATAGTAGCAGTTGCATTTATTTTGAGGCGAAATTTTCGCCTCGCGAAAAAAGTGGAAGATATAATTGAGCATGGTTTTAAATATGTGAAGAATGTTGAAGATTGAGAACTAGATGGCAATGTATATGTTAGAGTTGAAGAAGTAGAAGAAGAAAACACCATTTTAAAGCTTTTTTTTAGCTCAGAATTTTTAGATGAATGAAGAAGAAGAAGAAAAGAGAGTGTTATTTGGCACTTTTGAGTTTCTGTTATCTATTTTTCTATCTGGTTGGATTTTCTTTTCTTTTGTTTTTTATTTTTTCAGACTAAAGTTGCTGTGAGTATGTCATTAGTACAAGTCGGAGAAACAGACTATGACATAAATATGTAAGGCTGCCTACACTGGACACTTATGTTCCTTTCTTCGCTAAACCCCCGCACATACGTGAGCATCAGCATGTAGGTTCCAGATCCAAGTGGTAGTATCAGGCCCTTTAGCTATTGTTCTTGAGAAATGACCCGGTCTGGCCCATTCCTCAAAAGACGCTTTTACAGGATCCCTATCTATCAAAATTTTAACTTCTGGTTCCGACGAACGAATAATCATTGAGTCCTCCTCTTTTCGGACAACACATACAGGGACGAGCCAATACAGACGGTCTGATGCTTCTGGAGTTCACTTATATCGAATTGTCCAAAAGCTCATAGTGAACCCTACCCTCTTCACTCAAATAGGGACGAGCTCTATCCACTGTCCCCAGAGTTGACCGACGATGTGAAGGAGAAGAATGCTACTCTATAATCGGTACAGTCCTCTTTCTGAAAGCGCTCTGCCCAGCTTAGCGCACTACAGAATGTTCTTGTAAATTATGGCCAATACCAGGTATATAAGCAGTGATTTCAAATCCAGAGGTTAAGCGTACTCTGATAACTTTACGTAAGGCACCCTTTTGAGACAATAGAAGAAAGCACTACTTTCAAGAAGTCTAGCAAGAAGTTCCTTGCCTTACAAAGCTTTCAGTAAAGTAATCCCTTGTTACCTCTCCGTGGGTGACATAGGAGTGATTGAAGCGATTGGGACAAGAGAGTTGGAGGATGCCATTTATAGATCTGCTAACTTGAGGCCTAGCCTAGCTTTTCACGAGAGACAAGACGATTCCTACTCGCCCTACTTACTCTCTTTTTACTCTTGCCCTTCCCTTCTGGATTTGGTGAAAAAAGAAGTCATTCACCCACTCAGACACAATGCTTAGGATGGAAGAAGAATTGGCTGGTGTAGAAGGCTTATTTGTTATCGTATCCACCACATAGTTTACATACTCATACAGGCTGACTCCAGCGCCTATAGTCAGAAGCCATTGCCCAAGTCCCTTACTTGAAGGACTATCGCACTTTCAGTGGTACTGAGACTGTCCCTACCACTACCCTTTATCAAGCTGGTTTACAAGAGTTCTGGCTTTTCCAACCGCACAAACTTCTAGGGAATCAAATTTCTTTCCCCTAAACTATTTTTAAGGTCGAACCGTAAAGCGGGTTATGTGGCCAATTAGGATATGGGGGCCGGGCCCACTAAGAGTAAAGAGGTGAAGAGTGGCCAGAAATGTGCCACGTTTTTTAGGGGAAGAATACACCCAAGCTTTTGAAAGTCAAAATTGATTTTTTTCTTTAAAAAAATAATAATATTTATTTTAGAGAGTTGAAGGGTGTTTAGTCAAGTTTTTAGCAAATAAAAATAAATGTTTTTAATTAATTTCAGAAATTATGCTTCAGAAGCGTTATTTTTCCATCTAAGTACTTTTGAAATTTTAGTTACACAAATTGTTCCTCTAATATTGACAAAAATAATTTTTAAATTGATTAGGCTAATATTATTTGTTACTCTCAAAAAGTATCTTTTCGAAAGATACTTCTTACAAAAAACATTTATCAACATAGTAAATTTTGAAAATTGGGTCAAACAGGCTATAAGTTGTACGGGACAACTTGGTTCATATATCAGTTATGTGGAATTTATAATAGTCCCTCTTTTTTTTTTAAATTCTCTTACTTTCCTTTTTAGCCCGTTTCAAAAAAAATATTTCTTTTCTATTTTGACAACTCTTTCTTTCCAACTTTTCACATTACATGTTTAAGATCACAAGATTAAATGTTATTTTTATACATTCAACACATCTTTAATTTAAGATAACAAGATTGAAAAGTCTTCTCTACTTTTTAAAATATTGTGTCAAGTCAAAATCAGACAATCTTTTTTAAAATGAGGGAGTAATAGAATTGTTAATACCATGTCATGTGGTAAGTAATATTGTTATTACGCTTATTACCCCATTAAAAGAATTCATAGATTTATGCATAACTTAATGTCAATATTACTTAATACCACTACACCAACATTGTAGTATTTAGTTATTCAGTGATTACTTTTTCTTATGCGACCATCCAAACGCTGAATTATCTTACGTGAGGTTTCATGCTAGGATTAATTATTCCAAACCATCAACCAAATGTCCGTAAGTGATAGGAACATGGATAATACATAATTAGCACCTCGACCTTCTCCATAATTGTCAATTATACACCTAAACTCTATTGTTTCTGCTCTATCAGTATCTATGAACTTTCTCACATGAAAATGCAGTAATACTTTTTCTCTTTCACATGAAACGAAGTGCAATTATAAAAGAACATAAGATTATATATCCATGCACCGTGTCGAAATACTGGGTCCGATTGAACCCGTAGCTAATAAGCTACATCTGCCATTGGGTACATCAAGGGACAAAAATAGGCCATTTAACCGACTCATTATCTAGGCATTAACTATACACAAATCAAAATACACAAAAAGAATTTCCAAAATGTCAAAACCTAAAGCAATTTAGATGACTAATCTCGTTCCCCCAACAAAGACTCGAGCAGAGCAGCCTCTTCTTCCTGCGAAATGAGAGATCACTATTAGAACATTCATTAGTTGAAAATATTTAATATGTTAACCAAAGTATAATGTATATACCACTAAGGCATTAAATTCAGTCTCCTCGTCTATGGCGCTGATGATGGCCGGGTCTTCCAAGAGTTCCTGTTGCAGGAAAATACACACACTTCAACGTAGACCCTAACTGGGGAAAATCAAGCTAAGAGAAAAATGTACGATCAAGAAACAGCGGCAACGATTAGCTGACAGAAATAAGCTGCCCTAAGGAACAAAGATTTTTTAATATGGGCGTATATGCAGATAAGCATGCGTTTGATTTACCACTTTAACCACCATGCTGTTCAGCCGTTCCCCAATTTTGCTTCATGGCACCTTTCTTCAGTAAAACAGGTGCCTTATCTAAAATTTGTCTACCTCCGATTTCATAGAGGTTGACACGTTTTGTGTAGTACCTTCTTTAATCTATCAGATAGCACCTTAGCAATAATAATCTTATAAATGTTTCTAACTAAACAAGTCCATAACCTTTGATGTTTTCTGCTTCACCCTTCTTCGGACTTGATTGCAAAGGCTCAAAAGATTCAATGATTGTTGCTGGTAGCCGGTCGATAAGCAGCAGCTACAGGACGATAAGAGACAGTTTGAAATTCACAGAAAGCTTGTATTGTCTCCATAACATCACCTTAGCTTCTCTCTTCCCTCCCCTTAGGGAGTTGAGAAAAAAACAGAATGTCACTAGATTGAATGAACATGGTAAGAACTTTTCTAACTGACAATCCAGTCGCAACGCCGCCCACATCTTCTGTACACTTCTATGGTTTTAACAAAGATTCTCCCAATTCGCGGTAGCTTGTCGATAGAACTTTATATAGGAGTCCCCTTTTTACGACCATGTCCTACATGTTTGTCTACAACATGTTTCTAAAATTATAGCTTAATTAGCTCTCCCTTCAGCTTACTTTCTCATTTTTTCATCCTCCGTTAGTTGGCTACTTGGCTCTCTCCCACCATTTCTAAATCCACCAACTCAGTCATGGACTACCTCATATATTGAAGTTCTCATTTTTGTAACGAATCAAGTGTGAACATAAAATAACTCATATACTGTAGCAAGAGAAAGATTTGTAGCAAGAAATTGCTATTGAAAAGATTTAAACAAGCCATGACGGGAATTTCAATGCTTACATCGTCAGCAATCTGCAATTGACCATCTTTGTCCTGCAATAATAAGTTACACAAAGGAGTTTTCATAAAATTACAAAGACAAGGTGAAATAATATGCAAATTATCAAAATTAAAACACGTGAAATTAACAGAAGGTGAAACCAGCAAAGCATACTGGACATAATAAAAGATGAATTAGTTTTTAGAATTAGAGATGAAACCAGAGCTTCTATATACAAATGATAGATGACTCTTTACCTTCACTGCAACAAAGAGAAGTGGGTCCGAAGGGGTATAAATCATATAGTGGGAGCCATCCTGTAGAAAGGAAACAATATCAAGATACATGAGATGACATTTTGGCAACGAAGTACGTACTGCTTAATATGAGGGACAGAAAGACAGCTTTTGAGCTGCTTAGGAATTCATTAAAAATCATGAACAGTGACAATAAGAATCAGAACTGACTTGGAGGAAAAAGCTAGAAGATGGGAATCTTACAAAATGCAAAACAAAAAAAAGATTCAAAAATTTTAATGCAAAATGAGTATTAATAACAGAGATAATTTTACTCCAATTTTAGAGTGTTAATCATGGAGAAGAGTAAAGGATATTATTTTGACAGAGATGAAGACACTGAGCCCTTTTTTGAATGCATTATACTAGTTAAGCGCTAGGTAAATTAACCAGTTGTTGGCGTCACTTTTTACCGATTATTAGTAGCCATGCAGATACTGCATATACTCTCATTTACAAGAGTTGCAATTGTAAAAAAAATGAGAACAGTGAGAACCAAGTATGACTCAAGCATGTCTGACAATAGAATTTGAAAGGAAAAAATCTAAGAATGCTTATTGCAAAAAGAGATACTTTGATGAAACATGACAAGATTAGTGTGTCACTCCAACAAATCACCTCTACTGAGATATATATGTATGAAGATATACTAATTGAAAGAGTATGTATAGAGAGATACAACCTTTACATCCATTTTAATTTATCTTCTTATTGAAAAAAAGAAAGAAACAGGGGTAAATGTTTCTTTGGTCCCTCTGTTATATGCATTCTCTACTTTTGATCCCTCTATATTCCGATTTTGCACTTAAATAGTTGTTTACGCTGGCAATTTTTTATCAAATTGATGTCGGCATCTGTCAGATCTAATGGGATTTTTTATTTTTTTTCTAATTTTTAGTTTGGATGATCAGTGATCTTTTTTTCTCTTACCAAATTTTACAAAAGCAACTGAGAAAGGTAAGACATAACAGAGGGTGAAAATCATGAGAGCCCAGGTTTCAAATCCTAGTAGAGACAAAAAAATTATGTGGTTTCTTCCCATCTGCCTAAGCCTTAGAGGACAGAGTTACCCGGTTCTTGTACTAGTGGGAGATAGTAGTTACCTGATGGAATAGTCAAGGTGTACCCAAGTTGGGCTAACCCACCATTGCTATCAAAAGATGAAGACAGAGTAGAGCTCTACACCTTCCCTTCTCTCCCTCTTGCCCCTGCCCTCTTTCTCCCCTCTCTTTAACAAACCATCCCTCTCACCCCTGCAACACTCACTATCATCGACCACCCCCAATCTCTCTACCGCACCACCTCCCTTCCCTCTCTACATCATTGACTGTTTCCCAAGTCCAATTCTTCCTTCCCTCTAGACTCTACTGCCTCACCCTCTCAGTACCAACCCTAGAAGGCCCGCCCCTTTCTTCCTTAACCTATAAGTAGAGTGAGGTAGGGGCATGTGTGGTTATTCTGTTCTGCTTTCTCTATCCCCGATAAGGCACATTTGTCTCAAAAATTAGTCAGTTGTACCAGTACATGTGCTTTGTTTTCGAAATCAAAGAACATTTATTGTTATTTCTTTTGGAAAAAGAGACCAGCTTGTTCGTGGAAAAACAAAAATCAGCGAAAAGGTTGTTCTCTAAAACAATTCTTCCAACACACAAAATCAGTTCTTCCAAAAGTTCAAGCATACATTATTTCACAAAAAACAGAAACAAAAAGAAACTGCATTCTAATCTTTAATGCCCCTAAACATGCAACAACAACAAGAACAACCAAGTGAAATCCCATAGAGTGGGGTCTGGGGAGGGTAGAGTGTATGCAGACCTTACCCCTACCTTGGGGGGTACGGAGGCTGTTTCCAATAGATTTAATGCCCCTTAACATGGTTTTATAGAAATGGAAAAGAACTATCAACTGAAAAATCATTAGAACCAATAGATTGATGTTGAAACTTTAAAGTTTCCATTATCAATTTGAACAAAAGAGTAACTTCAAAAATTTGAAGGTTCTTATGCAATCAGCTAATAGAGGACAAATTGAAGATAACATATAGCAAACGGATAAAAATGGGCTTTTACCAGCAATCAAGAAAAATAAAAAGGAGCAATAGTTGCCACAAGTTGAAGTGCATAAGTTACACCAAGAGAACACATTATTGTTTAATTTTTATTCCAGCTTAACAGTGATCATTTAATACAATGGACAGTTGATAAATTACCATGTGGAAGCATGTAACTTCTATGCCTTCACTTGGCAAGCCATCTACGTCCTCACCATCATCTGAAAAAGTGCAACAACCTTTAGAAACAATTGAGCTCTGTTGGATATTATCCAAAAGAAAACTTATGAACTACAAATGATACATTAGGGTCAAACAAAACAAGCTTCATTCTAACATACTATGGACTATGACCCATCATGACAGATCCAGATAAGAACACAAAAGAATTGATCAGGTGAAAGTCCACAATTCACCAATGAGTTGAAAACCAAAAATTCGTAGACAAGGCATTGCACTTTGCATGGACTCTTCTCTGTAAGGATCGACGTCACAAGTTTAAACCCCTAGTGCCTGCCTTCCACAACATCTAGCACCCCAAAAAAGAAATCCGAACATTCCCAAATTAGTGGGTGGGTGGATGGGGGGGGGGGGCACAGGCCACAAAAGAACTCAAGCTTGGACTATGGCCCTTTGAAATCGGAAGACCTAAATTTTAGCTGTAAGTAAATCTGTGGTTCCTCACATTTGGTTGGTTCTGCATCGCATAGTGATACTGCACAACGCTGTTACATAGTGATACCAAATCAAAAGAGAATATAATGACCTAAGTTCTAAACCAACTAGGAAACATAGCTAAAAGCAAAGCTAATGAATCAGATCTGAATTTTATTAATCACTGTATGAACTAAACAGTAACATGTGAATTGTCCATGAGCGGCAACACTTTTTTTTTCCCCTTTATCAGATTTTATCTAGTAGGAATATCACACGGCTTAAGGTTAACATTAACATCTAAATCACTAAATAATAGTGCGAAGTCAACCACTAAGAATAATAATCATCATGAATGCATGTTAAAGTTGCACCAGCAACTAACAGCGACATCTGTGTTAAGTCGTACTTCATCTTCAATCGAAACTTTATAACTTGAAAGAAAGAAAAAAGGGGGCAATGAATTTTGGGATTGATTTAGCAAACAAAGAAATGAAAGTATCTAGCATGAATATTAATTCCTTTTTATTCTAATATTTAACACAGAGAAAAGGTCGGAACAGCTTTAGCAATACTACCTCCGGTCCATTTTAATATTGTTTAAAGTTTTGACACACTCATCAAGAAAACCTTTTAATGGCATTGACTATAAGGATCATTTGACTATGTTACCCTTTCTATCTCTTAGAATTACTCTTTAGCTCTCCTAAGTCTTTTTAAATCATTCATTAGAGTAGGGGAAGATTTGGAGAAAAATAATTAATTCAGTCTTGCTTTCCTAAAATGACACTTATTTTGGACCAAATTTGAAAGACAGCCAACATTTAAATTGAACCGGAGGTCGTAACAATATTGACTGCAGTAACACGCAGCTTATGAAGACAAGAAAATTGCCTGTTCTAAATTCAAATATGTCATCCTCTGTGTAGCAACATCCTCCCCGTGCTGTATAACAGAATCTGATACAAAATAGCTAGATGACATCAGAACACATAAAATGAAATCAGATTTTGATACATGCAAGGAAGATAATTGAAATAAAAGAACAACCAGACTTGAAAATCGAAGTTCTAGAGATTGTACCCACTGTACACCAGATGCATGTGTATCTTGGCTAGAGCATAGGCTGCAGTGGGTAGGATAGCTTCAACTTCGTCATCGCTCACCTACAAAAATGGCATATAAATTAATAAAAATTAATTATGATATGATTATAATATGTAAAACTATTTGTGCCCTTTTTTCTTAATTCTAACAGGTGGGTGCATTCTGTGTTCCGACTTTTTTCCCAGATGGGCATCAGTAGATAAATAAAATAGCATTAAAAGCATTCTTTAGTCGGAAAAACAAAGAAAGGTATCCAGCTCATGTTACTATTGGAACCAGAAAGTACATGGAGAACTTTGATATGTGTGAAGATATGGCCATTGGGCCTAACTCAATCCCGAAAGCTAGGTCATGAGGGGAGGATCGCTCAAGACCATATAAGGAGACGACAACTAATTTCCTCAACCAATGTGGAACTTAAGATTCCCCCCACATGCTTAGGACTCAATTGAAGTGTGGATTACGGGGGCCCAACATTGAGAAACACAACAATATGCATCGAGGGGTCTGGCTCTAATACCATGTTAAGATATGTCCATTGGGGCTAACTCAACCCCAAAAGCTAGCTCATGAGGGGAGGATAGTCAAAGACCATATAAGAAGACCACAATTCATTCCCTCAACCAATGTGAGACTTGACAATATGCAAATGATAAACAATTGTTGAGTATGTTATGCTTCGGCATATTGATCAGTTATGGTATCCATTAACTCACACAAGCTTCTCTCCCTTCATCCGTTTTGAATTTGATTTGAAATGGATCCCTCTTAACATAAAGACAAGGCTTTATCATACTTAGGATTTCATGAACTAAATGAAGGGACGTGTTGCAACCCTAAGATAAAGGAAATTAAAGTGTTCCTCTTTATAATAGTGAAAAGAACAGAAAAGCAGGGGGTGGGGGTGGAGAATCCACTTGTTACTAGGGAAAAGAACGAAAAAGAAAAAGTAGAGAGAGGAGAGGAGGAGGAGTGGGGCAAACGAATATTATCAACTTTTACTATTACAAGGAGCAAAGACAACCCAAAACATTAGAATAGGATATTCAGGTAACCAATTCCTGAATTCTCAAAAGGAAGCAGGTTAGTTGCCAATTTAGTATATATTAAATCCATTTGAACACTGATCATTTGTTAAGAAAGAGAAATGAGATAGACAATCAAGATTCTCTCTAGCATGTTTCCACAAACACAACAGAGATTCAAGTTTAGTACAGACATACAGCAGCCCACCCCTCGACATTTGTGCTCTTTAAGATCTGAACAGGCCTGCAGAGACAAGTACATATATTTAATGAACTACCAGAAAAAGGAAAATATATCAAATGATAACTACAAACCTCACTTACATATCAACAGGACAGAGTAGTAGACAATCATCTCCTCGCGTACTTTTAAAAACCCTCCTGATGACGCATTCCAATGGGAAATTGTTGGTAGAATCAACCTGTGGCTGAGCCCTTTAGATAACTAAATTGATGGAGATAAAAGAGAACGAAAACTACAGAAGAAAATACACTAGCACATGAATTAATTGTAATGTGACTGAGGAAGTTGCTCATATAAATCAATTTTGAGATGATTTTGCACCTACGAAAAGTCATCTTAAGTGGTTTCATACAGTGAAATATGATTAAGAGGTAACAGACGTTATGCGTCCACAAAAACGCTTTCAACTTTTGGGAAATTCAAAACCAAGCACTGCTACACGTGCATTTTCTCCTCCCTTTTGTAAGAAGCTACTAAATCCTATAAGAACCTTTTACTTGCAATACTGTCCTTAACAAAAAAATCCTATAAGAACCTGAGCCTGGACCTCAGAACAGATAAGCTGTTTTAAATGTAATACTGTCCTCACTAGAGCACTCTGCTACACCTTCGTTAGATTTAAAACGACCTGCCAATCTCTCTTATTTTTCTTACATCAAAAGAAAAAATAAAAGGAGGCAAGACAAAAAAGAAAGAACTGCCTTTTTGCTCCCTGTCATCAGGTCTTTCCCCTCAATGAACTCTTGCATTCCTCATATTGACATACAGTGCCGAAGGTATGTACTGTAGCAATTATGTGTTGAGTTTTCTCCAGATTCAAGTAGTATTTTATTCCCTTTTCAGTTTAATTGAAGACTCTAGGGCCACTACAATGACTTTACTTGATTGTTACCCAGAAATTACCCTTATCTTGTTAGACCAATTAAATATGTCTTCCTATCCGCTTTGTGGTTCAAATAAAAAGGTATCCGAAAATTCAATTTGCTAACTGGAATTCCTGCAAGATGTTTCAACATGAAACGCGACGACTTTGGGAAGTATAAATTGATATAACAATGGCCAAATCTCAAACTTAGGCCTATAGACATGTTCCATATTTGAGATTTATTCATCCTTTTTTGTTCTCTGGTAAAGAAGAAATTGTACAGTGTGCATTTGACATTCCAATGGACGTAAGAATGAAAAGTCAATATATCAAGTCACCATCCGTCAAGTTTTTCTAGGAGGAGAGTAACTTGAATGTTTCTTTTAGCTGCAAGTTCTCTGGGTTCCTAATGTACTGCTTTTCTATGAGACTGCAACTTGAAATCACATTCGATTTAGACAAATCTACTTCAATATCACAGTTTTAGTTTGCTCTAACGTGTTTCTTTTTTTACTCTAAATTATGTGTAATACATTACTTCTTGAGAAGGCCAGAATGCTAATTTCAGGATCCCGAAATTTATAAGTAAAAGATGTGGGAATAGAACTGAAAAAATTTCCACAAATTCTCCATGCCGGCTTTTACAGGGGAATTGCCCTTCTTGTAATTTACTTTATACTTTTTTGTCTTCTAGACACTATTTAAATCACTCAATAATAGATAATCCTAATATGAAATGTTTTGCAGGAGGTTTATGTTCATCAGAAAGATACAGTATTGCATCGGTTAACAGCTAGTTACTGATTATTTATGGTCTTTTTAATTCATGATTAATGTAGTTTTATCAGATTGACAACTATTAGGAAATCATTCCCAAACACAGTTACTTGTCACTCAATTGGCAACATTCTCTAAGGCGTTAAGGTGATGTAAGTAATGTTAATATTCTTCAGTCATTCACTACTTGATTTGCATGTTTTAAGCTTCCATAATTTGCAATTTCATGGTTCCTAACGGATACTATTTTACCCTAATCAACCGACTTTCTCGAGAAAGATCTTTAAAAGCAGAAAAGAGAGAGAGAGAGAGAGAGAGAGAGAGAGTTCATACTTCTAGCCGGTTATTTTACCTTTTCCGCCACAACATAAACATATAGCACCATTTCTACAGATTTGTCCGTATCAGAAATCAGATACTGTGTCATGTACAACGGGCATTTCCAAATACATTTTAAGTTCATATACACTGAGCAATGTAAATATTTTACACTATCATTGTAATTCAACATACTCCAACAGGTTATACTTCTTCTTTTCTTAGTTAACAATCTATGTTTCTTGTTTAATCATCTCGTATCTAGAACCTACTAGCCCGAGTGCCCGACTAATCCATATTCCCGTCGTATATAGGCGCCCTATAAGGCTTTCATTCCTCAAGCTCGAACCCAAGACGTCTCTAAGGGTGGAGCAATCTCATCTATCCAACCACACCCACCTTGGTGTTAGTTGCACATATTTACCTGAAATTTTCTTTTAAGTGACCTAACACTCTGTGCATAAAACTTAAACTCCACATACACTGTAATGTTAATTAAAGTGTAGCAACTTATTAAACTTCACATATACCGTAATATTAACTATAAGTTTAGCAGCTTAGCATACATATACACAAAAGTATTGTTACAGAATATTGTAGGAAGATTGTAAATATATTATATTACCTTGTATCATAAGAGAGATCTGTAGGAATCATAGAAGATCTGTAGGATATTTTCTTACTTTTGATAGACCCTCTTGCATCTATAAAAAGCATGTAACTCTGACATAATAGAAAACAAGCAGTTTTGCTAAACTACATGGTATCAGAGCCACTAGGGCTCAAGATCTTGGTTAAAAAAAAACTCGAAACTTTCTGGCATCTTGGGAAAAGGTTTCTGCTATTTGGGTCAGGCAGAATACATCTGTGCTTGCTGTCCCGGCATCGCATCATCAGTTCGAAGTGTTCCAGGTTGTTTTCTGGTGTTAACTCACTGTTTGGAAAATTTTCTCTTCACTTCAGGTTCGCTTTTGCCTTTGCATCTGCGACTTTAAATCTGGAAACTTGTTTTGTGCTTCTGCGGCTGCTTGGTTCTGTTTGGGTGTCGATTTATTGCTTTTGTCAACCAGTTTGGAGTCATATTGTTGATACTTTGCTCTTCTTAATCACTTTCTTGGCTAAACACTAGTCACAATGTCTGAGGATAAATCTGCCGTGACTGAAATTGTTCCAGCATTATCCAAAATTACAGATTATAAATTAAAAGGGTCTAATTATTTAGACTGGAGTAGAAAAATCAGGGTCTACTTGCGTAGTGTTGAAAAGGATGGCCATCTTATCCAAGATCCTCCAACTAATGAAACTAAAAAGGCTTGGCTAAGAGATGATGCTAGACTACTCTTGCAAATCATAAACTCTATTGATAATGAAATAGTTGGTTTGGCTAATCACTGTGAGTTTGTGAAAGAGTTAATGGATTATTTGGAGTATCTATATTCTGGCAAAGGTAATTTATCTCGGATTTATGAAGTTTGTAAGGCTTTCTATCGTTCTGAGAAGGAAGCTAAGTCACTCACTACATACTTATGGAGTTCAAGAAAACCTATGAGGAACTGAATGTACTTCTACCATTCAGTACTGATATCAAAGTGCATCAAGCAGGGAACAAATGGCAATAATGTGCTTTTTAGCTGGACTCCCCTCTGAGTTTGAGACTGCTAAATCACAGATCCTCTCCAGTTCTGAGATCACCTCTCTCAAAGATGTTTTCAGTCGAGTGTTAGCGCACGGAGAGTACTCCATCCAATCAGCAGACCAATGCCCTTGTTGCAAAAGGAGGAAGAAATGATGCAGGGGGTGGAACAATAACAATAATGCAGGGAGATGGAACAATAACAATAATGCGGGGAAATGGAACAATAGCAATGATACAGGGAGATGGAACAGTAACAATGATGGAGGGAGGTGGAACAATAACAACAACAATAATGCCGGGAGATGGAACAACAACAAAGGAGGAGATAGTGACAATATTTGTCACTACTGTAAGGAACCCGGGCACATAAAGCAAAATTGTAAGAAATTGCAGGCTCACAACCAACAACTTCAAACTGCTGCTGTTGCTGCTGCTTCTAGTTCACCCTCAACTGTTACAATCTCAGCCGATAATTATGCCTTTATCAAAGTATCAGGAATCAAGGAATGTCCACTCCAGCCCCTGCCCTTGCTGAGTCAGGTAACAAATGTCTCATTTCTTCCTCAAACAAATGGATCATTGATTCGGGTGCCACATATCACATGACAGGTAATCCCAAAATTTTCTCGAAATTCCAGTCACATAAAGCACCATCCTCTGTTACCATAGTTGATGGGTCCAGTTATACCATTGAGGGATCTAGGACTGTTAACCCCACTTCATCTATTACCTTGTCCTCTGTGCTTGATTTGCCTAGCCTAGCCTTTAATCTGATTTCCGTGAGTAAACTTACCGAAGACCTAAATTGTTTTGTCTCATTATTTGCCGATCATTGTCTTTTTCAGGATCTTATGACAAAACAGATTATTGGTAAAGGACATGTATCATACGGTCTCTACATTCTTGATGCATGGTCGCCTCCATCAGTTGCTTGTTCCAGTATCTTCTCGTTGTTTGAAGCACATTGTCGATTAGGACATCCTTTTCTACCAATTTTGAAGAAATTACGTCCTCGGTTTCATAATGTACCTTCAATAGAATGTGAGTCTTGTCATTTTGCAAAACACCATAGAAGCTCGTTAAGTCTTAGAAATAATAAACGAGCTGATTTTGCTTTCGAATTAGTTCATTCAGATATTTGGGGACCATGTCCTATTGTGTCTAAGACTGGGTTCATATATTTTGTTACTTTTGTGGATGATTTTTCCCGAATGACATGGATTTACTTAATGAAAAATCGTTCTGAGGTGTTCTCCCATTTTTGTGCTGAGATTAAGACACAGTTTAATGCTTCTATACATATATTGAGGAGTGACAATGCTAAAGAATACATGTCAGCATCATTTCAGAACTACATGAATCAACATGGTATTCTTCATCAATCTTCCTGTGTGGATACACCCTCTCAAAATGGAGTGGCTGAGAGAAAAAATAGACATTTGCTTGAGACTGCTCGTGCTTTGTTGTTCCAAATGAAAGTACCAAAGCAATTTTGGGCGGATGCGGTATCCACAACTAGCTTTTTAATTAACCGCATGCCATCCACAGTGCTTAATGGTGATATTCCTTATGGTGTTCTCTTTCCTAATAAGCCATTATTTCCGTTAGAGCCAAGGGTGTTCGGGGGTACATGTTATGTTCGTGATGTGCGACCCCATGTTACTAAACTAGATCCAAAGGCCTTGAAGTGTGTCTTTTTGCGATATTCTCGCATACAGAAGGGTTATCGATGCTACTCTCCAACCCTTAACAAATATATGGTGTCGATAGATGTGGTATTCTCTGAGAACATGCCATTCTTTTCCTCTCCTGACACTTCTTCCACTCAGGGGGAGGAAGAAGAATGGCTAATCTATAAGATCAGAGCTCAGAACACCATAAGGAAGTTCCCTCTAGTACCTCTGCTGTTGAGCAGACGGCTGAAAATGTGTCTTCTAATGTTCCTCCTGCTCCACCAAAGCCGTCGAAAGTTCAAGTTTATTCCAGGCGACAAGTGACCAATGATACATGTCTCGCACCAACTCTTTCGTCATCAGATCCTCCTCCTGTCAACCCTTCTCTAGTAGATAATCTTGACATTCCCATTGCTCTTCACAAAGGTAAACGTCAGTGTCAATCAGCATATTTTATTGCTAACTTTATCTCATATGACCACTTGTCTCCTGTGCTTTGCTCTTTGATTGCTTATCTAGATTCTATCTCTATACCCAAAACAGTTAGGGAAGTTTTGAGTCACCCTTGGTGGTATGCTGCAATGCTTGGGGAGATACATGCGCAAGATGAAAATCACACTTAGGATTTGGTGGACTTATCAAAAGGGAAGAAGGTCGGGTGTAAATGGATTTTTGCAATCAAAGTAAATCCTGATGGCTCTGTGGCCAGACTTAAAGCCAGACTGGTGGCTAAAGGATATGCTCAGACTTATGGGGTGGATTATTCCGATACTTTTTCTTCGATGGCCAAACACATTTCTGTTCGCTTGTTTATTTCTATAGCTGCTTCTAAGAAGTAGCCGTTGCATCAGTTGGATATCAACAATGCATTTCTTCATGGTGATCTCCAAGAAGAAATGTATAATGAGCAACCCCCGGTTTTGTTGCTCATAGGGAGTATGGGAAAGTCTGTCACCTGAAGAACTCCTTGTACGGTCTGAAACAGAGTCCTCGTGCTTGGTTTGGAAAATTTAGTGAGATAGTTCAGGAGTTTGGACTTACTAAGAGCAAATGTGATCATTCGGTCTTCTACAGACAATCAGCAGTTGGTATTATCCTTCTTGCATTCGAGGTATTATCCTTCTTGCATTCGGTCTTCTCTCAAATCATTCTCGCATTCGAGGTTTCACATGAAAGACTTGGGACAACTGAAATACTTCTTGCGAATAAAAGTAAGTAGGAGCAAGAAGGGAATATTTCTATCTCAAAGGAAGTACATCCTTGACCTGCTTGAGGAAACTGGAAAGTCGGCAGCCAAGCCTTGAAGTACTCCAATGGTTCCTAATATGCAACTAACCAAAGATGATGGTGATCCCTTTGATGATCCAGAGAGATACATGAGATTAGTTGGGAAATTAAATTATCTTACTGTAACTCGTCCGGATATTTCTTTTGCAATAAGTGTTGTTAGCCAGTTCGTACCTACCGTCAAACATTGGGCAGCTTTGGAACAAATTTTATGCTACTTAAAAGGAGCCCCTAGACTTGACATAGTATATAGCAACTGGACATACTCGCATTGAGTGTTTTGCAGATGCTGATTGGGCTGGATCCAAGATTAATAGAAGGTCTACTCCTGGCTATTGTGTCTTTGTGGGTGGGAATTTGGTATCATGGAGAAGTAAGAAACATAATGTTGTATCTCGATCCAGTGCAGAATCCGAGTATAGAGCTATGTCACAATCCACATGTGAGATTATGTGGATACATCACCTTTTAAGTGAAGTTGGGTTGAAGTATTCTACACCAGCAAAACTTTGGCGTGATAATCAAGTTGCCCTTCATATCGCCTCGAATCCAGTGTATCGTGAAAGAACTAAGCACATCGAGGTGGACTGTCATTTTATTCGTGAGAAGATTCAAGAAAACATGATTTCCACAAGCTATGTAAAGACGGGAGAGCAACTAGTTGATTTGTTCACAAAGGCGTTGAATGGCGCTCGAGTTAATTATCTGTGTAACAAGTTGGGCATGATCAATATATATGCTCCTGCTTGAGGAGGAGTGTTACAGAATATTGTAGAAAGATTGTAACTATATTACATTACCTTGTATAGCTAGTTAAATCATAAGAGAGATCTGTCGGAATCATAGAAGATTTGTAGGATATTTTCTTACTTTTGATAGACCGTCCTGCATCTGTATAAAGCATGTAACTCTGACATAATAGAAAACAAGCAGTTCTGCTAAACTACAAGTATTATCAGTAGAAAGAAAAGAAAATGGTAACCCGTGTTAGTGCACATATTTACCTGAAATTTGTTTTTGAGCCGAGGGTCTATAGAAAACAGTGTCTCTATCCCACAAAGGTAGAGTTAAGGTCTGTGTACATCTATACTTTCCGGAACCCATTTCTCTACCTCACAAAGGTAGGGGTAAGGCCTGCGTACATCCTACACTCACCAGACCCACTTGTGTGATTACACGGGTAAGTTGTTGTTGTTGTTGTTGCTGCTTTTAAGTGACCTAACAATCGGTGCATATAACTTAAACTCCACATATACTGTAATGTTAATTAAAGTGTAGCAACTTAAACTTCACATTTACCGTAATATTAACTACTGTTTGTTTAGCAGCTTAGCATACAAAAAACAGGGTAACACGGTGCACTAAGCGCGGGTACACCTAGCAGCTTAGCATACATATACACAAAAGTATTATCACTAAAAAAACAAAAACAAAAAACTCACAATTGTAGCAATACGCTTGTTGGAAGCCATGAGAACTCTACCCTGCTCATCTAAAACAAATCCAGCTGGTGGTTTAGGTAACGGCAAAGGATGATAACGTTCAGATGACTGTTGTAACCCTTTTTCTTCAACTTCAACATCAATTTCACCAACATTGGCGTCAAAATTAGACGGTTTATTTTTCTTCTTAGTATTCGGAGATGTACGTTTCTTCACTGGTCCAGTTTGTTGCTTCGCTGCGAAGCAAGATAACGATAATCTGAATGTATTTTTTCTGTAATTGTTTGAATAAATAGTTGGTATTGGAAACAGAGGGGTAATTTTGGAATTTGGGAAAATTGCAGAGAGATTTGAAGGAGATGAAGAAGAAGCCATTTTTGTTTTGCTCTTACAGAGATGATAACATTGGCTCAGATATTTTATAGGAGGTCTAAAAGGGGAATTGATATAATTGAAGGTCCCATTTACACATAAAAATTATTCACTTTTTTCCCGAAAATTATCACTTTTTTCGAATAAATATTATTTGTAAAAATTATGATTCAATTTCAATTTTAAAAATTTTGGTTTCTATGGCCAAACGCCTACGAAAATTATCAAATTTGCTCCCTTACTATTCGAAATTAATCATTTTTGCCCTCGTACTTTTTTTCTTAATATAATGGTATCCTTTGTTGGAATATTTTCTTGACTATTATAATATTATTTTTATGTATAGCGGGAGCTTAGTACTTATAAGTATTATTTTTATAACGAACATACGAAAGAGGGTCAACAATGCCTTTAATGTATTATAGGTGGCTGAGAAAATTTCATAACATATAAGAAATGATTCAAAATTAGAAATATTCTTCTTTTTCTTTTTAGTTTATTTGGAGATGCACGGTTTTTCACTGATCCAGTTTGTTGCTTTGCTGCAAAGCAAAACAACGATAATCTGAGTGCATTTTTTCTGTAATTGTTGAAATAAATAGTTGGAATTGGAAACATAGGGATAATTTGGGAATTTTGGAAAATTGCAGAGAGATTTGAAGGAGAAGAAGAGAAGGAAGTCATTGTTTGTGTTTGTGTTTGTGTTTGTGTTTGTGTTTGTAAGATTGTATTAATCTCCTTTGGAAGTCTTTTTCATTAATATAAATATATATAATATATGTACAATGTGAAATTCTAATCTTATATTTACCATAATTATACGCGGTGAATATATATTGAAATATTCACTAATATTTAGTCTTTTGGGGGAGAGGGTATAGGGAACTTTCAGATTGGGTTTCAGTCTATGCATTCTGAACAACAACCATATAATCTTCATGTTGAATTCATATGTAAAGTAATATGATATATTTAATGTGCTCGGTATCATCAGTTATACACTTGATCAAAATGGAAGTATGATCTGAACAGACCACTTATTCTATGAGTTGTAGCTCTTAGTTCATCTCATAAGATTCTTTTGAGATATTCATCACATAGTATAGACAGTATTTTGATGGAGCAGTTGTGATAATAATGTTAGTAACCCAATATTTATTTGGATTTATCAATTTTTCTTGAGTTAGTCATAGGTTCTTGATTAAACATGTATGAGAATTTGTATTATCGTTTAATAACTTTGAGTTCAGCAACACTTAGATATCCTATGTCCTTAATATTTCATGAATGTTATTAATCATGGAGAATATTAGGTCTAGAACCTTTTGTACTCTAGAAGTGTTCCTTGTCTTTTTAGTAGTGGAAATTTTGCTCCTAGAATTTGGAAGTCGTAAATTCTATTAAGAGTCTCACATCGAATATGGAATGGAAACATGGACTCCTTATATGGACTTGGACAATTATTTACATGGTATCAGAGTCAGACCCATTTCAATTATTTGTTCACCGATGTTGGGCTCCCAAATTATATTATCTACGCTCCAGTTAATAAGATTTGGACGTGCGGGGAGTGTTAATCCATTCTTTACAAATTCTTCTTGGGAAATGGTTGCTGAAAAGTGATATATTACTTGGTCAAGAATGTGTCACCCTATGAGAAGTTGTTTAAGAAAGCACCTTCCTTGTCTCATATGAAGGTTATATAGTGTTTATGCTATGCCACTAACTTGGTCAAGAAGGACAAGTTTGATATTAGAGCCACCAAAGCAGTATTGCTTGTTATGCAACTAGACAAAAGGGATATAAACTGCTTGACTTAGCTAACAGGACTATTTTTGTGAGTAGAGATGTGACTTTCTATGAAGATATCTTTCCTTTTGGACAAAACAGGGAGTGTGATGTTGAGTCACATATTGCAAGATCAGATAATAACTATTTCCCTATTTCTGATGCATATACTAGTGATAATGTACATGAACAGGTTGTAACTGAGAATATTGTTGAGCTTAGAGAAACAAGGGTGCACAATGCTGGTGATGTGTTACTCCTGATGATGTTGAAGGATCTATTGATGTTGATCCTTTACATGAAGAAGGTGTGTTATCACCATATGATCAGTCTGAGGTTATAGTATCTACACAAGATCTGCCTGACACTCGGGCACCCTTAGAGACTAGAAGATCTACTAGGGACGGAAGACCTCCTACCTGGATGAAGAATTTCATTCAACCTACAACAGAGTCAGGGTATATGAAGACTTGTCCATATCCCTTGTCTGATGCTGTTAATTATGATGGGTTGACTGCATCTTATCAGAGTTTCATAGCTAAGATCTCAGAAGAGTATGAACCACAATCATACTTTGAGACAGCAAAGGACGAGAGGTGGATATGGGCCATGAAGGCTGAAATTCTGGCCTTATAAGATAATAAGACATGGGAAGTGGTTGACTTACCAAGTAACAAAAGGGCAATATGCTGCAAATGGGTAAACAAGATTAAGTACAAGGCCACATGGGAAGTGGAAAGGTTTAAATCAAGGATAGTGGCAAAAGGATACAATCAGAAGCAAGTGGTTGATTATCAAGATACTTTCTCCCCTGTGGTAAAAATGGTGACAGTAAGGTCAGTAATTTCAGTTGCTGCTGCAAAGGGTTGGATTGTGCATCAAATGGATGTATTTAATGTTTTTTTGCAAGGAGACCTTAATGAAGAAGTATACATGAGTTTACCTCAAGTTTTTGCACATGAGCAAGTAAAGGTATGTAGATTGATCAAGTCACTATATGGACTCAGGCAAGCCTCAAGGCAGTGAAATATTAAATTAATCACTGCATTGATGTCTTCTGATTTCATACAAAGTCATTTTGGACTATTCAATTCTCACAAAGAAGGACATGGACAAGATAGTGATAGTTTTGATCTATGTAGATGATCTACTCATAACTGGGAATGATGAGAAACTTATTGAAGAAACTAAAGTTATACTGCAACAACACTTTAAGATCATAGATCTGGGGGAGTTGAGATTTTTTTGGTGTTTGAATTTGCTAGAAACAAGAGTGGTATTGTGATGCATCAGAGAAAGTATTCACTAGGATTGATAGCAGATATGGGCTTAACAGGAGCCAAGCCTATTGGATCACCAATAAAGTTGAATGTAAAGTTAACTTCTGCTATATTTGATCAACATGTGAATAATGCTGCAGCTGTTAATGGAGGCACTGGAAATGTGATTAATGATCCTCTGTTGGATGATCGTGCAAGTTATCAGAGATTCATTGGGAGACTATTATATCTAACCAATACCAGACCAGATATAGCCTTTGCAGTCCAATATTTGAGTCAATTTATGCAAGCACCAAATGTCTCCCATATGATAGCAAATGATAGAGTAGTGAGGTATATCAAACATACACCAAGTTTGGGCATCTTCATGCCTACTGGGAATTATAATATCTTGTTTGTATATTGTGATGCTGACTGGGCATCCTGCCCTAACACTAGGAGGTCAGGGACCAAACTGTAAATATGAAGCAATTTGGATCCAAAAAGATAATATCACGACCCACGACCGGACGGGCGGCGCGCGTGTGGACTTAGCCTCGAACCAAAGCACATCCAGGTCCTCCCTCCTTCAAACGCATGGATTACCCCTTGGGGTCCCAAATCCTTAGCCAATTTTGAGACTTATAAACTAAATAAGTCTTCCTTTCCCATCGATGAGGGATAATTGATCTATAACACATTTTTATGCTTCAAACACCTCACTTCGTGGACCAATATCTCTTTCATTTCTCAACTAAATTTGACGATACTTGGCCCTACGGTCATCTACTCACTTAGTAGATTATGCACGTGTGAAAAATTAAAGTCTCCAACATTCAAGTCCCTTATTTTTTTCTTAATTTTATTCCTTTTTAGCATTCCGTGTTGTCGTTTAGCATATGACCTTCTAATATACGTACATTCACATCATCGTCATGTAGCAAGTGTTCTAGTAATACATTTACTATCATATTTCTTGTCTTTATCTATTCATACATTATCATCATATTTTTTTCTTCTTCGTCCAGTGTTAGAAAATATGTCACTCTATGTTCATACCCCACTTGATTCCAAATTTAGAATTGGAAGAGTTTGGTATCTATCTTTGTGGGACATTTACTTATTGTGTCTGTGACATTTTATCTCTTATCGCCATTATCGTACCTAATTTACTGCGTTAAATACTTTTTTTTTTTTGCTAGTCTTTACTACATCATGTCTTACAAAAGTCCAATTTCACCTTCCATTAGGATATGTTTTGATCATTGCTACTTATCAATTTCTTTAGATTAGTTTTCAATGATATAGTTGTTCCTTCTAAAAAATAGTACCCTAATAACATGATACATATATTCTATGTACTCGTCCCTCCAAGTCTTTGGATTACTTATTTAGTATTTCAGAGGTGATTTAACACGTAGGGTACATTGCCAGCTTCTCTAGTGTGGATTTATCAAAGGAGGAAGCTTAGCATATTTGTAAACGGGAAACCCATAAATGCTATATTTTAGTTCGTTTCCATAAATAGTTATGTTGCTCAGGAGGTGGCCTTCTTAGATGTATAACTCACACATATATTTAATAATAGTATATAAGTAATATTAAAAATATTTTTACTAATTGACATGGAATGCATGTGCGACGCACGAGATACACGTGTGGGCCACGAGGTGCACGAATGACGTACACAGAAGCTTTCAAATCCCTACATCAACCTCTCCACACACACTTTTTTTCTTTCTAACTCCTTACATCAATCGTAGCTTCAACTCTTTGTTTAACCAAATGGAATTCAACTCCCTTATTGTTTTCTTAATTGTATTCCTTTTTAGTACTCTGTGTTGTCGGTTAGCATATGAGCATTTAATATACGTACATTCACATCATTGCCATGTAGTAAGTGTTCCAATAATATATTTACTATTATATTTCTTGTCTTTATCTATTCATACATTATCATCATATGCTTTTTTTCTCCATCCAGTGTTAGAAAATATTTCACTCCGTCTTCATAACCCACTTGATTCCAGACTTAGAATCGGAAGAGTCTTGGTTTCTATCTTTCTGGGATAACTACTCATTATCTGCATGCCATTTTTATCTCTTATTGCCATCACCGTACCTAATTTAATGCGTTAAATACATTTTTCATTTTATTCTTTTCGTTAGTCTTTACTACATGACATCATGTCTTACAAAGCTCCAATTTCACCTTCCATTCGGATGTGTTTTTATCATTGCTACTTATGAGAGTTCTTTAGCTTAATTTTCAACGATATAGTTGTTTCTGTTAAAAAACACTAAGTCTTTGAATTACTTATTTAGTATTTAAGAGGCGATTTGACACGTGGGGTACATTGCCAACTTCTCTGGTGTTAGAGGAGGAAGCTTATCAGATTAATTCGTAAACGGGACGCCGATAGGTGCTACCTTTTAGTTTGTTTTCATAAATAGTTATATTGCTCAGGTGGTGACATTCTTAATTGTTGGTTAAGCCTGCTAATGATTTGGGAATATTTAACTTCTGGCTGACTGGTGCATTAATGAGTAGTGCAGTAAATGCCTTAAAATTTATACACATTCAAAATTCACTTACAAATCGAATAATGAAAATGAACGGATACACACAAAACTTTTGTGAACTTGTGGGAAACGAAATGGAGGAGATTATGGTTCAAATCACAACAGAGATATAATACAGGAGATAATTTCTTTTCATATATCTGAATTTTGTTGATAAAGTTACCCTATAATTGTGTTGGTGGAATATAACTAGTTTCAAGTAAAATAATCAAGGTAATTACATATTGATCCGGAAAAAACACCATCATAGCAAAAAAGAGTCCGAATTTGCTCACTCACTATCCGAAATTGCTCAATTTTACCATTTCTTTCACTTTTGGTCCATTCATATCTTTATCGTTATTATTTCCCCACCCCCCTTGTAATACATATTTCCAACATGATGTGATTGACCCCACAAATTCAAATTTCGCAATTAAAAAAAGTTCAAACTTTAATAGGCATGGAACGCTTTTCCTTTAATATGCAATGTTTTCTTTTAATAGGTCTTATACGAAGTATATTTAAATTAATTAGAATCCTAAAACGGAAGTTCAATACAAAGTGAACCAAAGACTTAATATCATTTTAGTATAACCATCTTTTAGGGGAAAGGAATTTCTAAAAATGAACCAATCTACAAAGAATAAAGAAATATCAAAATCCAATTATCCATACTTTATCGGATTAAGTAAAGACCCTCATTTCTCTATGGCACTGAAATTTCTAAATAAACTTTTTCATCTTGTATATCCATTATACATATTGTATTAGTACATGATTAAATATGTATATTGTTCGAGGATGTGACCTTGTCATAAATGAAGTAAATGAGATTATAGTTCAAATCACAACAGAGATATAGTAGGAATATTATATAATTTCTCATCACCTATTTAAACTTTGATGAACAAAATTATCTTATATTTGTGTTGGTGTGATGAAATGTAATCGCTTTCAAGTAAAATAATCAATATTTTTACAAATTGATCCTAAAAAATTACCTTTCGTTATATTTTTGATCTCTCATATCTTTACCGTCAACAAATTATTTCTTAATTGCACTTGTCATTAACGTAATTCCAACATGAAATGATCGACTCCACGAATCGGAACTTTAACCATTTTTCTATAAAAAAACATAATACAATCTAGCAAAAAAAATATAAACCAAAGATTTATGTTTTTATAAGAAAATCATGAGAAATGGGTGCACGTCGCCAATTTCCCCTACTCACCCACTCTCCACTCATACAATTCTGAAGTCGTCGTTTCCTTTTTATAGTATCCCAATTTCCCCTACTCACCCACTCTCCACTCATACAATTATGAAGTCGTCGTTTCCTTTTTATAGTATCTTTTATTATAAATTAATTAATTAACTTTTTATTACGTATGCACGTAGCATTTATTTATTTTTTTAGACTTTTTTTTTTATATTCAACTTATCGGCTTACGTCAAATTATTTCTGAAAATAGTAATCACGGTCCCTCATCACTATTACCAGTAAATCGCAAGATGTGCCTGAATAACCATAGTTTAAGAACAGAATAATTAATATCACTTCCTATGTAATACTAAAAAAGAAATTAAATTACTTTTATCATGATTTAAACTCACGCGATAGATCTATAGCTTAATTTTAAATTCTCTCATTTGTCGTCCGGGTACGTAGGGGACTAGAATTCTACTTTTTACATGTACAAAACGTAACACAAAGCAAATAAAAACAAAAAATAAAACACATATATCAGACAACAAAATTCTAAAAAGCTGTTAAATCTTCTTCTGTATAGTGAGTGCTCAACAATACCATCAAAAAATTCCAAAAAAGCATAAGTAAGAGAGAAAATAACAGAAAAAAAGTCTCCGGCACCGGCAATGTCGTCGGTTCTAACTACTCCGGCAGCATAGTACTATTAGCTATGTGAAGTAAAATGTCAACACTAAATTTTTTATGTATGTGTATATACTACTAAGAAATCTTGTAGTAGTGGTGTTGTTGCTACTATGACGAAGAAAACAACTAACCTAGATGAAGATAATGGAGACGTTGTACTCATCCCGTCGGCGTTGTCTAATAATCGGTCTAGATTATTACAACCTAGTTCACGGCGCATTACGCCGACGAACGACGATTTAACTGAACTCCGTCAACTGCCTAACGGAGATCTAACGTTATCGGGAAATGTGCCGAACCGTAATGTTTTCCGGCTCATTACGCCGACGACGAACGATGATTTAACGGAGCTCCGGCAGCTACCTAACGGAGATCTGTATACCGGAACGTTCTCGGGAAAAGTGCCGCACGGTAACGGTAAGTATTTATGGTCTGATGGATGTATGTATGAAGGTGAGTGGAGAAGAGGTAAAGCTAGTGGTAAAGGCAAGTTTTCGTGGCCATCTGGTGCTACTTATGAAGGTGATTTTAAGGATGGGAGAATGGATGGATACGGCACGTTTATCGGAGCGGAGGGAGATACATATCGCGGTTGGTGGGCCGGAGATCGGAAACATGGATTTGGAGAGAAGTTATTTGCTAATGGTGATTTGTATGTTGGTTCATGGAAATTGAATTTGCAAGAAGGAGAAGGGAGATATGTTTGGGGTAATGGGAATGAGTATATTGGAGAGTGGAAACAAGGGGTTATGTTTGGTAAAGGTGTTTTAATTTGGGCTAATGGGAAAAGATATGAAGGGGATTGGGATAATGGAATGCCTAAAGGAAATGGTGTTTTTAGTTGGCCTGATGATAGGACTTGTTATACTAGTGGTTCATGGGGAGATAATAATAACTCATCCAAACAAGAATTTAGTATTGGTGGTGGTGGTGGTGGTGGTCAGGTACTAAGGAGATCTTCGATGACGATGAATGTGCGCGAAAGGAATGTTAATTTACCGAGGATTTGTATATGGGAATCGGATGGTGAAGCAGGGGATATTACTTGTGATATTGTTGATAATAGGGAGGGTTCTTCAATGTTCATTACTAGGAATGATGATGATGATGATGAGGAGGAGGATGATGACGAGAGTGAGAGTTCTGAAGGAGATGAAAGTGGGGATTTTCGAAAGAGTCCTTGCCACTCTGAAGTTGTGGAAATGAAGAAGCCTGGGCAACCAATAACAAAGGGACATAAGAATTATGATTTGGTTGTTAGTCTTCAACTAGGTATTAGGTAATGCGACCTTTTTATTGTTCTCGTCAGCATTTAGGCCGTGATTTTTGCATTTTAAGAAACTTATTTAGTTGTTATGTATTCATATATATACATATGCACATATACAGGTATTCTACTCAGAAGCACGCCTCAATTACCCGAGATTTAAGGAATTTGGATTTCGATCTTAATGAGAAGTTCTGGACAAGGTTTCCACCTGAGGGTTCCAAACTCACACCGCCCCATCAGGTCCCTGACTTCAAATGGAAAGACTATTGTCCCGTGGTTTTCAAGTATGATCATTATTGTTTAGCTAATTATTGGTTTTCGGTATTAGCACTATTGCTATGTGGCTGAGCTAAGTGCAACATTTATTAATTGCTGTTTCGTTTTCGTTCTTGTTTGTTAGGAATCTTAGAGAATTGTTTGGGATAGATCCAGCTGAATACATGCTAGCTATCTGTGGTAATGATGCACTTAGAGAACTGTCTTCCCCTGGGAAAAGTGGCAGCAGCTTCTATCTAACTCACGATGACCGATTTATCATCAAAACTTTGAAAAAGTCTGAAGTTAAGGTCAGTGACCACGAGCAGCTCAATACCTTTTAGGGTAGGAAAGAAGAGACACAACTTTTAGTTATTTGAATAAGGCGTACTTTTCGATAGGTCACTTACACTCTAGCTTTACTCTTTAGCAACATATCGCTGCTGGAGAAAACAGGATTGTTTTTACTGATTTTCCATGTTGCTCAGGTGCTCATTAGAATGCTTCAAAACTATTATCGACACATTGGTCAGTACAAAAGCTCATTGGTCACAAAGTTTTATGGTGTACATTGCGTTAAAATGGTTGGATGTCAAAAGGTAATTTTGCAATCCCTTTAATGGTACTCCTATAACATATATTTGGACATACATAGTTCCTTATGCAGTTGTTTTTCTAGGAGTTCTTACATTCTCTTATTCAATGTATGAACCAGACACGTTTTGTTGTTATGGGGAACATGTTCTACTCTGAACGTGTGATCCATAAGCGGTTTGATTTAAAGGGATCCTCTTATGGTCGTACAACCGATAAGCCAGGAGGAGAGGCCGATGAGACTACCACATTTAAAGATCTCGATCTCAACTTTGTCTTTCAATTGCGTCAATCTTGGTTTAAAGAGCTTATAAGGTGATAAATACTTTTGTCCAATTTTCTTTTGTTGTTGTCTTTATATTCGTAGAACAACCTGACTTTATTCTTCTGGTTCTCAGACAAATTGATATAGATTGTCAGTTTCTGGAAGCTGAGAATATCATGGATTACAGTCTTTTGATTGGTGTCCATTTCTGCAATTATAGCAACAATGGCGAGATGAATTTGTCACCTTCTGGTAACAATTCTGGAAATCTTTGTACATCCATATTGCAACTATCACATCTTTATAATACTCCCTCGAGTCCACAATAATTGATGTTTTAGGCTTGGGCACATGAATTAAGGAATTCACTTCTAATAATTAAGAGGGGTTTTGACTAAAATACCCTTAATTGTGATTTTCTTTTTAAGTTGAAATAATTGCCATTGGGATTTGGAATGTGTCAAGGGCAAATTTGGGGAAAAAAATAAATATCTTCTTGGTTTTGTGAAACATCAATTATTTTGGACCAAATTTTAGAGGCTAAAACATCAATTATTTTGGACTGGAGGGAGTATACATTTTGTGCAACTTGGTCACAAGACTCCTGAGAATACTCACTTCATGTTAAAAAAAAAGGACTCCTCAGAATACTCACTGATATATTTGTCAGGCAATGGTGCTGTTCAAGATTCTTGCTTATGTGATGCAGAGAGTCCTGAAAAGGGACAGATCATGGAGGAATGGTATGTGTTGTATACTATTCTTCGTCGGTTCCCTAACTTTAAAGGACTTACCTCTATAATTTTCCAATCAATAATAGAAATTCAATAGTATGGATATGCTGAACATTGGGTAGGCATTCCCTCTTTTGATACCAAAGTGCACTTCGTTTCCAAGAAGTGTTTGTGTTGTAGTTTCTATTCTTCTTCGGCATGCTTTTCCAGCGGAAAGGAACAATATGAAATGCGCTTAGAGATTGCTACCTCGGCAATTTGAAGTTTTATTTCATTTAATTTTGCTTCCAATCTCACTACGTGCTTGATACACGCATATGTTCAAGCAGTTTTCTTTTGGGACACTACATTAGTCAGCCATCAACTTCTCTTTCTTGTGCATGTAAGCGTACTTTTGTCGTAGTTTCAAAATCCAACGAGCTAGTTTTGGAACCGAAATTGCCATTTGCACATCAAAATGCACCAATTCAAGTGGTTGGCTGACTTGGATTTAGTTATACAAACAGCCTCTAGACATATAACATAAGGTCTTGCTTGTGATAGCTAGGACTGGTAAGTTTTTGGTCACTTATTGAATGCCGGGCTTTATGTTATCTCGTCAGTAATTTAGGAGCTTTGTCTGTCCTTCTGGTAAGTTGCTGCTTATGTGGTTTCCAATAGAAACTTTCCACCTTTATTAAGTGCAGTTAAGAAATAGTCATTTGGTTTTACTTATCAAAAAAAAAAAAATAGTTATCGGTTTCTATAAAACTGTGTGTTAATCTTCTAAACCTTGAATGATTTTCTTGCTCGAGGATTTTATTATTTCATATCAAATCAATTTCTTCAATCATGAAGTTGAAAGATGAAAAGAACACAATTTCCAATTCTTTTTACGATTGTTCAGACTTCAACCACGGCTCTTGTGATGTTTCAGGAAGCCTCCTGTAAGTTCAGCTGCAAACGTGCCTGCAAGGGTGGTGTGCGTATCAAGGAGTGGAAGTGAGTCAACTTCTGGACAGGGTGGCTATGGGGCTAATAATGCTAGCCTTTGCTTGGGCATCATTGACATTCTTCAAGATTATGATATCAGCAAAAGGCTAGAACATGCATACAAGTCATTACAAGTGGATCCCACTTCGATATCTGCTGTTGATCCAAAGCTCTACTCTAAAAGATTTCGGGATTTTATAAGTAGAATCTTTAAAGTAGAAGATGGGTAAGAAGCCTGGAAAGAGCATGAGATAAGGTAATTGGTCATTGCGTTTCTGTTTATAATGTTTTGGCAGCTTATGGAGACGAGCAAGTGAGAAACAAGAAGAGGCCGGAATTAGTTGAATGGTCGGTTAACGTTCTTGTTTGCTGATTATATGATGAATGGTTTTTTTTTGTGTGGAAATCTTGGCCATTGGTATAGAGTGAGTGAATGGTCTAGTGAAGTTGATGCCCAATTTTATTTTATCCCTTTTTCCCTCTTGCTATCTATGTCAAGGGTGCTTAATCTAGGCAAGCTATGTATATCTTTTTTCTTTTTTTCTTTTGGTCACTCTAGTTGAGTCGAACATGAAGATTTTGATCAAATGTACAGTAAAGGAAATCTTTTTGGTAGAATTGTAGTTATTGTGTTCTATGATGAAAATTAATGCTTAATTCCTCGTTTAATTGTATTATTATGAATGACTTATGGATTAAGGGAAGTTGGAGAAGTGAGTTATCTATCATTTGTTAAGAAAGTATATTGGCTCATATTCCTTGTTTGTGTATTTGTAATATGATAATATCCAAAAAATACATATTTGGAAGACCAAAAGAGTGTATATCATAACTTTTTTTTTGGAGTTTCGGCGTGAACCAGCTGATTCCACGTATCAAAATACTTCGGTAAAAATGACCAACTTTACACATCTACTTTTGAATATGGTTTAAATCATCCTTCGTTGGAAGGGTATGAATGACCCCAAGTATAACGGAAGGTAAACTTAATATCTACTGATATTATAGTTACATTTCTACAAGAAGGATCCTATGCTATGAGGATGATTTGCCCTTAAGGAAACATTAATCATATTACATTCTAGTACTAAACCATCTGAATACATAGCCCTGAAAAATAACTAAGCCTCAGTCTCAAATAAGTTGGGGTCGAAATAATCCTACTAGAATTTGTCGGCATATAGCTCCATGTGATTAAGAGTCAAGAAACTAAATATCCCCCATAAAACCAGCAATTTTTCTGTAACCAAAAGATCAAAAGAGCTGCTCTTAAATTTATATAATATGTACAAGAAATTGAAGATATTACAAACTTCTATTTCTACTCTTTTTACTGCCTCACAAAAGAGGTGCAAACATCATATTACAAATAGCACTAGTGTAGTGCAGCATATAGCATAACATATTGAACTAAAAAAACAGATATACTCCATGTTGTTTAGACTCTTCAAAAATACTGTCAAAAGTGTGTCGGATCCTTCAAAGCTATGAATTTTTAGAGGATCCGACATGGGTCCGAGAATATTTTTGGAGGGTTCGAGCAACATAAAATTTACAAGTGCTATCTTGGACCTGAGACTTGCTGTGAAGACATATAAGAGAATGAATTATAAGAGCTACTAGTAGTACTGCTTAAATTTCTGTTTTGTTGATGTAACTCGAACACATTAACCTCTTGATCTCCCTCGATCATCGATGCTTGAGTAAACCTTCGACCATAAAATCGCAGAAAATTGAGTGATTGAACATGTGGCTCTCCCAAAGGCAACACACCTTCCAACATGCCAACAACATTGACCATTGTTGGTCTAAGACTTGGTTCTTGATGCAAACAACACAGAGCTACGCATACTAGCTTCTCGACTTCCTCACTTTTGACACGCCCCAGAACCCGTGGATCCACAAGCTCCAGGTACTTTTTCTGTTCATGCATTTCCAATGCGAATAATGGGAAGTAGATTGGCTGATTCGCTGAACCAAGTGATGATGGAGAAAGCCTGTTCCTCTCACTACTATCGCTTTGAGAAGTAGTGACGTTCGGTGGTTGGAACGAGGAGTTTTTCTTCCCTCGTACTATTTCTAGTAACAGCATTCCGTAGCTGTAGACATCTGATTTCTCCGTTATGGCTGAGCTAGTCAGCCATTCGGGAGCTAAGTAGCCTCGAGTTCCTCTCATAGTGGTAAACCAGCTTGATTGCTCAGGATTGAGAAGCTTCGAAAGCCCGAAATCTGATATTTTTACCTGCAAATTGTCATGGAGTAGTATGTTTTCTGGTTTGACATCGCAATGTATGATCTTGTGCTCACAACCACCATGCAGATAAGCGAGCCCGCGTGCTGTTCCAAGAGCGATTCCAAATCTTGTACGCCACTCTAAGGCAGGTCCGTTCCCAAAAAGGGTACGATCCAACGATCCTCGATTCATATATTCATACACCAGAAACCTTTCTCCCCTATGTGCACAAAATCCTTTCAAACCAACCAAATTAACATGGTGAACTCTCCCAATAATCGCGAGCTCCGTGCAAAACTCCTTTTTCCCATGAGCCCCTGGATGATTCATCTTTTTAACAGCAACTACTGTTCCATCAGAAAGAGTACCTTTATATACCGTTCCAAATCCACCCGAACCAATTTGAGTTCTAAAATCTTCCATGGCTACCCGAATCTCCTCATAATCAAATTTCACAGGCAACCCCAATATGGAAATATTATCAAACTCAGCAGACGAAGAAGAATCCGCCCTGCCAAACTTTTTCCCTGAAATCTGCATCAATCTTTTTCTTCTCATTAACCATATTATCCCAGCCATTATCACAATGATAAAGAGAACCCCAGAAGAAGGAAGTAGAACCAGAGCAACCACGGGGAATCTAGACCTCTCGTCACTTGAGTTATCATTAGGATCAAATGAGGACAGTTTAGAAATGACCTTAACATATCCCGATCTATCAGAATCCGAGCCCCTCCAAATCGAACCAAGAAAATTTTCAATCATATAACATGACCCTGAGGACTGATCATGAAAAATACCCAAGCAAGAACAGTTTTTAGAACAAAAATTTTGACAAACAGATAAATTAACACCATGCATTTTGGCCTCAGTAAAATCATTAGCAAAATAGTCCATACCATTCTCCAGCCTCAAGTACGAAACACGATTTCCCAATTCAGTAATGTTATTCACATTCAAAGTTGCATTACAAGAAGCTGGCATTACTAAATGACTATCAATTGGAGCACAACTACCATTTACCTCAGAACTAATACGAAATCCCAGTGGGCAAAAACATCTTTCCCCATCACAAACTCCGAGCTTCTTGCAAGTGAAAGCAACGCGACAACTATCAGAAGGAGCATCGAATTCAGACACCCAATTTCCCTTACTAAATCGTTTGACACTTAAATGTCCATTCTCTTCCAATTTAGCAATCCTAAAATCCGGAGATTTCAGCTCTTCCAGAACCACCTGGATCACTATTTTTGTTCCATTAGCCCCCAAAAGAAACAATCCATTACTCTTTATCATCATATACTCCACCGGAGTATTTGTATCTCGAAAAGCTTTGGCCTCCATAGTTAACTTCCAATAAGTCATTTCATTCCATCGTAACCTTGCATCATTCTCCGTCACCACGAGTTCATAATTGCCTTCTGCAAGTTCAGCTTTGTTCTCTGAACTAATCAACGATTTCCTAACAGATAATCGTTGGCCTACAACAACTGTATCTGCCGGAAAATCAAAACTTTCCCACACGCTACTATTAAAATCATCAACCAATACTAAGTTTCCGGATTCAAGAAGTTGCAGAGAAGTAATAAAACTACTAGTACGCGAATGAAATGGCTTCGTTGACCAAATGGGGTCACCTGAATCATTAAACAGAGCGATCCCTTCGACAGATAGGCGAAGCTCAGCTGAGTCAGAGACAGGCAAATTTCGATTCGCAGACCAAACAACGACATGGGATTCAGAGTGAATGATGACAAAGTAATAGGATCTTTCTTGGGACTTTGTGTTTGTGATTGCTGCTTTGAAAGTTCCATTTGGTGATGACAAGAAAGCACCAGAAGTATCAATGAATTTGAGAAATGAAGCAGTGAAATTTGGAGTCAATGACTGAAAAGAAAGTGGACCACAGTGTACAAGACAACAAGACAACAAAAGGGTGACAATGAATAAGATGAAAGAAGATCCCATACCCTTTGAGAACAATGAAAAAGAAAACAAAAGATATTGCAGTTAGGAGAATTATAGAGTTAAAAACAGTTGCCTAACAGAAAAATGGCTTGCAAGTAGCAGTTTTTGCATCAAATTAGCCTGTTCTTGTTGCAATCTTTTCTCTATTCCGTCTCCTTACTTGGTAGTTAAAGTGGTTCGTACCTACTTTACCTATTTGACAAGGAGAACGGAGAACGAATCGGAGCAACAAAGACCTGGATCTCAATTGATCGTGGTGGCAAGGTTGCTCTATCAAATGGATTTTTTTCTAAACAAATTGGAGCAAAAGGCTAAATCTCACTTGATAGTGGTAGCAAGGTTGTTCTATCAAATGGAATTTTTTCTAATTAAATTGGAGCGATAAAAAGCTGAATTGGGTGTGAATTGATGATTTGTTCACCATAATTATTATGTCTAAATGTTAGTAACAGATAGTTGTTTAGGATAGTGACTGTGGTGTTGGTTGAAATCTTTTTTTTTTTTTTAAGAAGTAATTGCAGCGCTACTCTTCTTGGTGCGCACAGAAACTCTGAACTGATGCAATAACCTGCAAAACACGTCAGCCGATTAACCATACTTGTCAAGTCATGTGTGACAGACTCAACCAAGAAGGTTTATACAGGGGATCGAACTCGTGACCTTGCGGTACCGCGCTCTACTGCTACAGTAACTTGTGTTGAAATCTTGAACATTGTGTTAGGGGGTTTTCTTTTTTTTTCTCCGCGTTGACTTAGTGTACAGTTATGCAGGCGGCGCTTTAATTGAGCGGCCCCCTTTCATTTAAACTATCCAAAAATAGAGGGCAATTCGCACCTATGCTCCTATTCTTGGATGGTCTTTAATTTTTTGCTTAGTTTTTGTCCTTATGCATTTTAAGTAATACAAAGTAGTTGAAAATACACCGGACGTCAAAAATCACAAAAAAGGAATTCTACCTACTCTTATGTATTACCTAATTTCGCAGAACAAAGTTTTCCAGCCTAAGTTGTGCAAGAATTAAGTTATCCGATATAACTTTATTTCAACAGAATTTATGCTGGATAAGACAAAGTTTTTATGAAATTTTACCCGACAAATTTTGCCTTGCGAAATTTATTTTTTTCTGACTATGCTGGGATCGAATCAAGAATATATGGTTCGTAGACCAGTGAAGAATGGTATTTTGACCGACAATTTTTATTAAATGAGAATTAGAGACAAAAATTAAATAATTTGAGGTAATCCATAACCACACAAATAACTTTAGTTTGTTTTGGATCACAAAATTCAAAAGTCTTTCTTTATTTTTTAAATTTCGTGTCTAGTCAAACTACATCATATATATACGGAGGGAGTACAACTTACAACAACTTGCTTTATTTATTATGCATTTTAATTTTTATAATAATAATAATAATATATTTTTATCATTATTGTTATTATTACAACCAGTATTGGTACTGTACTGTCTGTAGCTGTTGTATAAACATATAGTAATAGAAATTGGGACAATAAGTCTTTATATATAATTTACTTGTTTTAAATAAATATCCATGTTCTATGTTTATCATGCATCCAAAAGATCTAAGATGCCTCATGCTACATTTCACAAAAAGAGTGTAGTAGTATTTTATTTATTTTATTTTATACTACTAAAAGATTATCACTTGACCAGTGTGGAGCCAAGAAATTATGAGCCCGTGTGGAATAGTTGATTGTAAATAGCTGATAAGTTTTAAGTGTTGAAATTAATTTTATATATAATAATTACGTGTTTGGATAGGAGTATTGAAATTATTAATAAGCCGTTGATGTAATTGAGAAGAAAGTGTTGATAAGCTTTCTTTTGTAAAAATGATTGCAATATACTTAAAAATTTTGCAAAAAATTAATACTAAATTTAAAAGTATGTGTAAAAAAAAGGAAGGAAGGATACAGAGTAAAGAGAAAGTTATGAGTTTTATTTTAGGAAAGATATTTTGACAATTAAAAGAATATTAAGGACAAAATAGTAAAGTACTTGATCAAAATAAAAGTGCTTATAAACTCAAAAGTCATAAGTTAGGGATGATTAACTTATGACTTTTGGTTGATTTTGACTTATAAACACTTGGCTTATAAGCACTTTAGTATTTATCAAACGTATAGATAAGCTAAAAAATGTTTATAAGTTAAGCCAAACACCCCTTGTATAATAAGATAAAACATTATCACACTTAGAAATTTAAACCTATAACTACTAAAATAATATTTGAACCTCTTTCACACTTTACGAGACCCTTATATTAAGGGATATTGTAAATGCTTGGGATAAAGTAATGCTAGTAAATTGAATTGAGCTCATAAAATAAAAGTATAATAATATATATGTTTATGTTTGTGTTAGATGATGTCAATTTTATGTGCAAGTATGACGTATTTATAGCTACATACTATCAACCTTCAACCCACCCGTATGATGGCATTGGTTTACTAATTCATCTTGCGTTTTTAAAATTGGATAATACAAAATTGAGTTTAACTTTTATATGTATACCAAATAAATTTATTTTCTCACGTGATTAACCTTTAATTTTTACTGTTGGTATTAATAGGAGACTAAAATAGTTTAGTTCTGATAATTTTAAAAAAAAAAATTGCAGGCACAAAGGTATATTTATAGGACAACTTTAGCCCTACTCCCAAATTTAAGTGATCATTTATGTCATTTTCTAGCGCTTTGTATATAGAAGTTATTTTATGGAATATTAGGCAAAATATAAGAAACTTTATTATTATAAAACAAATGAAAGTGACTTTACTAAGTCATTTTTATAATTTGAATGAACATTTAAGTAACTAATCCTTTATATTACGATTGAATTTTATCCTATTTTGTAGGGGATGAACACTGATTTCCGAAATCCACTATTCAACTAATTAAATTTACATCACGTAAGATATATTAAAGAGGAAAACACTCTTAATTCAGAGTTTATCTATACTTTTACTACTCAAACCAAAACTTTTAATTAAACGTGAAAGAATCTCATTCATCCTTGTATTTGTTCCAGTGCGGTAGTGACAATCTCACGTTAGACAAGTTGTCCTGTCTTCGGATAAAAAAGTGTTCCTTTGGCAAAGACATGTGAAATAGTTGAAAGTTGCATCCATCTTTAATGCACAACCTATGTCAACGCCCAAGTTATATTTTATTCCCTTTCACTCAGCAAATTAATAATGACAAGACAAGTTAACCACAAAGGAACTTTGGTCAAATGTTGTGCTGTAAATGTTGCGGTAGTGTTGATGTGCCAAATTGCACCAAGTCCAAGTTATGGTTCTTCTTTGGCTACACGTTTCCTTGGTCGGTTTCAATGGTGACATGTTTGTGAATGAGTACTATATAATGTTCATGTCTTTGATATATTTTTTTCAATTTATCGGAATATGGTTCTTATGTTTGACTAAACACGAAATTTGAAAAAGAGAAAAAAGGGTGTGCGCATTGTTAGATGTACTTTGGATAGTATGCGCGAAGATGAGTGAATATATTAAAAGAAAATGAGGTAATTAAACTTACATGATGAAAGTTATCTTGACGAAAGACCTAAAATCATTTTAGAATGCATTAGACTTAGAGAAAAGTAGGCTATAATGGAAGAAAGAGATTTATGTAGACTTATACCAATCATTTGAAAAAAATATATTTACTCATGTTAGTATGTCTTTACTTTAGGTCCTATGTTCTTCAATTATTTTTTTTAATCGTGATAGAAATTTTATGCAATAGAAAATACAAAAAACTTGCATTACTTCCTATTTTTATTATTTTTTAATAATTTTAGCTTGAGATGATTTTACATGAAGAAAATACGGTCACTGAAAAATTTATATAAATAATCGACCTCAACGTATTTAGGACTGAGGCGTAATACTAGTAATTGTTGTTGATCAGAAGTACACACAAAACTTGTGGTCCTATAACATATCAAAACATATTTATAATTATAAGATAGTGTCATGTGAAAGTAATAATTAAATTAAATAGTTTTCAGATGTAACAAAATATCATTATCTTTTAAATAGATTAAAAAAATATCAAATGTAAAATAAAATAGAGGGTGCAGTTCATTATGTACTGGGATTCTGTTCACGAGAGAAAATAAAGCATGTGAGAGAACAGAATGTTTGTTCCAAACACAAAAGCTCCTTGAGATTACAAAAAAGGCAAACCCATGTTCTACTCTATTTTTTAGAAGAAATTGCACGGTTTTCCCTTCAAATGTGTTCATCTTTAATTTTTGTCCTTCAAATAAAACTTATATTTAGCGTGATCATTTGCACTTTTTCTCATATTTTGAGCCGGTTTTTAATTTTTGGCCTTCAAAATTGAAATTATGTGTATAGGGACATAAGTTACGCATCATAATATTCACAAGTCATGTAAAGATTTATGCCCCTATAGACATAATTTCAATTTTGAAGGGGAAGAAATTAGAGATCAGCCATTTGAAGGGAAAAAATTAAAGACCAGTCCATTTGAGGTACACATCGTGCAATTACTTGTGTCTAGCGAAGCATAAGTTCTTTAAGAAATTCAACATATGCCGGATCCCTTGAAGAACTTATGCGCCGCTAAACATAAGTTCCATTTGAGGAGAAAAAATTAAAGACCAACACAAAATAGGGACAAAAGTGGAAATGACCCTTTTTTCATTACAAGTGTGAAGTGTATCACAACACAAAATGTTTGTTCCATTGAAATGTGGCAGAGAAGGGGTTTGGCCCATTTAAATTACAAAGATAAAGGCCTGTTTACATTACAAAGATAGAGGCCCATTTACTTGAGAAGCCCAAATTGGCACTCTACAGTGATCGCTTTGAGCTACCAATTCATGCAAATGTCCATTTTTAGGCTATCATTTCAATTTTATCCATACTTATAAGAATTATGCAAATATAGCCCTTGAAAAAATACTCCTAGATAATGTAGACTCGAATATTTGCTCCCGTATTGTCAACCTTACATACAAAACATTTGATTACCGTCCAATATTTGTAAGAAGCTTATAAAATTTTAGACATAAACTTTTTGATTTGCTCAAAAGAAATCTTATAATCGTGATACATAAGGTTCATAAGTTACGAGAAATTAAAGGAAAATCTATTTACTAAATAATTATTTCAAGATTTGGAAGTGCTTGTTGATATCAATTTGGAATTGGCTTAACACATAATTTTCTTCTAAACTTGCAAATTGATTAGCTAGATTAATTAACTTTCGATTAATCGAGATGTATATATTTGATCCTTCCGCGTCTAAATCTATACAAACTTAACGAATTATTAGCTTTTGAATCATTTAATATTCATGTCTTATATATGTGGAGTTTGTATTGTTACCTTTTATTTGAAGGTAGTATAATTTTAAAAATGATTTAAATGTAATTATTTTCTACGCGTGAATGACTTAAAATATATATTTTAATTAAATCAAAATTAAATCATTCTTTCCCAGAATGTATTCTAATTTCTAACCTAATTTATTCTGATGATCGATTCAACATCGGATAAAAAAAATATTCCTTGATTATATTTTATCTTTTCAACAACTTTAGTAGAGTAATAAATAACGAACTAAAAAGATATATTTTAATTAAATTAACATTTAAATATTATTATTAAATTGAGAAGAACCAAAATTAGAATATGGTGTACTCATATCTCTATGTGCGAGCTCCGAAAAAAACCGTAACAAGAGGATGTTGAACCATCACATGTCACCAAAATAGAAAAATTCTTACCTTTTTTTAAAAGTATGTATGTAAGTAGTTCAAGTTTTCGCCCGAAAGTACACTAAACTACCGCGGTGCGCGCTACCAAATGGCAACCATCACATGTCACCAAAATTAGAATGTTTGATGATAATCTATCGTTTCATCTTGTGGCTGAAAAGCAACCGAGCGAACGAAGAACAAGATATAGCAATAGCACCATCTCTAACAGTGCGCCATTCGAAAATGGCCACTACAAATAACAAATTCATTCAATATAATCAGCCAAATGCTAAAACTCATCAACAGCATCACAATTGCTTCCATTTTGCCACAAATTTCAACTTCAGCAACCAATTGAAAAGCAATGGAGCTCAGTCCATACGACGTCGTAGCTTGCGTTTGCATTGCCAATCAGCTGCAACTGACATTGAGCTCAACGCTCGCGCCGCCGGAAAAGACCGTCTCTTAAAGGTCGCCTTATGTTTTTAGAGTTTATACAATTCGATCACTTATTAGAGAATTATAGTTGAAAAACTTTATAAGCATTAATTTCACTGTCTCTTGAAGGTCCGTTTCAGGTGCCTTCTGTTTTCGAGTTCAAGTTCTATGTGCTGACGGTAGTAAAAATTATTTCTAACAATCCGGTCACTTTTTGATGAACTTATACAATAGGGAGACATACTTAAATTTTTTGATAAGCATTAATTAACTTACAACGGCAACAACATCTCAATGTAGTAAGTGGGGGTCTACGGAGAGTCGGATGTATATAGACCTTATCCCTACTCTTTTTGGTAGAGAGGTTGTTTTCGATAGACATGACCCGAAGAAATGTAATAAAAAAAACAAATGAAACAATAATAGTAGTAAGAAATGAAAATAAGATACTAAGCGAATACTAAATAAGGAGAAGATGAGTAGAGGACACTAGCCCCCTGCCTCTCCCATATAAAAGTATGACACTATCCGACTACCTACTACCCTTCTACCCTGATACTCAACCTCCATAACTTCATATACAGGGTCATGTCCACAGTAAACATTAATTGGTTAATAGATAAAAATGGTGAGTAACCTGCTATCACAGATCAAAATTCATTGCTAGTGACTCAATAGTGTGGCATAGTGATCACTAAAGTGGATGGAGAGACATGAGGTGTCAGGTTCAAGTCCTTGTGGAGCAAAAAACACTAGGTGATTGTCTCAGCGTTGGTGGATGGATTACCTAGTACCCGTGCTGGCGGGAGTTAGCAGGTACCCTTGGAATTAGTCTATGTGCGTCAATCTAGTGAGAAGCCGCTGATACCCTGTGGATTTAGTTGATCAGCACCCAAGTTGGCCTAGACACCACAATTATCAAAAAAGAAAAATTCATTGCTAGCTTAAAACTTAAAAGAATCTTTATATTGACTAGTGTATGTAACTTAAATCCATTGTTTTTTTTTAATTGTTTTGTGATATTTTATATTTTCATTAGGTGGATGAATTGGCATTTGCAATTTTGTATGTATGTAGGTGCCCATATCAAATATAAGGAATTTCTCCATAATAGCGCATATTGATCATGGGAAATCGACATTGGCGGATAAGTTACTGCAGATGACGGGGACAGTAGAGAGCCGAGATATGAAGGAACAGTTTCTGGATAATATGGATTTGGAGAGAGAAAGAGGCATCACTATCAAATTACAGGTGCGTTTTGATTATTAGGCCATAACCCCCCCCCCCCAACAAGGGAAGAATATCTTTTAGTTGGTTTTAGTGTGAGTTTTGAGTAAGATTTCGGGTATTTTTGTTAATGTGTTTGATTCCAACAGGATTTACAAGATAGAGACAAGTGCGTTAGGATTTCTAATTTATGTTGTGTGATGAAGTAAATAGTACTACTACTAGAACCTAGAAACTGATGCTTGTCGACAGTAGAATGAATACTTTTGTCTACCTGTTGTAGCCTTACATTTGTGGGATTTCACTGGGTATGTTGTTGTTGTAGTCTTTCATTGCTGTTTACAGGATTTCAGCGCGATAGAAGAATTCTTTTCTTTGATGAGCAATTGTATCATATACGGGCTTCTAGGATTAGAGCAATACATGTAGTATGTATTGTGACCTTCACTACTTTAGTCTTATTACTTTTGCATGAGGAACAAATTAATGTTGTGCATAGCTCTTATTTGCATTCTGTGTTTTGAGGAAGTTTTATGTGCTTTTGAAACCTCTCCTTGTCTCAGTATTGATCATTCCACTGTAAACTGAGGAAATTCATGTAGCTTTTTGTTGCAGGCTGCACGAATGCGTTTCATTTATGAGAATGAGCCATATTGCCTTAATCTGATTGACACTCCTGGTCATGTAGATTTCTCGTATGAGGTATGTGGTAGAAACGGTCTTAACATGAAAGTATTGTGCTAACCCTCAATTCTACAGTATTCCAACCCTCCTAATCTTATAAGGTAGAAACAATATTTGCATACAGTTGTTTCATGGTTCATATTCCAGGATAAGTGGGCAAGATGTTAGTTTTGTCAAAACAACAAGGAATTTGTGTTGCTCCTGTAACAATACGACAGAAGAAATATCCTATATATGTGAAATGATTGTATCAGCATCTTATATTTGAAGACTTCTTGTACCAAGCTGAACCTGGTCATAACTTACACGAATATCATATCTTATATAACAACTTCGTTTGGTTTGTTTGTTGAATAGCTTATCAAGGATTCAAATTGTAAGTTACTTTAATTTCACCATGACATATGCCACTTATTTGTGGTTGTTAATTTGGTCCGTTTGAAATGATTCAACGAAAGCAAAAGAGATTGGAGAAGTTAAGCATAGTATGATGTACAACTTTTACTGAAGACCAACAATTTTGCTTTAGCATTTATCTAATACTTCCTCTTTTCCAATTTATGTGGCATACTTTTCTTTCTTATCAGTCCTGAAAAGAATGTCATATTTCATTAATTAGAAATAACTTAACTTTAAACTTTTCATTTTACCCTAAATGAGATGATTTATAGCCATACAAATGTCTATAGCTTGTTTTAGACCACAAGTTTCAAAAGTCTTTCTTTCTTTCTTTCTTAAACTGCATGCCCAATCGAGCACCGCCGCATAAATTGGGATGGAGGGAGTATAAGATACCATGTTAGGCACATCCATGCTTGGTCCATTTAATTCAATATATTTCTGATCTTTTCTTAAAACTTCTTTCTGGAGTTGGGTGGTAGGGGATAATCAAGTGAGCTCGGGTCCAAATATAAGTGTGTCAGAGTGTAAAATACCCTACTCCTTAGCCATTGTTATAATTTGGCTTTGGAAATGTTGACATGACCTGCTGACCATTAAAATTGGTGTTGAAATATGCTATATATTAGCAGACTAAATTCTCCAATATGCAAAATGCATTTGTAGTGTGCCAAGGGTGACTGATTTGTGGAATTATCTCCTGTGAAGCACAAAACAGATTTCCATTTGATGCCATATTAATTCTTCACTAATATCAGGTCTCTCGGTCTCTTGCTGCCTGTGAAGGTGCACTGCTTGTTGTTGATGCGTCCCAGGTTTAAAAACATTTACCTTATGTATATTTTTTAATCTATTAATACCATACATAAAATGATTCTAAGTTTCAGTTCTAATTAGTTGCTATAATTAAAGAATATGAACTGCCATATTTCATTTTATACAATAAATGGAGTTTGCAGTGACCAATTTTGAAGTTGAGTTCTTATGTTACAGGGAGTAGAGGCACAGACCCTGGCTAATGTGTATTTAGCATTGGAAAACAATCTTGAGATCATCCCGGTAAGTTGGTGGAATGCTAATGTGTATCATTGGTATATTGTGTTACATACTAACCACATAACTATATCAGATGTTTCAATTGTGGCAAATATCAGCTGATTTCTGGTGTTATAGGATTTATTTATTACTAATGGTTTCAAGCAATTCATGGTTAATGGTTTTAAATTGGCTTAGTTTGTGTTTTCAAAACTATTGAAAGTCAAAAGCTTAATGAAGTTATATATTAAAATGTGTCTGCATTCACAACTTGTTTAAATTAATTGAACTTTAGTACCTTATCAAAAAAAAATAAAAAATGAACCTGGGTAGAGAATCTTATGAATAATATTCCGTAGGATATACAGTATTTTAGAGTATATTGTTTCAATTGCAGGAATTTTAATATTTACCTTATTGTACGTATACTAAGAATCTTATATAAGAAGCCCCTCTTGTATATTATCAACAACCAAATTTCTCAAGAGTTATTTTCTCTTTTCTTTGCTCTCCTTTTACATGTCATCGGAGCTTCTAATTTGTAGAAACCTATGTAGCTTCCGTTTAAGGGTTTCCAGAGGGTGTTAGGGAATGCTACACTTGTCCTTGTAAGGGTTTCCTAAGGGGTTTATAGTGTCCTCGGCCACTCTATCCATTGCCTTAAGGTTTTGGGTTGGATGCACTGATTATTTCAAAGCTATGACACACTAGTTTGCTAATTTTCTAATGTGCTCTAGATCATGCTAGGGGTGCAGGAGCATCTTTGCTCTCATCATTTCTTATCGGTCATGAAGCCCTAGTGCTTTTGTTATCCCTATATTCAAATCATGTCGTTTCGTACTTGTTTATTTACAAGAATGATGATTCTTCTCCTCAGGTTTTGAACAAGATTGATCTTCCAGGGGCTGAGCCAAGTCGTGTTTGTCAAGAGATAGAAGAGGTTGGTTTGTTGATATAAATACAGTTAGGATTGTTGTATCTGTTACTATAGTTATAGATACTATTTGTAGTACCATTAGGATTGTCTGCACCACTAAATCAATATGCTATGGCTATTATTCCTGCTGCCCCTCTGGTTGTCATTCTCAGTATTACTAATGCTGTTATGACCAGTTTTACTTGCTCTTTATATTTTTTTGCAAATATTCTCTAAGGTTAGATGACCAGTATAACGCCTTTATTGATAATTCATGTTTTTCCATGCTCTGCTGTCAATGGTTTGCTGTATAGCTGTCAGGATATGATTGAAGGAAAAAGATACTTGAAGCTTCTGTAACTTCACAATTAACCATAGAATCAACTCATCTTGTTGTATAGATTGTTGGCCTGGACTGTAGCAATGCAATATACACCTCAGCAAAGGTAATTTCTTTTATAACGCTTATTTTCCATTCTTTCTGTTCAAAGAATACATGGCAGATTCTACTTTTGACCAAAGAGAAGAAAATGTGTAGTGGTTGAATAACTTGCGAAATTTGATGTGTGTATTCACCTCATTAGGAAGGAATAGGTATTACTGAAATTCTAAACGCAATTGTTCAGAGGATTCCACCGCCACGTGATACTGCTGGAAGGCCTCTGAGGGCTCTTATATTTGATAGGTATATCTGATTGATAGCCCTTTGAATATATTAGCGTTATTTTACTACTATTTTCAGATATTCGAAAGCTTATGCATGGAAATACTCATTAAAATTCTGAATCTTGCAGTTGCAATACACAATGTTAAATACTGGATATTAATCTCAATATACTGATGTTATCTAATATTTACTTTAAAAGACGTTACACATATTTGCAAGCAAAATACTAACGTTATGAAAATATTTTAAAAGCTGCTAACATGTATTGATGAAAAACTAGGGATAGCACATCATAACTAACTGAATTTGTTCCCTTTTGCAGTTACTACGATCCATATCGGGGTGTTATTGTCTATTTTCGAGTCATTGATGGTACTATTAAAAAAGGTGATAGAGTGCTTTTTATGGCCAGTGGGAAGGTATGGTTTCTTAAACATATGCTTTACCTTTTCTTTTGTACCAAGTGGTCATTTGGAACATCATCACCTGACATTCTGTGATATGGTGGCTGATTCTATGTGCTCCACTGTTGAGAATTATAGTCTGACTTATTGTTCGCAAAGAAAGACCTTATTTGCTACCCCAGGAGAATGTAAGGCAAGAACAGTTTGTGGGCGGTCAACAACTAAAGCCTATGTGTGTGAAAAAGTAATCTTTTAGAGATCATAAGCTTTCCCCCCCATACAATTAGGGGTTCAATGCTAGAACTCCTAATGTGTGTTAAAAGAAACCTTTTAAAAGAAATAGTATGCCATAGAATTAGTAGTTCATTGCTAGAACCTTCAACAGCCCATTGGATCTGAGAAAAGTAACATCATTGACCTCCTGATGTCTTAAAGAATTAGACATATCTGACATTCAGCCTTACTGAAGGAAAGCTAATGTTTGTCCTTTTTTTTTTTTTTTAAACTGGTAATTTTGTAATCCTCAGCATTAAGAATATACTGGCTACCTCCAAAAAGTTACAGAGCTCCTAACAAGTCTACAATCTGATCTACATCTTCTATACATAGTTGTTTACACCGAGAAAATAAAGATGCAATACAATTCCATTTAACTTTCATTCTTTTGGTTTTCTGATTAGGATCAATCTATGTGTTAAATTTGAAGGCATCTTGTTCTGGAGTGCCGTACCAATCTCTACTTAAATCCTCTTTTTCTTATCTACAAGTTTTTTTTATTATTTACCAATCTACAAGAGATGTCCTTCTCAATTATCTGAACTTTTCTGTTTTCTCTTATTCGGTTGATGGATAGATCACAATATCTGTTGGCTTATTTTCAATTACAACAAATGCAGGATTATTACGCTGATGAATTAGGAGTTTTATCTCCCAACCAGTTGCAAGTTGATCAGTTATATGCTGGAGAGGTAAAATATTTTATCTGACTAATAAAGCATAATAAGCAATTATTTACCACTTCTACATTTAGAGTTCCCAGTCTGCTACAACCTTGAAAACCAAGATAGATGGATTTTATTCTACAGTTAATTATTGAAAATCATGCCCAACAGTGACAAATCAATAGGTAATTTCTTCTCATCTACCTAAGCCTTGATGGCTAGAGTTACTCTGTACCTTTGCTGGTGGGAGATAGCAGGTGCTCGGTGGAATAATCGAGGTGCTTGCAAGCTGGCATGGACACCACCATTATTAAAAAAATTATCAAGAAATCATGGCGTCAAAGTATTGCAAATCATGGAAAAATGAAAAAGAAACTAATAATTGATTTGACAAACAATAACAAATCATGATGGAGTACCTTCAAATCTTCATTTTCAGGTGGGATTTCTTTCAGCTTCCATAAGATCCGTGGCTGATGCTAGGGTGGGTGACACTATAACACACTTCAATAGAAAAGCAGAACAATCACTACCGGGATACAAGGAGGCTACTCCAATGGTGTTTTGTGGCTTGTTCCCTGTTGATGCCGACCAGTATATTTCTATTTATATACTTTATTATATATATGAATTCAAATAGAATTGCCACTGTAAATGGTTATCAACATTCCTGCAGGTTTAGTGAGCTTCGTGATTCATTGGAGAAATTGCAACTTAATGATGCTGCATTAAAGGTTAAAAAAATTGACTTGCAATATAAATACCGACAGTTTCCATTGAGTTCCAGATCTTTCTCATAGCAATGCTTTTAAAAACTTGTCGAGCGTTATTTTTGTAGTCAGTGTTCAGAATCTTGTGCATCATGTGTCCTTTGTTCTATTCTGTCTTTTAATGATATACCCCCTGTGTTTCAATTTATGTTGGAAATGTTATTTCTGTTCAGATTTATGCATTCACATGTATTCGACCCCATTATGATCCTTTCCAATATTACTTAATGAAATTTGCAGATTTATGCATATTCTTGTGTACTAACCATTTTATCTTCCTTTTATACTTATACAGTATGTTAGAAATAACGAGAGATGTGGCAATTATTATGGATATATTTCATAAAATTGGAAGTTGTATATTTATTTAAGAGTTTTTTTTTTAGGCAAGGCTGCGTACAATAGACCCTTGTGGTCCAGCCCTTCTCCGGACCCTGCGCATAGCGGGAGCTTAGTGCACCGGGCTGCCATTTTTTAGTTTTCTCTCACAATTCCAAATTTGCAGTTTGAGCCAGAGACTTCAAGTGCTATGGGTTTTGGATTTCGATGTGGGTTTTTGGGTCTTCTTCACATGGAAATTGTTCAGGTCAGAATAATGCTTGTGTTTTCACTGCTAGTTACTTGGTTATGTTTTACCTTGATGGCTGTGCTTGTCATGTGCTCTGATAAGCGTTTGTTTCACCAGGAAAGGCTTGAGCGCGAGTACAATTTGTCTCTAATAACTACAGCTCCAAGTGTTGTTTACCGAGTCCACTGCATAGATGGTGAAACTGTAACATCTCTTGCCCTCTACTCGAACTTTTTATTCTGAATTATGCCTCTTTGTTCCAATGAAATTGTCAGAGCTTAGTTGTAAAAGCTAACTTTTTTAGGGGTATCATAAATGGGATAATATACTTCTGGTATGGGGAGAATTGACTGCGCATTCTTTTAAATTTTATGGGTTTAGACAACTTTGTGAAATATGTTTGCATTCTTGAAACCATAGACTTCTGTATTCTCTCTATGCCAGATAGCATAATAGGAACTTTGATAGCTTTTACCAGTAAGGCAGTTACAAGAGTTTCTTCCTTATTTTAACAGCTAGTGAAAGGACGATCAGATTTTTGATCTTGTCATTTGGAGACTGATAAATGCGTTAATTAGTAGAAAAAATTTCTGCTGTTTTAAGAGTCCTATTTTTTTTTTTGATCAAGTAAAGTATTTCATTAGTAAAAACAAGGCCGAGATGGCCATTCACAAAAGATATACCCAAAAAGGAGAAACCTACAAAATATGGTTCTGTCCAAAAGACACCCAATCTTCTATACAAGTAGGAACTACATGGGTGCACAAAAAGAAAATAAGGTTAATGGAACTACATTAGTTTTAAGAGTCCTATTATCCCTTATGTCTAGCTGCATCCTTTTGCAAATTTATCATGGTTGTCAGGTTAATGAGCTAGTATTCTCTCTCTCTATTTATTTTTTGGGAAAAGGTTAATGAGCTAGTAATTATACTTGCCATCTACTGAGCACAGGTCACTGTTTAACCCTGGGGTTGATTGTGTTCAAGGCATTAAGATCAATTCTAGTTTACTGCAGTTGCAAATATAATTATCTATTTCTAATTTAATGTGTCATTCTGGAGACCTGTACTTTCTTTTAACCTGAATATTCTTGCTGTGCAACATTGACTATACTGTTGCAATGTTCTTTTTGTACAAAATATCGTTTTGCACCTAACTCCTGACATAAAGAAAAGAACATGCGAATTTCAACAAGAAGAGATGTATACTTTCTTTTAACCTGAATATTCTTGCTGTGCAACATTGACTATACTGTTGCAATGTTCTTTTTGTACAAAATATCCTTTTGCACATAACTCCCTATACTGTTGCAATGCTCTTTTTGTACAAAATATCGTTTTGCACCTAACTCCTGACATAAAGAAAAGAACATACGAATTTCAACAAGAAGAGATGTACCAGGATAACAATTTCATCCTTGAAAGCGCCATGATCAACTGATTTCTTTATGAAAATTCCAATATGCTCCTTTCTCGCTAAGTTTTATTTAAAAAATAAAGTGATTTCATATTGACATTGTTTTGGGGCATACGAGGATAAGGGACTTTGAAGTTATCACTGTTAGACAAGACTAGGCAGGTCTGTGTAATTTGAAAATTTACAAGAGGAACTTATGATACACCAAAAAAAAAAGGTGATTCTAATTGACAAAACATTATCTTTTAAAATTTACAGTGTTGCTTTTCATCTTTCCTTTTAAGCAGTCTATGTTCATCTTCCAGTATTGATATTTTGTAGTGGAGCCTGTCTTTTGATGTTATGTTTTCATATGCATGCATCTGATCTGATCCAGGTTGAGTGTTCAAATCCATCTTTGCTTCCTGAGCCTGGGAAAAGGCGGTCAATTGAGGAGCCGATTGTTAAGGTTTCTCTCTGAATTCACGACTCTTGTCAATTTTGTCTTTCGTATACGGTCTCACTTCCCCACTTGCGGGATTACACTGGGTATGTTGTTCTTCTTGTTGTTGTTGTTATTGTATACGGCCTCACTTCTAACTAGTTGGGCATCTGCTTATGATTTTTCTCCACACAGATTGAGCTGCTCACACCAAAAGATTATATTGGTGCTCTTATGGAACTTGCTCAAGATCGACGAGGAATATTCAAAGAGATGAAGTATATTACCGAGAATAGAGCATCACTTATTTATGAATTGCCACTTGCTGAGGTACTATTTTGTAACTAGTTAACTAGTGCCATGATGCAGCGCTCTTGTGAATTGGAAAAGGGGTAGGGTACAAAAATACATGTCATGTAAAATTTGGGTGGCTGTCATTTTGCTCACTAGTTGTTTTGGTACTTCACAATTTATTTTGTGTAATCATTTTTTAATGATTCCATGTTGAATTTTGTTTTCTTTTGTTTTTCTATCAAGGAATAATTTCAATTTTCTTTAGTTTTTCTGTGAGCACGCTTATCAATGTTGAGTTGGGTCTTTCTTTGTCCAGTCATGATGTGTCAATTTTCTTCATCAGATGGTTGGAGATTTCTTTGATCAGCTAAAGTCAAGAAGCAAAGGTTATGCAAGCATGGAATACTCCTTCATCGGGTAAGTCAACATGATATGCAGTGTCAAGTCTATCTCTAATGATTTGATCTCCTAATAACCTGGAACTTACACACGCTTTTAAATATTAACTCCACGTCTTGTTTTCAATTTAAATTCTTGGTAAACAGAGTGAAATCATGCTTCTAGCATGATTGAATTAATTCAGGTAATGAACATTCCGTTGATTTCTGATTTTTTTTCCAAGGTAAGGGAGACAAATTTGTAATCGCGTTTTCTTTTGTACCTATCCTCTTCCTCTTTTATCTGAGGAATAGGAGTAGCGCTCTACATGATAAAGGAGAACATTATGAAATCTCTTTCCACATAAAACCAGCCTATGGGAACTTCTTTTGCTTTTGCATAAGAAAAATTGTTAATTTAAACTAAATGATCTTGTTGCAGAAAGAACTTCCCTATTGTTGTTCCATGAATAAATTTGTAAAAAGTTAATTGGTAGTTAGATATTCTAGTGGAGAGTTTTCACTGGCCATGGCATAAAAGGCCGGAAGCAACAGATGCATCTAGTTATATTTCTGAACATCAGAATGACGAGTCACTTTTTTTTTTTTGTATCATGACTTTGACTTCAACATTCTAAACCTTACAGTTATACCGTGGGTCAAAGACTTTCTGACACTGTGTGTCTTCACATTAAAGTTACAAACTCTTTTACATGTGACCTTCATGGTATGTCTATCTGAAGAGCGCTCACACTATTTCTGCTGCGTGTGTCAAAGGCACATTTAGCTTGATGTTCTGAATCAGGTGTATGGTTGGTATTTTTGTCATGAGTGGTCACTGTTAAATTAAACATTTAGCTTGATCCACTGCTAAATTAATGGAATATGTGGATGCATAAAAAGAATTTTGCATCTATTGGAGCCTAGTTAATGTATTCTTTGCATCTGTTACAGATGTAGCAATAATTTCCAATTCTCTAGCTTCATAATTGTTCAGTTAAATCCCAATTCTGTTTCCATTTACTTATTAGTGGATTTCTTCCATATTTAGGATAAAGGAAAGTGTTTGTGTTTGATCTCTCTCTCTATATATATACGTATATAAACATATAGTGTATGCATATCTTCTTTTCCCTCTTGACCGTTTGAAATGTCTAATTAGTATCCCAAAGATTATTGCTGTTGAAGTTCATGAAATGCAGATAACTTCCTTATGAGATATCCACTTTATTGTGTCTGCCAGGTATACAGAAAGTGATCTGATAAAGCTTGATATTCTCATTAATGGTGATCGTGTTGAACCCTTGGCAACGATCGTACATAAAGACAAGGTAACGAAGGACCTAGTAACATATGTTTGTGCTTAAAATAGAAAGCAAGTTCATGTAAGAGAAAAGGACCTACTGCATAAAGTTCTTCTGGTGCACTTTTGCTTGATAGTTGTGACGGTGTTGAATTTTCTTCATGACAAGCCTTGGAGCTTTTTCTCATGGAAATGATGTAAAAACTAAATTCATCCAATGTCAGCGACAGTTTACTGCCCTTAACTTGGAAGAACTTCACATGCATGCCTCATGAATGTAGGTTAACAGAATATACCTTTTGTCTTCCAGGCGTAGTGATTAAGGGATTTTCAAGTTATCAGCATTCACTAGCTACCTGAAAATAGACTGGCAGACATTTGTTTATTGCTTTTTCTGCTCTTAGTTATTGACGGAATCTAAGTCATTTTCAATTATTATCTTTGTGACTATTAAAATCTCTGTAAAAATAAAAACATTTATTCATTGGGTCTACGCTTTGCATGTATCTTGACTTTCTACGCCATTTACCAATCTGAAAGTTATTCCTTCTTATTTGAGACAAATTATTGCCTTGGCACAGCTATGGTAACATTTGCAATTTTTCAGGCATATTCTGTGGGAAGGGCTTTAACCCAAAAGCTAAAAGAACTAATACCCAGACAAATGTTTAAAGTACCAATCCAGGTAGTACATCTCTTTCTTTAGTCGGACATCTTTTTTGTTTTTGTGATAATGGAAGTTTTGTAAGAGTTTTTCATATTTCACATTGTTTTTTCATTACAAGAGGAAAAAGAATTCTCAATTATTCTTGGTGGTTTCATTCAAATGATGTATAGGAAGTAACTCTTTACATTAAGTGAAACTGTCTTTGTCTTTCATAATATTCCTTGTCGTAGCATATTAGCTTTAGTGAATGTTTAATTTGTCATGACAGGCGACCATCGGCTCAAAAGTTATTGCCAGCGAGGCTATATCTGCTATCAGGAAGGATGTTCTCGCTAAGTGCTATGGTAAGATTACAAGATGATATTAAGTTATTAACAGTATGATATACATATCAAAAATCCTTGTAAGAATTTTCATTCCGCTTCCGCTGAGAATCTAGAATTTATGATGCTTATATTGTACTTATTAGACCAAGAATAACTGCAGCATCTTAAACTCTCTTAAAATTTGAGGCATGTTGTGCCACGTGTGAATGATCTCTTAATATGTTTTTACATTCCATCTTTGTTCATGCAGGTGGTGACATCTCGAGAAAAAAGAAACTGCTCAAGAAACAGGTACCTTGCACCCCTCTCCCCGGAAACAAGTGCCTTATGGAATATTCTTGTTAATTACAATTATTCGTAATGGTTGGTTGGACTGTATTCCTTTTACAAGAATATTTGCAATGTGTTGTTGTTAGTTTTATGCTTAGCTGTGCAAGCAAATCAAATTAATTACAATATGATGTTCTTCACATTTGTGAGTTGCTCTATATGTTTAGGTTTGTTATACTACCCTGAAATAGAAATCATGTGGCATCTTTTGGAGTTAGTCCAATACCCAAGAAGTAACAGTTATAGAGAATCGGGCTTTAGAGTACAGATGTTTGAAGCTTCAATTTGGAGGTTTGATACACTGGCATTCAACTGTAAAAGATGTCAGTTGGCTGCTTATTTAGCGACTCCCCTAGGATCAGTATTTTCAGGTTTTACAAAAACCCGTGAGTCTGGTAAATAGCAGCTAGTCTGATACAGGATGGATTTGCAGCAGCTTTCGTGGTACAAACTTTTGTAGTTTAGAGTAAAAGAAGTGAAGGAAATTGTTTGGTTACATGAGTTTCAATGTTTGCCCACTAATTGTTAAGGATATAGTTGCTGGAAAAGATGGAAAATGGAGGCTCTTTTATAAGCTATAGCAGGTCTTGACAAAATTTTAAGGAAACGGAGAAATATTTGTTACATAGGTTAAGGTAAATAATAAATGATGTAAATGTATTGTTAGTCTCCTAGATCGCGTAGATAAGCTTACATTATAAAGTTCAACAATAAATGACACAGTCTCTCAATATTTGTCCCCGTTTCCTTTATTTATCACGTCGTATCGCAGTTTTGATGAGAAGTTGCTAGCCTGGTTTCATAGAAGAGTAATATCATTGCCATGCATTTTTTAGTGATGTTGCATCTGTCCGAGCTTCCCTTTATTGGCAGTCCCACAAGATTCAAAAGCCTTCCTTATTTTTTAAAACTCCGTGTCTAGTCAAACTAAGACACTTAAATTGAAACGGAAACGGAGGGAGTAATACGAGACGGTAATCCAAGCTTACTGTTCAATATACTGATTGTGAAATTGTTGTTGGTTACTATGCTCGTGTACTCATGTCATTATATGATGGTTTTGTTTATTTGTTGTATGTAAACTGGGGTCGTACAATTTATGCATAATAATTTATTTCTGCATCTTTTTATCAGGCTGAAGGAAAGAAAAGAATGAAAGCCATTGGTAAAGTTGATGTACCTCAGGAAGCATTCATGGCTGTATTAAAACTTGAAAAAGAGGTCTTATAATTCAGTTTATTAGTAAAGAATTTTGGCAGTGGGATAAAGAAAGTGGGGACTACATTGATTGTGATACAAATATCATGTGAATAGCCATGGGAATTGGGAATTTTGTGATACAAATATCAAGGGAATAGCTATTCAGTTGAGAAGTTCTCATTGTAGTAACTTTGTATATAAAGGAACAATTTCTTTTGATATACAGTTGATATTCCTGTATTCTCAGTCATTTATGCCTTTATGAACTTAATGTATTTATTCTGGTTAGTGATTTGACTGTGAGCTTGGCGATAAGTAAATGAGATGAGCATTACATCAAATAATATCAACCTATCATTACTACCTGATTTCATCAGGTGAGACTGTATATAATTAAACAATGATTAAGTGATAAAAGTATATATATATATTATTCATATATTGATACGGTGTAAACACAGGATAAGGTTAAGTTATGCACTTGATATGGTGTAAAGGAAAGAAGAAAGGAGAAAATGCTACGTATTTCAAAACAGAGCAAAAGGCGGGAGATAAAGCTGATAATTACATAGACATAACTTTTATTGGAGAAATTGACTAATTAGATTTAGTAGAATAAAGTTTATTTATAATTATTGTTAATGTTGAGTTTGGTGTTGTGACATTTGACTTAACATATCTTCTAAAGGACTGATTTGAATGTATAAAAATGTTGGAACAAATGTCAAAACATTTAGACCAACATTTTTTTTATAACGGTTTTGCCTTCACGTTAAGCAGTAATATTTTACTATGGGGTAAAAATGACTTAGGCTTGGTGAAATGGAGCAGTGTAAAACGTGGGAGAAAGTGTCAAAGCTTGGGGAAGAAGTCGAAAGAAAAACCAAGTCAAAGCTATTGAGATTTCGACTCCATGATCTTCTCCAACAAACACACCAGATGCCCACCTTCCCTCAACCTCCTCAATTGATCGATGAGCCTTTCAAGGAAGACTCTCTACTATAAATAGAGTGGCAACAACAGTGAATTGATCATCCAGAATTAGATTGCAAAAATACCAAGAGAGCTCTCGGGATTTCAACCCAGAAATCTGGATCACAAGTGTTGCCTGAGTGTGTCGACAACATTCTATCCAACATTGCAATTGCTGTTTAGATTCTAGATTAGTTTTGTATGGAGCGATTGTAATGAGAGGTTGTCTATGTCTATGTAGTTAGATTTTTCAGGCAGAAGTCATCTGCGACTTCAACTTTTAATTCATTTCCATTTTATATTGTAAATTTGTAAAGAAAGGAATCTGTAATTTTGTATATAATATATATACAATACTTCTGGTCATTGACCATCATAAGTTATATCAACATATAACTTATGAAAATATAAACCTTTGTGTTTTTATTTTCGTTTTACTCTTAAAGTTTTTTCTGTTTTATCGAAGTGTTGTCACGTGTGTTAGACGACATTATCGCTGACATTCGAAAACATAATTGACATTCGATTTAATTCATCTCTTGTTTCTACTTTCAGTAGCTTTTGACACCCTTCAAGTGGTATCAGAGCCGACACTTAACACAATAAGTGTTTGGTCCTGTTGTCATAAGCTATGGATCCGACAAATACGACTATTGGTAGACTTCTTATGTTAGAGGAAGATTCGCCTACGTTCACATATCAAATCAATTGATATTCGTGCATGGAGATCTATAACCAATGGGTATGTTGTTTCAACGTTGCCACTGGATGAGGAAAGCGACATTATTGCTGAACCTGAATCCGAATGGACTACAGAAGAAATCAATAGTGTTGGCTTTAACGAAAAGGTCTTAAATGCAATTTTTAGATAGGTTGATCTTTACATGTTCAAACTCATTCAAAACTGCCTCACGGCTAAGGACGCATGAGATACTTTACAGATTCATTGTGAAGGTAGCTCAAGTGTTCGTCGAACAAAGCTACACATGCTCATGAGTAACTATGAACGTTTAAGGATGGAAGAAGCGGATGATATTAGATCTTATTTTGAAAAGTTGATTGACATCTCAAATGAATGTCAAGTGCTTGGTGAACCATTAACCAACACTCAACTTGTTGAAAAGGCTCTCCGTTCTCTTCCTGAAAAGTTCAATTTAAAGATTTGTGCCATTGAAGAAGCTCACAATCTTACCACAATGGACCTTCATACCTTGATGAGCATACTCAAAACTTATGAGATGAACATTGAGAATCAAAAGGAATTATATAAAAGCAAGAATGTGGCACTTTAAGTTCAATCCTCGGAGAGTCAAATCGAAGAAGAGGATGAGAATCTTGAAGAAATTGGTGACGGTGCAAATGTTGCCTTACTCACTCGAAAATACAATTTGATGGTGAGGAAGCTCAACAATGAGATAAATCAATCTAAATCTAAAGAGCACCAAAACCAAATCTTCAATCAAAGCCCACTAGATTCCTTCCAAATACACAAAAAGGAAATCAACTAAGAAGAACCAACTCAGATCGTACCAAATTTGATCCCAAACAACTTGAGTCCGTGCAATGTCATGCATGCTCGGGTTGGGGTCATTATGCCAACGAATGTGCAAACACTCTTAGGAAATTTGGTAAGAACCTATGGGTTTTTCTTAGTTATGATGAAAATGAAGAGGGAGATCGTGAAATTGAAACACAAGCAATGCTGGCCACTATTTTCGAACAGTCTCTATCGGAAGCATGACATAACATTTGAACAGTAACTACAACAATACACTACGCTCATCAAAGTACAAGAAGCAACATATAGTAATAGAAAACGAAGGGCAAAAATCAATGTAAGGAGATCTCTACATTTCTTGGCAAATCGAATAATAGAAAGAGTTTTGTTTGCCTACACATTGGTTGATTATCTACAGTTAGGCACCATGTATTCTGACCAAGCATAAGAGATATGCTACAGTTATTGTTAAAGACTGCTCACTCATTCTTACCAGATGCACAGGTATAAACCTACAACAACCAAATATTAACACTTTATATAGACAACATTTTGGGATTTACAGAGCACCTTACAAATGAAACCCGAAGCCTTTGAGGTTCGCAGCAGAGTCCAAAGAACCTTGCAGGCACATCTAAGGGCTGCAAACAAGTGAATTAACTCTACCTCTCTTTTCAAATAATAACGTCCGATCAGCAGAAGTAATCCCTGCAGAAAAGAACCAGGAAATTAAGGTTAGAAGTTTAGCCAAGCTAGCTACCATTGTTGACAAGATAATAACTTCTAGCTTGTACACATTGATGTTCTGAGAATGGAAAAGGCAACAAGCATTTTTTTCTTTCTTATTTTTTCAGGGATAAATAACCAGAGCTTTCACACCCCCTTTTTCACAAAAAGATTGGTATTTTTAAGATCAAAAGGATTTTCAAGGTTGGAAATGACAAAAATTGTGTTCCATAAAGGGATTATTTCAAAAACTGGAATCGCCACTTAACAATGAGTTTTGGTGTGACAAGTCACCTTTAAAGCAGATATCCCTTTTAAAACAAAATTGACTCCAAAATACTTATTTGCGACAGAGATTCCGGGTAAGGAATTCTGTTGAGCGAGGGGTGTAGCAGGGTACGTGATGATTTGAGGAACAAGAAAATATAGCAACTATGTCTTGAAAAACTTTTTTGGTTAGCATGTTCTGAATATTCAAAAAACGCAGAAACGATTTACATTCTCCAGCAGGTTTGTGGAGTGATGGAATCAGTATATACCTTAGCAGCCCAAGGCAGAGTTTAGGAACTCGCTCTCACAAGCTTCACTTGAAGAACCTAAAAACTACGGCTTTAATTAGGTAACTGTGCAAAAGTCCCACTATTTGGGCTACAACCCCCAACCATCATCTTCTCATAAATGGCATATGCACCATCTGGATCACCGGACTTGGTGTACCCTCTAATAAGAGGGTTATATGTAAATACATCGGGTTCAAGACCCACTTTCTGAAGTTCTTCATACATCCTTCCAGCCTCCTCCAACATTCCAGCAATCCCCAGATCGAGTATCTTCTCTGCTTTGCATCTCATCAAGAAGATACAATGCTTTCTTCATTTCACCGGATTTCCCAAGACCGTTGATCATAAGGTTGTAAGAAATCAAATCAGGATCAAGTCCAGCTGACTTCAGTTCCTCAAAGTAGGTCAGAGCATCATCCACCTTCCCTGCAGGTAGAGGTGTCAAAATTAGTCCATGAAAACATGACCCGCCCAAGTTTGGGTTGGTCATTGACCCGCCCATTTATTAGCTCAGCCCAACCCATTTCAGCCCATCAAAACATTGAGCTGATATGCAACCCAAATTGACCCATGAAAAATCTTGTCGAAATATTTTCAAAAAGACATTTTTTTAATTTGATATGTTAAATATTGCGATAATAATGAAAAAAAAATACTTTCGTTAGGTACTAAAAATTTATAAAAGAACAAATAAAGAAATTGAAACTTAGTAAGAATTGGACAGGTTGAGTTTTGACACATTTTTTAGCCCATTTCAGCCCCAAGTAACTTTTGGGCAGGTCAACCCGTCCATTTATCAACCAACCCATTTGACCCGCCCAAAATCAGCCCAACCCGCCCATTTGACACCCTTACCTGCAGTGCATAGGCAATCTACAAGAATAGTGTACGTCTTTAAATCTGGTCTAACTCCTTTATTCATTCTGTTAAAGAGATCACACGCAGCTTTCAGATCACCGGCTTTCCCGAACCCATTTATGAGAATGTTGTAGATAGCAGAATTAGGTCGGCATCCATATTCCACCATTTCCTCAAAGAAGTCTTTTGCTTTGTCGAAATTTTTAACCTTCAAAAAGCCCATCTATGAGAGGACCATATGTACAAGGAGTAGGTGTAAACCCGAAACTTACAAGATCATAGTACAAATCTATTGCTCTCTCTACTTTATTAGACTTCACCAAACCAGAAAATTGTAAGTTATTGCGATCAGGTTACACCCTCTGTGGAGCATCTCCTCATACAGCTCAAAAATTTCATCAACCTTCCCGGACTTTCCAAGTTCATCAAGAAACAAATTATAGGTATAAACGTCTGGAGCACAACCGACATTTTTCATCTCCTTGAAAAGATGCCATGCCAATTCTTTAAGATGAACATCCAGAAGTCCTTCAACTAAGGGAATAATATGATCTTAGTGTTGGACGAATTCCGAATGAGCTTTTGAACTTTACAAAAAGTTCATGAGCATCAAGGGCTTTCTTCTGCTTGCAAAGAACTCCAATAATAGGTACTATTATTAAGTCATTTCTGCAAATACGATTTTTCCGCAAAAGAAACGGAATAATCTAATTCAGCTTCACCCAAAACACCTTCCATCAGTTGTAGCCAAAAGGATCTATCTAACCTATTCAAAGCCTGGTTAATAAAACCCTCCATAATCTTAACAGCATCCTCAATTAAACCATCTTTCACAAGAATAGGTAAAAGAGCATATACAGTTACACAGTCCGGATATATTTTCTTCTTCATCTGATGGAATAGCAAAAATGCTTCAGTTACCCTTTTTTCTTTAGCCAACCCAAAAATTACAGTGTTATAACTGAAAACATCCGGTCCTATCATTCGATAAAGCAACGTCAAGGCTGTATCAACCTCACTGTTTTTGCAAAGAATATCTAAAAGAGTATTGTAAGTGATTGTATTTGGAGCACACCCCTGAAGAGCCATGCTATCAAGTAATTCATAGGCCTCTCGAATTTTTCCTTCTTTTCCTAGTCCATCCAGTAACGTGTTGTACGTCACAACAGTAGGAGCCAGTTTCATATCCTTCAATCTGTAAAACATTGCCCATGCCTCACTAGCTCGACCATCCATATAAAGTATGTCAATCAATGAATTGACTACAATCACATCATGATCACAACCACTTTCTATCATCTCGGAGAGTAATTTAATAGCTTCATCAATTTTCCCTGCATTGCTATAGCATTTCATCATCATGTTGTAGGTGATAGAATTAGGAACATATCCACTCTCTTTAATTCCATCAAATATACTTTTCGCCTCTCCAAGCCTTCCCATTTCTGCTATACTATATAAAGATGTATTGCAAGCAACAACATTAGGCACGATTCCACGAGCTTTCATCTTCCCAAATATTTCGAGTGCTTTATCAGGCTCACCTGATTTCCCATAGTAGTCAATAAACAGGATATACGTGTAAGCTGTAAGTTCAAACACGCGACTGGGGAATGACTTTTGAAGGGAGCCCTCAACCACTAAGCTACAACTCTCACAGCTCTCACTGATAAGATTAAAGACATTTTTAATACATATCTTAATATTTGAAACCAATAAAAGAAAAGTGAAAATTCTGGGGCGGAGGCCTTGTCGGTGGGGGCCCGTGCGGCGGCGCGCCTCGACCGCCCCAGGGACGGCTCTGTCATATGGATATAAGTGTATTGAGAACGACCTCTCTACCCCACGAAGTTATGTGACATCCTAGCCTCTCTAAATCACACGTGAAATTACACTGATTATGTTGTTATTGCTGTTGTAGGAGTATAAGTGTATTATTTTTATCGTACATGGATATAAGTGTTTAAATTCAAAAATCAAGGGTATATTCAAAACCAAATTATATTATAGGGTGTCTATTCTAATTGTAGTTAACCCTTAATAACTAAAATTATTACTCCCTCCGTTCCAAAAAAAAAATTCCTTGTTTGACTTAGCACGGAGTTAAAAAAATAAAGAAATATTTTTTAAATGTGTGGTCCAAAATAAGTCTTAAATATTTGTGTAATTGTTAATCATATCATAAAATTTAAATTATTTTTAAATATAGAAATGTGTCAATTTTTTCAAACTAATAAGAAAAATAAGACAATCTTTTGTTGGACGGAGGGAGTAAGTACTACTCCACATATGTAAGGTACCATTTTGAATATACACTCAAACATAGAGACCATTTTCGTCATTTTCTAAAGAAAAGGAACGTGGGGAGCAAATTTCATTTCTAACCTCTTTTGAGCTTTTGAGTCGAACAAAATTGTAGCAGTACAGTATGCCATTGTGAAAATCAATAACACGATCTCCTATTTGTGTGACGCATTTTTTTCCTGTTCAGTTTATACGTATATACGCAATTCATATAGGTTTTAAAAATGGAAGCTGCAGCTGTTTCAGTTGTAGATAGGCTAAAATCATTTGCAAAATCGACGCAGGATTTCGCTTCCGGTGTGTTGCGTGGTCGCGAGACTTCTAATCGCCGCAATCCGGTAAATTAAATGTGGATTTTGTCCTTTATTTGTTCCAGTTATTATATAGAACATAGAGACACATTTGCTCTAGTATGCATTGTTATAAGTAAAATTTTGGTGTCTGTTTAAGTTTCTTACTAGTAGTATTAGCACTATTCCCATAGTTTTTTGCTCTTCAACAACAACAACAACAACAACAACAACATAACCAGTGAAATTACACAAAGTGGGGCCAGAGAGTTTAGAGCGTAGCTGTCCTTACCCCTACCTTGAGAGGTAGAGAGGTTGTTTTCCGTTAGAGGTGTCAAATGAGTGGATTGGGCTGAATTTGGGTGGATTAAAATGGGCTGAGTTAATAAATGGCGGTTTATTGACCCGCTTAAAAGTTACTTTGGCTGAAATGATCTAAAATGCGGGTCATAACCCAACCCGACCCAAATCATACTATGTTTTAATTGCGTTGTTTCAACTTTTATAATATTTTTGTACCTTATAAAATTAATATTTTTCTTTATTATGGCTATATATAACATATCAAATAAAAAATATATTTTTTAAAAAATATTTTGACAAGATTTCTCATGAGTCAATTTGGGCTACATATTAGCCTAATTTTTGATGGGCTGAAATGGGTTGGGCTGAAATGAGCTGAGTTAATAAATGGGTGAGTCAATAACCCGCTCAAACTTGGACGGGTTGGGCGGGTTATGTTTTCATGGACTCATTTTGCCACCTCTATTTCCGGTAGACCCTCTAAGGACAAACAATCCAAAGCAGTATGAAAAAAGAAATAACGGAAACGAATAAACCCATGGCAACAGTTTTTTGCTCTTCGATTTGTGTTGTTAACTGGGTTTCTTGTGCTTTGGTTATCGCATTATTTCGCTGTTGTTACTGTTTAATTTTTTCTGTATGATGTGTATTGATTTCCCTATTAGTTGTCATGTCTCCTTCATTTCCGTATTTCCTTTTTCAAATTACTTTGAATTACGTTACTTGAGCCGAGGGTCTACCGGAAACAACCTCTCTATCTCCGTGAGGTAGAGGTATTGTTGTTGGTTTTGTTTTCAAGTATTAGTAATGATACATTTCATTTTTTCCCCTGTGCAAGTTGATTGGCCAGTCATTACATAGAAACTATTTGCTCCAGTAATGCATTGTTAAAAGTGAAATTTTGGTGACTCATTAAGGTTGTTTAAGTTTTATTGGTTTTGTTTTCAAGTATTAGTTCTGATAATTTTCATGTTTTTAACCTGTTCAAGCTGATTGACCTATAAAATAGAACTAGAGAAAGTAAAAAGAGATTTATGTTATACTGGTATTGTTCTATGGAATGGATTAATTCTATGGGCTTTATCTAATTTTTAGTGTTTGAATATTATGAGGTTAGGTCTCTGTTGGGTTGAATTGTATGGTCATGCTTGTGTCTCGACTAATCCGCTGGGAATCTGCTACCTTCCACTAGCAGAAGTATTGGTTTAACTTAGTCCAACAATGCTTAGGTGGATTGAAATAACTCACCTAGTTTTACATAATTTAGGATTGGAACCTTTGATTCCCAAGATTGTTAAAATGGCTCTTTGACCACTAGGCCACCCCAGGGTGCAAGAGGTTCATTCATATCCCCTTCGTCGGAAAATTACACGGTATATATCATGTCAGAATTATTTTATTTTTTATGTGTATATGGTAGATGTTGAACCCTTGTCTTCTTTGTGTATATACTTCTTTTTATTTTGAATCCCCTAAGTAAAAATGTTGTCTCTTCCACTAGATAGTACTTTGGAAAAAGGGGACACCATTGGATCACATATAATGAGCCGAGGGTCTATGGGAAACAACCTCTCTGCCTCCACGGTAGGGGTAAGGTCTACGTACACTCTACCCTCCTAGACCCCACTTGTGGGATTACACTGGGTATGTTGTTGTTGTTGCATCGGATCGCATGTAATTATATTCCAACTTGGGATACTAAAAGAATGTGCAGTAGCAGATTTTTAGGTCTAGTGAGGGATCCAACCAAGTATAAGGCTGTCGATAGGATATTTTTAAACATATCTTTAAGATAACAGCTACTCGTTCATGTGGATCTTATTTGAAGCAAATGAAAATATATAGGGAAAACAGCAAAAGTTATGAAAATGTTATTTCTTATGTGAGTAATCGTAGTCTATGACTCTTTGCATAAGTTGGCGGTTAAAGTTCGGGGCAAGGTGAGACTGTATGCATCCCTACTTGTGTGCTATTGATCTAAAGTGGAGTTTATGTTTTACTCGTCATGCAACGTTCAACTGCAGGACAGTGTCATATAGGAAGTATTCAGAGCTTGAGCAGTCAAATTCTTACTTTACCAGTTACCACAAGCTTTATTATTGGGCTCTTTTACTTTCTCTGATATGCCTCTTAAGTATGAGAAAACTCTGATCATATACCCTAACCTAATCTACTTTCTGCATATTCTTCTATTTCCTTCAATGTTTTTCATAGTCATAAGATCAAATTCTTTTGTGTTTACTATCTGCTGTATTACTATGCCTGTACGCTGAGTTTCCCAGGAGACAATACTCACTAAAGACTTATCCAGATCTCGTTTATACATTTTTTTTGGTTCAGAACTATTTGTTACTTTTATTAGCTTTAGGACATCACTATTTCCTAACCCCACTCCCCTCGGTAAGCTTTAGTTTGACGTATTTTCCAATTCCTAGGTAGCAACAAGCTGTATGATGGTGCTTTACAACTCTTCCAATAATATCATTTACAGATTGAGATCTTGAAGAGATTGCAGCGAGAATCATTTTCAGATATTATGAAGCTAAGAGACAGACAAGAGAAGGTGGAGCGAGTGCTTGCTTTCTATAAATCTTCGAAAGGAAGTCCATTCCAAGAAGGTAGCACTCATGTAAGGGGAGAATTTGATGTTGTGGGTGCACTGCTGATGATTGGTACCATTGATGAATGCAAGCGCAATGCAATTGAAAGAGCAATTAGGACTGGTATTTATTCTAGGCTGACTTTTGAAACAACTCCCCGTGAAAAGGATACACTTGTAGCAGAGTTTGTTGGCAGTGAAAGAGGCCAAATGAATATCCTGGGTAGTCCACTTTCTTTAGCAAAAGTTCTTTATGCAGCAAATATCAGTGATTGGTTTTCTGCAGTTGCCATTCCAGTTGGTGGTCGATGTAGAGATGTTGCGGTACCTACAAATTCACGTGAGGTAAATGCTCTCGGTACTGAATGTGCCTTCTGATTTAATTCATAGTTATCCATTCCAGTTCTATTTGCTATCATGTAAAAAATGTTAACTGCTAATGTTTGCACACCATGCTCTATGTGTGAAGTTGATTTTGAAATTCTTTAAGGAAATAACAGGGATAAAATTGATATGGCAAACCTACAGCACTTATCAAGTGCAGTGAGGACTTAACAATTAAATGGAAGGCGCGCATTAGCCGTCACAAGCAGGTAAGGAAGCCCACAGTTCGCCAATCCATTGTAGCAACAGTTTTAAAAAAAGAACAAGAAGTTGCAGAAGAATTAGGTTAACGTCATGTAAAATGAAGTTGTAAATGTACTTATAAAAAAAATTAAAAAATAAAGAAAAAAGGAAGTTGCAGATGTGTCGTGTCAAAAGATCTCGGGGAGGGTCATTAGATGGTTGTTGCAGATTTGCATATTGCATTTACTTGTTATATTACTTCATTTTCAGTTGCCTTTCTGTGTAGCCTCGTGTTAAAGCAAGGATATGTGTCAAGCATAACAATTTTTTTTTGGGAAAAACAATATGACTTGTTTTTTCAACAGTAAAGAATAAAGAAATAATGACAAGTGATGATCAATCAAAACAACACTATCAATATTTACCAAGTAATTAACATGAACTTATAATTCAGCAATTCACTCATCTCTACGTGTTTAGTTACTAGGATTGACGAGAAATCAACAAGTTGACAAGAGGGGGTGGGGGTTTGATTAGATGGTTTTTGAATATTGTATTTACTTGTTGCGTTACTTCATTTTCAGTTGCCTTTCTGTGTACCTTATGTAAAAGCAAGGATAAGTAAGTTGACAAGGAAAATCACATGGGGAAGTCATTAGATGGTTGTTGCATATTAGATAACTCCTACTAGTTCTATTACTTCATTTTCAGTTACTTACCTGTGTAGCCTCATGTAACAGTAAAGATAAGTGTCTAGTATAACAATTTTTTGCGAAATTTTTGCAGGAAAGGGGAATGACTGATTATTCATCATTTGGGCCACCCCTGTTGAATCAACTAAATGGTAGCGGAATTGCTTTGATGGTAAAAAAGTCAAATACTGTTGCTTCCTTGGCTCAGTTTGTCTCTGCATTGCCACACTCTGGTAGACTTCTATATTGTTTTGGAACTTTTGGTCAAATTGTTTGCCAACTTTCAAGCAATACAAAGCTTTCAATCTTGGGCATACACAAAGTGGATAATCTGTCAAGTCAACAGCTTAGACTCCCAGCTATGTCGTTGCCTATTGGCATTTTACAATGGTCAGGGCATTCTGAGGCGTTCTTGGAGGAAAACGACCTCTTAGATGGGTCACTCGCTATGACACTAGAGTCAGAACTCTGATGAAAGTACAAGAATTGGTGGTTGGGTAGAGATGAAAAGATCAAATCCCAGATATTTTCAGTGGGCAGTTACCATGTCTGATACCCCTGAGGATGATTTTGGATGGGGTTTGAGCCTTGGTGGTTTGCTACAAGGTTCAAGAAATTGGGACCATTTCCAAGTTGAAACCTTTCTCAATTTTAACTTAGGAAAGAAGTGCAAGTTGCAACCAGGTCTTCTCTATGTGATGGATGGAGCCACCCAGTTTCCTGCACTGATGTTTCGCACTAGTTGGTCCTTGTGAAGCGGCAAGCTGATCCAGATATCACCGTTAAAAAATAGTTGGCCCCTGTGAACAATCTCATACTCCCCTTAGAATAGAAATACCCTTTAGCAACTCCCACACAAAAGAGAGAGAAAGAGACAACATTTTCTCTGTGCTCAGCAACAGTACTTAATTCAGTAGCTAATTTTATTAGTCTGAAGCAGTTATAGGAGCCCAAGCTTTGCTTCACTCCTTTTAACCTGTTTGGCCAATCTCTTAGAATTTGCTTATTCTGAAAAATGCTTTTTGGCAAATGGATTTGAGAAAAAGTATTTAGGGAGTGCGATCTATGTTTGACTAATTAACTAAAGAAAAATTGTTGGTGTGTTAGAGAAATACATTTGTGTTAATAGTGTTTTAAGTGTTAAATTACCGGACGGAAGATGTAAAGATTCACTTTAAGTACCACTATTTAAATGAATAAATGATTTGATATATTATTAAGAGAAATTTTAATGAAGTTTTTCAATTTTATTTAGCAAACAAGTAAATATTAAGATCACAAAATAGAGAGATGGAGCAAGTTTGTGAGACTTTGGTCATTTATGTGTTTGCAGTTATTTGTTTTTGAGAAATTTGGCCAAGCATCCTAATGCTCAAAGATAAACATTTTTTGGAAAGGAAAAAAAAAGCACTTCAATTATTTAGAAGTTTGGCCAACACACCACCAGAAAATCATAAAGATAGTCTTTTATGTTTAGGGTAGATTTTAAATGATCCCTAAATTATTTTTGAGTAGTTTTGATCCTCTGCTTTTATTGGAAGTGTGCATCTTTACTCTCCATCAACATTTAATAAACTTTAGCTGTTGGATTCATGAGAATTGTGGGGGGAAAGATTTAACTAGAAACATCAAGAAAGCTCGTCATATCTTAAAGATTTATAACACCAAAAACTACATTAAATATAAAAAATAGATTAAAAAACTAGTAAAAATTACTAGCTTGTTTGACCAAGCTTATTTTTCCTTCAAAATACTTATTTTTTTCAATAAGTGCTTATTTTTAAAAAAAGTGAATTGTTTAGCCAAATTTTTGGAAGAAAATAAGTGCTTCTGGGGAGTAGCAGAAATAGTTTTTCAGAAGCTAAAATAATTGTTTTTGCCCAAAAGCACATTTTTGAAAAATACTTTTAAGAAAGAAAATACACTTAAAATCACTTTTTAAAAGTTTGGTCAAACACTAATTGCTGCTCAAAAATATTTTTTAACTTAATTAGCCAAACACAAAATACTTTTTGCAAAAATACATTTTTGAAAAATATCTTTAGCAAAAACACTTTTAAAAATAAGCTAATTTTAGACTATACATCTCTAAAGGGTGTACCACACTCCAAAATAGACTAAAAATAGTAGAAACAACATCTCCAAACGTGTGAATTCATATTAAATACTATTTTCTCTTCTCATAGTTTCTCTTAAAACCTAACCATTAGAATTTGTTAAATATCTAATGGAGACCAAAAGTTGTTCACTTGTAAGTTCTAAGTCTAAGAAACTTAAAAAGGACCATAACCGTTCAAAATTATATTATTTCAGCGACCATTTTGAAACTAACGAAAACATAAGATATGCTTATATCATTTTCTCACCACACCACAGTACACCTCTGAACCCTGGAGTACTAGTATTCTTCCATAACCTTCGTGAAAATTCTCAAGCGGCTTGTTCATCTTTGGCCTTCAACTTCAATGGCGGCGAGGATTGCATTGTTGAAGTACCTGAGAGTGGAAGCTCGGCCGGCACAACTTCGGAACCATAGGCTCATCGGAGGCTCATTCAATCAGCTTTTCACACGTCAGTTCTCGGAGGAAGTAAGGGGATCCTTTCTCGATAAGGATGAAGTCAGAGATCGTGTCATCAGTTGCGTCAAAAATTTCCAGAAAGTTGATCCTTCCAAGGTATATCTAACATATTTCATTTCATAGGTTATTACTCTCTCGGAAAATGATTTGAAATGAAATTAGGGTCATGTTTACACTTATGCGTTGTGTTATTAACGTTATCCGTGCGATTTATGTATTGTAGATTGCTGGTCCTTTAGATTTATTCCGTGTTTAATTTTTCCAGAGGATTGTTGGATTGTATGTTTTAGGTAGAGAACATGGTAATATAATTTGATTTTAGAGGATACAATAACAACATACCCATGTACGCAGATCTTACCCCTACCTGGGCAAGTAGGGAGGCTCTTTCCGAAAAGACGCTCGCTCAAAAGAAAGCATAAGCAAAAGGAAAGGTCATATGAGGACAAGAAATTCAAAGCAATATGAAAATAAAAAAAATCGAAAGCAAATAAGCCGTGATAGAACATTTTGAAAAAAGGATGAGAAGAAAAAAAATGATAGGAGCTGCACCACAAGTAATGGAAACTGAGATAAAAACATCTGCTGATTGATATAAATCTAGTATTGATTGGATGCTCATATCCGTTTTTTAAGTAGCTTTAATATTAATTCAGTCTGAGGGAATCGGTAACTGGTAGCTCACTAGCAGGTAAGGTAAAATATGCTGGAAATTTCAATAAATTTAAAATTTGGAAATGCCACAGTATATATTTTTTCTTGATAAAATAATGTAACAGATTATATTTGGCAAAAAAAATGAATTGTATCTATGATGAAGAAATTGGTTCATTACCCCTTTGTGGTCTAAAAGGTAGTGCACTCATTGTGTTAACTCATGCTTACTATGTTTGGTGGTCCTTTGTGTAGTGGTAAAAATGCTGATTGTTCCCTTGTAATTTCTATGCACTGGTGTTATTAAACATTACTCCTTTGTTTCAAAATGTTTGTCTGGTTTTGACTTGGCACGGAGTTTAATAAGGTAGAATACTTTTGAATCTTGTGGCTTTAAACTAAAGATATGAAGAATATACCAAAATGCCCTTTAATCATGTGGTCTTAAACATGTCACATGAAAAGTTGGAATTAAAGAGTTACCAAAAAAGGAAAGAGGCAAACATTTTGAAACGGAGGGAGTAAGAACTATCACTCTGTCGTTTAGAGAGAGTTTGTGGCGGTGAGATATGAAGAGGGGTCATTTGAGCTGTGAGGTGCAAAGATTCCCAACTGTAGGGAGCTAATCTGCTACTAGTTGCTAAGTAGCACACATAGGTAACTTGCAATTCATCCTTATATCTATTATGCATACTTATAGTGTAGGTTGACAATATAAGAAAAGTAGCATTACCAATTTCTAACTTTCTTCACACAAAAAGGAAAATCAATTTGTAGGAAATTTTAAAGAAAAAAATCTTCCTGCTAGACTGATTTTCCTTCAACTTTTTTATTCTTGTACCACTCATTGCCTATGTGGTGGTCTTTGTTCTCTCTCTCTCTAAAGTCTGCGACTAACGACTAGCATTTGACCTTCCCTTCCCCTCCCCATCGGACACTTAGCGCCGCCGGCGTATCTTTGACGACCAGGTAGCTGCTTCCCCTCTCACTCGTTCTCCCTCCCTCCACCACTGCACCAATCGGACGATCTCCGCCATAAACTTCGGCGAGATCGATTTGTCTTACTCTCTCACCGGAAAAGACCACTGCTGCCCAGAACGGACTAGAGCTGTCTGGACAAAACAAGTTCAGTTAGAGATCTAGGATTTTGTTTTCGGTGATCAACGTAGCAACATCTCCGTCGACCTCCGGCGACCAGAGACGGAACCCTAGAACATACCAGATAGTACCTAGAAAAAATTTCTTGTGGCTATTGCTCTTGCATCATCGATCAGGTTCTATAGCTCCTTTTCCTTCTTATTTCTTGTTATTGCTACTGATTTCTAAAACCCTTTTCGTGTGACCATTTTTAGATCAACGTATTCCTATTTTATTCTGTATCTTTCTTGTTTCCTTTATATTTCTTGTTCTAGTTATTGACTGTGGGGTAATCTGCTCTGTTGGGTGTTCGTCTCTTCGTTGCGTGTTTCTTTATTTCTTGTTCTCTGTTCTTGTCCTTTGCTTTATCATTTTGGTTTGTAGTAGCATGACTTACCTCTAGATTTCTGCTAACTTGTGCTTTAGTGTTGGTTCCCGTGTGTGGTAACGATAACCTTTGACTAGTATTTTTTGCTCTAGTGGCTTTGGTGAATGATGGTAGACTAGGGTCATGTTTTCGATCGGGGACGGAGGCGAGGGTTAGGAGGGGTAAGTGGGGTAAGGGTAATGCTAGGCTGAGAATAAGGTCTTGGAATATTGGAACTTTAACGGGGAAATTCATAGAGCTAGTTAAGATTCTTAAGAAGAGAAAGATTAATATAGCCCGTGTCCAGGAGATCAAATAGGTAGGACCTAAAGCTAAGGATGTAGACGAGTATAAGCTATGGTTCTTGGGTAGGTCGAAGTATAGGAATGATGTAGGCATTTTGGTAGATAGCGAGCTAAGGGATGAGGTGGTAGAGGTTAGGAGGGTCAATGACATGATGATGACGATTAAGTTGGTAGTTGGAGGGTGCATTATGAACATTATTAGTTCGTATGCGCTGCAGACGGGCTTGAACGAGGGGGAGAAGAGGCATTTTTTGGATGATTTGGACGAAGTGGTAGGAGGTATACCACCCGCTGAGAAGTTATTTGTAGGAGGGGATTTCAATGGACATATCGGGGCTCTTTCGGGTGGTTATGACGACGTGCATGGAGGTTTTGGCTTCGGGGACAGGAACGGGGGAGGCGTCTCACTTTTGGAGTTTGCTAGAGCTTTTGGGATGTTGATAGCCAATTCGAGGTTCCTGAAGAATGAGGAGCATTTGGTAACCTTCCGTGGTTCGGTGGCTATGACTCGGATAGACTTTTTGCTCCTTAGTATGGTTGACAAAAGTCTTTGTAAAGACTGCAAGGTTATTTTGAAGGAGGATCTTACAACTCGACATAAGTTTCTGATGATGGATTTGGAAATCAAGATGGAGAAGAAGATGAGGGTCGCGGATGATAGGTTAAGAATCAAATGGGGGAGTTTGACCATGGCTAGTGCAAAGGATATGGGGAAGAGGTTGATGGCAAATGAGGCTTGGGAGAGTAGTGGGGATGCGACCGGTATGTCGGACAAGACGGCCAGTTGCATTCGGGAGGTTGCTAGAGATGTGTTAGCGGTCTCGCGGGGTAGCCGTGGTGGGCATCGAAGGGACTGGTGGTGAAATGATAAAGTTCAAGAGAAGGTGGAAGCGAAAAAAGCGGCGTATGCGAAAATGGTAGAAAGCATGGATGAGGTGGAGAAATGGACGAATAGGGAATTATATAAGATGGCGCGGAAAGAGGCAAAACTAGCGGTTACGACAACGAAAACGGCGGCTTTTGAACGTCTATATGTGGAATTAGAGGAAAAGACGGGGATAAGTTGTATAGACTAGTCAATGCGAGTGAGAGGAGGACCCGAGACTTGGATCACGGGAGGTGCATCAAGGATGAGGACGGCAAAGTACTGGTGGAGGACGAGCATATTAGGCGGTGCGGAGTCCTGTTGGTTGAATTTTGGAAAAACATTAACGCGAGCGACGGCCCTAATGAGATCATGTTTGGAAGAACACATGTAGCATGTTTGGAGTGGCTGACGAAGTTGTTTAACGTCATTTTTAAGATGGCGAAGATGCCCGAAAATGGAGGTGGAGTACGATGATTCCTTTGTACATGAACAAATGTGATATCCAGAGTTGCAACAACTATAGGGGTATCAAGCTGCTAAACCACGCTATGAAAGTTTGGGAAAGAGTCGTGGAGATGAGGATGAGAAGAGGCGTGTCTATCTCCGAGAATCAGTTTGGATTCATGCCGGTGCGTTCAACTACAGAAGTCATTCATCTTATTAGGAGGTTGGTGGAACAGTATAGCGAGAGGAAAAGAGACTTACATATGTTTTTCATCGACCTCGAGAAGGCATACGACAAAGTCCCTATGGAGGTTCTATGGAGATGTTTGGAGGTTAGAGGTGTACATATGACATACACTAGGGCAATCAAGGATATGTACGATGGAGCCAAGACCGAGCTACGGACAGTAGGAGGAGACTCGGAGCACTTTTCCAGTGATAATGCAGATGAGGCTGCATCAGAGATCAACTCTTAGCCCATTTCTATTTGCCTTGGTGATGGATGGACTGACGTGACAAATCCAAGGGGAGGTGCCATGGTGTATGTTATTCGTAGACGACATAGTCTTGATTGATGAGACTTCGCAGCGGAGTGAACGCTAAGCTGGATGTTTGGAGACAAACTCTAGAGTCTAAAGAGTTCAGGTTGAGTAGGACCAAGATAGAATACTTGGAGTGCAATTTCAGTATCGGGAGCGACCTTCAAACATACGTGGAGGTGAAACTTGATACTCAGGTTATTCCAAAGAAATAGAACTTCAAGTACCTCGGGTCTCGAGGAATGGATTATCGATGTCATACATTGTATGAAATGGATGAGCTGCTCGCATCTGGAGTTTTGTGCGATAAAAAGGTGCCACCAAAACTTAATGGCAAGTTCTATAGGGTGGTGGTTAGATCGACTATATTGTATGGGAAGAGTGTTGGTCGGTCAAAGACTTTGCAAACCCAAAAGATAAAAGTTGCGGAGATGAGGATGCTAAGATGGATGTGTGGGCATACAAGGAGGGATATAATTAGAAATGAAGATATCCACGCCTTAGTGGGAGTGGCCTCGGTGGAGGATAAGATGTGGAAAGCGAGGTTGAGATGGTTTGGGCACGTGCAGAGGAGAGACACAAATGCCCCAGTGCGGAGGTGTGAGAGGTTGTCTATGGACGGGTTCAAGAGGGGTAGAGGTAGGCCGATGAAGTATTGAGGAGAGGTGATTAGACGGGATGTGACGCAAGTACAACTCACCGTGGACATGACCTTAGATAGGGAGTTATGGAGGACACGTATTAGGGTAGAAGGGTACTTGGTAGTCTAGCGTAGTCCTACCTACGCTTACAAATTGACAGTTGTAGTAATATTATTATAGGCTCGCTTAGCCTAGCATACTGGTAGGCACAATATTGCCTTATAGTCACTTGACGTTTGATTTATGCTGCTATGTGTATTTTATTTGTCTTATTTACTTGCATTAGATATTGCTTTTTTTTTCTTCTTTCTTTCAGAATTAGCTATCATGACTTATTCACTTTGTTTGTCGTACTTTGTTTGAGCTTGTGCCTTGTCTTGAGTTGAGTATCTCTTGGAAACAACCCCTACCATGGTAGAGTAGTGTCTGTGTACACTCTCTCCTCTCCCGACCCTACATTGTGAGATTTCACTGGGTATGTTGTTGTTGTTGTATAGTGTAGGTTGACAATATTATAATATAAGTCTAGTGTACAATAATTGTGAACGGTTATCAATCCTAAACTCTAGCTGGCTAGCAGAGGAATGGAGCAAATAGATAGAAACTTTTCCCATAGGCAGTAGTCCTTCGAGGTTATTAGTAAGAGGATTCTAGTATAAATTTCCAATCTTTAAAGTGGTTTTGCGAGTTTATGAAAGGTCATTTGAGAATACACCACCAGAGTAACATAGCGGGAACAAAAGGAAATGTATGAATTTTCATACTAGAAGAAAATGCAATATATATGGAAGGTAGCCAGGATAGAAACAAACGAATGAAGGAGAGGTGAAGCTGTATTCATGTCAGATACTTGCTAGCATGCAATTGGAGAATTCATAGGAAAAGCTTGTGAAGAAACAAATTGTTAAAAAGTTATAAACCAATGCAGGAACAGCAAGTCAGCAACAATGGAGGTTTGGACTGAGGATAATTTGGAAGTCAAAAAGGTAATGCAGGGACTGAATCTTTCATCAATGTGGAAGAGGGGAATCATATAAATCAGAATCCCTCTGACCAATATTGGAAATTCCTAAGGAGGAGAAAGTATAAATTTAAGTGACTCCAACATAAATAATACCTGCGGGTATCAAGGTTTATGAGATGAATTAGATGGATTTGTGTTTCAAATTTCCTTCAAAGGAGGAGTTGAAAGAATCAAAATAAGACATTGGCACTTAAAACTTATGCAATTATTCTCGATGTAACCTAGTGATAGGTGTCACTAGGAAAGCTTGGAACCTTGGGGCATAGGGAATCTATTAATGGGCCTATCTCTATATTTATGATATGGGAAATACTCAAACAATCTGGTGATATGTGGAGATGTATTTTTTTTTAATAAGGCAAAAAGATGTATTTTTGTTCAAACATGGAAACTAAGGAATGGTGGAATAGTTAATGGTTTTGATTGCTGATTAAAGGGGAAAATCTTGGCAAGCATCCAGTTACATTAGGTAGGGTGGTCTAAAAATGATACAACTACGGGGCAGAGACAGCAACACACGTAATGGCAAGAAAAATATGGAGTATGGGAAGATTGACTATATGCTCATCACAAAAATCTGACGGAAAGATAAAAAAAAACATGAGGAACTTTCATGAAGCAGAGGGCTGTAAAGCGAGCATTATCCATTAGGTAAATTGACTAGTTAGTGGAAACAATAATGCAGAGTAATGGGGCTAATTTATTTTAACTTTATTTTGTTGAATAAAATCAGAAGATGGAAGGAATGAGTGGAAAGTCGAAAATGCGTTATGGATTGAAGGGGCTTAGGCAATGGTAACGAGAAAAAAGTGAAATACAAACAATACCTTTTAGCTAGTTGTTTTTGGGTAGAGATGAAAACACACATAATGGTAAAAAAATGAAATATAGGAAGATTTACTGTACGTCGTTCACAAGTTGAAGGAATTGAAGATAAGGAACATTCACGCACTAAGGTGTGTAAAGCAAACAGTTTTCGATTAGGCCAACTAAGTAGTTACTCAAAACAACAACGCAACATGATGGGTCCACAATTATTTATTTGAATTTGTTGAGAAAAATCGGATGAGGGAAGGTGTATCATTTGGTATGATGTGCTTGTGAAGCAATCCACTAAGGTTTTGAAACTTGCTCGTCTTCCGGTTCTGAATGTTTCTCCTAAACCTCAATTTCCAGTGTACATGTCTGTAATGTAGTCTACGGATGTTTTGTACTGTCATTTCTCTCTGGTATGACTCTCGAACTGGGGAAGAAAATCCTCAATGTACTATCTCCACACCAACAATTTTTCCCTGGTGTTTTCCGTCCAACTCCATCTCCCAAAATCCTCTTTTACTTCTATTTCATGTCAGCACATTCTTGGGGTGTCCTTGGCTGCTTCTTAATTTGTTGTTGCTAGTGATGCTCTACCAATGTGTTATTGTTGTGTATTTCTGTTACCAGTTTATTGTCCTTCTGATGTTTATACTATGTTGCTTCATGCAGACCACTGAAAATGTCCAGTCTCAGCCTGGATAAAAACTGCCAGTCTAAATTTGTAGTGTGTAACTTAGGTTTTACTTGGAATCTTTTGAGTTTTATCTAACATTTTTTCTTTTTAGCTTCAGTTAGTAGTGTTGTTGCTATTGTATTTACAGATTTCATTTTTATTTATCTTGCAGGTTGTCCCAAATGCTCACTTCCAAAATGACTTGGCTTGGATAGTTTAGACACAGTGGAAGTTGTGATGGCTCTTGAAGAAGAATTTGGGTTTGAGATTCCAGACAATGAAGCCGACAAGATCAACTCTATAAACTTAGCAGTTGATTTCATTGCATCTCACCCTCAGGCAAAATAAGGGAACGAACTGTAGCTTGATGAGTGCCCGTTTCGGTTTTTAACTTTTTTTCCCAATTCAAGTATAAGCTGCTCATCATTTACTCACTTTTGGCATGTGGTTAATACATGTGCTTTCTGCCCAGCGCGGCCGGATGTTATAGCGTCTCTGACTAAAATTCAATCTCTATTAGATTCGAAGTCTGTGCTGTTAGAAAGTTTATTCCTTTTGAAAATAAACTTAGCTGCATGGTATATGTGTCAAGATGAAGTTTTAATAGCTTCTTCTCTCATTGTTGGCCGAGCCAAACATGTCTGCAGTTTATCTGTTGCCCAGAAATATGATCAGTTGGTTGTGTTTTGTCATTTTTGAGTGAATCAATTGATTAGTACTAAACACGTTTTCAGATCGGGGATAGTCCAACTTTATAAGAAATGGCTTAATCCATGCAAGTTGCTTATTTGTTTTATTATTGTGATATTTTGCTGTCTTATTTTCCTTGAATTTCTGCACTGACGGCGTTCTTCTGGGCCGATGGTCTATCGGAAATAGCTTCCCTACCCCATAAAGGTGGAGGTAGGGTTTGCGTACATCTTAACCTCCCCAGACCCCACTGTGTGGGATTACACCAGGTATTGTTGGCTTAATCCATGCAGGTGAGACCCTTATTCCTATTCCACAGTTGGTCCCCATTTCTCATCGATTATTTTAGCCGACAATCCTGTAAGTATTTCTGTTGGTTTAATTGATCAAAAAGTATCTGACCAAAAGAACGTTGAAATTTCTGGCAAGTTTAAAGTGAGTTTGTTGAGGTGAAGATTAAAAATGTGAAGTAATGTCGTGGGGTAGCCTATTTGTGCAGTGTCACTTAAAGGCGCAGCTACTTCATAAATTTTTCGCTTTGAGCCCTCTGGATGTCTGCAAAAAAACAAATAACTTCCACCATTTAAAAGTACGAAGAAATATTCTACTATTATCCTAACCCCAAAAATAGAAGTGGGAATTCATTTTTACAGCCAAATGGTAATGATACCTTCTTGAATACTGTTTTTTCTAACTTCATATCTCTTCAAGGACAAATCACATAGTCATGGCCCTGAACTTGCCCGCTACATAATTATGATGCTTATAAGGCCTGAACTTCATACAAAAACGGTTGAACCTTAGTCATTAAATGGCCCGAACTTCATACAAAAAATGGCTGAAGTTCAGTCATATATGGCTTGAACTTCATACAAAAATCTGACGTTTCTTGCTTTCAAATTGGTTGAAGTAAGACTTCGCGAGCTAAAGTTCAGACGTGTATATGTATGTTTGAACTTCATGCTTGTGTGGCTTAAGTTGATTTAAAAGTGGTTAAACGTGCAAAAAGTTTAGGAACTCCAGTTGTGGCTTAAATATGGGTCTTGAAATTGGTTATCTCTACACTTCGCTCCCGGGAAAAACTATTGACACCGGATGACTCAAGAAGCTTAAAAGACATTTTTAGCCTTCAAAATAATTTTATTTTATAGTCTTTTCAACTAATTTCAGCGTATATATAAAAATCGTATCATTATTGTATAAAAAATGTATCATCACTGTTTATATGTATAAAAAATATATCATATATATAACAGCTAAGTCATTGTTGTATAGAATATGTATCCTACAATATATATATATATATATAAAAAAATATATCATTCTTATATAATATGTGTATAATAAACACATACTCACTAATTATACAGATATTATATAATTATTATACATATATTATACATATTTTGGAGATATTTTTTGAAGGAACATAGTCCAATCTCCGGTGATCTTGCTTCACGCCATGACGAACCCAGCTCCTTCTCCGCCGTACATCTAACCAAGATTTCTTATTTTTACTTGTCAGAAGTATTTTGTTTTTCCCTCTTAAGATTCCCCAACATAGAGGACACAATTACAAGTAAACCCAAAGCAAGCAGATCCAGACTTTTATTTATTTTAAACAAATAAAAATCTGAAATCACTAGAAGAAGGCCACTTTAGAAAGTTCAATTTGTTGTAGCTGAACAACTAGAACTTTATTCAATTTCAGCTGCGAATCTGCTCATAAAAAGGGCAACAGAGCACACAGTGAGGCAAGATTTCTTCCATTTGTTACCAATCACTACTAGAAATTGTGTAATTTGGATTACTTAGGCATAACAATCAAAAGGGTAACAAATGTTCAGACGATTCTTGTGACCAAAATCAGTACCAAAGCCCCATCGTTTTCTCACCCCGACAGCCTCCGCTAACAGCAATATTCCAGGATAAAACCAGCAAAGCGACACAGTAATTCATATCGTCGGCGGCTAGGGAAAAGTGGAAGAGAAATTGTTGAAGGAAATTTTAGATTTTGGCTAGAGATAGATCAAGTTCACAGAGAAGAGGACTGGAAATCCTAGTGTCTCCGGTTTAAATCTGATTCTCGGCACATGATTAATTTACTGACACTTTACAGAATCATATATAAGATTTTCACCTCATACGGCTCCTGGTTCAATTAGGCGTAAAAAGAAGTGATTTGAATTTACTATTTGACTCTTGTCTTTATTTTGAATCCAAAAGTTATTTCGGATCATTTATTTAAAATTGAACCTTTTTGAGCCTTTTCTTTTTGTTGATGGTCACCGTCAAACCATATTCTTTTCCCTTTTTTAAAAATTTAAAGATTAGGTTTTTATTTCCAGCAAACTATGACGTGTGCTTAAATCACAAATCACGTAATTTACTCTTACAATTAGACCAAAGGCCCATGTAAAGTTAAGGCGAGTTCACAACGAAGTTTTTGCACAATTTGGTCTTCAACTGCACTGGTCTTTAATTTTTGGTCATCGTATATGCGGTCTTTAATTTTTGACTCTGTTGCTTATTTAATTAAAATATTCAAATTTTTTACTTTGATGAACACCATGTGAAGATCCTTCTTTCTCTCTCTGTACTGTTCCACCAGTCTCCTCACAATATGAATGGTTTCAGTCGTCGAGCGCCCCAGCATTAAACCAAACTGGTTCTAAAAAATAGTCATGCCCTTCCTCACCCTCATCCCCATCACTCTCTTCCACACCTTCATAATGTGGCTCAGCAACTTAATACCCCTATAGTTGTTGCAAATCATGGTGCCCTTGTTCTTGTACAACAGGACCATCATACTCCACCTCTATTCTTCAGGCATTTTTGATGTCCTAAAAATGTCATTGAACATTCCAGTGAACCACTCCAAGCCTGACATATATCATTTTTCCAAAATTCCATCGGGATCTAGTCAGGTCCGATCGCTCTTCCCTTGTGCATCCTGCGAATAACAACCTTAATATCCTCCACCTTTATACACCTATAATATCCAAAATTGCGACTTCTATCTGAATGCTCCAGATCTCCCTACAATGTCTCTGTTCCCCTCTTCATTCAAGAGTTTATGAAAGTAAGCCTGTCATCTCTGACGAATGAGTGCTTCCTCCACCAGTACTTTGTCATCCTCGTCCTTGATGCATTTAACTTTATCCAAGTCACAAGCCTTCATCTCTCTCACTTTGGCAAGCATGTACAACTTCTTATCCCCTAATCTGCCCTCTAATTCAACATACAAGCGTTCAAAAAACTATGCCTTTTTTGCCACCGTAACCGTTAACTTTGCCTCCTTCTTCGCCATCTTATATCATTCTCTATTCGTCCGTCTTTCCTCCTCATATTTACTTTCCACCAACTTCACATACGCTGCCTTCTTGGCCTCCACATTTTTTTGGACTTCTCCATTCCATAAACCAGTCCCTCGACTTCTCCATTCCATAACGTTCAATCCTACGCCTCAAATGATCGTAGTACTAATAAAACCCAAAAAAGATTGAGGTCCCCCACGAGGAGTGCGTGTGTGCTAAGATGTCGATGTCCACCAAATCTACCTCTCGAGACTCCTAACACCTCTCTAGCTGCTTTCCTAATGAAACGTTCAATCCTACGCCTCAAATGAAATGTAGTACGATCGTAGTAATAATAAAACCCAAAAAAGATTGAGGTCGATCCCACGAGGAGTGCGTGCGTGCTAAGATGTCAAATGTGTGTAAATTTGTGATTTCCTAAAGTAATCTTTTTATTTATTAGTTTGCTAAGGTCAAAGTAGTAATGAAGATTTTAAAAACAACCTCATAGTTACAATGACAAAAGAGTGATTGAGTAATTAATAAAATAACTAGATTATTTTACTAAGCTAGAAATTTTATCGAACACTTGGAATGCAATTTTTTTGTATAGCCCGGTTGAAACGTAATGATCATACGTCTGTAATGCATTGTACTTTTTTATATCCCATGTTCTTCGGATACAATTCGATCCTTCTACGATCAAATCTCAATTTGTGGAACTTCTTTTCCCCTTTCCCTCATCTTCCTAATGGTGTTGGCAAGAATCTCTTCGAGAATAGTTAGATTCTCCTTCTAAGACTTTTGTTGGACGCTAGGGGTGTGGTGGGGGTTTGCTCTGTGGTGTCTGTGGAGCATTGATTTGAAATTAGACAAAGATAACAAATTTATTGTTTATTTATTAGAGATTTAATTATAAGGAATATATTTGACTGGATGCATGTATAGTTTATGAAGCCAAGTGATCTACTCCTTGATTTGCATGTATTTGCCAATTGCCATGTGCTACTACCCTAATTTTCTGAAAACATGACCTCATATACTGTTGTTTTTCTATTGATATTTTCTTCATACTCTGTGGACTCCATAGCTTGTTAGATTTTAACAACTAAGACTAAAAATATATACAATAATATTAATTATGTCTCAAATCAAGTTAGTTGGACCGACAGTATAAATTCTCAATTCCATATATGTTTTTGTTGGGTCAATACTATTTCCCTACTCTATACTTAGTTTTTTTTTTTTGGCTTGGATACGAATATATACGATCTTACCTTTAAGATTTTTAATATTAAATTTATTATATTTTTAAAATTGTGTATTTAGATCTAATATTTGTCGATTCTTTTGGATTCTCACATATATATATATATATATATATAAAGCTAAACTTCACATCAGAAATATCAAATTCAGACGAACTTGTTGCCAAAGCATTGAATCTGTCCTTATCTTTAATAATTTACACTTCTACTAAGCACTAATTAATCTTAATTTCTAATCGGTATCACCTACACGAATTTTCAACTTACATTACTTTTTATCTTTTGCTAGATCGGTCTAGATCGAGAAAAATTATTAAAAGTAAATAACTAAATAACATGTCATGTGCATTTTCATATAGTGCAAACCAGTATAGAGTGGCTTAAGTTTTGGTTACCATTAGGTTCTTAAATTTATAAGACCGACACAACTATTTAATTGATTATCTTAGAAGTGAAGGGAGTGACAATCATTTGATTTAATTTAACTTGCATATCGACGGTTGGTACCTTATTGAAAAAGACATTGTTTAACTAATTAATATGAAAGAATATACTTTGCTTGAACAATTTCTTGTTAAAATAACTTCTTCCCACTTTCACTGAATATGAGTTCTTTTTCTAAGTATTGATTGGTGGAATATTTCTTTTGTTATTTGTGAGTTGTTTAGAAATTTTACTTTGCTCGTTCAATTTATATTTTTTAGTAAAGATTTTAAGTTTTGTGCATTTTGAGTGTTTAAACCATTAGGTTAATACACATACATGTAAATCTTTATAACGAGTCTGATATGACAATCTGAAAAATAGAAGAGTGACATGCTATAACCGATTAAATTATACTAATGGTATAAAAATTTCTTACATTATAAATTTACAACAACAACGTACTCACTGTAATTTCTTACATTATGAATGTATTTAACTTAAATTCAATAAACTGAGAATCTCCTCCCTGATAACTTGTTTAGAATATACTCCTAACTAATATGGAAAAACTTGACAATTTGGGTATGCATATTGTAATATTGCTGCACTAATCCAAAGACTAAATTAGAAAATAGAGATCTACCTGAATTATTATAATTTTGTTACCGTTATTAAAAGGGAACAGTACTTTGGAAGGAAGATATTCATTGAGTACAATCCAAGTTATGTTAAAGGAGCAAGTATGCATTGATGAAGCTCATCATTTCATACTCCCTTTTTTTTTTTTTTTTTTTAAGAAATACTACTAGTAATTGTTAATAAGAGGCTGATGCAGCTAAATTTAATCCGATCCGGTTTAGTTAAATTCGGCATTTCAGCATTTTTTAAAATATATGTATGAAAAGTATTATTAACATCTTAATACATATTAATATTTTTTTCTTCGCGATATAGGGTATCGAGAAGGGGAAGGTGCTTTCTTCGTGAGATGATAACTATAAACTATTATTTCATCTTTAATCACAGTCTCAAATTCGTGTTTTAAAAATAAAATCACTTTTAATGTCTCTCTTTACTCTCAAAATAGGTTTTTGTGATGTCCTTTGGCTTTTAGTCATCCACAATCTTGAATTTTTATAGAATCTCACTCTTGTGTCATAGAATTTGTAACTCGATAGTCCACCAGGTGAATTTGTTTATCCTAATGTATTTCAATTTCTAATCTTGCATGGATCATGACTAAACGATTAGGATCACTTCCCCTTTGCTTACATTATACATTTAGCGCCTATGAAATTAATCAAGTCCAAAGCCAATATGGAACTATGATTAGAAGCAAAGAAAAGGGCATTTAATATGTAGGAGACAGCATTAGTTTATTTGTTACCTTTCACCGTGCATTCTTTTGTCATTTTTGTAACAGCAGCTGTACTTTTTACCTTGTTCCATTTTTATCTCCACAAATATCACGCGCCATAGAGTATCTGTAAAACACTCGCTTCCTGATTGGTAAAGACAACGTCAATCAATCAACCCCAAGTAATATCATTGGTTCGTGAACTACACTTGCTTCGAGATACACAAGTCAACTTTAATTGGGTGAAATTAACAAAGTGAAGGTATCGACAATGTCAAAAATAACGGCCGTTACAACCGACACGGTTTAGATTTTCCAAAAACCGGCAATAATTACGCGCGAACATTTACGTTAAAATTATTTGTGTAGAAAATGACACGTAAATTTACTCCACTCTTTTAAATTTATGTCTTAATTACTTTTATTTAGTAATATCACTTTGATATTTGTAAACTCAACTCAAACCAAACTTCCTATATAAAATCATAAGATTAAAGAAATATTTTATACGTTATGCACATCTTTAATTAAGATAAGAAAATTATAAAGTCTTCTTTATTGTTTTAAATTTTGTATCTAATTAAACTAGATATGAATGGATAATTGAAAAACTTCTAACTTTATTAGAGATTCTTATCGACTTATGTCCGTAAAAAATATAGAGAATTTCTAATTATTTTATTTTTATTTTAAATAATATTTACTAAATAAAGAACATGACCAATGAAAATTTATATATATGAAGAACCAAATCTATTCGATCTAAACTCTAAAGTATATGTGTTCTTATTGTTGTTAAGGAGTAAACGTATAATATAAAAGCGACAAATTCAGCTGAATCTAGCAATTTAGGTGCAAATCCTATATATATGCTAAGTGATTTATTAATTATGAATAGATAGATATTAAAATTTAAAATCAGTAATCTAAATAAAATAAGAAAATTAAATTCTGAATTATTCGGAAAAAAATATAAGAAGAAAAAAAACGGGGGTTGGGGGTGTGATTGACTGATTGTCAAAAAAAGTACAGCTAGCAATGAGTAATAGCCTCACCTCACCTACTAGCACCCCTATTAAGCTTTCTTCATTTTCATTTTTACTCATACACCTCTTCAGTTTTTTTTTTCTTTCAGGTACATATCATTCACTCCTTCATTTAAATTTAATCATACTTAATTCATTCACATAGATGTTGCTACACTTTTTTGGTGTTCTATTTGAGTCCCTCTTTGGAGTGTTCTTATTAGGGAGTTTGTGCGCAATTTGACACAAATATTAGGTGACTATTTAAGTCCCTTCTCGACAGGGATAAGGTTTGCGTATCATTTATAAAATTACACTGTTATTATATAGAAGTCGTTTGTAAGAGCAGTGGTATTTGAGTCAGTTTGAGTGCAATTTAATTATATCATTAGGTGTATGTCAATTTTTGTCGGCACAACTATCGAGTAACTATTTGAGTACTATTTAGTTGCCGCTGCTGTTTTTTTTCCTTTTTAAGAGTGATTTTTAGTAGCGGTAGTATTCGAGTCCGTTTGCATGCAGTTTCATTATTTAATTAGGTGTTTATCAATTTACACCGATACAAATATCGAGTAACTATTTGAATCCCTGTTTAGTTGCCGAAGATGGCTTTTTCACCTGTGGGATTGATTTTTTTAATAGCGATGGTGTACGAGTCAATTTGTGCCCAATTCCATTATTTTTCGGGTGTTTGTCAATTTTCACAGATGCAGATACTGAGTAACTATTTGAGTTCTGTTTAGTTGCCACTGCTATTTTTTCCGCCACTCGAAGTGTTTTTAAGAGGAGTGATAGTCGAGTCAATTTTTACACAATTCAATTATTTTGTTAGGTACTTGCTGATACATTTCAACAACACAGGCACCCAGATAACTTTTCCCACGAATGCTTATAGAAAAAAATTACCTAATGTTAATGTTATTTGCCGCTGAAATTTAAACTTGAGACTTCATAATTATCCTCGTACACCTTAGGTTTATGCTTTGATTTTTACTCTGCTATTGCATTATTTTGATGTGTTTCTGACAATTATTTGTTGATATATTTCAGGGGAATGTTCTTTAGTGGACTGAATTTTTGAGAAATTTGAAAACTTTTTTCTGCATTTTTGCTCTGCTAGTTCCTGCATTTCTCAACAGGTATGCTTTTGAATTTTGCATTTATATTTTCAATTTTTCTTCAGTTTATTGAAGTATTATTCAAATTATTGAATCTGTCGGTTCACTATAAAATGCTTCTGGGCCCATGGGCTTTCTTCAGTTCTTCCTTTTCCAATTTTCCTCTTCTTTTTTTTTTTTTTTTTTTTTTGGGGGGGGGGGGGGGGGGAGGCTAATTGACAAAAATCCAAAAAGAATTCAACCTTTTTCTGTTAAAATGGGCGACGAACCCCTTTGTGCTGGCAATCATCATTATGACAACATTGCTCCAGCTTGAAGATATGTTGGAGGTGGTGCTGGCCCATACTCCTCAACGAATGCTTACGCAAATATATACACTTTCAGTTTGAATTTATATGACGGTGTTTGACGGTATACAAAATTTGAGTTTAACAAAGAAAGAAAGATCTTGAAATTTATGATCTTAAACTTATCATGAGGCTCATGACATTACATGGCTATAAAAATATGCTATTAATTCTTTTGAAACTGACTAATAAGGAAAAAGTATCACATAAATAAAATGGAACAATGGGGAAATGTGTTTGTGTGTGTGTATATATATACATACATAAACATATGTTTACATTTTCGAAGATTCAACGGATATTCTCTTAAATATTTTGAATTATTAACTATTGTGATTTATTGCAGTTTTTATACCATTTTCAAGTATACAACAACAACATACCAAGTGAAATCTCACAACGTGGGGTCTGGGGAGGGTAGAGTGTACACAGACCTTACCAATTTCGAGTATGTAAATTTATTTTCAAAAGATTTGAAGCATCTGTGTCCGAATTCAACATTAAAAATTAGGTAGATCGATTCTCGTACACGGAACCTGTCACATAAAATAGAACGGAGGTAGTGTGCGTGCATAAATTCAAGTTTCATCTGCATTGCTATCAAGTGCATATGATGATTTTTCTAGCTAGGCATTCATTAATCATTGTATTGTTTTGAATTTTTACAGGTAAAAGCTTTAGTTTAGAGGCAAAAAAGAGTATATAGCATGGGTTCGGATTTGGTGGATGAGATAGATTGTAGCAGTTTCTTTGACCATATGGAAGATTTGATTGAGTTTTCACCAGAGAATGAGTGTGGTGGCCTTGACTCTGCTGATTTTGAGGATTTTCCAAGCATTTGGAACGACCCGTTCCCTGATTCCGACCCTCTTTTCTCCGGTAGCCACAATAATTCAGCTTCCGACTTCTCAGCCGAGCTCTCGGTTCCGGTGAGTGCAGTCTGCATCAACTAAACTTCACTGTGATTTTCTTAAATTTGTACTACCATGATTTTGGGATTATTAGAATACTAAGGTGGTACTATAAGTTTAAGTAATTGTCGTGGGACTTGTTGTATGCGAATGTCTTTATCGTGTGATTGGTTGCTATCATTTTTTGGGCATTTACTACCACGCCTGTCCTTGTGCCGAGGGTCTACCGGAAACAACCTCTGTACCTCCTAATGTAAGGGTAAGGTCTGCGTACACTCTACCCCCTCCCCAGACCTCACTTTGTGGGATTTCACTGGGCATGTTGTTGTTGTTGTTGTTTACTACCACAGTTGGGTAGTAATGATGGTGGTGTCCAGCCAGGTTGTACGCACCAGCTTTTGTTTTAACTAATAATCTGGATTTCTTGTTATAAAATGAGCTAAAATGATGAAGTTGGAATACATATAGCCGACTCCGACTTGTATGGGACTGAGGCGTAGTTATTGTTGTATTTCATTCTTGATTGTGGTGAGAACTTTTTATGGTGCTAGCTCATATGCTGTAATATGTATCTTAAATTTTTTAGTATTTTCCATTGTACCAAAAAAAATATATGTATCTTAAAAGCATGGGGTAATGGTGGTTGGATTTTTTAAATTTCAATTCAAAATCTTGCTACAGGTGCAGTCAATTCAATCATTTGGGAGCTTTAGTTCACACATTCTATTGATAACAACTTGTTGATTAGTTTTAGTTCAAATTTCACTTTCAAATTCAATCATTCTGGTGTGAGAGCATTTACCTATTTAATGCTCCTATGAATGTCCTACATAGTCAATAAAATGAGTCAATTTCTCTTTTATGGAAGTTGGAAACTTAAGTGGTTGTCTTGAGGGACCATCATAATAAATGAGAAGATATTAATTTGCGATAATAAGCCACATTGAACTAACATTCTCTTGAAAATCTTGTCATCATTGAAATCTAGGTGTATCAATTAGGTGTTGTTTAGCACTATGTTGCTCGGGCCCTTCGGAAATGTTGTTGCACCCGTGTCGAATCTTCCACAAATACGACATGGGTGCGGCATTATTTGTGGAGGATTCGAGCAATATAGGTTTGGCATGCTAAATCTCACTTGGGCGTTAAAGCGTACATTGTCCTTCAACTGATTACTTTTGTAGTTTCCTAATTTGGTGATGCTTATGTTTTCATCATATATATTTTGTATAAACTCTAATCATATGATTCTCTCTTCTGTTGTATGTGTAGTACGAGGATATCGTTCAACTCGAATGGCTTTCAACATTTGTGGAGGATTCCTTCTCTTGTGAAGGATTAACACTGGGGAAAAAACATTTGCCTGTCAACAAGGAGCCATCTGATTATAACAAGTTCCTTATCTCCAGTCCTGTTTCCGTGCTGGAGAGCAGCAGCAGCTCATCCTCGTCAAGCTCGGGGCCCGGGAAAAAGATTCCTCCTCTTAGTCCATGCCACCGGGGTCCACAACGTGCTCGGAGCAAACGTCCTCGCTCTGCAATTTTTAATCCCCGGCCAGTAAATCAACTCATGTCTCCAACATCAGTTATTCCCCAGCAATTTGTTGCTCCTGGAGTCAACTCATTGGAATCTGAGAATTTCGTGGAGTCTCCCATGAAGAAGAAAAAGAGAATCAAATTTTCCGTTCCTCAAGCTCTGATCGTGACAAATGAGAATCACCAGCCTGTGCCACAAGCAGTTAGGAAATGCTTGCATTGCGAGATAACAAAGACGCCTCAATGGAGGACCGGTCCAATGGGACCAAAAACCCTCTGCAACGCGTGCGGCGTTTGCTACAAGAAAGGCCGACTCTACCCCGAGTATCGGCCCGCCGCAAGTCCCACATTCGTTCCCTCCTTGCATTCCAACTCTCACAAAAAAGTTCTGGAAATGAGAAGCAGTGTCTTCCCCGAGGATACACACTACAAGCGGACCCGGCCTGGACCAACCCGGCCCCTTAGCCTTGGCGCGCCCGAGAAAAACGCCACAGCTAGGACTCCAACCGCACAATCAGATTGCAAACCCGAGTAACAAATCCTCATTGAGCAAGAGAACAGTTTTCCCTAGTCCTCATTTCAGGTCTTAGCTTTATTTGCTTCTTGTTTTTTCATTGGTTCTTTGTACAAAAAAAAATGTTGTAAGGAGGGCATAGAGATGAAATAGATGACCATATTTTAGGTGGTAGCTAGTGTTGAGATAAAAATGGGGTCAGGCTAGGTAGCAGTAGTGTTATTTAGGAATAGATTTGGAGTCCGTGTTAGTGATTTCTTTGTTGAACTTATGGTCTTTCTTTTTCCCATCCTTTGATGGGAATTCTTTTTGCAGTTGATATAATTTGATTTTAGGATGTATTCTTGAATGAGTAATGGTTTGAAGTGAAGTCTTCTTTTCACCTTTCCTCCCAACTTCTTCTCTCCTTGGACCGACAGATCATTTTCCTTTACTCAAATCGTGAGTGTACATAGGAGATCAACAACAATAACAACAACATACCCGGTGAAATTCCACAAAGTGAGGTTTGGAGGATAGAGTGTACGTAGAACTTACCCCCATCTTTGAGGAGGTAGAGAGGTTGTTTCCGGGTAGGGGTGACAAAATTAGCCCAAACTCAAATGACCCGCCCAAGATTTCATGGGTTTGGGCAAAGATTTATTTTGATGATGGATTTGTTTGGGTTAGCCCAAGTTGACCTATCATAAATCAACAGCCCAAATGAACTCATGATGATGCCCAAACTTGACCCACGAATATGTTCAATTTTAACGATTAGAGCTCCACTCTAAATTAAGATTTTTATTTCTAAATAATTATTTTAAAACTTTATTATTTCGAAACAATAAAAATACACCAACGCACCCCAACCACCCACCACACTATCCATCTATCCTACCCCCTCCCCTACACCAACCCCCACCCAAACACTGAACCACCCTCACATCTCTGCCCCCTACCTTGCCTACTCCACCCCACCCCTACCCACCCCCTACCCAATTCTACCCCACCTACCCCGACCTCCCGCCTTACTCCTACCAACATCCTCAAATTTCTATTTTATATTCTTTTTTTACTTTTATAAATAATTTATAAAAAATATAAAAAAAATTCTTACCTCCTCCCCCCGCCCTACCCACACCTACCCCTATCCACCCCCACCACATTGCCCTACTCCATCCTCAAATTTCTATTTCATATATTTTTTTTTTATTTTTATAAAAAAAATACGAAATTTTTTCTTACCTCCCCCCTACCGCCCTAACCCCACCTACCCCCTCTCCACCCCCTACCCCTATCCTCAAATTTTTATTACATATTCTTTTTACTTTTATAAAAATATATATAAAAAAAATATGAAATATTTTCTTACCTCCACCCCATGTCCTAGCCCCATCCCCAAATTTCTATTTCAGATTTTTTTACTTTTATAAAATAATTATTAAAAGTATGAATTGTTTTCTTACCCCCCTGCCCTCCCACACCACTCTGAAGTTTTTATTTTATATATTTATTTTACTTATATATAAAATTTTGTTAAAAATGAGAATTTTTTCGTACCCCATCACCCAACCCCCCCCCCCCCCCCCCAACTACCCGCCCTTAAATTTTTTATTTTTTTAATATTTATTTTACTTTTATAAAAAAGCCTGAACATCGACGGCAGCGCTAGGGGACAACCAGGTCATGTGGCGGAAATGAAAAAAATCTGCTTACCCCATCCCTACCCCCACACCCCACCCCACCCGAAGTTTTTACTTTATATATTTATTTTACTTATACAATTTTTTTTATAAAAAATGAGGAACTTTTCTTACCCCACTACCCCCCCCCCCCCGCATCTCACCCCCCGCCTCATCACCCCTGCCCTCCCACCCATTATTTTATATATTTATTTTGCTTTTATAAAAAATGAATAAATTATTCTTATTTTAAAAATAAATATATGGAAAAATTAAATTTCATACAAAATAAAATAACATCATAGAAGATAAGTTTGAAATTTGTAAAACTAATGGGTCTCGGGTCGTAGGTCGTGGGCTGGAGCTTCTTCTGATATTATCTTTTTGGACAATTTTTTTTTCATATGTACAGTTTGGACCAAAATTTCTTCATATGTACAGTTTGGACCAGAATTCTTTCATATGTACAGTTTGATCCCTAAAGTTTCAAGATGTACAGTTTGATCCTGGAGTTTCAAGAAAGTCAGATTTAGCAGAGAACAGAACGTCAACAGCACTCAATTCAGCCATTTATTTTGGCTGAATTACTCTTCCTAAATGTCATCCGTTGCACATCAAATTCACCATTTATTTTGGTGAATTACTACCTCCATAATTGTCATTACTTGGCCAGTAATGTCACTTATGTGAGCAGTTCATGAGCCTCTCCTTCAACTATATAAAGGACCCTTTATCACCATTGTTGAGGTACACGAAAAACACACAAGCAGACACACAGAAACGGCAATCAGTCTTCCTACTACATTTCAGCATCATTTCATTATTCAAAATTCTTCACGGTAACACTTGAGTTTCCTTTGCTCATTTATTCACTTGCTGTTTTATCATGGAAGACAATTGTCCAGGATGTAGAAAGGATACATACGGGGAAATATTGTCTTAAAGACAGAGTGCAAACACTCGACTCAGCATACCGAAAACCGTTCCAGTTTATTCTTTAAGTTCTGTGTAATTTTCAGTTTGTTGTTGAATTGTAATTTCAATTATTGTAATACTTAGCAGTTACTTGTAATTTTCCGTGTTCATAATAACATTCCTTACGCACGGTCTAACTACATTATTTATGATCATTTATCATCTAACTATCAAGCATTTACTTCGGCCATATCAACTATTACTGAACCAACTAATTATGCAGAGGCAATAAAAGATTCAAGGTGAGTTGAAGTCATGCAAGCAGAAGTGGATGCACTTGAGCAAAATAATAATTGATTAGACATTGTATATACCCTAGTTAGTTAATTTGTTAAACCAACTATAAATATAGTTCATTCAGGTAACTAACTTATAAATTGAATACACTTTCTCTCTCTATGTTAACGGTAACATGCTTTCTTCTCCACCTTCTCTCTTCTTCTATTCTCTTCCTCTTATTCAATTCTAGAATCAAGTTCCATTAATGAATCTGTGAACATCTTCATTTATAGAACTAAAATGCACCAAATACTTGGAGTTATGAGTTTCTTCCATGATAGATTTTCGTAGGCCCTCCATGACTTGCATGCATAGTAGACATCTCCGTAAAAAGAAAAAACATGATTACTTCTTCGTGCATGATGTCTATTATTGATTAATCATTCTTTATTAGCAAAATACACCATTTTGAGGTCCTTAAATTTAGGACTATAATTATTGACGATGTATTAGTGGTTATCAACTGTTATAAGCACACATTCAATAATAGGCATAATACATAAATAAGCCCTCAAACTTAATCTCATTTTTAAGTATGTTCTCAAATTTTGGGTTTGCATAAGTAGGCACCTCAACTTGCCTCCACTTTATCAGTTGAACACTTTAACTTACAAAATGATCATTTAAACACCTCAAAATTTATGTGTCACATCAGTGCCATGCAACATTTGTGTTTACATGTTCAATTTTTTACAAGTTGAGATGCTTACTTGTGCATATCCAAAGTTGAAGGGCATACTTAATTAATGAAGCGAAGTTTAAGGGCCTATTTATGTATTATGTCTTAATAATATATTTCTAATAATACTTTTTAATTTCTAATATCTTTGTTTATTATTTTGGTTGAATTTTTTTTTCACTTCATCACGTGCTTTATTATTCAAAACAGTACAAAAAAATTCCATACATCCAAGTGGCTAGAATCAAGAGTCTCATCTAGATGGAGTGAGTAGTGACAATTTAATAATTTAATAAGTACCTTCTTTAGTTAAAATTTCTTCAATAAGATAAGTCGTATATTAGGCACTTCAATTTGTCGTTTTATCTTTTTGCGTATGTATTATATCTTTATCTAATTCTTCAATGTGAACTCTCTTTATAATTAAACTTTAGCAATTGTCTTGTCATCCCATTTTGCTTTCTCCGCCTGCTCTTCTAGACTCTATAACTAAAAAGCAAATCCCCCATTTCCCTAACAAAGCTTTACCTTCTCTTGTTTTTTATGATCTTCTAGAAGTCAAATAATCATCAACTAAATATTAATTAATTACTAGTCTTGTTGCTAAACTCTCTAGATCTTCATATATATAGGCGTCAATCTTATCTTCTTTCTTTTCACCAAATAGCTTAAATTTCTCTTTTGTATCAAGAGAAAAAAAAAAGATTCAACTCATACCGTTCACTCCAACTTGTTTGAGATTATTCTTGTTATATTGAAAGAGAAAAAGATGGAATTCAACAAGTTTATAAAGGTGGATCAAGAAGAAGAAGAAGATAGTCTTTCTTTTCGTGACCTTCCCATATATAGCAATGCTAAAGAATGGGAAAACTACAATTCAAGTGAATCACAAAGCTCCAACAGTTCTCAGGAGGAAGGTTTGTTTGAGTTCTTCAATCAAGAATGGATCAAGAATCAATTTTCCCATCATCAAGATATAATTTTTTGTGGAAAAACCATCAAAAAATCTGATCCCCAAAAGCTCAAAAACAAGAAAAGAATAGGTGATTATATCACATTTTTCCAAGGTAATAAGAAGGGGTTGAGATCATGGTACTTGTTATTATTTGGAATATCAAGATCATTTTCACAAGAGATGGAATTAAGAGATCTCAAGAGAAGACAAAGTAATAACAAAGTTTCATCACCTTCTTCATTTCATTGTAGAAAAATTAATGATGAGAAAGTGAGTGTAATTAGTGATAGATGTAGTAATAATAAAGGCAAAGGCAAGGGATTATGGTGGCTAATAAAAAAAATGAGTTGTAGTGACCACTCTTATCATGCACAGGCAGTAGTGAAGGCGTCCATTAGTTACATTCCACAAGTCATGTGACAAGAAAAAGAAGTTATGTAGTTTAGTGGCTTCATATAGTAAATATAGTAATTGTGTGTTCCAACTTTTATTGTCCGGTTGTGTGTTTAATTTTCTCAATGACATTTCAATTTTTTCACCTAGGTGAGAGTTTTTCATATAAATATATAATTGTGTGTTCAATTTTTACTGTCTAACGTGTACAATTCTTACTAATCTCCTCTATATTTTCCAGTATAGGTGTAAATATTTCATACTCCGTCTATTTCAATTTATGTGTCACTATTTGATCGGACATCGAGTTTAAGAAATAAGGGAATATTTTATTATATTTACCAAATTGTTTTTACGGTAGTGTATGCTTTTGTTGATTTTTCTTCACAATATGTACATCTTTTAAATTAAGTGGGATCTAATAAGGATAAAATAGAAATTGTGTCATTAAATAATTGCCAAATAATGAAATGTGACATACATTTTACGACAGACTAAAAAAAAATTATGTCAAATAAATTGATACAGAGAGAATATAATAGTTGTGTGTTCAGTTCTCACTATTTAGCTACGTGTTCAAATCTCATGGTGTCTCTTTCTTCTTCTTTTTTTTTCACTCTCTTGATCCCCCAATATAATAGAAGAGTTGGTTTTTTATTTTAAAGCATGCATCTTCCTTCTTAACCCAAAATTAAAGTTAGTAATTTTATGGCGAGTGAGGTGTTTTACGTACGTGGAGCACGAGGGCCTAAGCATTTTTGTTTTCCATTTCCTCTCCAGCTTGTAGTTACGTTCAATTTGTTTTCATTAACACATTTGAGTTTTGCTGATTAGTTTTAATAATTAACAAAATGAGTATGTAAAATGTAGGTCTAGATAAATGTGATAAGTGAACTAAGCTATACAAATCACTCAGATATAAATAAAGGTTCCAAACACAAGGAAATGTCTGAAAGAGCAAGAATTCACATGGTAAATAGAATGGGTCTAAAAACATACTATATTGTAAGGAGGTTGTAGACATAGCAACGTATGAAGTAGGTCCTAGCGGTGGATGAATTAGATTGGTAATAGGTTTCCACATCAGGTGGTGACAAATTGAATGGACCAGGTCCATGGAAGTGTTCCATCACAAAAACAGATGCAGATGATACAAAGGAAGGAGAAATGAATCAGCCAAGAGAGAGTAGCTCAATGTACAAAGAATAAGCATGCAAACTTGATCTACCTTAAAGGATTGGCAGGTGCAATGATTAAATGAACCATTTCTTTAGAGTTGATCTATCATAGAGCATATGCAATATATAGTTGAATGAATCGAGCTCAGAGATCAGTCGACGAGAAACAGACATAGAGCAACACATGATGAATGAAACAAGTATGCCAACATGTTCCATCAAACAATCTCAGAAGCAGGTCAAATCTAGCTGCAAAATGTATGAAGAGAAGATTAATGGAACAAGTATTTGAACATGTCTCAGCTTAGAAAAGTCAAAAGATTCAGAGGCGGGAGTACCAGGTGCTTGAACCAAGTTCAAGAACATGTTCCAAATAAATCCTGCAACGACTAGGATTTGTGATATATTATGGGTAAAGACTTGTAGTACAAGGCGGCAAGGTTCAGTGTTATACTTATCGGGATTTCGCACCATACTTATCGAAATATTTCAGAATCCTATAAGAAAATTAAATATGCGAGAAGGTGTAAGAATCATAATCTACATCAAATCCTATTCTATCTTGATTGGTCATATCAAGTAGGGTTTAGATCAGCCGCAATGATGAAGTCTAAGAGTTATATATATCAAGTCTTGCCATGAAGAACATTGAACACTCACAAAGAGAGAAATAGAATAATTGAACAAAGACTTTCTATGCTATACTGAGAGTTTTGATTCAAGAAGTGCGGCCATAATACATCGAGTTGTACCTTTATTCGCTTTCACATAAGCATATTGTATAGGTATACAAGTCAGTCAAACTCAACTTCAAGTTGAATTTAACTTGAAGGTTGCTTACTAGTCTGGTAGATTAGTGAGATAGGAATTAGAGTTAATAGTTCATAGGTTACATAGTTTGTAACTTGAATTTGCAGAGGCTCACAATTGTAGTGGAGTTGGGAATAAATTCTACAGAGGTGTAGATCGTGGTTTTCACTACCCTTGTGAGCCGGGTGATTTCACGTAAAAGTGTTATGCCATTTGCTTTAATGTTCTTTACTATTCCACATACGCCAAGCATAGAACATGTAGAGTAACATGTTTCATCCTATAGACGAAAGTTAGATGTCGCATAGGTTAAACAATTAGGTGTACAGAATATCACAATTCCAACCAGTTAATGCAGTTTAGATTTCGAAGGTCGGATATATTCCGCACCTAACATACTATTCGGCATCATTAACTCATTAGAATCCATCTCTTTCAAACCTACTCAAATTTTTAAGCCTTTCAGAACCTAGAAGGCGCAATCCAGTTAGGAGTGGACCTATCAGTTCTCATGGGAAGAAATATCTCTCGACTCCTTAACTATTTGTTATTTTTTAAAAGTAGTATTCCTGACTCGAGCTCGGACAACTTAGGTTCAGTACAACCGCCCATACCCAAAAGTTTTAGAAGAAAGTATCATATCAGGTTGAGTAATTTGACTAATGTCTATTTCAAAATTTTGTGACATGCATGACATCAACTACCTCGTTCTACAGTACAGCCATGTTATATAATGCTCATATAAATGAATATTTCTTTAAAAATATATATAATACAATCGTATGCATCAATTTTATTTATCTCGTTTTCAATGGACATTCCAAAATTTAAGTGGATGGTCGGCTACAAAAAGCAGCAGATGTGTGTAAATTAATTCACCTTAATTAGAATGACAATGTTTATATATTTACAAATCACGTGCTTTTTATGTTTGTACAAGTGATAATAATGCAATATAAATTAATATTTCTTTTGATTTGAATTAGTATTTGGTTTTCTAATTAATCTAAGCATTAAAAGACTTTTGCTCCCAAAGATAAATAAGCTTTTCACCCCCAATTCCTTTTTTTCAAGTGCGTGGTTTTCCCGCGTTCAAATTTCAATACAGGATTATGAGCTATAAGTTCGATGTACTAGAGCTATCCGGTTCGGATCCGGTGGATCGTCCGTTTTATAGGATATGGATCTTCAAAATTTGACCCGACAGATGTATCCGGATCCATTTACACGTATGGATCTATTTTGTATTTGAGATCCGTATCCGGTCCAATCCGACCGTGGATCCGTTTTTTATTAAATATATTCATAACCTAGAATATAATTTTATAAGTATTTTCTTAAAATTGCTAAGCACATCCTTGCAAGTTTAATTCTCAAAACAAGTTTAATTTATCCCCGCGTTAACTCAAAAACCAAAAAATAAAGAGGTAACTTCGATAATAAAATCAATGTTATATTAGTGAATGACTAACATCTCCATAGACAAGTAGTTAAAATTATATTCACTTCATTTGTGAAGATTCCAAGCACATGCAAGTTCTGCATTGTGGAAATACTAGTAGGCATTTTCCGCAACTATTGTCATTGTCCAACATTTTCAATTAATAGCTCACAATCAAAACGAGACAACGAACAAAATATCTCATATGAACATTTCAAAATTGAAACACATTAAACTGTTAGCTAAGTAAAAATCGTTTGTCAGTTCAAAAAAAATTCTTAGCAAGATAATTTTTTTACATGTGGATCCAGATCTGATCCGTGGACCTGGTGGATCCGAATTTGGATATGATTTTTATGGACCCGACAGATCTGGATCCGGATCTGGATTCAGGTATGAAAAACGGATCTGGATCTGGATCTAGTAGGATCCGGTCCAGATCTGATCCGTTGCCATCCCTATGTACTAGGGTATAAAAAGTATTTTGTTACTTTAGTAATTTGACTTTTGCCTCATGGGCCCCGCCCATCTCCATAAGTTAGCAGGCTGACAACTGGACTATGCTAAAAAGTCTCGGTTTCAAATGGGCTGAAAAAGTTCTTAGTCTAACCTAGGGCTGTCCAAGGGGTCGGGTTCGGGCCGGGGTGGGGCGGGTCCCGGCGGGATGGGACCGGTGGGCCGAGACTGGCGGGACAAGCCGATGTCCCGTCCCATCCCACATCCCGTCGGAAAAGGGGACCGGTGTTGAGGTGGGGTCGGGTCAGGTTGGGTCGGGTCCGGAATTTCAGATTTTTTTAAGCACTTAATTTCAAAAAGCTGTGAATATAAACGCTTAAATAATTGAACAATATAGTGTAATAAAAACATCCCAATGTTTTTTTGTGTCTTTTATATTATTTAATAGAAATATAATTTTTTTGTAATATAATTTCAAAATTGCAACTTTCTAATTTCTTCACAATGTCTTGTGATTCTTCGGTTGGAATTGAAAGTTGTTGGTCAAATTGGTCGACGTCGCTTCCATTTCCCTCGGACAAGATTTCGTTGTAGTTTTCATCGTCTTCTTCGTTGATCTATGGTTGACCGTACGCTTCTCTCGTGTCCAATCTATGAATAGAACTTTAATCTCCAAGTTGTCTCCCGCTAATGCGTGTTTGTGTTCTCCTATTTGAAATGTTTTGGCAGAAAAAACACTTTCAAACGTTGTTGATGACGCTTGAATGCTCAACACATCTCGGGTCATCTTTGCTAGTATCGAAATGTCTTCTCATTTCCCTCCAATATTTAAGCAAGTCTTCTACGTCCTTCTTCATTGAGAACTGCTTGGTACGGTATAACACCGTGCAAAACAAAAATATCAAACTCGCTAACTTGATTAACAATGGAACCACTAAACATTATATTTCTAAGGCTTTCAATATTAACCACTTAAACAACATGTCTTTTATAAGGTTTTATTGAAGAAGAAGGAGGAGGAGGAGGATTGCTAGCCGTTTCTTATTGGTAATGCATATATACTTTTTTGCATTCATCGTGTATGTTAGACAAAACTTCTTCTTTAGTTGGTTCCTTATGTGGTTGTTCATTTGGATTTTTTGGAGTTGGAGGTGGAAGTACTACTATACAATCATAAATCGTTTCAATAAGTGTTTTATAACCGTCTATTTTAATAGTCCCGACACCGTTTCTTTTAATAATCCAGAAATTATGCTATAATTAAAAATCATCATATAATAATCCAGAAATTACGCTGCTCTAAGAAATTTTAAAGTAATGCAGCTTCTAAGAAATTTTAAAGAAATTTTAGATATGATTTAAAGTAATATCTCCTGTAAGAATTGGCTTACTCGTCCACTTGGATTTACCTTTGTGGCTTAATTTGAAAGTCTAAACTTATCTATGATCATCTACGTGACAACTTCTCTTCATTATTTAGTGTAAGTATCTGATGCGGCTAATTTTTTTATCGGTGTAAATTATGATTATTTAATTGCAACACAACTAAACTTATATACTACAAATGCAAATACAGCTATGACTTTAGCATTAGTACTGCATGGGATTGAGCTTGATTTTACTTTGATAGTGAAAAACTAAAGAGAAGAATTTACAAAACAACTTATTATATATGGCTCTTGAGCTTATGTTAATTCTCAAATGGCTAAAAGTTGTAATGGAGCAAAGTGTGAGCAGCAAAATATGAATATGGGCCTGATAAGAAGACTTGGGCTGGTAAAAGCCCATTAAGGTTGCCTGCACTAAATAGCTGACAAATGGGCCTTAGAAAATGCAGGACAAGCCCATAAAACAAGTAAATAAGACCAAAAGTGATATTGGGCCGATCGATGAAGCCCAAAAAATGATTGAACATAAATTTTGTAAAGATATATTTTACGTCTGAGCCGAGGGTCTATCTGAAATAGAGTTAAGATCTGCGCACACTCTACCCTCCCCAGATCCCACTTGTGGGAATATACTGGGTATGTTGTTGTATATTTTACTTTTGTTCTTTGTTAGTTGTTACACAAATATGGTTTTTATAAAGATATCTTTTGTGTCTGTTGCTTGTGACACAAATATAAATTTTGTGAAGACTGTGTTCATTGCTTGTTACACAAACATATAATTTATGTAACCGAAAGGCTGAAGTGACTAATCGCATGAGGTCTATGCAGTGCCGGCTCAAGGGGCAAGCAAGTGAAGCACTTGCTTGAAGCCCCCAAAAATTGTTAATTACTTTTATGACAATTAATTTTTTGTTTAAAAATATTGAATCTTGTAAAAAATAAAACAGTACAAATGTTTGTAAAAAGAAAGAATTAGTTATGGGAAAGGACAACTTAAAGGAGGAGACATTAGCATATTTAGCCTTTAAGTAAGGAAATATCCAATTCACCGGCAAATTACATTTCCATTTATAGTTCATGTCTTCCAAATATTTGTGCTTATGCTAGGACTCTCAATGAAGTTTGATTTTAGGTCACAAATATTATCAAGCCGCTCCTCGGTCTATGTGACTATTGTTTCTTTATGCGACTGAAAGACCGAAGGAACTCAGTTGGTGAGTTTTCATTGATGATTCTTTACAATATATGTATTTTGAGATAAATATATTTAGTAAGGACGTATTTTGGGACGGAGGGAGTATCTATAAGGCAGATAAAAGAGGCAATCAAACATTGCATTAAATAAGAGATAATTAAGTTCAATGTCTTTCAGTGTTACAAAATAACCAGTAAATATATAAATTTTGTTTATTAAAATATAAACATACATATACAACAACATACCCAATGAAATCTCACAACATGGGTCTGAGAGGGTATAGTGTACGCAAACCTTACATCTACCTTGATAAGTAGAGATGTTGTTTACGAAAGACCCCAGCTCAAGACAAAGCAAGAGAAACGGTCAGACCCAGACAAGAAATTTAAAACAGTATGAAAATGATGGTAACAAAAGTGAATAAGCCATGATAAAGCATTCTGAAAAAAAAAGCAGTAACTAACGCAGGTAAATATGATAAACAAAGTACACGCAAGAACATACAACAGCAGAAATCCAATGACAGGTGACTGTAAAACAATATTGCGCCTACTAGTATGATAGGCTAAGCAGTGCTACAATAATAACACTACAACTACCAGTATGTAAGTGTAAGTAGGACTATGTTCAACTACCTACTACCCTTTTACCATAATCCATGTCCTCCACAACCTCATATCTAAGGTAATGTCCTCAGTAAGTTGCACTTGCGCCATATCCAGTCTAACCACCTCTCTCCAATACTTCTTCGGCCTACCTCTACCCCTGAACCCGTCCATAGCCAACCTCTCACGCCTCCGCACTGGGGCATTTGTGCCTCTCATCTGAACATGCCCAAACCATTTCAACCTCGCTTCCCGCATATTATCCTTCATCGAGGCCACTCTCACTCTGTCCCGGATATCATCATTTTTAATCCTATCTCTCCTTGTATGCCCACACATCCATCTCGGCATCCTCATCTCCGCAACTTTCATCTTTTGGATGTGCGAAGTCTTGACTAGCCAACACTTTGTCTCATACAACATAGTCGGTCTAACCACCACCTTATAGAACTTGCCTTTATGTTTTGGTGGCACCGTTTTATCGCACAAGACTCCATATGCGAGCCTTTATTTCATCCACCCTACACCAATACGATGTGTAACATCGTCATCAATCTCTCCATTCCCTTGGATAATAGACCGAGATACTTGAAGCTTTCTTTCTTTGGAATGACCTGAGTACCAAGCCTTACCTCCACGCTTGTCTCATGGTCGCTCCCATTACTGAACTTGCACTCCAAGTAAATAGTCTTGGTCCTACTCATCCTGAACCTTTTAGACTAAAATAGTATGTCTCCAAACCTCCACCTTAGCATTTACTCCGCTGTGAGTCTCATCAATCAGGACTATGTCATCTGCGAATAACATACACCATGACACCTCCCCTTGAATTTATCGCATCAGTCTATCCATCACCAAGGTAAATAAGAATGGGCTAAGAGTTAATCCCGAGTGCAGCCCCATCATTACTAGAAAGTGCTCCGAGTCTCCTCCTACTGTCCGTACCCTGGTCTTGGATCCATCATACATATCCTTAATCGCCCTAGTGTACGTCATAGGTACACCTTTTACCTCTAAATATCTCTAGGGAATCTCCCTAGGGACTTTCGTATGCCTTATCGAGTCGATGAAAACTATATGTAAGTCTATATTTTCTCCATATACTTCTTCACCAACCTCCTAATAAGATGATTGGCTTTTCTAGTCGAATGCCCCGGTATGAATCCAAACTGGTTCTCAAAAATAGACATGCCTCTTCTCACCCTCATCTCCACGACCCTTTCCCAAACTTTCATAGTGTGGCTTAGAAGCTTGATACCCCTATAGTTGTTGCAACTCTGGATGGCACATTTGTGCTTGTACAAAGGAAACATTGTACTCCACCTCAATGCACCTCACGTGATCCCTCATCTCCCCCTCGCCTTGGCTAGTCTATACAACTTCTTATCCCCGATTTTTTTCTCTAATTCCACATACATGCGTTCAAAAGCCGTTATTTTTACCGCTATAACCGCTAGCTTTGCCTCCTTCCTCGCTATCTTATATAATTCCTATTCGTCCACTTCTCCACCTCATCATTGCTTTCTACAATTTTGCATACGCCACTTTCTTTACTTCCACCTTCTCTTGAACTTTACCATTCCACCACCAGTCCCCTCGATGCCCACCATGACTACCCTTCGAGACCCCTAACAGTTCTCAAGCTATCTCCCGAATGCAACTGGCCATCCTGTCCCACATACTGGTCGCATCCCACTACTCCCTCAAGCCTCCCTGACCATCAACCTTTCCCCCATCTCCTTTGCACTAGCCATGGTCAAACTCCCCCATTTGATTCTTAGCATGTCATCCACAACCCTCATCTTCTTCTCCATTCTTAATCTCCAAATTCATCACCAAAAACTTATGTCGGGTTTAAGATACTCACTCGGAATAACCTTGCAGTCTTTATAAAGATCGTTGTCAACCTTTCTAAGGAGCAAAAAGTCTATCTGAGTCTTAGCCACTGAACTCCGGAAAGTAACCAAATGCTCCTCCTTTTTCAGGAACCTCGAATTGTTTATCACCATCCCAAAAGCTTTAGTGAACTCCAAAAGTGAGACGTCTCCCCCGCTCCTACCCCCGAGGCCAAAGCCTTCATGCATGTCATCATAACCCCCCGGAAGTGACCTGATATGTCCACTGAAATCCCCCATACAAATAACTTTTCAGTGGGTGATATACCTCCCACCACCTCATCCAAATCCTCCCAAAAATGCCTCTTCTCCTCTTCATCCAAGCTCGTCTGCAGCGCATAAGCACTAATAGTGTTCATAGTGAACCCTCCAACTACAAACTTAATCGTCATCATCCTGCCATTGATCCTCTTAACCTCTACCACCCGATCTCTTAGCTCGATGTCTACCAAAATGCCTACCCCATTCCTATACCTCGACCTACCCGAGAACCATAACTTATACCCGTCCACATCCTTAGCCTTAGGTCCTACCCATTTGGTCTCCTGGACACATGCTATATTAATTCTCATCTTTTTAAGAATCTTAACTAGCTCTATGGACTTCCCCGTTAAAGTCCCAACATTCCAAGACCCTATTCTCAGCCTATCATCTCCTTTATCCCACTTACCCCATAACCCTCGCCCCCATCCCCGACCGAGAACATGACCCTAGTCTACCATCCATCACCAAAGCCACTAAAGCGGATATAAACTAATAGACTAATCAAAGGTTTACACCTAAAATAGGAACGCCAATAATGATATAACTAAATACAAGAAGAGTAAATGCAAGAATGTAAAGGCAAGAAGCAATACAATGAAGCGTCAAAATTTAAATATTGGGATAAGGACAAAGAATATACGAGCAACCGGAGATACTAACTCCAGTTGGACCGAACCTGTTTGCCGTCGAAAGTCATTGTTCAACGCCGAGAGTTACCAAGAAGAATAAGGCAAGAATATGGAGTCAAATATTCAATAAAGAGTAGGAGCCAAAGTTTAACTACAAAAATAACAGACAAATAATGAATATGGGCCACCGGAGGTACCAATTCCTGGTGGATAACACATGTTTGCCACCAGAAATCCCGTCGAAAATCCTTGCTCATTGTCGGAATTCACTATTCACCACCGGAAATCATTGTTCACCGCCAGAAATTACTGGTCACCGCCAAAAGTTATTGTCTGCTGCCGGAACCCGTCGAAAAACTTGAGTACCTCTGGTCTGGTCGGAGCAGCAACGACTAGTGCTTATCGTCAGCGAGAGAGAAGAGGGCGGAGAGAGAAAACACTAATACCTGGTCTCCGTTCGGAAGTCGGAGTGACGCCCAATGCTGGGTCACCGTCGGGGAAGAGGGTGAGATTTGCTAACCTTACCGTTGGGCAGAAGAAAGAAAGAGAGAGGAGAGAGAAAGAGCTAGGAATGCGACTTAACATATAAATATATTATATGTAAATATATATATATATATATATATATATATAATATAAAGCAGATCTAGATTTTATATATTCTAATTAGCGGTCGTAATAAAGTGTTACCGACAGGCCAAAAATTAAAGAAGCCCATTAAATAATAATGAATCTTATGCGGACTAGATATCCTCCCCATAGACCAAACAAACTACCCCTAAAGTAATAAAACTCATTTGATGCTGAATTTCAGGACAATAGTTGTAAAAAGAATTACTATAAAATTTAATAAATCATTTTATCACAACTTGACTGGTGAATGTTCCTTTACTCAATCAAAAAGGTTATAAACAAAAAATCTTCACGTGGTTGAGCGCAACAAATTGAACAATGCAAACCAAATCAATTAATAAGTACAAAAAGTAGTTAAAAAGTGGCAAACCTTCTACATTGTCTTTAATCCAACGAGATATACATTGAGTGTTATTGTATTCTTTATTTTTTCTATTAGTATTTAAAATTTATTGGCTCGGTTAATTCGTGTATGGGGCCTTTTTTTGTGAAGAGTTTTTTATGTTAGAGACTTTTCATTTTCGAACCTCTTGAAAATTTGTTGGCCTAACTAATTTCACTTCCGACAGTGTTGTTGCAGTCTTTTTTTTTTGTCGTAAAGTTATAACTATTTGATATTCATAATCCATTGGCTCGACTAATTTCTAGGAAAATCTCATTTTAAGGGAAAATCTCCATAATAAGAATTTTTCATTTTCACAACTCGAATGCTAGATCTTTGATTAAGGGTGAAAAAGTTACATACATCCGATCATATTCTTAGTGATAGTGTTTTCATAGTCTACTTTTTGGTGTTCGCCTCGATAAATTAATCTCTATCCAAATACTTATTGGTCCAACTAATTTCATGCAACGTGGAATTCATTAATGTATAACTAATTTTTATCCAAAATCGAACTCGAGACTTCGGGCTAATTTTTAAATTAACTAGAAAATGGATTTGGTTGGGGAAAGTATTGGAGCTTTTCGTCCTTTGCATTCTCCATCTTATTCAACGGTATCAATTATTAAATACTATATACGTCAAAAAGTCTGTGAATATCCCATGAGAATTTGTGATGAGAATTTTGCCAGCCAATCCAATTGAGTCCTTTAAATGTAAACAAAAAGCCCATGTGCTCCTCTTACCTGTTAAGTCAACTGCTCCAAAAGTGGTTATTAACGTAATAAATTGAGAAAAAAAGTATTAATCCCTTATTTAATACTGCTCCCTACTTCCCAGGATCCAATAGGTGGAGTTGTGTGTAATAGAATGAAAGTATCAAAGTACACCACACACAATTAATTTGTTTTATTATTTGTTTTTCATTTAATTGCACGTTTTTTCTTCAAATCGGCTGGTATTTAATTTTTGGCCTTCAAAATTGAACTATTTAGCGGGACATAAATTCTTCAAGAGCGTGTGACATAAGTTGTGAAATATTATGATGTGAAAATATAAATTTATATCTCATAAAATATTAACTGAAGTTTGCTTAATTTTATTTCAGTATTATATAGAAAAATTGCTTAATTTTACTTCATCTTCGGTTAATATTTTTGTTAGAAGGGGCAAAAAATTAAAGACCACCCAAAATAAGAACAAAGGTGCATTTGACCTAATGTTCTTTCATTTTGTGTGAGGAACATTATTTAACTGAAGATGAAATAAAATAAGCAATTTCCATATATAATACTGAAGTATTTTGTAAAAGAAATTTGAAAAAGTTTTTGTCAATTTGATCTATTATATTAACTTCAATCTAATAAAACTTTTAGAAAACTTATAGCAATTCAAGTAAAAGAATGATTTCCACTCACAAAACTACTTGAACTTTTTAAAATGAAATTCAAGTCCTAACAATTAATTCACCCAAACAAAGTCTGTTCAATTTCAATTTCAATTTCAATTTCAATTTCAACTTCAACTTCAACTTGAGATACTTTATTTTTTTTAAAAAAAAATCATTAAAATATTGTCCAAATACCTACATAAAGAAAGGAAGTTTTTTTTTAAAATAAATAAATAAATTATGGTCTCAATATTTATGTGCTATGATTTTTTTGAAAGTCATGATATTAAAATGTCATAAAAACTGTTTTTTCATACATTGGATTGGAGCGATTAAAGAGGAACGATTAAAATCATACTCTATCATTTCTATAACTATAAAAACAATATGAAATCTCACAAAGTGTGTTTTGAAAAAGATAGAATATATAAAGATCTTATTCCTATTTTGAGAGATAGAGAAATTTTGTTCGGCAGACCTCGACACAAGGATATATTCTATCATTTCCACGATATCTAAAAATAGATTATGATTACATTACGAATGAAATAAGTACATACTATATTTCTTAAACGGTTAAACAAAATAGAGTAATTCTTAAACGAATTTAAAAAATTAGAGTAACTAGTAAACAGTATGAAAGGGAGAACTTCCCACCAAGACAATTATGACGAAACCCATCAATCATCCGTGATTGTGAAGGACAAGAGGTAGATTTTTTTTTTGGTTAATTTAATTTATGATATTCTTTCATTCATCAATCAATTTACATGATTGATTTATAGTCCTCTATCGTTTGATTTATGATGCTATATATATTTTATTTATTTTATTAACATGCATTAGTTATTGCTTCTTTTTTAGAATTCGCTATCATGGTTTAGTCGCTTTGTTTGTTTTACTTTGTTTGTGTTTGTGCTTTGTCTTGAGCCGAGGGTCTCTCGAAAACATCGTTCTACCTACCAACGTATAGAGGTAAGATCTGCGTACACTCTACCCTCCCCAGACCCACGTTGTGGGATTTCACTGGGTATGTTATTGTTGTTGTTAGTTAATTTAATTTCATGATATTCTTTCATCAATCAATTTACGTGATATTCTTTTTATTAATCAGCTCAAAAAATTTATACTCCATCCGTCCCATTTTATATGAAGGTGGTCGATTTGACACGAAATTTTAAAAAGAAATGAAGACTTTTGAAACTTCTGATTTAAAATAAGATATTGAGAAATGTGTGGCGACAAAACATTTCATTAAGGGTAAAATGAAAAAAAATAAAGTTACATTATCTAAATATAGAAAGATGTCATTCTTTTGGGGACTGACTAAAAAAAAGAATGTCATATAAATTGAAACGGAAGGAGTACTTTTTATTAATAATAAATTTTTAAATTTTTATCTTTAATAAATTTATATACCGAGATATAAAATATCACTTATTTTAAATCACAAGTTCATTCTTAAGTTTCTTCTCAAATTAAAAAAATATTTTCCATCTATTTCAATTTATGTGATACAGTTCGGATTTCGAGAGTCAAACTTTTTTATTTTGATCATAAATTCGGATATACAATCTTTAAGTTTTTAAAAATAATTCACATATTTAAAAACTA